>OY288240.1:58728650-59928650 GCA_958450325.1 Agrostemma githago
AACTTTAGACCCATCCCGTATAACTTTAAACACTTTTTGTGTAACTTTAACGCTGAGAGTTATGAACTTATAATAGGTCTTGTCATATGTGATCTCTCTCTCTATATATAGGTTATGTTAAGATAATTATCATCTGTCTATTTCAGATAACTCGTTTCCAGAAAAACTGGGGAATGGACCTGTCGTACATGCCCAGTAGAAAAGCCTTCGAACGAGCAGGTTACCATATTCTTCTCGTAAAATGCACTTTAACGCTATCTTCGCTGGTAAAGTTTGTGTGAGTAGTTATGCTCGATATCTTGACCTGTTACCATCAAAGCTCAAATTGTAGTTTTGGCTCCAGATAGACACAAAAATATTGCTTACTGAAATGTCTAATTGAAGTAGCAGTCGTACGATGAAATTCACAATGTCACTTTGACTATGAGTCATCCTAAAACAACCTACATCTCTATGCTGTTAAAATGAGGTTAATTAAGGCTAACATATCCCTTACCCCTCGTCATTTTATGGGTCTCTCTTGTCACTTTTCTAGTGTATGGTGTATATGCAAGAAAACGTGACTTGAGAGATCCCACAAAATGAAGAGTTTAGGGGATACGTCGCCTTAACCTCGTCATTTTGTGGGATCTCCCAAGCTAGGTTGCACCGATACGGACACGGGACACAA
The DNA here is from genome assembly GCA_958450325.1 of Agrostemma githago. NCBI lineage: Eukaryota > Viridiplantae > Streptophyta > Magnoliopsida > Caryophyllales > Caryophyllaceae > Agrostemma > Agrostemma githago. The sequence continues at coordinate 58,729,321 of OY288240.1, forward strand.
GACACGGACACGTGACACGGCATTCGAAATTTTGTAGGATACGGACACGGCAGGAAAAAAATCAATATACATATTTAAACAAAGAGAATTTGAAAATTTTTATACCTAAGATATACGTTTGGTTACTTACACTATCACAATTATCGTAAAATAATAAAACAAAAATTTATACCTAAGGTATATGTTTGGTTACTTACACTATCACAATTATCGTAAAATAATAAAACAAAAATTAAAGTCTTATAAATTTGAAGTTAAAAATCAAATCTTAAAAATTCAAACCATTGTACCACTATAATATAATTATTAGTTAGTTATTTAGTCTTATAATAAGTGTTTATAGCATCAAGTAACCACCATAAATCTACAATATTGTCATTTATTAAATCTGAAACCCAATAAAACAACGTTAGATATGTCCGACGAGTCTCTAAATATTACGAACCGGGTCGGACACGTCTCCAAATATGACGAACCGTGTCCGATAAAAAAAAAAAAACCGGACACGGTTTTACATGTGTCCGACACGTATTGTCGTGTGTCGGTGTCCGACACGACGCGTTGGTTTGGAGAAGTGTCCGTGCAACCTAGCTCCCAAGTCACTTTTCTTGTGTGTATAAGCTACATTGATGCAAATATTTACCTACAGGACGGTATGACATTGCTCGTGCACTGGAAAAGTGGGGTGGTCTGCATGAAGTGTCACGTCTTTTGTCACTCAAATTGAGGCATCCCAACAGGCAGGCAAGTCTGGTCAGTGACAAAAAGAATGGTTTTGGTTCATCTTCCATTGTAGAAGCTGATTCCAATGCATCTTCTAAAACATGTGTACCTCAAGGCACTCAGAAATGGCTTTCCCAACTCGAAGATTTAGACATTATAGATATTTGAATAGAGGTATCTTTCTTTTATCATAAGATTCAAAATCTTGATTATATCCAATTAAACTTCTAATAAGAACATTATAATGTGAAATGTAAAGTGTAAATGAATGTCTGATTGAGTTTATTGAGCTATCCAAATTATCCACCAAAGAAATGTACCAAAAGAAAGTCAAAACATAAGGCAAAATAATAAACCGGGGAAAAAACTTCTTGAAAATGGGTGTTAGTTCATTCATATTATGTGAAAATATTTGATTCATCATAAGAGGAAGGCTGTAATGCTCGAATCCTGATGTCATACGTTTCTGATTTACCAGAAACACCATCCCATTCCAATGAATTTTCCCGTGGGAGAGATTGAGAGCGGCCGTAGTTGCTGAATTGATAAGCATTGCCAATATAGTTGCCACATTTCTTGCAAAGAAGCTTGGTTTGTGGGCGGAACAAACCCCATGACCGAGCAGAATCAAAGTAGGGCTTGCACCTCCTCTGCACTATTCGGGTAAATCTTGTCTCATCAATCGAGTAGAAGGAAATGATACCCCTCTTTATGGATTTTCCATAGTTCTTAGATCCGATCACAGAGGCATTGCGATTACACGAGTTCAGGTTGAGCTCATACCCACAGGAACCACAACTACGAGATGCGACATCTCCATGTTAGCTAAAAGAAGCAAAAAAGAAAAAAAAAAAAGAAAAAGAGGAAACAAAAGAAATGGAAATAAAAAGAGAAAGGACGAACCAGTAGCCGACATCTCGGAGGGAGGAGGAGGAGAGGGAGGCATTGAAGTGATTTTGATCGACCAACATGATGCTGTGGAGGAATTGTTGGTTGAAGGGAGGGAAAAGCAGGCTATTGCATTTTTAGGAGATTGACAGCTTTCAAGTTACCGTTAGCCTCTACCTTGGTTTTGTTTATTCAAAACCTTTTGTTTATCTATCTAAAGTTGGCGGAAATGGGGGCAAAGGACGCTCCTGTCCCCCCTCCCTCTTCTTTCTCCTAAACCGTTGCCTTCCAGCTTTCAGGGTCGAAGCTTCTGTTTTTATTGGGTAGATCATCCTAATTACCACTGATTCATCTTAATCCACGTAACAAATATGAAATGTATATGAAATGTTTGGTAAACTTTCAATCAATAGTCAGTATCTTGTTATGAGTTATTAATGGATATTTCATACTCTGAATAAATACACAACTTGATATGTCTTGAAATGATCCATGTCTTCATGTAACTTCACGATGTTGAAGTGGATTTATCGTAACCGATAAACTTGGTATCTTCAATCAATAGAAGTCCTTAATAATTTTGATATCATGTTTCTTCGGAACCACAATCTGGATATTGTCATTCATGACTCTTAGGATTTTTATTTCAAGTAATAATTTCACAATTCCAACTTGTTCTCAACGCATGACATGACATAATACTCCCTCCGGTTTTTAATTTTCGCCCCATTGTATTTAGCACATAAATTAAGAAATTTTGATAAATTATTGATAAAGAGATAAATGATGAAGAAATTTGGTGACTAGACACCAACGAGTCATCAAAGTGAAGGGAATATAATGTTAGTTTAATCAATTCAATGGCATAATGGGTAAATAATAGAAAAGTATAAGGATAATATGGTAATATATACACGGCGAATAAGGAAAGTTAAGAAGTGGGGCAAAAAATAAAAACTTGCCAAATAAGGAATATGGGGCTGTAGACACCCGCATTTTGCCTGCTAGTGTCTATAGCAGTTCCCGACAAAACACCCGATGATAATCGGACGCAAACGTGACTTAGTATACTCGGATTTGGGCTCGGAATCAATAATATCCGACATGGACATTTAGCGGAGTACAAATCTCTCAAAACCAACCTCAAATTCAGGCCCAGTGGGTCGTTCCGAGCAAAATAAGACTAATTTGGGCCAAAAACGACACCAAAAATAAAACCCGTCTTTTGGCGACCAGGTCAAAACCCGGTCAAGGACGAACCCGTCACACAAATCAGCCAAATTCAACTTCTCGAAACTCGCGCCCAAATCAAAATTCAAATAAATCAATCAAATCAACCAAGTCAACCTCTTCCTAAAATAGCTCGATCCTCTTGATCCACTCGATCGAGTGGATTGACCCACTCGATCGAGTGGAGCGTCATTTACCGGATCAGGCCCATTTTCTAGGGCACTCGATCGAGTGCACTAAGGCCACTCGATCGAGTAACCCTAGGTCGTGGGGTAAAATCTATAAATACCCCCTCAAACCCTTTGCATTTGGAGCTTTGACCTAATGCACATTTACCCTGCATTTTCACCTTAACCCTCCTATACTCTTCACACTACAACCCTAGCAACACTAGGCCAAAAAACCGAGCCTTTCGTCCCTAAAAAAACCGACGAATCATACACATACACACACACCATAACTCGCGTACATCCTCGATACTCCGGCGTCCCGTCGCTATTTACGAGTCCATTTCCGAGGTCCCTACTAAGCATGTATGTTGAAGGTGGCCTAAACCCCATTTCGATTCTTACTACTTCGTTTTTATTTACGTTTTCGCATTATCTATATTATAACTATACTAATATCCTAACACTAACTTCAACATAACGCTAACATTTTGTTTCTAGTATACTAACTTTTATCTTTTCGTTACTAACACACTATCATACCGTGTATATATACTATTACTAAATTTCGGTTTTAAATACGTTTGACTATAATGATCGCCTAAAGTCCGTCTCATCCCTTTACGAGCAACGACGGAGGTGGAGCCCTTTCGAGGAGCCCCGTCCAAATGTACTCAAGGGCGTGACGTGATCGCGATTAATAATAGTTGAACGCATTTGATTCCATTTTTATTAGTACGGAACCCGTTGACACGAAAACCGACATCACATAATCCGAAAGGGTTAGTTTCGATGTCGTGACGTAGAGGGATGCAATTTCGTCACCAATACAAAATTTCTAATCTAGCGAAAACATTTTCATAAAACTCCGATAACGGTATTATAATCGCATGCATACGCGATTATAGCACCGGAAGCCGAATTAAACTCAAATCGTGCGATATTTGCGTTTAATTTGGCCAACCATCGATTTTGAGCAAAAGAATAAAACGAGTTGGTACTCGTACAGGGGCTACTCGACCGAGTACGTAGGCTACTCGATCGAGTAGCACCCATAAATCTGGGCGGTAGCCTTTTCGAGGACACACTCGACCGAGTCAGACCATGACTCGACCGAGTGGGTCCTGTAGCCCAGAAAACCGAGAGCTTAAATGCAACATTTAAGCCTCGTCTTTTTTACGACTTTTAGTCGACACGTGTAAAGTCAATCACGTGAACCCATTTTTCAAAACCCATACATATCACGACACTATAGCGACTTTGATCGATTTTTCGACGTGATAAGTCGGGACAAGGCATCGAGGCATGGGATCGGGCTAGCGTCACGCTTAGGTCCTATGTCTCTGTCCTTCGTTTAATACACAACGCAATGTGTATTTAATCGGAGTTCGTCCATCTACATAATTCACGGTCTAGTCTATATACGGGTCCGTCTCTATTTTTTTATTATTTGTTATTCCGTTTGTATATTATTTGTAATCTTTGTATTGGCCGGGTTGTATTTCCGCCCGTGTAACTTGTACGTTATTTACTTTTGAGTTTATTTATTTACTTGCTTATCGCTTTATAAATGAACCTCGCATGCTAAATTACTCCGACCATATTCAAGATGCATTAAATGACGTAGCTAACCAATAATTCACACGCTTAGCCGAAAACGCTGTTTGCATATCATTTAGTCATTTTACTAGCGCGCGCATACGAACACGAACGATGTCTTAGTAGAGGCCGCCATGTGCGGGCGGGGTTGGATGTCCTTAGTGGGCTTCCCAACACGTACCCTCACCCCTTACTCAGAACCTTGCTTTCCGGATGCCCGAAACCATTGGCGCACGAGAGTCATTCTATATACGAAAGCCGGTTTAAACGGTATCGATATTGCAATGCAAAGGGACGAGCCCCATAAATTCTGAAATCGAAGTGGGCCGTACTTTGTGTACAACCCATGACGACATAGAGTGGGCTCGTATGGTTCCGAATAACCACAAAATTCGGTGGCGACTCCAACTTTGACTTAAATTTCGAACCCGAGAACAATCTCACCACGAGATTCATTCGCCTACCCAAACCCGCGCGTGGCCGCGTCGGGGTGGACCTACGTCATGTCCACAATTTGGCGACTCCTAAGGGGATACCTGATGTACCACATGTCATCGGGGTTCCTAGGGTGAGACTTGAAGAGAAATCGTTCGTATATTAGTGTGCGCGCATTAGTTTAATGATTCATGCATAACCCAAATTTTTGCCCGGGCCGGTTACTTGTGACCGACGTCCCACTATACCGCGGTGCATTCCTACATGGGTGCGCTAAAGACTTCGATGGCGGAACTCGTATGGGTTTTGCGGCATGTCCTAAGACCAACTCGGCTTAGGGAGTCCGTCCTGATTTACGAGAATGCCATCGTTGTTGGTATAGACCCTATTTTGACCGACCGAGACTTAGCGTAATGCATACATAAGCGTCGTTATAATGCTTGCTTGACTACGTGCTACTTGGTCTCCGTGTCACTTTTCAAAAACCGTCATTTCAAAAAATGCATCTTCCCAAAAATACCAAAATTTTGAAAAACCCGAAATACTGTCCGTTTCGGGACCCGTCTTTTCAAAAATATCCAACTTTCAAAAATTCGGAATGCCGCCGAAATTTAGGATCAACGATTTGACTCAAAATATCGTTTTTCTCTAGTCGGCATGCTGCCCGTTTTAATTCTCGAATTTCCAACACCATTCAGATTTTCTGGATTTTTCAAAATTCTAATTTTGGTTTTCGAAATTCCGTTTTCAATTTTCGAACTCTCGAAAATTCACCCATTTTATATTCAAATTTCAAACATCCAACCTTCCTAGTGAATCTTCCTTATTATAGGACCTACCGTCTAGCCGTGTGTCGGGTCTTTGCATAGTATGTCGAAGGTCTATAGCGTCGGAACTCCGTTGATCCTATATCGCGAGTTTCCCCCCTTTCCCGAGTCCGCCTTATCTGTCAAGGCACGACCAACCCGCGTAGGGCATACCCCTACAAAGGAAAGTCCGTCCATACATTCGAGTCAAAAGTCTGGGGAAAAAGTCTCACGTGGACCTTCCTTCGAACAGGATTAGGCCCACAAAGCCAAAGTCCTAAGGAAGTTATACCACCTACGAGTCATCCGTTTAGGTGTCTTTCTCGAGTCTTTTTCGCTCACTCCTTTTCTTTTGGGTCGCTCGGGATGTACTTTTTTATGATTCCAAGATCTGGGTTCGGTTTCTGATTACGCGGTGTTCTTACAGACAGGCCACCGGCAACCAGACACGCCCGCAGGATGGCTACTCTGAACAGTCTGCAAACCTCTCTGGACGCCATGATCGAGAAGCAAACCGACATCGAAGCCCAACTGACTGAAATGAGGGTTGGTCAAGTGGCCATCGTTGCTCGCCTAGCTACAGTGGAGCAAAGGACTCCTAATCCCGAGGCTACTGGGCCTCTAGCTGAACTAGTCAGCGCAGTACGCCGACTAGAAGAACAAGTCCATTTGGCTGGGAGTAACAACATTCATCGGGAGAATAGCCGAGAGTACTACCCGGTGAGTGACAAGCTGCCCGCGAACCTGAATCTCACGGGTTTGCCTATGTTTGAAGGAACTGGGGATCCGTTACTACATGTACGGGTCTTCAAACAATTCATGGCTATCAAAGGGGTAGATTCTTCAATGTTCAAGAATCTTTTTGCTACGTCCCTTGAAAAGCACCCACGGGCCTGGTACTGCAGGCTAGACCCGAAAAAATACCCTACATGGGATGATGTGGCTAACGAGTTTGCTCGGAACTATGCTGACAACACCGAGATCCAAACCACGATGCGGTCTTTGGAGGTCATGGCCCAAGAGCCAAAATAAGGTTTTACTAAATACCTTCAACGCTGGAGGGCCGAGAGCGTGAAACTGGTCGATAAGCCCAGTGAGAAAACTTTGGTGGAGGCTTTTGTCAAGAACCTCCTCCCCTCTTACCGGATTCACCTCCGGTACGCTGTCATACCCAATTTCACCACCCTTACTGAAATGGGTATGAGGATCGAAGACGACCTGAGACTGGAAGGCCTCACTAAGGCCACTAGCAAAGGATACCAAGGGGCTTCTTCCTCCACCACTAAGCCCCAGGCTGCAACTCGTAGCATTTTTGACGCGGTTAATCTACTAGATGCCCCGTCCAAGAAGAACACCCCACCTCGGGTTTTTACTGACATAGGTACCACCTATACCTATGCCTTACAAAGGCTGTCCTCCAAAGGCCTAATCCAATCGATAGGCCCAACTCCTAAAGTTCCGGTCGAGCGACGCTCCAAGAACTACAATGTCCAAGCTTATTGCCAATATCACCGAGGCAATGGGCATGATACCGAAAAGTGTTGGAAGCAGAAACACTTGATTCAGGACCTGATCGAGAGCGGTAAAATCCCGCTACCCGGAGATAAACCAAGCAACAAAGAGAACCGTTTCAGCTCCCATGCCATCTTTACCGGGGAGGTGATTGATTGCTCTCACCTTATCTCTCCGTTTATCCCGCAAGTAAACGGGATCTGGTTCGACGACAAGAAGGATGTCTACCTCACTAAAGGGGAAACCATCCCCATTACTCCTGAGCAGATTCGCGAGGCCAAATCCCGAGTCCTAGCCAGTAACCACCAGGGTCGTCCCTACCAAGCCACAAGCTCTAGGGACATCCCCATCCCGACAACTATCACCGATCCACTTGGGATGGAAGTCGCCCCTGAAGAGCCGACTGCTGAAACGGCTATTGTGAAGCAACTGAAGAAGACCCGAGTTGACCTCACTATATGGCAACTCTTGGTTAGCTCACAAGAACATCGAGAAGCACTCACTAAGGCTCTCGATCAAGTTAAGATCGACTCTTTGGCTACCCCTGCTGAAATGGTAGCCACGGTCCTGCCCCACTTGAAGGGGAAAACCAAGGAAGGAGGCCCAATGATCACTTTCTCTGAAGCCGACCTGCCACCGTTCGGGGCCTCTCATAATCTGGCCCTCTACATTACAGTGATCTGCCAAGGGAAATACCTCCCGATGACCCTAGTCGATGACGGGTCCGCTGTGAACGTCCTTCCCTTAAGGACCGCCAAAGCCCTCGGTATCACCGAGGTCGATTATGTCCCAACGGCTCAAACCATCCAAGCCTTTGATGGGAGCCCAAAGACGGTATCTAGGGCCGTGAAGCTGACCATCATAACGGGCCCAATAGAAAAGGAGCTTGAATTCCAGGTGATTGACGTCACCTCATCCTTCAACTTGCTCCTAGGAAGGCCATGGATTCACGCGGTCAAAGCCGTGTCCTCCACCCTTCACCGTAAGATCAAGATGCCTTTGCTCGACAATGTTATTACTTTAGAGGCAACCCCAATGACCGTAGCTAGCGGTAACGCCACGGGCCGCACGGACCTCTGGGGGTTCGACTTTGTGAGGATGATTGAGGAAGAGTACCTTTTCAGGCCTTACTTCACCACGAGCATTGACACAATGCTCCAAAACCTAGGGTACCTTCCGGGGGCTACCTCTCGACCCGATCTTTCAGCTGGGAAGATCATCGAGGTCCTTAAGGACGAAGACTCTCACTTCGGCCTTGACTATGCCGCCACTCCGGGCAACGTTGTCCGAGCAGGAATCGAAAAGGCCTGCAACATCATTAAGGGTATCCACTTGAGCCCTTACAGCCCACGGTTGTCTGACTACTTTGTCACACCGGTATTCGGGGCTATCTAGGTTGGTCTGTACCAACCCAATGTTGCGCACCTCGAGACCCAATCGGCCCGGGACTGCAACTACATCCCGGATGATGTGTTCGCCCTCATCCAATCTGATGAAGTTGATGATGCTGAGCCCGTGCTGGGGCTGCTCTTCGGGGAAGACACCGTAGTCCCAACCCCAAAGGAAGACCTGGTCAACATGCTTCTCCGCAGCAACAGGTTTGACCCGACCAAGCTGATCTCGGATGTTGGTTCCGAGACGGGAAACAGGGCCTTGAGGAAGACTGTCAAGTGGACTGACAGTCAAGGAAAGATCTACAAGCTGTTCGCTGGAGAGGGAGACATGCTTGAGTCTGAGTCCGAGTCTGAGTCGGAGTCTGAGTCAGAGTCTGAGGTCGAGTCTAGTGAAGTCGGTGCTAGAGTCACTCCTGTAACCCCTCTCCCTTCTATCATTCCTGCTGCTAGCACTTCGGGTTCTGTCCCGAGTGCTTTACCAATTCCGCCACTGACCAATGATCAGATGGCTGCTCTCTTTGAGCTGTTTTCCAAATTTTCAATCAATAATAACAACCGTTCTGCTTACGACTTGTCTCTTTTAAATTCTGCTTTCAAAAATGTTTTATGCTATGACAATGAGAAATCCGACGAACAGGTACCTTTACCTCCACATCTGATCGAGCAACTAGAGCAAAGGGAATCCCGGAATCCGGTAATCGAAGAGACCAAGTCCATAAACGTGGGAACAACCTTAGAGCCTTAGATACTTAAGATAGGGTTATCCTTAGATCCCGAGGAGAAACAACAGTTCATAAACCTCCTCCAAGAATTCAAGGATGTCTTCGCATGGTCCTACGAGGACATGCCGGGGATAGACCGGGAAATAGCCGAGCACCGCATACCTATCAAAGACGGGTGCAAACCGGTTAAACAGAAGCTCCGCCGAATGAGTCCGGAGTGGTCTCTCAAGGTAAAAGAAGAAGTCGACAAACAGTTCAAAGCCGGCTTCATACAAGTGTCCGAGTATCCGGACTGGGTTGCAAACATAGTGCCGGTTCCTAAAAAGGACGGTAAGGTACGGGTATGCGTAGATTTTCGAGATCTTAACAAAGCAAGCCCGAAGGATGACTTTCCGTTACCACACATCGATATACTAGTGGATAACACGGCCGATCATGCCCTCCTATCATTCATGGACGGGTATGCCGGATATACTCAGATCAAGATGGCGGAAGAAGATATGAGTAAGACTACCTTCACTACACCATGGGGTACTTACTGCTACACCGTCATGCCATTCGGTCTCATTAATGCCGGGGCCACATACCAAAGGACCTCTACCACCTTATTACATGACATGATGCATAAAGAGGTAGAGGTTTATGTAGACGACATGATCGTCAAATCCAAAGAGCGGGACGGTCACATCACCGCCCTAAGGAAATTCTTCACCCGATTGCGCAAGTACAACATGAGGCTTAACCCTCAAAAGTGCAGTTTCGGGGTAACATCAGGCAAATTACTGGGTTATATCGTTAGCCAATGAGGTATCGAGGTCGACCCAGCTAAAATCAAAGCCATTACCGAGATGCAAGCTCCTAAAACCGAAAAAGAAATAAGGGGATTTCTCGGGAAAGTCCAGTACATTAGTCGATTCATTTCCAAACTAACCATGGTGTGTGAACCAATTTTCAAAAAACTGAAAATAGGGGAACGGATACTATGGGATGACAAGTGCCAAGCTGCTTTCGACAAGATCAAGGAAATTCTGTCTGCTCCGCCAGTCTTAATGCCGCCTCAACCCGGTTTTCCTCTGTCGTTATACCTAACAACGACCGAGACAACCATGGGGGCTATGCTGGCTCAGACGGTTGACTCCGAAGAACGAGCCATTTATTATATCAGCAAAATGTTTTTAGAGTATGAGTGCAAATATACCATGCTCGAAAAGACGTGCTTGGCTCTAGTCTGGGCCACCAAGAAGCTCCGACACTATGTGCTCAGCTACGAGGTCCATGTTCTATCCAAGATGGATCCGATCAAATATCTCTTCGAAATGCCCATTCTCAATGGCCGAATTTCCAGATGGACTCTAATGCTGGCAGAGTTCGACCTAAAATTTGTACCACTAAAGGCTATTAAGGGGCGAATAGTAGCTGAATTCCTCGCCGACAGCCCGGTAACCGAAGAAGGACACACCAACACCTGGTCCTTCCCAGACGAAGATATTTTCCATACCGATGCTGAAACGTGGGATTTGTACTTCGATGGAGCCTCTAATTTTCGAGGGTTCGGAGTCGGGATCCTCCTAATCTCACCAAGAGAGGAGCATACTCCCGTCTCCATCAAACTGGACTTTGATGTTACCAATAATGCAGCAGAGTACGAAGCATGCATTTATGGGCTACAAGCCGCTGCCAACCTGGGGATCACAAATCTCCGGGTACATGGTGACTCATCCTTGGTCATTAACCAAGCACTCCAAAAATGGAAAACTCGGAATGCTAATCTCGTGGCCTACCAGGCACGAGTAAGGGATCTCGAGAAACAATTCCAAAAGGTGGAGTACATATACCTGCCTCGGGAAGAAAATCAGTTTGCAGATGCACTCTCAAAATTGGCATCTTTACTGAATATTCCCGACCACGTGACCAGTATGCCAATTTGCGTCGAAAGACGGTCCGAGCCGGCATACATTCACGACATTGAAGACATCAAGATAACTGATCCCGAACCTTGGTACCAGGCTGTATTAAAGAACCTGACAAACGGAGAGTATCCTCCCGGGACTGAGGGTCGTGCCAAGAAAGCCTTACGGAGGCTAGCCACCAAGTTCATCCGTACTGATGATGGACAACTGTACAAAAAGACGGCACAGGGGGCTCTTCTCCTTTGTGTTGACAAGTATAGGGCCGAAAAGGTTATAGCCGAAGTACATGATGGAGAAAACGGCCCACATATGAATGCTCACATGCTGGTCCGAAAAATCATGAGGCTCGGGTACTACTGGAATACCATGGAAGCTGACTGCCAGTTATATGTCAAACGGTGTCACAACTGTCAAATCTTCGGCAATGTGCAACATATGCCGTCATCTCTGCTTTATAGCATGACGTCGCCTTGGCCGTTCTTGACATGGGGTATCGACATAATCGGGAAGATAAATCCCTCTGGTACTGGTGGGCACTGCTTTATTTTAGTAGCCATCGACTATTTCACCAAATGGGTCGAAGCTGAGTCGTATCGCATCCTCAATGCTAAACATGTCGCCAAGTTTATCCAGAACAAGATAATATGTCGGTATGGAATCCCACATGAATTCATCAGTGATCACGGGACTCATTTCCAAGCTGAGACCGCAGCCCTGCTGACTAAATATAAAATCCAAAGACACACGTCCTCGCCCTAGCGTCCTCAAACGAATGGAGCAGTAGAGGCGGCCAATAAAACAATTGTCACCATACTCAAAAAGATGGCTGATAATTACCGGGACTGGCTCGACAAAATACCTTTTGCCCTATGGGGGTACCGGACGTCAATTTGCACCGCAACCGGAGCGACGCCGTATTACCTAACTTATGGAATGGAAGCAGTCCAGCAAGTTGAGTTAGAGGTACCATCCCTCAGAATTCTGCTAGAAAGTCAAGTACCCGAGGCTGACTGGGTTCGAGCACGGTATGATTCGTTGGTTCTACTAGACGAACGACGGTCCCGTGCCCTCAACAACATCCAAATCTACCAGAAGCGGATCCAACGGGCCTTCAACAAAAGGGTAAGGCCCAGAAATATTAAAGAAGGAGATCTAGTCCTTAAGTCTGTCCGAGCCTTGCTACCGGTTGACCCAAGGGGAAAATTCAAACCCAATTGGCCTGGGCCATACTTGGTAAAGAAGATCATATCGGGAGGAGCAGTAATGCTGACGGACCTGGACGGGAATGAGTTCGTCAACCCGACCAACCTGGACCAGCTGAAGCGTTACTACCCTTAGCCATTTCTCAATGTCATTAGCAAAATTTATCAAAATCTTTTTTTACAAAAAGCGAGTCAATGAGCTAGAATTATTTATCCTACTGTCACAAAACATCTTGAACCAATAGTCTTGGTGTAATTCGAGATTGCAAATTTACTAAGCTTGAACTACGTTTGGTTTGATTCCGTTAATCACGGATAGGTAGGCAGCCCCTCAAAAGGGCACAACCAATGCAATCGAGAAAAAGACAAGAGCGGTTAAATAATAAATTCCTTTTTATTAATTATCACAAAAAAGAAAAACCCCGATAAACTCGGGAAAATTACAAAATGCAGGAATTCAAAAAATTACAAAAACAAAAAAGCACACGACACTCCAAAATAAATAATAATAATATTTAAATAATAAAAAACTAAGGACTCGGTATTTAGGGCATCTTGCCCTTCCCCTTGTCCTTGGCCTCCTTGGCCGTCCACTGACGACGACGCAGAGGAGAGCGTTCCCGAATCATCACAGGAAACTCCTTAGCCCGGACTCGTTTCTTGGAACTTGAGTCCTCATCCACATCGACAGGCACGAGTCGGGCCCTCACAGGCTCAGGGAGCCGGTCACGCGGACCTAGTCGGTCCCGCCCAAGTCGTCGTTCCAAATCAGTCTGGGGGCTTAGCCGCCCCGTGTGCCGCTAGCACCGACGTCTTTAGCTCGAGTCTTAGTATGTGACTTAAGACCCGATTCTAATCGGACTAACGTAGCAGGGGTCTCTCCCTCATCGAAGAATCCCCTATTGTGCTTTGCCGTCTCCCGACGGACCAGTTCGAAGGCCTCATCAACCTTCAGAGTTTCGAGGTGTATGATTATTTACGAATGTCGATGTGTATGAATAAGAAAGTTGATGTGAAGTTGTTGTATGATATGTGATTGATGAATATTGTGTGTGCAAGGGGCCTATTTATAGGAAAATTCCCGACCTTGGCTAGGTGAAGTGTTTGGGTGAGAAGTACCGCTTAGGATAGGAAACGTAAGAGGCTGAGAAGAACGAGAATTATGTTTACTTGGTGAAGAAGCAAGGAAATCGGCTGAAAATAGGCTGCTCGGCCGAGTATTTGATGCTCGCTCGAGTGTTTGATTCGGTATTCGTATAGAATTCCTATTTGAGATTGAATTCTATCCTTAAATTGAATTGTTTAATATTCTGTGTAGTTGATTTTTTGTAGCGTTTGAGCTCGAATCAGTCACGTGGGGTGACACGGCTAACTCGTGAGTCTTGAAAATATCTTTGACCGGGTTTTGACTAGGTCGCTAAAGGACGGTTTTGCCCCTGGTGTCGGATTCGACCCAAATTAGTCTTATTTGACTCGAAACGACCCACTGGGCCTGAATTTGAGGTCGGTTATGTGAGATTTGTACTCCGTAAAAAAACCCAAGCCAAATGCCAATGATTTTGAGCCCGTTTTTGAGTATATTAAAGCACGTTTGCGTCCTATTATCATCGGGTGTTTGTTGGAAATCGCTATAGACACCTGACGGTCCAAATGTGGGTGTCTACAGAGCCCCCACTTTGGCTGAGGCTTGGACAAGGCGAAAGTCAGAGTAGCTACCAGGCCAATCAAAGATTAAGACCTGACAGACTTCCGGTCGGGTCGTTTATAGTCCAGTAGACTTGCGTAAAAGGGCTCGCCAGCCATAAGTTGGAAATCATACCTGAGTGATGATGCTAACTCCGTGGGAAATCGGACTTGTCGTACAAGTCTTGGGTGCACCTATATATGGCCTCATCCCGTTAAATGCCGCTGGGGAGTTTTAGCGAGGAGTCTTCCTTCTCGAGTCTGGGTGTACCTGTATGATGCCGAAACATAGCAATTCGTATGTAACATTTAGGCGAAACACCGACTCACACTGGGGAAGTAGAACTTGATGTTCCTTTGGGAAGCACAAGCCGGTACCTGAAACATTAGATATGTAGGCAGAAATAGCAAATATAGCAGATAGCAAGATAGCATAAAGGAAATGCATTTAGCATCTATAGACTGACTTGCGCTGGGGAAAATGATTTTTACTTTATTTTGAAATCGAAGTCCTGAAAGCAACTCAGGTGCTAGGAGATAAGTTTTCAAAATTTGAAAGAAGTTTGCAGTATTAAATAGACTGAAATTTGACTTGTCGAAAAGGATTTTCTTAAATGGCTAAGTGTTGCAAATTTTTAAAATGAGAATTTGAAAAGAGAGGCCTACCGACAGACTTGACTCTGGACGTGACAGGACAAGTTGACAGACACTAACTGGACTCTCTAGGGGTTGTACTGCGACTCGGCAGGGAGGTGGGCCACCTAAAAAAGACAAGGCTCTTAGGTTGCGTTATTCCGTAGCCTAGGCGAGTGACAACGTGGTCGAAACCTCGGAATGGGAAATATGTGCTATAGGGGGATTGCAGTAGTCTGTAATGAGACTGTTGTAGTCTAGTGCTCTTTCGGATCTTTTTTTTTGTTTTGGGGCATACTCCCAAAGTGGATGTCGCTTCGAGTCCTGACTGATTCTCGTCTTCGACTGAGCCGAGTACTAGGACACACTGTAGAAAGGTGTCTAGTTTTTTGAAAATTTGGATTTTGTGAGTAAATGGAGGTTTTCTGCCTAAGAGAAGCCCCCTGGACGACAAAGCTAGCTGTTGAGAACATGGCAGTGTCGTGACCGGAATGATGGTGCTTTTTGAATGTGTGTCAATGTGAGTGGCTGTGCCTCTGTTGAAAGGCTGCCTACGTATTCACGTGTAGTGAAATCAAACCAAGCCGTAGTTTAGTGGATTATAGTGCCTAGTTTATTAGGGCTTTGTGTGTAACTAACCATAGCGATGGTGTAGGCTAGGTGCATTCCCAATGATGTCTTGATCAAGGGGATAGACTAGTTAGGATGTTGATCCTGTGACTGTGAGCATTCTCCGGGATAGCCCCCAGAGGTGGTGTGAACTATTTGGGCATGTTCTATGCTGACCGCAAGTTGAGTTCCCGTGTTCGGGGTTGGTAACTGGTTTGAATGAGAAGAATTGGGATGGGATTTTAACGAGTTCTGTTCTCGGGGATTTGATGAGTTTTGCTCTCGGGGATTTTAACGAGTTTTGCTCTCAGGGATTTTAACGAGTTTTGCTCTCGGGGATTTTAACGAGTTTTGCTCTCGGGGATTTTAACGAGTTTTGCTCTCGGATTTGCGTATGGTGATTGTGAATTCTGTTATGTAAATGGGAAGTCGAGTAGAATGGCTCGAACTTTGATCGGGATAGGTTTTGATAATGCGAGATCTGATTTCCATGTCTGGCCCTAATGGTTAGGGGTATCCTGTGGAGCTTGAATCCTCAAAATTCCGGGCTGTCTCTAGCCTGGGTTTCGGGAAAGTCTTGAGGGTTGTAATGTGGGAAGGCTAAATGTGGTGTTAGTTGACCAGCTCGATTATCTCTTCCTTATTTGATGGTATGAGTATTGATAATTATGAATTGACCATTTCACTTGAGTTGACCGTTAACTACGGTCATGGGTTTTTTGGATATTTTTTAGTTGGTTGACTTCTTTGCCCCGGTCATGGGATTCTTCATTTGGATTGACCGCTTAACCTCGGTCATGGGTGCCTCTTTTTTTTTGATAATGGCCTGCTTTTTTGTTTTGGCCTTTTGCTTTTTCTTGTATTGGACTTTCGATTTGTTTTTGTCCAGTTTTTTCCTTTTTTTGTTGGTCAGACTAACACCTAAGGTAGGGATTGGTCAGCATTATAGGATGGGTGTTTATTGTGGGAAATGGGCTTGCCTCCCGTCTTGAACCCAAACTAGGAGACTACCTAGATTTGTCATAGGATTCGATACCGCTCCTGCTAAGTGTAGTTTTGTGGCTTTCTATGTCAGACATGGAACAGGTAAAGGAAAACACGGGTCTCGATTCCCTGCAGTCATTATAGATGTGCCTATAATAGTCACGTGCATGTGCTCACAGTGTATGACGGTGTTCATCATGTTCTCGGAAACACATAAGGAAAGTATATATGAGAAATAGAAAAGCTGATTTTATTGAATTTTGAAAAAGAGGACAGAATACAATTGATTCTGACTCTGACTTTGAAGTAGAAATAAATAGTATATCCTAGACTCGGACTCAGACTTGGGCTTAAATCAAATCCGGACTCTTGGATGCATGAGAGGTAGATTGGATGCTTTGGTCTTCGGGCCCTGTATAGTCCATGCGGGGCTTTGCAAGTGACAATGTTTCCAAAACGGGAGTCTTCCTGGCATCGAGGAAGTCTTGAATAAGGTGTTTCAGCTTCCATCACTGTTCTGTATCGTGTCCCCTCCCTCTGTGGAATTTGCAGTAATGCTCGGCGTTCCATGCTTTGGAGCGTTTTTCCAAAGGTGGGTCGGCTGTTGGGCCTATAGGTAGTATTAGGCCCTTCGGAACCAACCTCTGGAAAGCGACGGTGTAGGACATATCCAAGTGGGTAAATGTCCTTTCCTTTGACTGGCTCTTGATTTTTGGAGAGGTGACTTGAGGGTTACCTCTCTTGGCCTTGCCATCTTGAGAATACCGGACAGTTTCGTAAGAGTGTTCACCCTTTAAATGGCTAAGTTGGGTGATAGGCTGTCTTACCCGCTCTATTTGTGTTAGACGGGCTCGGGTTCTTACAAGGTCTTCTTCGATGGTGGTCACCCTGGCATTTAGGTTATCTAGGGCGGTATTGATTTTCGAAAAGATATTGTTAATGGAGCAAGATAGCATAAGCATGCTTCCTTGGATATCCCCTTTCTCCACGGGGCGAGATTTGTTGTGGTTTGGTAGTGTCTCGTTCATAGGGTCCCTGATCGGAAGAAACGACAGGTGTTAGAACTCGCCTAAGCTCGCTTTTGCGCAAATGCAAGAGAGAGAGAGTCAAACTAGGTACGGCCCGGGGGCGGGAATGACTAAGATTCTATGACCGGGCTACTTAAACGTTAATCCAGATAAAGTAACGACTGTGACCTAGACACGACCACGAGACTCGAGCAGTACAAGGATAAGTCCGAAAATGGGGCGACCGTATTTGACCGTGCCGCGTGCTTGGACCAACCGTGGTGACCTAACCCTAGGTGACCCGAGTATTCGTAGCGCGGGTACGACTCGAAGAAGGCATCATAAGGACGTCGGTGTAGGATGAACGTAGGGTACTCTCTAAGGTAACCGTGGTTGACTGCTCGGGTGGAGGACAGCCCCCTGAGTAAGGCTAGAGACTCAGATGGTGTGACATCTAAGTGACTCGAAAGTGGGATACGTGAGACAACACGTGCAAGACATGACCCTTAGAGCAACCGTGATTGATCGCTCTGCTGAAGGGTAGCCCCCCCGAGTGGGGAAAAGCCTGAAAAGAAAATGACTCGGAAAGGACACCTAGACAGGTGACTCGTGAAAGGTGGGTCTCTTTTCGGATCCAGCTGTGTGGGCTGGGCCCTGTTTGAAAGGAGGTTTACGTGAGACATTCCCCAGACTTTGGACTCGATAATTGTGTAGACGGGCCAACCTTCGTAGGTGTATGTCCTACGTAGATGGGCTTTGCCTTAGTCAAATAAGGCGGAATGGGATAAAGAGGAAACTCGTGATATAAGATCGACGGAGTTTCGACGCTAAAGACTTTGACGACTTATGACATGACCCGACACTGCTAAATAGGGGAAGGTTTTGAAAAAGGGATTTTTTTTTGGAAAATCCGAGAAGTCTCGGCGGATGGCCCAATTTTTTTGAAAAAATGGAAAAGTGCATCGGGCCACAATTTTGAAAGTTCGAAAAAAAAATCGAGTTTTGAAATGGGCAAAATACCGGCTGGAAAATAGGCTACTTTGAGTCAAATCGTAAATCCTAATTTCGGTAGCATTCCGGGGATTTGAAAAGTTGAATATTTGAAATTTTGAAATTTGAGTATTGAAATGAATTTCCGACAATTTGAAAATTGAAGATGAGATCCCGAAGATTTGAAAATCGAAAACGGCATCTCGAAGATTTGAAAATTGAAATTGGTATCTCGAAAATTGTGAAAATCGAAACTGGCATCTCGAAAATTTTAAAATCGAAATTGAATCTTGAAAATTCGAATTTTGAAATGGCCAGCATGCCGGCTAGAAAATAAGCGTGTTTTGAGTCAAATCTTAAGTCTAAATTTCGGCAGCTTTCCGATTTATTAAAATTTGAATATTTTCGAAAAGATGCATTTTTGGAATTTCGGAATTTTGAATATTGAAGATGAATTTCCGAAAATTTGAAAATCTAAAATAGGATCCCGACTTTTAAAATTGGCGAAAATGTCATCGGGCCCGAATTTTTGAAAAGTTGAATTGTTTTTGAATTTTTGAAATAGATAGCATACCGGCTAAAAATGGGCTATTTTGAGCAAAATCATAAGTCCTAAATTCGGTATGCTTCCCGGGTTTTGAAATTGGATGTTTTGAAGAGGATGCAATTTTTTGAAAATGATGGTTTTTTGAAAAAAAAAAGATGTGGATCAAGTAGCACGTAGTCATGGAAACAGTATAATGACACCATGTATGCTCTTAAGCTAAGTCTCGGTCAGTCTATAAAGGTCTATACCAGTGTACATAGCCTATCCGAGAATCAGGGCGGACTTCCTAAGTCGAGTTGAGCTTAGAACATGCCGTAAAACCCATACGAATCTGCTATGCACACTTTTTGACATATCCAATTTGGACTACATCAATGGTATAGTGGGACGTCGGTCACCAGTACCGGCCCGGGAAAATATGGGGTTATGCATGAACCGTAAAACTAAAACGCGTATTGTACTAGTCAAACGATTTCTATTCGAGTTTCACCCTGAGGATGCCGATGGTAAGTCACACATCAGTTAATCCCCAGCGGAGTCGCCAAATTGTGGACATGACATAGGTCCACCCCGACGCGGCCACGCGCGGGTTTGGGGAGACGAATGAATCTCCATATGAGCATGGATCGAATTGAAATTTAAATCGAAGTGGAGTCGCCACCGAACTTTGTGGGAGTTCGGGCCCGTTCGAACCCACTCTATGTCGTAGTGGGCCGTGTACAAAATACGGCCCATTTTCGATGTCAGAGTTTATTGGGTTCGTCCCTTTGCATTTGATACCGATACCGACGTTATCGGATATCGTGTATTGAATGACTCTCGTTGGCAATGGTTTCGGACATCCGGAAACCGAGGTTCTGAGTAAGAGGTGAGGGTACATGTTGGGAAGCCCACGAAGGACACCCAACCCCGCCCGCACATTAGCGGCCTCTACTAGGATATCGTTTGATTTTAAAATACGCGCGTTAGTTGAACGGTGAAATGATATGCAAACATTGTTTTCCCTAAACATGCGAGAATTGAATAGGTTGCTAAGTCAATTTAATGCAACTAAAATTAACGTCAAAGTTGTATTTTAGCATGTAAGATTCGTTTTAGTATAATAAAACCAATGGTGAAAAGAAATTGCTACAAGCATGAACAAACAAGTTAGTAACGGGTTATAAATCGAATAAGAGATGTAAATACAATAATATGCATGATTTTGAAAAGTTTAATTCACGTGATGGATTAACACGTGTTGACCGAGGTAAAAAAAATAAGGTCGAGATCTGAAAAAATGTTATTTTGTCTAAAAAATGATGTTCGCAAAAAATAATAAAAAAACAAGAACCGCATCGCGTTTCAGTCGGCCGCGCGACTCGCCCGAGGTGCGCGCGACTCGCGCCCCGGCCTGTTTCCGAAGTTGATTTTTTGAAAATCGACGATTTTATTAAATCGCGTACAAATATCGCATAATTTGTACTCGATTCAATATTTTTGATATTCGTTATATTCGATATTCGATTATGAAAAACGATGAAAAGAAAAGGTTTTGAAAAATCGTTTTGTAGAATTAGAAAAACGATGCTTAAGAAAAAATGTAGAGAAAACAAAGAAAGAGGCCGCGGTTTCCAGGCTCCCGCGCGAGTCGCCTGGGAGGGGCGCGACTCGCGTGTGCTGCTGTCTCGGCTCGTTTATTTTCGAAAATCGTTAATTTCGATAAATCGCGTACAAATATGAATTAATTTATACTCGATTTATACTTTCGATATTCGTCGTATTCGATATTCGATTATGAAATCGATATCGAATATTCAGAATGACTTTTAGAAAAAGTTTTACAAAATTGTTTTGAAAAGGAATTCGAACGAAAAGAAAAGAATGTTAATTCTCTCCGCGTTAAAATCGTCGTATTTTGTAAAAAGAAAATGTAACGATTTTTTTAGCATCAGCGAGATTTAATTTAGTTCTTGTTAGATACGATATTCGATTAGAGAATCGATATCGTATTTTAAGAACGTTTTATATATGAAAATAATTTTGTAGTATAGATATTAGAAATAATAATAAAAAATGTGACGATCGACCCATAATTAAAACGACGACCGACAACCCTTAAAAATAACCGACGACGACGAAAAAAAGGAAAAGACGAGAGGGAGATGAAGAGAGAAAAGAGAACTCGGGTTTGATTTTACACCCTCAACCTACATGCTTTGTTTACTCGGATCGGGGCTCGTCGGAATCTGGCTAGGGCACGGGAGCGTCGAGTTAATGTCGGTGAGTTGAGGTGTTTGGTTGGGACGAGTAAAAGGGTATCGGGTCTAAGGGCCGGTTCCTTCCTGTCTCGGATACACTATCGGTTTCTCGATGCTAAGTGTAAGGAGTTTCGAGGTGTATGATTATTTATGAATGTCGATGTGTATGAATAAGAAAGTTGATGTGAAGTTGTTGTACGATATGTGATTGATGAATATTGTGTGTGCAAGGGGCCTATTTATAGGAAAATTCCCGACCTTGGCTAAGAGAATTGTTTGGGTGAGAACTACCGCTTAGGATAGGAAACGTAAGAGGCTGAGAAGAACGAGAATTCTGTTTACTTGGTGAAGAAGCAAGGAACTCGGCTGAAAATAGGCTGCTCGGCCGAGTATTTGATGCTTGCTCGAGTGTTTGATTCGGTATTCGGATAGAATTCCTATTTGAGATCGAATTCTATCCTTAAATGGAATTGTTTAATATTTTGTGTAGCTAATTTTTTGTAGCGTTTGAGCTCGAATCAATCACGTGGGCTGACACGGCTGACTCGTGAGTCTTGAAAATATCTTTGACCGGGTTTTGACTAGGTCGCTAAAAGACGGTTTTGCCCCTGGTGTCGGATTCGACCCAAATAAGTCTTATTTGACTCGAAACGACCCAATGGGCCTGAATTTGAGGTCGGCTTTGTGAGATTTGTATTCCGTAAAAAACCCAAGCCAAATGCCAATGATTTTGAGCCCGTTTTTGAGTATATTAAAGCACGTTTGCGTCCTATTATCATCGGGTGTTTGTCGGAAACCGCTATAGACACCTGACGGTCAAAATGTGGGTGTCTACGGAGCCCCCACTCTTACTGAGGGTTGGACAAGGCGAAAGTCAGAGTAGCTACCAGGCCAATCAAAGATTAAGACCTGACAGACTTCCGGTCGGGTCGTTTATAGTCCTGTAGACTTGCGTAAAAGGGCTCGCCAGCCATAAGTTGGAAATCATACCTGAGCTGATGATGCTAACTCCGTGGGAAATCGGACTTGTCGTACAAGTCTTGGGTGCGCCTATATATGGGCTCATCCCGTTAAATGCCGCTGGGGAGTTTTAGAGAGGAGTCTTCCTTCTCGAGTCTGGGTGTACCTGTATGATGCCGAAACATAGCAATTCGTATGTAACATTTAGGCAAAACACCGACTCACACTGGGGAAGTAGAACTTGATGTTCCTTTGGGAAGCACAAGCTGGTACCTGAAACATTAGATATGTAGGCAGAAATAGCAAATATAGCAGATAGCAAGATAGCCTACAGGAAATGCATTTAACATCTATAGACTGACTTGCGCTGGGGAAAATGATTTTTGCTTTATTTTGAAATCGAAGTCCTGAAAGCAACTCACGTGTTAGGAGATAAGTTTTCAAAATTTGAAAGAAGTTTGCAGTTTTAAATAGACTGAAATTTGACTTGTCGAAAAGGATTTTCTTAAATGGCTAAGTTTTGCAAATTTTTAAAATGAGAATTTGAAAAGAGAGGCCTACCAACAGACTTGACTCTGGACGTGACAGGATGAGTTGACAGACACTAACTGGACTCTCTAGGGGTTGGACTGCGACTCGGCAGGGAGGTGGGCCACCTAAAAAAGACAAGACTCTTAGGTTGCGTTATTCCGTAGCCTAGGCGAGTGAAAACGTGGTCGAATCCTCGGAATGGGAAAGATGTGCTATAGGGGGATTGCAGTAGTCTGTAATGAGACTGTTGTAGTCTAGTGCTCTTTCGAATCTTTTTTTTGGTTTTGGGGCATACTCCCAAAGTGGATGTCGCTTCGAGTCCTGACTGATTCTCGTCTTCGACTGAGCCGAGTACTAGGACACACTGTAGAATGGTGGCTAGTTTTTTGAAAATTTGGATTTTGTGAGTAGATGGAGGTTTTCTGCCTAAGAGAAGCCCCCAGGACGACAAAGCTAGCTGTTGAGAACATGACAGTGTCGTGACCGGAATGATGGTGTTTTTTGAATGTGTGTCAATGTGAGTGGTTGTGCCTCTGTTGAAAGGCTGCCTACGTATTCACGTGTAGTGAAATCAAACCAAGCCGTAGTTCAGTGGATTATAGTGCCTAGTTTATTAGGGCTTTGTGTGTAACTAGCCATAGTGATGGTGTAGGCTAGGTGCATTCCCAATGATGTCTTGATCAAGGGGATAGACTAGTTAGGATGTTGATCCTGTGACTGTGAGCATTCTCCGGGATAGCCCCCAGAGGTGGTGTAAACTATTTGGGCATGTTCTATACCGACCGCAAGTTGAGTTCCCGTGTTCGGGGTTGGTAACTGGTTTGAATGAGAAGAATTGGGATGGGATTTTAACGAGTTCTGCTCTCGGGGATTTTAACGAGTTTTGTTCTCGGGGATTTGATGAGTTTTGCTCTTGGGGATTTTAACGAGTTTTGATCTCGGGGATTTTAACAAGTTTTTCTCTCGGGGATTTTAACGAGTTTTGCTCTCGGGGATTTTAACGAGTTTTGCTCTCGGATTTGCGTATGGTGATTGTGAATTCTGTTATGTAAAGGGGAAGTCGAGTAGAATGGCTCGAACTTTGATCGGGATAGGTTTTGATAATGCGAGATCTGATTTCCATGTCTGGCCCTAATGGTTAGGGGTATCCAATGGAGCTTGATTCCTCAAAATTCCGGGCTGTCTCTAGCCTGAGTCTAGGGAAGGTCTTGAGGGTTGTAATGTGGGAAGGCTAAATGTGGTGTTAGTTGACCAGCTCGATTATCTCTCCCTTATTTGATGGTATGAGTATTGATAATTTTGAATTGACCGTTTCACTTGAGTTGACCGTTAACTACGATCATAGGTTTTGTGGATATTTTTTAGTTGGTTGACTTCTTAGCCCCGGTCATGGGATTCTTCATTTGGATTGACCGCTTAACCTCGGTCATGGGTGCCTCTTTTTTTTGATAATGGCCTGCATTTTTGCTTTAGCCTTTTGCTTTTTCTTGTATTGGACTTTTGATTTTTTTTTGTCCAGTTTTTTCCTTTTTTTTTGTTAGTCAGACTAACACCTAAGGTAGGGATTGGTCAGTATTATTGGATGGGTGTTTATTGTGGGAAATGGGCTTGCCTCCCGTCTTGAACCCAAACTAGGAGACTACCTAGATTTGTCATAGGATTCGATACCGCTCCTGCTAAGTGTAGTTTTGTGTCTTTCTATGTTAGACATGGAACAGGTAAAGGAAAACACGGGTCACGATTCCCTGCAGTCATTATAGATGTGCCTATAATAGTCACGTGCATGTGCTCACAGCGTATGACGGTGTTCATCATGTTCTCGGAAACACATAAGGAAAGTATATATGAGAAATAGAAAAGCTGATTTTATTGAATTTTGAAAAAGAGGACAGAATACAATTGACTCTGACTCTGACTTTGAAGTTGAAATAAATAGTATATCCTAGACTCGGACTCAGACATGGACTTAAATCAAATCCGGACTCTTGGATGCATGAGAGGTAGATTGGATGCTTTGGTCATCGGGCCCTGTATATTCCGTGAGGGGCTTTGCAAGTGACAATGTTTCCAAAACGGGAGTCTTCCTGGCATCGAGGAAGTCTTGAATAAGGTGTTTCAGCTTCCAGCACTGTTCTGTATCGTGTCCCCTTCCTCTGTGAAATTTGCAGTAATGCTCGGCGTTCCATGCTTTGGAGCGTTTTTCCAAAGGTGGGTCGGATGTTGGGCCTATAGGTAGTATTAGGCCCTTCGGAACCAACCTCTGGAAAGCGACGGTGTAGGACAAATCCAAGTGGGTAAATGTCCTTTCCTTTGACTTGTTCTTGATTTTTGCAGAGGTGACTTGAGGGTTACCTCTCTCGGCCTTGCCATCTGGAGGATACCGGACAGCTTCGTAAGAGTGTTCACCCTTTAAATGGCTCAGTTGGGTGATAGGCTGTCTTACCCGCGCTAGTTGTGTTAGACGGGCTCGGGTTCTTACAAGGTCTTCTTCGATGGTGGTCACCCCGGCATTTAGGTTATCTAGGGCGGTATTGATTTTCGAAAAGATATTGTTAATGGAGCAAGATAGCATAAGCTTGCTTCCTTGGATATCCCCTTTCTCCACGGCGCGAGATTTGTTGTGGTTTGGTAGTGTCTCGTTCATAGGGTCCCTGATCGGAAGAAACGACAGGTGTTAGAACTCGCCAAAGCTCGCTTTTGCGCAAATGCAAGAGAGAGAGAGAGTCAAACTAGGTACGGCCCGGGGGCGGGAATGACTAAGATTCTATGACCGGGCTACTTAAACGTTAATCCAGACAAAGTAACGACTGTGACCACGAGACTCGAGCTGTACAAGGATAAGTCCGAAAATGGGGCGACCGTATTTGACCGTGCCGCGTGCTTGGATCAACCGTGGTGACCTAACCCTAGGTGACCCGAGTATTCGTAGCGCGGGTACGACTCGAAGAAGGCATCATAAGAACGCTGGTGTAGGATGAACGTAGGGTACTTTCTAGGGTAACCGTGGTTGATTGCTCGGGTGGAGGACAACCCCCTGAGTAAGGCTAGAGACTCAGATGGTGTGACATCTAAGTGACTCGAAAGTGGGATACGTGAGACAACACGTGCAAGACATGACCCTTAGAGCAACTGTGATTGATCGCTCTGCTGAAGGGTAGCCCCTCGAGTGGGGAAAAGCCTGAAAAGGAAATGACTCGGAAAGGACACCTAGACGGGTGACTCGTGAAAGGTGGGTCTCCTTTAGGATCAAGCTGTGTGGGCTGGGCATTGTTTGAAGGAGGTTTTTGTGAAAGGATGAATTTCCGAAAATTTGAATATCGAAAACAGGATCCCGACTTTTAAAATTGGCGAAAATGTCATCGCGCCCGAATTTTTGAAAAGTTGAAATTTTTTTGAATTTTTGAAATAGATAGCATACCGGCTGAAAATAGGCTATTTTAAGCAAAATCATAAGTCCTAAATTCGGTACGCTTCCCGGGTTTTGAAATTGGATGTTTTGAAAAGGATGCAAATTTCTGAAATGACGGTTTTTTGAAAGAAAAATATATGGATGACACCATGTATGCTCTTAAGCTAAGTCTCGGTCAGTCTATAAAGGTGTATACCAGTGTACATAGACTATCCGAGAATCGGGGCAGACTTCCTAAGTCGTGTTGAGCTTAGAACATGGCGTAAAACCCATACGAATCTGCTATGCACACTTTTTGACATATCCAATTTGGACTACATCAATGGTATAGTGGGACGTCGGTCACCAGTACCGGCCCGAAAAATATGGGGTTATGCATGAACCGTAAAACTAAAACGCGTATTGTACTAGTCAAACGATTTCTATTTGAGTCTTACCCTGAGGATGCCGATGGTAAGTCACGCATCAGTTAATCCCCAGTGGAGTCGCCAAATTGTGGACATGACATAGGTCCACCCCGACGCGGCCACCCGCGAATTTAGTGAGGCGAATGAATCTCCATATGAGCATCGATCGAATTGAAATTTAAATCGAAGTGGAGTCGCCACCGAACTTTGTTGGAGTTTGGGGCCGTTCGAACCCACTCTATGTCGTAGTGGGCCGTGTACAAAATACGGCCCATTTCCGATGTCAGAGTTTATAGGGTTCGTTCCTTTGCATTTGATACCGATACCGACGTTATCGGATATCGTGTATTGAATGACTCTCGTTGCCAATGGTTTCGGACATCCGGAAACCGAGGTTCTGAGTAAGGGGTGAGGGTACGTGTTGGGAAGCCCACGAAGGACACCCAACCCCGCCCGCACATTAGCGGCCTCTACTAGGATATCGTTTGATTTTAAAATACGCGCGTTAGTTGAACGATGAAATGATATGCAAACATTGTTTTCCCTAAACATGCGAGAATTGAATAGGTTGCTAAGTCGATTTAATGCAACTAAAATTAACATCAAAGTTGTATTTTAGCATGTGAGATTCGTTTTAGTATAATAAAACAAATGGTGAAAAGAAATTGCAACAAGCATGAACAAACAAGTTAGTAACGGGTTATAAATCGAATAAGAGATGTAAATACAATAATATGCATGATTTTGAAAAGTTTAATTCACGTGATGGATTAACACGTGTTGACCGAGGTCAAAAAAATAAGGTCGAGATCTGAAAAAACGTTTTTTTGTCTAAAAAATGATGTTCGCAAAAAATAATAAAAAAAGAAGAACCGCGTCGCGTTTCAGTCGGTCGGGCGACTCGCCCAGGGTGCGCGCGACTCGCGCCCCGGCCTGTTTCCGAAGTTGATTTTTTGAAAATCGACGATTTTATTAAATCGCGTACAAATATCGCATAATTTGTACTCGATTCAATATTTTTGATATTCGTTATATTCGATATTCGATTATGAAATCGATATCAAATATTCAGAATAATTTTGGAAAAGATGAAAAGAAAAGGTTTTGAAAAATCGTTTTGTAGAATTAGAAAAACGATGCTTAAGAAAAAAAGTAGAGAAAACGAAGAAAGAGGCCGCGGTGTTCAGGCTCACGCGCGAGTCGCCTGGGAGGGGCGTGACTCGCGCGTGCTGTTGTCTCGGCTCATTTATTTTCGAAAATCGTTAATTTCGATAAATCGCGTACAAATATGAATTAGTTTATACTCGATTTATACTTTCGATATTTGTCGTATTCGATATTCGATTATGAAATCGATATCGAATATTCGGAATAACGTTTAGAAAAAGTTTTATAAAATTGTTTTGAAAAGGAATTCGAACGAAAAGAAAAGAATGTTAATTCTCTCCGCGTTAAAATCGTCGTATTTCGTAAAAAGAAAATGTAACGATTTTTTTAGCATCAGCGAGATTTAATTTAGTTCTTGTTAGATACGATATTCAATTAGAGAATTTAGGCTGCTCGGCCGAGTATTTGATGCTCGGTCGAGTGTTTGATTCGGTATTCGGATAAAATTCCTATTTGAGGTCGAATTCTATCCTTAAATGGAATTGTTTAATATTTTGTGTTGCTGATTTTTTGTAGCGTTTGAGCTCGAATCAGTCACGTGGGCTGACACGGCTGACTCGTGAGTCTCGAAAATATCTTTGACCGGATTTTGACTAGGTCGCTAAAAGACGGTTTTGCCCTTGGTGTCAGATTCGACCTAAATTAGTCTTATTTGACTTGAAACGACCCACTGAGCCTGAATTTGAGGTCGGTTTTGTGAGATTTTTACTCCGTAAAAAACTCAAGCCAAATGCCAATGATTTTGAGCCCGTTTTTGAGTATATTAAAGCACGTTTGCATTCTATCATCATCGGGTGTTTGTCTGAAACCGGTATAGACACCTGGCGGTCAAAATGTGGGTGTCTACAGAAGTCAATTACGTCCCATAATTATAGGAAGCAATATCTTTTTTTTATATGGCGGTATTCTAAATCCTTTTTGTTGCATAACAGTAACAGATGAAAAGAACTAAAGTAACAGATGAAGTGCGTTAAAGTAACACGAGATTCAATCAACATTATGTGCATTAAAATAAAAGATGTTAGCCATTAAAATAACAGATTGTGTATATTAAAGTAACACATTATGTGCATTACAATAACTTCATATATTTGTTCGTGCATAAAATTCATACAATGATTAGACCTTCAATAATATGCAGTTTCTAAACTGTAAACTTAAAATCTAATAATATGGAGCATCCTAATGACTTCCATTGCGTTTCCAGTATAAATTAGAAACCAAATACTCACCGTTTGTGTATTCGACGATTTGCATATCCGCCATCGAATGAGAAATTTCAGCGTCGCGAGGAAGAAGATGAATGATTGAACGTGTTATTAAGTGGGTTGATTAAACGTAAGTTGCAGCCGCGCAAAGAAGAAGATGAATGATTGAACGTGATGAAATGAATAAAATTGACCAAAAATGTGTAAGCAATATCGAAAACTCACCATTGTTGTACTCTACGATTTGCTTATCCATAGTTGATGAAGATGTCGCGATCGTTGAATCCTTAGAATGGGATGTCGAGCACAGATTGATGGGAAGCATTTATTTTATGTTTGATTATGATGAACGTGGTAATGTGAATGAATGAACGTGATAAATTGTTTCCTAAAATTATGGGAGTTATTTTAGGAAGCAGATCTCCTTTTTTTAAATGCAAATCATTAAGATGAATCTGTAGACACTCAGATTTGGACCAGGTGGCTGCACGAGTGCCCTACAAACACCCGATGACGATCGGACTGCAACGCGATGCGAGATTACGATGCTTTAGATAGTTTTTCTTTAGAACGGATCAAATAATTACTCGGAAAAATTAATTTAACATCAAGATAGCCTTAGTCGTGTCATTACGGTCGCGTCGACACTAATTAGAGTCAATTCCGACGCCGGGACCCAGAATCGGTCCCAAAATATGCAAAGTCCAACCTGAGTCAACGCGTCGGGCCGAGCAAACCTCATGACGCACACCCGAAGCCCACCCGGCCCCCAATGCGCTAGGGTTAAGGGAAAGCTTAATGCCCAAGTCAACGTATTATATATACGCATGTTCTCTGTTTTGGAAAGTTTTGAAATCGGATCTTCAAAATCCAAGGCGCCTCACACCAGGCGTCCTAATCTTCGTGTGCACGACGCCAGGCGTCTGAATTCTGGTGCGCCTGGACTCAGGCGCCCTAGAGGGCAATTTGAACTGCGCGAGCAACTATGAATACCCCCCTCATTTCATTGATTCGACACAACATCCACAAGTTCGTGACTACTTCTCCACAACTCGCTCTTCCCCTCTTCTTCTCTTACTTAGGTTCGCACTCCGACCCTAAGTACGATCCACTCGATCGTAGTCCCGATAAGCGAATCAATGATACTCCTCACCTTCGAGCACTCCACTCGGAACCGAGGATCACCTGCGCTCGTCTAGCTAACCCCGAGAATAGTAGCGAAGCTCTTCCGGAATCATCGCGGAACAAATTAGGAGGATCTGCCCCGAAGTCAAATCGTCACTTGGTTGTCATCTAAACAAAACATTACATTTATGTACTTTTATTATGCACTTCGATAATGTCGAACGTGGACATTAGGTCCATGGCACGTTATACACATACGTAACGTCCTCAACTTCAACCATAAGGACTAAAACACCCTAACTAAACCCGAGTAGTTCCAAGATCCGTTCTCAAGTATCTACGCATCGTGTCTCGTTTAGTGTACACTCCTAGGGCGTAACTCTTCACTATGTGATATACTTACATTTCGCATTTACCGCTTTCGTATGATTTACCGCTTTTATGACCTTATAATCGGTTGCTAAATCACCTAACACGAAATTCAAAACGTAAACAAGCTAAAACTGAACACAGCGATGGTCGGGTTCCGTATTAGTCCCGGTGCTCACCACTCGTGGTTCGACGCATCCCTATTAATACCGAGCAAACGTATCTTAAGTAGAATACCAGGT
Source organism: Agrostemma githago (assembly GCA_958450325.1). NCBI lineage: Eukaryota > Viridiplantae > Streptophyta > Magnoliopsida > Caryophyllales > Caryophyllaceae > Agrostemma > Agrostemma githago. The sequence goes on from OY288240.1 coordinate 58,760,020, forward strand.
AAGGTATACCACGAGAACGACTGATATCCGTATTATCACGTTAAAACTGCTTTGCTAATACGTATATGTGGACGTCCGTCCGCACCGCCCGGCGCACCGCGTGCGCCCGCGCGGGACCGATCGGTATTTCAACGTGTGGCAGCGGCCACCCATGCGGCCCCCTCCATGTCGGGGGCCGGTCCGATCTCGCGTACGGGGCGATGTCTCCGACCTCGATTCGAATGACGATCCGGACTTGTACTAGACGCGTGCGGGCACCCGTGTTTCTGTTTGGAATCGATCTAGTCGTGGTTGTAAATGTTTAAAGGTCGATTCATTTGGTAAGGAGACCTTTTTAGTGAACTGAATTTGTTGCCGATTTGTGGAGTCGCCACCGAGTCAATTATGGGGACTCGAAAACCGTTAAAGTCAACTTTGATCCCTAGCCGGCTCAAAGTTGAGGGGCACAGGACCTAAATATAAAGACTTGTACCCTTAAGCACTCCATCCCTGGAATGACTCTCATTGCCAACGGTTTCGGACATCCAGAAACCGTCGATTCTGAGTAAGGGGTGAGGGTACGTATTGGGAAGCCAACATCCGATAGATATCAAACACCCAATCCCGCCCGCACTATAGCGGCCTCTACTAATCAATCGATGAGCTGATAACCTAATTCTTTTGTTGTGGCGGAAATACTGTAACATCCGTTGTTTTCACCCTATACCTTTTGCTACGTCGGTTGTGTTAGGACAAGTAAGTTTTGTCATCAAAGTAGTTGTGTTTACATTCTTTGCCTGTGATTTTACGTGACAAGCGGGCCATGAAAAGATGCACGTAGGAGAGTAGAGTGTACTAATATTATACGTATTAGCAAATCAGTTTTAATGTGATAATACGGATATTATTCGTTCTCGTGATATACCTTACATGGTATTCTGCTTAAGATGCGTCGAACCTAATAAGGCAAGCACTCGGACTAATACGGAACCCGACCATCACTTTGTTCACTTTTAGTTGTTTTACGTTTTGATTTCCGTGTTAGGTGATTTAGCATACGATTATAAGGTCAAAAAAGCAACAAATCATACGAAAAACTGTAACTGCGAATGTAAGAATATCACATAGTGAGGAGTTGCACCCTCGGAGTATACACTAAATGAGACACGATGCATAGATAGTTGAGAACGGATCTCGGAATTACTCGGGTCTATTTAGTGTATTTTAGTATTTGCGGTTGAAGTTGGGACGTTATGTGTTTTTGTAGATGTTCGTGGACCTAGTGTCCACATCTAGTGTTGTCGTAGTGCATGAAAAAAGAAAGTACAAATATGGAAAGTTTTGTTTAGATGACAACCTAGTGACGATTCGACTTGAAGGCGGATCCTCCTAGTGATTTCGGCAAAGCTCCGTTATCGTTGACCCTTCCTACGGCTAATCCGGCAGAGCTTCACTACTAGACTTGAGCTAGTCGAACACGGACACCTCGGTACCAAGTGGGGTTCTCGAAGGTGAGGAGTAGCGTTGATGTCGCTTTTATCGAAACTACGATCAAGTGGATTGTTTGCCTCGGGTGTCGGAGTGCGAGCCCTTGGCGAGAATGTGGGGTAGAAGAGAGAGTTGAGATGTGTCGAATGAATGAGGCGAAGGAGGGGGGGGGGGTATTTATAGGTGTTTTCAGTCCTCGTCGCCCATATGGACGCCTGAGTTGAGGCGAACGAGGACTCAGGCGCCTGGGCTTAGGCGCGGGGAGACTAAGACGCGTGAGGTGGGGCGGTTGGAATTTTGAAGATACGATTTTGATACTTTCCAAAATCGAGAGGGAGAGTATAATACATATCTTAGGGCTTAAGGCTTGTGGTGTTTACCCTAGCGCCGTGATCTTGGTGGGCCTCGGGTGTGCATCCCGAGGTTCACTTGGCGCGGTGCTGACTCAGTTTGAGTTTCGGGACCGACTCGGGGTCCCGATGTCAGAATTGACTCTAATTAGTGTCTACGCGATCGTAACGACACGACTAAGGCTGCCATCATGTTAGTTTTAATTTTTTCCGAGTAATTATTTGATCCGTTCTATAGAAAAACTACCTAAAACATCGCGAACCCGCGTCCCGTTGCAGTCCTATTGTCATCGGATGTTTGTCGGGCACCTCTGCAGCCACCAGGTCCAAATCTGGGTGTCTACAGAAGCCCCCACTTTGACTGAGGCTTGGACAAGGCAAAAGTCAAAGCATATCCGCCCAAGTCAATCAAAGATTACGACCTGGTGGCTGTTCGGCCGGGTCGTTTTGAGTCCATTGGACTGCGTGTTGAGGCTCGCCAGCCATAGCTTAGAAACCATACCTGACGTCTTTGCTTGCAGTTGCTTGCTTGGGCCCGGGCCGTTGCTTGTCATCTTGTTCTTCAGTTCTTCATGCTTGAGCGCTTTGCCTTTTAAGTTTGTTTTATTTTAAATGTTTTCGTGTTGTAGGTTACGCGTTAAGCGTAAGTGCAAGGAATGTTCGTATGTGTTGGCTTCCATTTGAACAAATGTTTTTGGGATGCTTGTGAACCCTAAAATAAAACGTTCGAAGGCGTTAGTCTCCACTCGAGCGGTCGTCTTCGGGATGCTTGGGACCCCTTGGGAGAAATAAAGTGAAAAATGTTCGAGGGCGTCAGTCTCCACTTGAATAACTGTCTTTTGGGATGCCTCTGACCTCTAGGACAATACAACATGAGATAAACTACTTAAGGGCGTCAGTCTCCACTCGAATAGCTGTCTTTCGGGATGCGTCTGACCCCTAGGACAAAATAAACCATTCGAGGGCGTCGGTCTCCTCTCGAATGAAAAATGCTGTGGAGGTATCAGACTCCTTCGAGAGCGTTGGTATCTACTCGAAAAATTGCTTTCGAGGGCGTTGGTATCCACTCGAAAAATTGCTTTCGAGGCGTCGGTATCCACTCGAAAAATTGCTTTCGAGGGCGTCGGTATCCACTCGAAAAATTGCTTTCGAGGGCGTTGGTATCCACTCGAAAAATTACTTTCGAGGGCGTTGGTATCCACTCGAAAAATTGATGTGGAGGTTTAAGACTCCTTCGACAGCGTTGGTATCCACTCGAAAAAAAATTGCTATCGAGGTGTGGACATGACATAGGTCCACCCCGACGCGGCCACGCGCGGGTTTGGGGAGGCGAATGAATCTCATGTGAGATGGATCGAATTGAAATTTAAATCGAAGTGGAGTCGCCACCAAACTCTTGTGGGTGTTCAGGCCCGTTCGAACCCACTCTATATCTTAGTGGGCCGCGCACAAAGTACGGCCCATCCGGATGCTAGAGTTTATGGGGTCCGTCCCTTTGCATTGCGATACCGATACCGACATTATCGGATACCGTGTATTGATTGACTCTCGTGTGCCAATGGATTCGGATATCCGGAAACCATGGTTCTGAGTAAGGGGTGAGGGTACGTGTTGGAAAGTTCACAAATAACACCCAACCCCGCCCGCACATTTGCGACCTCTACTAAGATATCGTTTGATGTTTTAATACGCGCGTTAGTAATTCGATGAGATGATATGCAAACAATGTTTTACCTAAACATGCAAAGATTTGAATAAGTTGCTAAGTCGATTCAATGCATCTAAAATTAACGTCAAAGTTCTATTTAGCATGAGAGATTCATTTTAGTACAATAAAACGAATAACGGAAATAAATCAAAAAGACATAAGCAAACAAGTTAGTAATGGTGATAACGATAATAACGGTTTGTAAATAATATAAAAATGCTATAGAATGATGTAAATGAGATATGATGCATGGTTTTGGAAAGTAGTATGACACGTGATTGACTTGACACGTGTTAACCGAAGTCATAAAAAATATTACAAGGCTCGAAGTAGGTTTAGGGCTTACGTTTTGACGTGATGAAAGGACACTCGATCGAGTCATTGAAGGACTCGGCCGAGTGTGCCTCAGAAAAAGTTTTCCGCCCGAAATTTGAGGTGCTACTCGATCGAGTCATTAAGAGACTCGACCGGGTAGGTCGCCACTCGATCGAGTCATTGAGAGACTCGACCGAGTGGTCCTCAAGAAAACCATTCTGCCTCGATATTGAGGTGCCACTCGATCGAGTGCCCCCTGTACGAATTAGAGTTCGCTTCGCAATTTGTTGTAGGTTTCGAAATGGCCTTTTGATTTTCGAAAATCGCTATCTTTGTCAAATCAGGCAGAAAGATTGTATGATTTGTGCTCGATTCGGATTTTCATACTCGTCGTATTCGATATTTGATTATGGAATCAATATCGAATACTTAGAGCGCAATCTAGGAAAAAAGTTGTAAGTCGTTTAAATTAAACTAAAACGAAATAAATTATCTCCGCGTTTATAGTGTCGTAATTAATTCTTTAGAATTATGTGACAACTATTTTAGCATCAACGAATTCGTATTAGTTAGATTTGTTGACTAATTCCATTAGATACGATATCCAACAATTGAGTTGGTATCGAATCTAAAGAACGACGCTTTATATTTGCTAAAAAAGAAAGTGATTCCCTCCGCATATCGACATTGTAATGAATCCTTGCGGATTATGTGATGTCGGATCCGCATCAACGGGTCTCGGTTCATAAAAAAGGAATCGGGCGCGTTCAAAGGGGAATATTGCGATCCCATCATGCCTTTGAGTGTTTATGGCGGGGCTCCTCGAGAGGGCTCCACCACTGTTACAACTCGTGAAAGGCTTAGAAGGGTCTTATGTTAATATCCCCTTTAAACGTGCTCAATTCGAAATAGTTTTAGAAATTTGATGAATATGTTGACAATAATAATGACGATGATGCGAATGAAACGTGACTAATGACGCGATAAGAATAAAAATACGATCTTGTTGACGTTGACTCGCTTCAACAATCAAATACTCGGGGTGTCGGGATAAGCGACCGGCCACGTCGGGTGAAACACCCTTGGATTCGGATTTTCTTATTCCATCATCCTTTGTATTCGACACGAATTAGCAAGTATTTTAATGTCTTAATACTAGTATTATTAACAAAATTAGAAACAAAAAAAAGAACGAAAAAAAAGACGAAGAAGGCGACGAAGATGGACAAGAAAAGAGAAGAGAGAAAAAGGAAGAAATCGGGTTTGTATGCATCCTCAACCTACATGCTTTGTATTCTTGGTATAGCACTCGTTGTGGACATGACATAGGTCCACCCCGACGCGGCCACGCGCGGGTTTTGGGGAGGCGAATGAATCTCCATGAGACGGTCAAATGGAAATTTAAATCGAAGTCGGAGTCGCCACCGAATTTTATGGTTATTCGGAACCGTTCGAGCCCACTCTATGTCGTAGTGGGCCGTGTACGAAATACGGCCCATTTCCGATGTCAGAGTTTATTGGGCTCGTCCCTTTTGCATATAGATATAGATGCCGACTTGAGCGGTTAATCGTATATTGAATGACTCTCGTTGCCAATGGTTTCGGACATCCGGAAACCACGGTTCTGAGTAAGGGGTGAGGGTACGTGTTGGGAATTTCACTAAGAACACCCAACCCCGCCCGCACATTAGCGGCCACTACTAGGATATCGAATGACGTTTTAATGCGCGCGTTAGTTGAACGATGAATGATTATGCAAACATTGTTTTCTAAACATGTGAAAAATTGAATGGGTTGCTAAGTCGGTTTAATGCATGAAAAATCTAACGTCAAAGTTGAATTTAACATGTGAGATTCGTTTTAGTATAATAAAACAAATGAAATAAAAGGATGAATTTGCTACAAAACAAACAAACGAGTTAGTATCGATTTATGAATAATAATAGCAAAATATGCGAAATCAAAAAAAAAAAAATATTAATCGAAATCCGAAAAATATTCTTGAAAAGAACGTTGTTTTGTATAAAAAACGAAGTTCGAAAAAAATAATAAAAAAGACGGAAAACGGCGCGGCAAACAGTAATTCGTACTCGACTTAATATTTTCGATATTCTTTATATTCGATAGTTGACTACGAAATCAATATCAAATACTTGGAATAGTTTTAGAAAAGATGTAATTTTTAGAAATCGAGCGAAGAATAAATAATAAAACGAACGAAAACGTAAAAAAAGAAGTCCCGGATTCCAGGCCTGCGCGCGAGTCGCCTGGGCATGGCGCGACTCGCGTTCGGGTCTGTCCGTTCTTATATTTTTGTTCGAAAATTTGTTATTTTGAACGAGAAGTAAAAGAAAAGAATTTTGACAAAAGAGATGTAACGATTTCTGATATCATCGAAATCTTAATATAATTCTTTTTGATACGATATTCGATTATAGAAAAATCGATATCGCATGTTTAAGAATATTCGTTATGAAAATAGTTTTTCGTTAATAACGATATTAGAAAAATATAAAAAATCGACTCTAGACCCGTAATGAAAACGAACGAAGAGGAGAAAAGGAGAGAAAGGAAGAAATCGGGTTTGATTACACCCTCAACCTACATGCTCTTGTTGACTCGGATCGGGACTCGTCGGAATGTGGCTAGGCACGGGAGTGTCGAGGCAACGTCGGTTGGGTTAGGGTGGTACGGTTTTGACGGGTGAAGGGTGTCGGGTTTCGGACCGGTTTCCTTCGGGTTTTGAACGTATTATCGGTTTCTCGATGCTAAGGAATTATATGTGTCAGGATGATAGAGAACTATTGCTGAAAAATCGTGTGTGTGTATGAATTGTATATTTTCGGTGTTTTCTGATGTATCTTGATGTTGGATGGGAGGTCCTATTTATAGGGAGTTCCCGACCTTGGTTTGGGAGAGTTTGACTACCGCTTAGGATAGGAAACGAGAGAATTTGAGGGAAATAAGAATTCCGCTTTCTTGTGAAGGAAGAAAGAGGAAAACCGGCTGTTTCGCTCTTGTTTCGGCCGAGTGTTTTACACTCGGTCGGATGTTTGAACCGATTTCTGAATAGGATTCCTGTTTGAGCTAGAATTACCGCTTGGGTAAGAAGCTGAGGAGAACGAGAATTCCGTTTTCTTGTAAGAGAATTCCGGATGACTTGTACTACTTGGCCGAGTGGTTGCACTCGGTTGAGTGTCTGAGTCGGTTCTCGGATAGGATTCCTACTCGGGATCGAATTCTACCTTAAACGGAATTGTTTATTATTTTGTATGGCTGATTTTTGTAGAGTTGGACCGTGAATATACCGTGTGAGGTGTCACGGTTGACTTACAAGTTTCGGGAAATATCTTTGACCGGGTTTTGACTCGGTCGCTAAAAGACGGTTTTACCCCTGGTGACGGATTCGACCCAAATTAGTGTTATTTGACTCGAAACGACCCACTGGGCCTGAATTTGAGGTTGGTTTTGTGAGATTTGTACTCCGTAAAATGCCTAGGCTAAATTTCCATCATTACGAGCCCATTTCCGAGTACGTTAAAGCACGTTAGCGTCCGATCATCATCGGGTGTTTGTCGGAAACTGCTATAGACACCTGGCAGTCAAAATGTGGGTGTCTACAGAGCCCCCACTCTGACTGAGGCTTGGACAGGGCGAAAGTCAGAGTAGCCACCAAGTCAATCAAGGATTAAAACCTGGCAGCTTCTGGTCGGGTCGTTTAAGGTCCATTAGACCTGCGTGAAGGGCCCGCCGGCCATGGATTAGAAATGTACCTGAACTGATGATGATAACTCCGTGGGGAATTGGACTCGTCGTATAAGACTTAGGTGCGCTTATATATGGGCTCACCCTGTTAAATGCCGCTGGGGAGTTATGTGAATTGCGCGGTCCTAAATTGTACCTGTATAAGTTACATAAAATTTTGCATTCAACACGTAGGCGAAACAAATATGACTCGCGCTGGGGAATAAAAATGATTTTTGCTGCATTTTGAAATCGAAGTCCTGAAAGCAACTCACGTGCTAGGAGATAGGTTTCCAAAATTGAAAGAGGTGGAAAAGAAATTTGCCGTTTAAATAGACTGAAATTTGACCTTGTCGAAAAGGATTTTTTTTCAAATGGCTATGTTTTTGCAAATTTTAAAATGAGAATTTGAAAAGAGAGGCCTACCGACAGACTCGACTCTGGACGCGACAGGACGAGTTGACAGACACGACTTAGACTCTCTAAGGGTTGGACCGTGACTTGGTAAGGTGGGCCACCTAAGATGACAAGACTCTTAAGTTGCGCTATTTCGTAGCCTAGGCGAGTGACAACACGGTCGAATCCTCGGAATAGAAAGGCTGTGCTATGGGGGGATTGCAGTAGTCTGTAATGAGACTGTTTTTGCAGGACTTAGCAGTGGAATGATGTAGACTAGTGCTCTTTTGAATTCTTTTTGATTTTAGGGTGCATTTCCAAAGTGGGTATTGCCTCGAGTCCTGACAGATTCTCGTCTTCGACTGAGCCGAGTACTAGGACACACTATAGAAAGGAGGCTAGATTTTGAAAGTATTTGGATTATGTGAATGGATGGAGAACTTCTGCCTAGGAGAAGCCCCCAGAATGACAAAGCTAAGCTGTTGAGAACATGATGGTGTCGTGACCGGAATGACGGCGCTTCTTGAATGTGTGTCAATGTGGATGGTTGTGCCTCTGTTGAAAGGCTGGCTACGTATTCACGTGTGGTGAAATCAAACCAAGCCGTAGTTCAGTGGGTTATGGTGCCTAGTTTATTAGGGCTTTGTGTGTAACTAGCCATAGCGATGGTGTAGGCTAGGTGCATTCCCAGTGATGTCTTGATCAAAGGGCTAGAATGGTTAGGATATTGATCCTGTGACTGTGAGCGTTCTCCGGGATAGCCCCAGAGGTGGTGTGAACTATTTGGGCATGTTCTATGCCGACTGCAAGTTGAGTTCCCGTGTTTGGGGTTGGTAACTGGTTTGAATGAGAAGAATTGGGATGGGATTTTAACGAGTTCTGCTCTCGGGGATTTTAACGAGTTCTGTTCTCGTGGATTTTAACGAGTTTTGCTCTCGGGGATTTTAACGAGTTCTGCTTTCGGGGATTTTAACGAGTTCTGCTCTCGGGGATTTTAACGAGTTCTGTTCTCGGGGATTGTAATGAGTTTTGCTCTCGGGTTTGCGTATGGTGATTGTGAATTTTGTTATGTAAAGGGGAAGTCGAGTAGAATGGCTCGAACTTTGATCGGGATAAGCTTTGATAATGCGAGATCTGATTTCCATGTCTGACCCTAATGGTTAGGGGTATCCTATGGAGCTTAAATCCTCAAAATTCCGGGCTGTCTCTAGCCTGGGTCACGGGAAGGTCTTGAGGGTTATAATGTGGGAAGGCTAAATGTGGTGTTAGCTGACCAACTTGATTGTCTCTCCCTTATTGGATGGTATGAGTATTGATAATTTTGAATTGATCGTTTTCACTACGGTCATGGTTTTTTGAATATTTTTTGGTTGACCTCTTAGCCCCGGTCTCGGGATTCTTCATTTGGATTGACCGCTTAACCTCGGTCATGGGTGCCTCTTTTTTTTGATAATGGCCTGCTTTTTTGTTTTGGCCTTTTGCTTTTTCTTGTATTGGACTTTTTTTTTCTTTTTTGTCCAGTTTTTTTTTCGTTGGTCAGACTAACACCTAAGGTTGGGATTAGTTGATCTTATTGGATGGGTGTTTATTGTGGGAAATGGGCTTGCCTCCCGTCTTTAACCCAAACTAGGAGATTACCTAGATTTGTCATAGGATTCGATACCGCTCCTGCTAAGGGTAGTTATGTGGCTTTCTATAACAGACATGGAGTAGGTAAAAGGAAAACACGGGTCTCATTTTCCTGCAGTCATTATAGATGTGCCTATAATAGTCACGTGCGTGTGCTCACAGTGTATGATGGTGTTCATCATGTTCTCGGAAACACATAAGGAAATTATATATGTGAGATTGAAAAGCTGAATTTATTGAATTTTGAAAAAAGAGAACAGAGTACAACTGACTCTGACTTTGAAATTGAAAGAAATAGAACATCCTAGACTCGGACTCAGACTCGGACTTAAACCAAATCTAGACTCTCGGATGGTGTTGTCAATTCAGCTTCTAAGGACTCAAGTTGATGTCCAGTATAGCTCCAATAGACACTTGACCCAGATCTTCATTTTGTCGAAGATCATCTTCAATCCTAATGCCCATTTCGGTAAGCACTGCAAAGTTTGAAATGTCGCCATACCTAAGATGGACGCGATAGGAAGGGAGGAGGTTGTTGATGAACGCCTCCACTAGTGTCTTCTCGTTGGGCTTGTCTACCAACTTTACACTTTCAGCCCTCCACCTTTGAAGGTATTTAGTGAAACCTTCCTTAGGCTCTTGGGCCATAACCTCCAGAGTGCGCATGGTAGTCTGGATCTCGGCGTTATCCGCGTAGTTTCGCACGAATTCCGTTGCAACATCGTCCCAGGTTTTGTATTGCTTGGGATCAAGCCTGTAGTACCAGGCTTTCGGGTGTTTCTCCAGAGAGGAAGCGAAGAGATGCTTGAACATGGTCGATTTGACCCCCTTAACAGCCATAAAGTCCTTGAAAGCCCGAATATGGAGCACCGGGTCTTCCGTCCCGTCAAACATTGGTAAGCCCGTTAATTTAAGGTTAGCGGGCAGTTCATCGGTCAAGGGCGAGTAGGTACGGGCATTTTCCGTGAGGATGGTGTTTCTGGTGGTCGAGTGGACCAGTTCTTCAAGTTTGCGAACGACGCTGACCAGTTCAGCTTTGGGCCCCGTGGTTTCATTCCTGACCTTAAAAGTCCTTTGCTCCATGATACTCAAACGGGTGGCAATGGTCGTTTGTTCGGCCCTGATAACCGTCAATTGGGCTTCAAGCTCAGCTAGGGAGGTTGCCAATTGGTCCAAAGTTTCTTGCATTTTTTGGTGTTTGGTTACCGGTGACATGTCTGTAAGAATACCGCGTAATCAGAGAAGTTGCTTCGGAACTCAATTTCGCCAAGGCATAGGAAATAGCGCGAGAGGAGAGACGACTCCAGTTTGACTCGGGTTAGACTCTCCTAAGACAAATGTGTAGGGTACGATTCTCGTAGTGACTGTGATTAATCACTCCGTCGGAGAATAGCCCCCAAGTGAGACTAAGGACTTTGATAGGACCCAGATGGTGTGGCATCTAAGTGACTCGAAAGTGGGGTACGTGAGACAACACGTGCAAGACATGACCCTTAAAGCAACCGTGATTGATCGCTCTGCTGAAGGGTAGCCCCCGACTGGGACTGAAGACTTTGTTAAGACTCGAGTGTCGGATGAGTGACCCTTAGACGTAAGGACCGTGAACCTCTTGTTATAGGGCTATGCCTTGTAAAAGGTTGACTCGGAAAAGACACTTAGACGGGTGACTTGTGAAAAGGTGACTTGTTCGAAGGAAGATTCACGTGAGACATTCCCAGACTTTAGACTCGATTGTGTAAATGGGCCAACCTTTGTAGGAGTATGTCCTACGTAGGTGGGCCTTGCCTTAGTAAAATAAGGCGGACTAGGATGGGGGGGAAAATCCATGATGTAAGATCGACGGAGTTTCGACGCTAGAGACTTCTACGACTTATGACACGACCCGACACTGCTAAATACGGGAAGTCCTAAGAAGAGAAAGTTTTGAAATATGATGTTGAAAGCCCGAGTAAAAATCGGGGAGAAAAATCCGGCCCTTTTTCGAAAAAGAAAAAAGAAGTGGGCCGAATGACGGGTTTTGAAAGTTTCGAAAATATTTTCGAGTTTTGAATTGGGCATAATACCGGCTAGAAAAAGGCTATTTTGAGTAAAATCATAAGTCCTAAGTTCGGTATATGACCGGGGTTTTGAAATTGGATATTTTGAAAAGGATGCAAATTTTGAAAAATGACGGTTTTGAAAAAGATGATGTGGATTAAGTAGCACGTAGTCATGGAAACAGTATAATGACGTCATGTACGCTCTTAAGCTAAGTCTCGGTCGGTCTATAAAGGTCTATACCAGTGTACATAGCCTATCAAGAATCGGGGCTGACTCCCTAACTCGAGTTGAGATTAGGACATGCCGTAAAACCCATATGAATCGGCTAATGGACACCTTTGACATAACCAATTTGGACTATATCAACGGTATAGTGGGACGTCGGTCACGAGTACCGGCCCGGGAAAGTGGGGTTATGCATGAACCGTAAAACTAAAACGCGCATTGTACTAGTCAAACGATTTCTATTCGAGTCTCATCCTGAGGACACCGAAGGTTATTAACTCATCAGAAAATCCCCAGCGGAGTCGCCAAATTGTGGACATGACATAGGTCCACCCTGACGTGGCGAAGCGCGGGTTTTGGGGAGGCGAATGAATCTCCATGAGATGGTCAAATGGAAATTTAAATCGAAGTCGGAGTCGCCACCGATTTTTATGGTTATTCGGAACCGTTCGAGCCCACTCTATGTCGTAGTGGGCCGTGTACGAAATACGGCCCATTTCCGATGTCAGAGTTTATTGGGCTCGTCCCTTTTGCATATCGATATAGATGCCGACTTGAGCGGTTAATCGTATATTGAATGACTCTCGTTGCCAATGGTTTCGGACATCCGGAAACCACGGTTCTGAGTAAGAGGCGAGGGTACGTGTTGGGAAGTTCACTAAGAACACCCAACCCCGCCCGCACATTAGCGGCCTCTACTAGGATATCGAATGACGTTTTAATGCGCGCGTTAGTTGAACGATGAATGATTATGCAAACATTGTTTTCTAAACATGTGAAAAATTGAATGGGTTGCTAAGTCGGTTTAATGCATGAAAAATCTAACGTCAAAGTTGAATTTAACATGTGAGATTCGTTTTAGTATAATAAAACAAATGAAATAAAAGAATGAATTTGCTACAAAACAAACAAACGAGTTAGTATCGATTTATGAATAATAATAGCAAAATATGCGAAATCGAAAAAAAATAAATATTAATCGAAATCCGAAAAATATTCTTGAAAAGAACGTTGTTTTGTATAAAAAACGAAGTTCGAAAAAAATAATAAAAAAGACGGAAAAGGGCGCGGCAAACAGTCGGCCGCGCGACTCGCCCGGGACGCCGGCGGGTCGCGTGGTGGCCTGTTTCGGGGCCGGTTTTCGAAAAAGTCGATGTTCGTATTAAATCGCGTATGAATATCGCATAATTCGTACTCGACTTAATATTTTCGATATTCTTTATATTCGATAGTTGACTACGAAATCAATATCAAATACTTGGAATAGTTTTAGAAAAGATGTAATTTTTAGAAATCGAGCGAAGAATAAATAATAAAACGAACGAAAACGTAAAAAAAGAAGTCCCGGATTCCAGGCCTGCGCGCGAGTCGCCTGGGCATGGCGCGACTCGCGTGCGGGTCTGTCCGTTCTTATATTTTTGTTCGAAAATTTGTTATTTTGAACGAGAAGTAAAAGAAAAGAATTTTGACAAAAAAGATGTAACGATTTCTGATATCGTCGAAATCTTAATATAATTCTTTTTTATACGATATTCGATTATAGAAAAATCGATATCGCATGTTTAAGAATATTCGTTATGAAAATAGTTTTTCGTTAATAACGATATTAGAAAAATATAAAAAATCGACTCTAGACCCGTAATGAAAACGGACGAAGAGGAGAAAAGGAGAGAAAGGAAGAAATCGGGTTTGATTACACCCTCAACCTACATGCTCTTGTTGACTCGGATCGGGACTCGTCGGAATGTGGCTAGGCACGGGAGTGTCGAGGCAACGTCGGTTGGGTTAGGGTGGTACGGTTTTGACGGGTGAAGGGTCTCGGGTTTCGGACCGGTTTCCTTCGGGTTTTGAACATATTATCGGTTTCTCGATGCTAAGGAATTATATGTGTCAGGATGATAGAGAACTATTGCTGAAAAATCGTGTGTGTGTATGAATTGTATATTTTCGGTGTTTTCTTATGTATCTTGATGTTGGATGGGAGGTCCTATTTATTGGGAGTTCCCGACCTTGGTTTGGGAGAGTTTGACTACCGCTTAGGATAGGAAACGAGGAAATTTGAGGGAAATAAGAATTCCGCTTTCTTGTGAAGGAAGAAAGAGGAAAAACGGCTGTTTTGCTCTTGTTTCGGCCGAGTGTTTTACACTCGGTCGGATGTTTGAACCGATTTCTGAATAGGATACCTGTTTGAGCTAGAATTACCGCTTGGGTAAGAAGCTGAGGAGAACGAGAATTCCGTTTTCTTATAAGAGAATTCTGGATGACTTGTACTACTTGGCCGAGTGGTTGCACTCGGTTGAGTGTCTGAGTCGGTTCTCGGATAGGATTCCTACTCGGGATCGAATTCTATCTTAAACGGAATTGTTTATTATTTTGTATGGCTGATTTTTGTAGAGTTGGACCGTGAATATACCGTGTGAGGTGTCACGGTTGACTTACAAGTTTCGGGAAATATCTTTGACCGGGTTTTGACTCGGTCGCTAAAAGACGGTTTTACCCCTGGTGACGGATTCGACCCAAATTAGTGTTATTTGACTCGAAACGACCCACTGGGCCTGAATTTGAGGTTGGTTTTGTGAGATTTGTACTCCGTAAAATGCCTAGGCCAAATGTCCATCATTACGAGCCCATTTCCGAGTACGTTAAAGCACGTTAGCGTCCGATCATCATCGGGTGTTTGTCGGAAACTGCTATAGACACCTGGCAGTCAAAATGTGGGTGTCTACACTCGTCTAGTTGTGGCTTAGGCACGTGAGTTCGAGATTATGCAGATGGAGTTATGGTGGTTTAGGGTTTGAGGTTTCTTAGATGCTAGGGTTTAGGTTGAAGAAGTATGTATTGTACATGAACAATTAGGGTTTTGAAAAGTGTGTTGTGAAGGGGTTGCTAAGGAGGTGTATATATAGGAGTTCTCCCCCACCCCCGTCTAGGGTTACTCGATCGAGTGCCCTGAAGGACTCGATCGAGTGGCCCAGCTAGAAGGCGACAGCGGGCCTATTGGAGGCCCACTCGATCAAGTGGGCTGACACTTGACCGAGTGGGTCAGCTGGACGGGAATATTTTGAAGATTTTATGTTTGGGTTGGATTCTTAATATTTGCATGACTGTTTTGTATTCTCGGAAATGGTTTTGACCGGGGTTTGACCCGGTCGCTAAAAGATGGTTTTATTTCCGGTGTCAGTTTTGACCTAAATTAGTCTTATTTGATTTGAAACGATCCTCTGGGCCTGAATTTGAGGTCGGTTTTGTGAGATTTGCACCCCGTAAAAAACACAAGCCGGAAACTAATTGTTTCGAGCCCATATCCGAGCTCATAGAAGCACGTTTGCGTCCGATCATCATCGGGTGTTTTTTGGGAAACTGCTATAGACACCTAGCAGCCAAATGTGGGTGTCTATAGACCCCGCACTCTGACTGAGGCTTGGACAAGGCGAAAGTCAGAGTAGCTTCCAGGTCAATCGAGGATCAAAACCTAGCAGACTTCCGGTCGGGTCGTTTATAGTCCATTAAACTTGCGTGAAAGGGCTCGCCGGCCATAAGATAGAAATCATACCTGAGTTCTGTTGTCGGTAATAGCTCCGTGGGACTTGTTTTTTTTAAGCCCTGGGTGTATCTGTATGCGTGATACATCCCATCTTGGAGTTGTGCGGAAGCTTGCCTGAGAAGCCCTGGGTGTGTCCTTTTGCAGACACATCCCATCTCAAAACTATGCGGGAGCTTGCCTAAAAAGCCTTGGGTGTGTCCGTTTGCAGACACATCCCCATTCGGAAATTGCGCGGGAGTCTGCCTAAGAAGCCCTGGGTGTGTCCGTTTGCAGACACATCCCGATCCGAAATTACGCGGGAGCCTGCCTAAGAAGCCCTGGGTGTGTCCGTTTGCAGACACATCCCAATTCGTAAATTGCGCGCACTACTACACAAATGGGCTATTGCAACACCTTGAAAGTGTTGCCTAATGGCTTAAAAGTGTTACTAAAGGCTTTTGCAACATTTTTGGGTGTGTTGCTTAAAGTTGTGTTGCAATAGCTTAATGCAACACTTTAAGCAACACTTTCTTATTAAATGCAACACTTTGTTTAAAGTGTTGCATCTATATATAATATGCAACACTTTTTTTTGCAACACACGTGATTGTCTAATGCAACACTTTGACAGCAAGATGCAACACTTTTTTAGGGGCAAAAGCAACACCCCGTCTTTTTTTTGCAACACTTATAAATTGGCTAAATCAACATGTTGTAGAAGCAAATGCAACACTTCTATTCATTGTTTGCAACACTTTTTTTTTACCGAGTGTAACAATCCACAAAATTTGATTAAATTATTGCTAAATCAAAATAAACTGATTTTCATTGTCGATATAACTAAAATTATACATAATAGTTCAAATAAATATTGTCTTGCGTAATACATGTCCGAAAATATTATTAAGTAAATCAAAAAAGCTACAATTCAAAGAAATAATGTCTTAATAAACTCTATTCATCAAGTAAATAATGTCTACCAATGTCAGTAGGTAACTTTTTTAAAAGTTATTGCAGAATTTGTTGAGTCATATTTGTCTTCTCATTCTCAAGTTCCCTTTGCTTATTTTCCAATTTTTCCTTCTCCTTTAGATGCTCCTCTAACTTCTTATGTTTATCTTGTACCTTATAATTTCACTCATCACAATTTTTTGCACATCCTCCAACAAATTTGATTTGATCGACCCTAATTCTTCTCCGAGAACCACATAAGATGACACACCATTTACAGCTCTCAACTTCTTATTAGACACCCCTACCATATAGTTGACAACGTCCATTGTAATTCTTTCCCATGACACCAAGAAAAGCATCAGAAGGACCACTATCATCTGGACAAGTGTACCTTTTCATGTCATCCTGCAATAGAATTTTCAGATGTCACTAGCTATTTATAACAAAAAATATCAAATGTTACGTATATATACATGTTCTAAATAATGTCTAGGAATGTACAATTTTTTTTCCATGTATTTGCATAGGAATGTCATACAACTCCGCTAGAGAAGGTAGTTCCTTGTTGGAATTTTCATTCCTCTGTACAACAAAATTACTACATTATAATGACAAATTTGTAGATATTTCTAAATAACTATACTTAGGAAAATTGATCTCTACGAAACTTACCATTTTCTCGCGTACCGTAGCAAAGCTCCTCGGACCAACAGTGTGCATATTTCTCACGGACAATCGAGTTTGTCTTTTGCGTGAGCAACGTTTCTTCAAAAGGGAATAAATGTAAGAACACTATGGAAGCACACCAAACACAAGTAAGTGTCCTATAAAAGGAAATTGTTTTAGATCTGTTCTCCAGCTTGTTTTGTCATCATTATATGCATAGTAATGTTTTCCCTTGAAACGACATTTATGAACTCTCCACGCATCTCAAATGGTCTTCATTACCCAATCCTGTCCTTCAATAGGAATCGAATACTTCATCTAAATAAAAAAATTGTAGTCATTTCAAAATTTATTAATTAATTGTGTATATCAGACAAAACTCCCTCATCAAGACAATTTGCAACAATTATGATAAAAAAATAAAAAAATACCATCAACTTGAAGGTCGTCGGTATCTAACTCCATTTATGCACTTTCATTGTCGATGGTCTCTTGATTACTAGTACGAGCATCATATTCATTATTGAAATTGTCTGATGAATTGTCTTCCTCGAGAGCTTCCCTGATATCCTCATCGTCGTCATAGTCATGACTATCGTACTCGTACTCATTATCCTGATAAGGTAGATCGATTTCTTTTCCTTTCTTTAAATTCTTTTCCTGCAAAAGTAAGTCAACCATCGTCAATCTACCTTTGGTATTTTTTTGCCTTAAGCATTTTCCTTGTGAACTATTGTGCTCAATCTCCATGTCTTCATCAGATTCTACGTCATCTTGAGACTCAATCCTCCGGTTTAAATCTTTAGTATTACGGAGAAGCCTTTGTTTGCTATGATCAGACCTAATTCTCATCGAACTAGGTGGAATATAGTGAACATTACACTGACCACCGAATTGGGTAACCTGCACAAATAATTGAGTACATAAAGATACAAATAGCCTGACTTTGCAAAAATAATTAAGTATTTTCTCAATGATGCTGATATACATCAGCAACCTTAATTATATGGTACTTCAGACTAATTGGATTGCATTCAGCACAGAAAGCAGCATGATTGGAGTGCATTCAGCAACAACTGAATTTCAAACTAATACACGACCTGATTCTGTTCAAAAAGTGCGGTGTGATTCCGTTTTCCCAGCTAACTCAGCCTGATTTGTGATTTTTTAGAAGATTGAATAGCATTAGCAAGTGATGAGATTGAACTGAATCTCACGAATAACCCCAAGTGCCAAAATCACACAAAAGTCAAATTATAGAAAAGATAGAATATCAACTAGAGTAAGAAAAAGCCAAGTCAGCCACCAACTAGGTGTAGGTCACATGACCTACAGCCCGGCCTTCGCTTTTTGAGGTTTCCTGCATTCTTCTTAGCTTCTATGCCCCGATAAGAAGTGAGAATATACTAAAAATCCTGGTAACAATAAAGAAAGAATTAAAGTGACCATGAGCAAGAAGCTAAAATGCTTAGTAGCTTGCTTTTTACCTTTGGAATAGATTAAAAGTGAGTTCTTCCGCTCCTATAACTAGAGACAAAGCATGTTTGATTAGTTTTTTTAAAAGGCAAACATTTTGTTTTACTATTACTGCCAATGGGCTTTTATATGGGGAAATCTGATGTTTGAAAAGATTGTACAACAATTCTATTTTTCCATATGGTATTAACAGCAATTCCAGAAATATGATTTGTACAACAATTGCAGGCCTGAAATCTGATTTGTACAACAATTGCAGGCCTGAAATCTAATAAATATAGTCTTGGGTTCACATTGATTGGTTTCATAGCTGGAGCAGCAACCATTTGCACAGCAAACAAAGTATATAAATTCGATACAGCAGAGATCTGAGTTGCACCTTTTCGAGCCAAATCCAGTCTCATTTGCAAAAAAAACCATGCCTCAAGACTCAAGCAGGATGGTTATCAAAACAAGAGGCTTTGAAATAATTACATAAACCAGATTTCTTGAAAACGAACTGCAAAAACCACAAAAGTAACGAACTGTAAAATAACATTAACCTGTTTTCGAATCTGTGATGTTAAAGACATATCGTCTTTATTGCTTTCACTAGCTTACGTGCAAAAGGAAAAGTAAACGCTGATAGAAAAAGGGGACAAACAGATTTAATTTGCGTGCAATTTTCTGGTCAACAGTTGCTTTAGGTCATCACAAAAGCAGTATAATATACGCAACCTTACCCACATACTGAAACACGAACATTTTGTGATGACCTATAACGTCAACATTCATAATTCAGTATGAATTCAACTGCCATGAATGCAATTATACAGAGTTTTTCGGAAACTTGCTTGAGCAACACAACTAAACAGAAGGATTGATGGTGTTAGCCCTAAACAAATAAACTAAATCAATTAGCCCTAAACCAGCAAAATCAAGGGTTTCAACAACAACAACAACAACAAACTGCCTAATTTCGAACCAAACCGAGTCTACGCATCAAAAGGCATTATCTTTACTGAAATTAAAAGCAAGTGGAATTAGGAGACTCACAACACCCAGGTGAAAAAACAAAACTGAACTGGCAGTGGCGACTAATCCAACGAACTCCACCCAATAATGCCTCGATTTGTGCGCCCCAAATTCGTTCGTTGAACTGCAATTGAGAGTTTGAAAACCTTAAGTTCTGAATTTTCAAAAACCTGGCCATGGTCGAAGCTTAAAGAGTGTAAAGTGATTTTAGCGATGAGTAAAAGGATTTTTAACGGTGAATTAGCAATTTAAGGGAGTAACGGAGGTTGGAGAAAATAGTGGTGATAAGTGAGAACCATCTCAAAAATGTGAAAGTATTGAATTACACATAGTATGCATTGGATATCAGTGTATATCTGTCGAATGGATTGAGCGGATTGGGTTACGAGTTGGGTTAGAATACGGATCAGGTCAAATATGAGTCACGAGTTGAGTTAGGGTTAGAATACGGTAAAAAATAATTTCAAACTCCTAATTTTTTTTGCCCTTTTTAAGTAAAAAAATTGATATAAATTTCTATTTATTTTAATAGTATTATTATTATACAGTTTACTTATAATGTTCATATCTATAAAAAATCAAATTAATATTTAAAATTATGGTGATAATTTTTTTATTAAACGATTAAAAAATTCTATAAAATTGAATATTTGTTTATATTGAAATTAAAATAAATATAAATCCAAATATAATATGTACGGAGTATATAACTATTACAGAGTATTATTTTATTAATTTCAGTAAATTATCGTTAATCGAACAGGTCGGGTTTCGATCATAATTTAGCAAGTCGTTTCGGGTTCGGGTAAAAAAGGTTGCGGGTCGAAAAAATGGGTTATGACCTTTAAAAAACAGGTTGGGTTGAGTTTTGATAAGTCTACTCACGTTTGATGTTGAGCCTAAATACGTCAATTCTACAATTACAAGTTTACAACCAACGCGGTATATGTAATACACCGGTTTTAAAAAAATGACGCCAAAAGAATTAGCCAAAAAATGTCAATTCCCGCAATCTAACCGACGCAATATATCAAATACATCGGTTTTAAAAAAAAACGACACATAAATCCTTTCCCCCAACTTTTGCATCAATTTTGTTTAGAACTGACATAATTCAGTTGACGTTGTTGGTGTTTTTTGTATTAGTGTTAGTTAATTTACTCAATTTGTAGACAAATTTTGATAAGTGTTGCAAATAGTGTTGCAATTTGATAATCTAATGCAACATGTTTTATTAAACGTTGCATCGGTTTAGTATAAGCAACAATCTCATCAAAAGTGTTGCAAATTACTTATTTCTGCAACACAAAATAAAAGTGTTGCACGTAAAGTGTTGCAATAGCCTATTTATGTAGTAGTGGCGGAAGCCTGCCTAAGAAGCCCTGGGTGTACCTATATGTAGGCACATCCCGATTCGAAAATTGCGCGGAAGCTTGCCTTAGAAGTCCTGGGTGTACCTATATGTAAGCACATCCTGTGTTTCTTTTAGGAGAAATGCCACCTTGGGCCTTCCGCTGGGGAGCTTAGTGAGTTTGCGTAGGCCTGCGACTCACGCTGGGGAATAAAAACTTGATGTTCCGTTGAGAAGCCAAGCTGGTACCTGAAATGCTAGATATATAGGCAGAAATAGCAAATATAGCAGGTAGCAAGATAGCATACAGGAAATGCAATTAGCATCTATAGGCTGACTTGCGCTGGGGAAAATGATTTTTGCTTCATTTTGAAATCGAAGTCCTGAAAGCAACTCACGTGCTAGGAGATATGTTTTCAAAATAGAAAGGGGTAGAACCGAAATTTGCAATTTAAATAGACTGAAATTTGACCTTGTCGAAAAGGATTTTTTCAAATGGCTAAGTTTTGCCAATTTTAAAATGAGAATTTGAAGAGAGGCATACCGACAGACTCGACTCTGGACGCAACAAGGCAAGTTGACAGACACGAACTGGACTCTCTAAGGGTTGGACCGTGACTTGGTAGGGGGGTGGGCCACCTAAGATAACAAGACTCTTAAGTTGCGCTATTCCGTAACCTAGGCGAGTAGCAACACGGTCGAACATCGAAACGGGGATGATATGCTATAGGGGGATCGCAGTAGTCTGTAATGAGACTATTGTAGTGTAGTGCTCTTCTGGATCTTTGATTTTAGGGTACATCCCCAAAGTGGGTATTGCTTCGGATCCTGACAGATTCTCGTCTTAGACTGAGTCGAGTACTAAGACACACTGCAGAAAGGAGGCTAGTTTTTGAAAGTAGTTTGGATTTTGTGATCTGGGTAGATGGAGGTCTTCTGCCTAAGAGAAGCCACCCCAGGACAACAAAGCTAGCTCTTGAGAACATGACCGTGTCGTGAAAGGAATGATGGTGCCTTTTGAATGTGTGTCAAAGTGGGTGGTTGTGCCTTTGTTGAAAGGGTGCCTACGTATTCACATGTAGTAAAATCAAACCAAACCGTAGTTCAGTGAATTGAAAGATATATTATGGTGCCTAGTCTAATAGGACTTTGTGTGTAACTAGCTGTGGACGTCCGCCCGCACTGCCCGGCACCTTGCGCGTGCCCGCGCGGGACCTATCCGGTTATCATTGTGTGGCGGCGGCCACCCAGGTGGCCCCCTCCCAATTGGGGGCCGGTCCGATCTCGCATACGAGGCGAAGTGTCGGACCTCGATTTGGATGACGATCCGGACTTTTACTAGACGGGTGCGGGCACCCGTGTTTCCGTTTGGAAATCGATCGAGACGTGGTTGTAAATATTTAAAGGCCGATTCATTTGGTAGGGCGACCTTTTTAGTGAACTAAATTCGTTGCCGATTTGTGGAGACGCCACCGAGTCAATTATGGGGACTCGGAAACCGTTCAAGTCAACTTTGATCCCTTGGCGGCTCAAAGTTGAGTGGCACGGGACCTAAAGATAAAGACTTGTACCCTTAAACACTCCATGCCTGGAATGACTCTCATTGCCAATGGTTTCGGACATCCGGAAACCGTCGATTCTGAGTAAGGGGTGAGGGTACGTATTGGGAAGCCAACATCCGTTAGATGTCAACACCTAATCCCCCCCGCACTGTAGCGGCCTCTACTAGTCAATCGGTGGGCTGATATCCTAGTTCTTTTGTTGTGGCGGAAATACTGTAACATCCGTTGTTTTAACCCTATGCTTAGCTACGTCGGTTGTTTTAAGGACAGATAAGTTTTATCGTCGAAGGAGTGGTGTTTACATTCTTTGCATGCGATTTCACGTGACAAGCAGGCCATGAAAAGATGCACGTTGGAGAGTAGAGAGTACTATGTATTATACGTATTATCAGATCAGGTTTAACGTGATAATACGGATATTAGTCATTCTAGTGATATACCTTACCTGGTATTCTTCTTAAGATGCGTCGGTTCGATATTAATAGTGATGCATTGAACCTAATAAGGTGAGCATCCGGACTAATACGGAACCCGACCATCGCTTTGTTCAGTTTTAAGTTATTTTACGTTTTGAATTCCGTGTTAGGTGATTTAGCATGCGATTATAAGGTCATAAAAGCAATAAATCATACGAAAAACTGTAAATGCGAATGTAAGTAAATCACATTGTGAGGAGTTGCACCCTCGGAGTATACACTAAACGGGACTCGATACATATATAGTTTTGGGAACGGATCTCGGAATTACTTATTACTCGGGTCTATTTAGTGTGTTTTAGTATTTGTGGTTAAAATTGGGACGTTACGTATTTTAGTAGACATTCGTGGGCCTAGTGCCCACGTCTAGTGTTGTCGTAGTGCATAATAATAGAAAGTGCAAATATGGAAAGTTTTGTTTAGATGGCAACCTAGTAACGATACGACTTCGACAGGCGGATCCTCCTAGCTTGACCAGTTATCCCGGCAGAGTTCCGTTACCGTTTGACCTTCCTGCGGCTATTCCGGCATAGCTCCGTTACTATTTGCTAATTCTGCGGCTAATCCGACAGAATCTGTGTACTAATTTTGGGCTAGTCGATCACAGGTACCTCGGTATCGAGTGGAGTGCTCGGAGGTGAGGAGTAGCGTCGATGTCGCTTTTATTATCGGAACTACGATCGAGTGGATCATTTGCCTCGGGTGTCGGAGTGCGAGCCCTTAGCTAGAGATTTTGAGGGGGAAGAGAAGATTGAATGTTGTGTCGAATGAATGAGGCGGAAGGGGGTATTTGATAAGTGTAGTTTGTAGTGCCTTTTTGTTGTGTTTGGTCCCGGTTTCTCTTGTGAAATTGCTCTTTGGAGCGGTTTCTAGGCTACTTATGCTTCTTCTAGTTCGTTTTAGGTTCCCAAGACCATTATTGGAGAGAAGGAACGATTCCGACTCGTTTCCGACACATTTGGAGCCAACGAAGAGAAGCGACGATCACCCGGTGGCTTAGACTCGATCCCGAGCCCTTGGGACCCATTGCCGAGCCCCTTGGACCCGATCCCGAGCACCGAGAATCGATGAGAAGCCTAACAAGAGCAACTAGGGACCTTTGGGACCATAAGGGAGGGCTACAAGACCCTTCCCGGGCGGGAAGCGTAGCCATCCCGACCGGGAAGGAGTGCGCGAAAACAGCACCCACTGATGGGCCATCCCGACCGGGAAGGATGACCCATCCCGACCGGGAAGGAGCTGTTGTAGCCGCGTGACTTTCTTTTCTTCTCCTTCACTCTTGTAACTTTATAAATACCCTTCCTTTGTATTGTTTAAGCATTCTAAGACTACCCTACATTGGATTAAACCCTAGATAGACTTCCTCCTCTCATTAGCTTAATCTTTCCTTAAACTTTCGTTAATCTTAGATTAATCTTAGTAATTAGTCTTGTATTAAGAGAATTCTTGAAGATTCATCCAAGATTGACAACCTTGGGAGATTGATTTGGGTTTTTCTTATTAGTAAAAGTTCTTATCTTTTCATCTTCTTGTTAGTAGGTATAATCTTCTTACTCTCTTTACTCTTAATCCTTGTTTAATCTTTCAAGTTTTAATCTTTGATTATTGTTCTTGCTCTTGTTAGTTCCATTATGAATGTTATGTTGTTTGTGTTGATTCCTCTTGTTATGGTTAGGGTTAGTTTCATTATGTGTGAGTAGACTTTTTGTGGGGTTAGTAGGGGGGTTAAGTGTGGATTATGGGTAATTAGGGTTTGATTAAGGGTAAAGGTGGATTCTTTGTTACTAGTCACATGTTAAGAGCTCTATGTGTTTGTTGAATTGCTTGTTTGAGTTGTAGTGGCCATGCTTCTAATGCTTGTTTTCATCTTCTCATTGTGTGATTGATGTGTGGTTGAATTCTTGTGTATTGGGTAATATCTTGCATGAGTATTCGGGTCTTGTCTTAGACACGAGAGTGCGGACATTGGCTTTGACGCGAGAGCGTGGACCGACCTTAGTAACTAGGTGACACCTAAACCCCTTGATTACCCAACTATCCTACTACACTTATGAACCCAAACTAACCCTACTCCTTTCCATATTTGATTTACGCATCTTGTTAGTATTGTTTCTCTAGTTTACTTGTTTCTTTTAGCTCTAGTGCCCTTATTAGTTCTTGTTTTACTTAGTTCATTGTTAGTCCACCTTCATCATCTCCAATCATCATAGTTAATCAATCCTTGGTAGTTAGTCTTCCTTTGTGTTGTGTTGGTAATTTAGTCTTGTTTGTGAGTTGACCATAGTCTAGACACCCTCTACCTTCCCCGTGGACTCGACCCGACTTACCCTAGCTACCCATTAGGATTAGTTGGACTCTACTTGTTGGTGGGGACCCACGGCAAATCCCTACCATCAATTTGGCGCCGTTGCCGGGGACGGTGCATGTTTAGACTTAGTTTACTTATTAGCTTGACTTAGTTACCCCTCTTGTGTTCTTCTTCCATCCATTGTGCATATTTTGTAGGTTTTTTTTATTGTTTTTATTGCTTTCTTCTCTCTTTGTCTTCCGTTGTGCTCGTTTATTGTCTTTGCCTAGTGCCCATAAAGCACTAGGTGTTCTCACGTTTGCTCTAGCGTGTAGTGCATGCCTAGGAGGAGAGGCGATTTCTTTCTCTTCAATCCAGAGCTGGAAAGACTCTTTAGAGTCTTTCGCCAACGAACGATTGATCGGGTTAGAACCTCTCAACCGAGTAATAGCAATACTATTGAAAAACAAGCTCAAGGATCTGACTTGAACGAAACACCTCGAGAGACGGCCGAAGGGAATTTCATCAATCCTTTTGGTACTTCTAGTCACTCTTCTCAACCTAGTTCTCCTTATACTTCTACATCAACACCATCTACACCATCATCTCCCGCACATCCAACAATACCCAAGTTCTCTTCTCATTCAACCTTTACGAAAGACGTTTTGCCCGGTCCCGCCGCTTTACCAGCCGCATATACCGGGAAATTTGTGGCAAAAACGCCATTTATCCAATTGGTTGAAAGAAGTCAATTTAGTGGGTTACCAACTGAAGATCCTCATCAACACATGGAAACCTTTTCGGACTATTGCGATGCTATCTCACAACCGGGAATAACCCAAGACCAAATCCGGTGGGTATTATTTCCTTTCTCTTTGATCGGCAAGGCTAAGCAATGGCTCAAAGGTTTAGACAAGGCGACTCTCGGTATTGACACTTGGAAGAAGCTAGCCTTAGCATTCTACCAATAATTTTATCCACCGGAGAAGACCAATCTATTGAGAGCTTCAATCACGAGATTTCAACAACGTGATGAAGAAAGCCTCTATGAATCGTGGGAAAAGGTTCAAAGCCTTGATCCATTCTTGTCCTCACCATGGTTTATCACAGTGGTTCCTTGTTCAACGGTTTTGGAATGGGTTATATAAAGATTCAAGGGTCATACTCAACATGGGATCTAATGGAAGGTTTACTGAGGTAGATGATGACCAAACTTGGTCAAGAATTGAGGAGATGACGGTACACAACTCTCAATACTTAAGGCCTAGGAAGGCAAATCGAGGGGGAAGGCACGAGATCGATAAAATTACACAACTTAGTATCGATCTTGGAGCATAATTAAAAACTCACAAGGAAACTATTGACAAGAAGCTCCAAAGTCACTTTGATCAAGGTCAAAGCACAAGTGCCTCCCATCAACATTCAATTCAACAAGTCAATGCTTTGGGAGTTGTACCTCCTACATCTTATTATGGGATATGCAAGATTTGCATGATATTTGGACATGAACCTCAACATTGTCGAGGTAGCATTGAGCAAGTGAATGCCTTTCAAGCGTTCGAGCAAGGTGCCCAATACTCTAACTTCAAGGCTCAAAATGTGCCGAATCCTCACATGTTTCAAGCTTCCCAACAACAATCTCTACAACAACACCGTCCAATCTATGTTCCACCTCCCTTAAGGGACAACAACCAAGGCTACCAAGGTTATGTAGGCAACAAAAGGCCTTTCAACAACTTACAACAACTTAACCAAGGTGCCTTTAACAACAATCAAGGGTTCCAAAATCAAGGGAACTTCAATCATCAAAGTGGTTTCCATGGAAACCAACACTCCCAAGGACATCAAAACCACAATCATGGTAACTCTCAAGGCCTTAACCAAGGCAACTCTCATGGGTTCCAAGGGAACTTCCAACAACAACAAGGGTCTCAAGGCACTCAACAAGAAAGCAAACAAAGGAGCCGGTCTCCAATTCATGATTATGGCATTCCTCTAGCCATCACCAATACTCCTCATAACCAACAATCTCACCCTCGGGATTTTGACATGCAAAAATCAATGTTGGATATGCAAAGGAGTAATCAAGAAATGCAAAGAAGTCAAATGGAGATGCTAAGAAACCAACAAGAATTCTTTGCTCATCTTCAAAGGGAGAACATAGCAAAAGATACGCATATGAAGATGCTCGAAACCCAACTAGCTCAAGTTTCTTCGGGTAGTTGTTCAAGGCAAAAGGGGCAACTACCTCCTCAAGGTGAACCGGCGAAATTTGAACATGTGAATGCTATTACCTTGAGGAGTGGTGCGACTTATAACTCCCCTTTATTCCCTATTAAGCAAGAAGCCATGAAAGAAATTGTATCTCCATCTCAAGACAATGAAGGTTGGGGAAACCTCATGGAGGAGCAAGTCTTGTGGGAGGTTGAGAAACCCCATGAAGACAAGCTTCCCCCACCCCAAGAGAAAGACAAAGGAAAGAAGAAGGTGTCAATTGAAATGTCCCAACCTAATGAGCAAGATAAGATACACATCAAGTTGCCATTCCCAACAAGGCAAATGAAGACCAAGGTGGATGTTCAATATGACAAGTTCCTTGATATTGTGAAGAACTTGGATGTGAGCATCCCTTTCACCGAGCTACTTACCCAAGTCTCGGCATATGGAAGATTCATGAGAGAAATCTTGGCTAGGAAGAGATCCGTTGACAAGGAAGAGACCATAGCGTTCACAAGAGAGGTGAGCGAGCTCATTCAAGGCTCTACACTTCCTAAGTTGAAGGATCCGGGTAGTTTCTCAATCCCGTGCACCATAGGGAACTTGAAGATTGAAAGGGCATTATGTGATTTGGGTGCGAGTGTAAGCATTATTCCTTACTCTATTTGTGAGCGACTTGGGATGAAAGATCTCAAGTGTACCTCTATTACACTCCAAATGGCCGATCATTCGTTTCACCGACCATTAGGGATGTAAGAGGATGTGCCACTACGAATAGGGAAATTCTTCATCCCGGTCGATTTCCTTGTGCTTGATATGCCGGAGGATGCTATCACTCCCATTATCCTTGGGCGCCCATTTCTACATACCGTCGGTGCGATGATTGATGTAAAGAATGGTAGGATCACATTTGAGTTAGGCGACGAGAAGCTCGTGTTTGACCTCCAAGGCAAAACCTCGCCTACTAATGATGAATCGTGTAATATGATCCACGCCATGAAAGACATCGATCTAGGGGATGAGTCGGGTGAAAGCTTGAAAAACAGCTTGTATGGAATTGAAGATGATGATTTCGAGCTTGGGGCGGATGAATGCCCATATCATGAGATTGAAGACAAGTCGGTCGGTAAGAAGAAAGTTGAGCCTCTTTTGGGGCCTTGTGAAGATGAATGGAAGTTTGGGTATATCCCGAAGGATCGAAAGTACAAGTTCAAGCCATTGAACTTAGTAGATCGGGATGCCCCGGGAACTTCTAGACAAGGTTGTGAAGAACCTTGGAGTGTGGATTGGTATTCCACAAGCTTGATCGAAGATTTCTCGAGAGCCTTCGATTTGTTACTTTGTGCCCTTGATGGCGATGGAGTTGTCTACAATGTTGTTGAAAATTGAATGAAGAACCCCTATCCTTGGTTTGACGGAGTTCCAAAAGAACCGTCTTATTGTATATATTCTTTCTTATTCTTTTGTGTTTTGTGGAATTCTTGTGATTTGGTAATTTGATGAGCGATGTGAGGGAGGAATTTTGATGATGTTTATTGAGTTCATTTGATAGGTTATAGTGAAGATGAAGTCTTAAGTGAGTAGTTGATGATAGAAGCTTGGATTTGGGCATGGAAGTCGGTTTTTGAAGCTTTTGACAAGCTTTTGGGGACGGGATTCGAGATCCCAATGTTTTGATGGCCTTGTGGGTGAAGCTATCAAGGAAATGAAGGGCTAGAAGATTCATCCCGATCGGGATGAGTGTGCTGAAAAGTGGGTTCACTGATGTGCCATCCTGACCGGGATCAAGTCCGTCCCGACCGGGAAGGAACCGTCCCGACCGGGAAGGAACCGTCCCGACCGGGATGGTGCCCAGCTCCTCCTTTTGTCTCTTCTTTGACATTTGAGCCCACCCAACCACTTTATACCCTCCTCCCAACCTCCCAACCTCCCAACCTACCCTTGCAATTATCATGCGACCCCTACACTTCATATACATACATTCATCTCATCTTCTCTTCACTTTACACCGAGTTTCACATCAAATCCCACCTCCTTATACCATTGCAAGCCTAGTACTTTAACCATGCAACCATATCGAGAATGAAGAGGAATAACAATGATGAAGACAAGTAATGTGCCGATATCGAACATTGAGACGATGGAGTTAGTGAGTTGCTAACCGATTGGTACGGTGACTATCCTTTCTTTTCCGTCTTTTATGACTTGTCTCCCTTTGTGTGTTCCCCTTTCCTTTATCCATTATTGAGTCATGGTGGCCCTCGGGGCCTTGATAGTCATTGCTCCCGACTCTCGATGACGTGACTACATCGAGAGCCATTTCAAAAATCCAAATCTACATGTATTTTCACTTTTTCCTTTAATTTCACTTTTTTTGTTAGGATTTAGTCAGATTTACGTGGAATCCGAGCTAGGTGACTTGATTACACCTAGCCCTTGGTGACTTGACTACACCCCGGCCGGACACATTCTATCCTTTCTTCACCTTTATTTTTGATTTTTAGCTTTATTTTCGTAGTTTCTCTTCTTTTTAGTGTCTCCGCACACACTACAGATCGAGCATGAGGACATAGCTCGGTTTAAGTGTGGGGGAGCGATATCGTAGCCTAGTTAGTTTTATTTTCGTAGTTTTTTCGAAAAAATCTTAAAAACCCCTAAAAATTCGAAAATTTTCAAAAAAATCAAAAAATATTTTTCTTTTTTGTCTTTTCCTTTTGTGTCGTTCTGTCGTATATTTGTTGTATTGTGTGTGTTTCGCCTCCCTTTTCCTTGTAGGTAACCTAATCACCGCTAACTTTGGAGGGCTTTCAAGACTTCCGGTAACATCTTTTTATCCCTTTTTCCCCTTTGTCTTTTGTGGAGTTTGGAGGAGATTGTGTGATGACGTGTGCTCGGGTGGAGCTTTGTAGAGTTGTGGTTGATTTGGTTGCTTATGTGGATGTTTCGGGGTGGTTTTTGTTTTCCTTGTGTGTTCTCTTTCCTTTCTTTCCACTAGTAGAAAAAAGTCTATTTGAGGCTCCTCATTAGAGGCGTTTAAGCCAAATAGCAGCAAAACATTTCCTTTTTTTTTTTATAAATAAAACTACTCAAGGGAGGGTTTTTTTAAGATAAGATGCCTGAAATAGAGGAAAAGAAATTGTGCGACGTCTATTTGGTAAGTGACGCCTCACACTAATAAGAAATGCGGTGGGAGTAGGACTGCGTGAGTCACGTGACCCTGTTTTACTTCCCTTTTCTTTTCTTTTTTGTTGAAATCTCCTTTTCTTTTTGGTAAGGTTTACTTCCTTTCTATGCCATCCATTTCCTCCGTCATTTTCTCAGCAACCAACCCTAAATCACGAATCTTGATATTTTTTCCATCACCAGCATCGAGCATCAGCGATTCCTACAATCCTACCTTGCAAATCATCACATATCAACAGTTATCTTCTCATCATCTGCCTTCTTTGCCTTTCGCTTACCTCCATTTTTCTCTTCAAAATTCGATTACCCTTTTTACATATAATATTCAACACCTTGTCCTTCTCCTTCACTGGTAGCGTCTTTGTGCTAGTAACCGTCGGTGAGAAAGGAATCATTGGGCACGACTCAGCGTTTATCGCGGATGGCTGCCCAATCGCTCCAATTTAGGGACTTCCAGGTTATTTAGGGGTTTTTCCATTTGTGTTGAATTTTGTCCTTTTTTTGTTCCAAATGCTATTTACAGTTGTATTTAAGCTCCAATTGAAATTTTTTGCTTACTGTTTCTTTGCCAGCCTCGATTTTTTTCAGTGTAACTAATTTAGGGTTTCCTTTCGCTGATGTTTTTTTTTTGTGCTTTTGCTGCAGAATTTGTATCAGCATAATGGATTCTTGATTTCTCGGTGTTCTGGGTGATCTCTAGCTCGTGGGTTGTTTCTTATATGTGGTTCCATTAATGGAAGTTTAGGTAAATATGATGCTTTTGAATTAATTATCACCTTTGTTTCATTCAATTTATTCTTGTTCTGTATTTCAGTCGGGTGAGGAAAATTTCTATACAATGATATGTTTGTATTAGAACTAGAAGGTAGTGGGAGTGTAATGTTTGTAAGAGAAGAGTAGTAGTAGTCTAGTAGAGGTGTGAAAACTGAGAATGAAAAGAAACCGGAGTCTAAATATTAGAATACGACTTTTCTCTTCTTTTTTCTACTTCGAATTGTATTGGTTTCCTATCTAAAACGGAGTCAAATAGAAATTTGATCATTTTGTGGTGTTTTGTCAATTTGAGAGATTTCACCTGTTTCAAATTTACGTTTTAGTTCATTTCTAAAAGTAGAGTATTTGGGTTCAATTTAATTTTGTTCTGATGCAAATGTTGATATTGATTAAGCGGTTAAGTGGAGAAAATGAAACATTCAGTCCACTAAACAAAAATGAAACTTCTTAGAAATATGTGAACAATTACGAATGCTATAATAAATCAGCATAATAGACTGACAATCATTTCCAAGCTATCTGGCTATATTTTCACTAAACTTCCATCCTCTAAAATTGGAAAACCACAACTTTAAAGAAGAAAAAGTGAAGTTAGGGGCTTGGGGCTTATAGTTAGCAGTCCTATCTTGTTAGATAAACTACAGTATTTGCAGAAGACATAGACATGAAAGTAGGGGTTCTCCATTTAGGTGAAGTTAATACGTGAGGTCGGCAAGATAAAAATACCAGCTGCAGTATATTTAAATTACACTAATAAAAGCAGCTTGGGGCTTATATTTATTAGTCTTATAATCATTTTTATTTCGACAAATGTTCTTTCGAACTAGTTGCAGTCTCTGAGAAAAGGACATGGGATGAGAAAAGTTTAGGAATAATGTGTAGTACTAGAAAATTGACGTACTTATCTCGTTTCTTAGTAAGATTATTTCTCGCTTAGAGTCTTAATAGTTAGGCGAAGTTAATGTTTTTTGTACATCAACATTAGTGGGCCTGCAAGATGAAAAAATGCTCAATCTAGTTGAGTGCTGAGTACCAAGTAATCAATCAATGCTATTTATTTGCTTATTCATTCACCTCACCTACTGTTTTCACTTCCCTTTTATTATACAGTAGATGTTATTTGATCCATTTGTTGATGAACATTATTTCTGAGGCATCGTTTTCAACTGAGCGGTTAGTTAAAAACTATGCAAGTCATTAGAAATTATTTCTTTTGAATATTGACAAGAAAAAACATGTGAATATTTACATATATTTGATTCGTCTTTAAGTTGTTGACCCCAGCTTAATGTGGAGCAATATGGAGATTCAACTAAATGAGACCAGATACTGAATCTGAAAGCATTATTTGTTAAGCACTTGTACTCTTTAATGTTACATTCTACCTTAACTCACACTTTTATCTTGCCTTTCTTGACATCATTCTTCTTTACTCCTTGTAATATATATATATATATTGCCTCTTCTCAACTCTACTTTTGCAGGATTCCCACACCTATTTCATTCCTGCTCTTTATATGCCTCCTCATTTCGTCTTATGTACTCCCTAACGATGCTCAACCATCTCACCTTCATCTCGACCCAACCATATCTTCTGCTCAAGATCAATAGTACCAACGAATATCTACAATTGCTCATCATCCACTCACTTCCAACTTATCTTAACCACTCACATTCACAATCTCAACTAATCTCCATGACAACCTTTTATGCCTCTTCTCTTGGCTGACTCTACTCCACCGCACTCTACGTTGCCCCAGCCAGTCACCTTTTTCTCCTATAACACTAAGTAAGACTTTCTTTCTTTCTTTTTTTATTCTCCCTTTTATTCAAACAGTCTTATGTTTTCGAAGTATTCTGGTTGCTTTTCTTAGAAGAATACGATGTAGCCCTCAGTCCTGCAACATGTTTGCCTTTGCTGCAGAAGCAACACTTAGGCTTGTGTTCACTGTTTTGTTACTCTTTTTTATCGTTCTGTATTCATGCTCACTTTATTTTACAACCACTCTTAAACCAACTTTGTCTTGCCCAATTTCTGTCTTCACATTGTCTCCCCTCAACAGTCGACACGATGCTATCTGCCTCTACCCAAACTCTAAACTGTTATTTTTGCGATACCTTGGTAAAACATTGTTTATAATATAAGATGTCTTATAATCTTATATATAGTGTTGGGCAATACTGGAGAGTGACATGGGGAACGTGAGGAAAGCATTCAGTGTTGGATTTATGGGGTGTTGGTATATGTGTTTATTTAATGATATGGTTGAGGATTTGGGCCCTCTTGCAGGGTTGCTGATTGCTGAAGTTCAATGGATCTGTTTTCGATATTTGATTTCGTTCATAGGTTGAAATGTTGTTTGTACTTCAGCAAAGTTTAATAAGGGTTAGCATGAGTATTATATAACTGGTTTGTTTCAACCAGAAATCAGAGACCCATTTGTTCTTGCTTTATCATTAGAACTTGATGTTGTGAATCAGGCTGCCAGGCTACAAATATCAAGAATACAACGCTGCTTTTCCTATGTATTCCAATGGGTTCTCGAATACAGACTGTATCCGGAAGGGAATCAAATCTGAGATTTAAGTGCAAGAAGGTTGCAATAAAATACCAAGGCTGTTACACGTTCGAAGATGTTGCTAGTAGATGCAAGATGCTTGGTTCGTATGGAATACGGAGCTACATATCAGGCTCTATAAATTGGTGGATCTCCTGTGTTTAGATGCCCTCGTACTCCTCATGTACGTATTAGCTCTCCCAATGGCATTCTAATGGTTTTTAGCCTGATGTATCTTTTAAATGCTACTATAGATCGAGAATGCACATATTTGAAATGTGAAGTTTGACTTAGTATTTGTGCAGATTTACAACAATGTTAAAGATGAGACGAATGGATTACGAGATAAATGAGTGATATTTTACAAATCGTACGTGAATTAGACTAATCTAATTCTAACTTTGTATTTTGTTAATCTTATGAGTATTTGCAAATGTATCCATGTTACTATTTTAGACTTGAATAAATGTCGAGTATGTCAATCGAAAGAGATAATGTAAAATATTTGGGTTTGCTTTCATTGAAAATGCATATTGGAGGTCGTACAAGAGGCTCCAAAATATATTTTTTTTATTCAAAATTAATCCTATTTGCGGCGTCATCTCTTAAATAACGCCTCAAATAGTGTCCTTATTTGCGGCGTCTTTTCAAAAAAAAACGCCGCAAATATAACATTATTTGCGGCTTTTTTTAGACGCTGCACAATATTTTTCTATCTGCGGCCGAAGTTTTTTGGAGCCGCAAATCAACTTTTTTCTACTAGTGTTCATTTTGTTCTGTTTCGTCTCGTTTCGTTGCATTTTCTTTTGTCTTTGTTTTGTGTTGTGTGGTTTGTGTCTTGTCTAATAAGGTTTTCAAAAACCCGGTTTTGAGGCTAGTACGCAAGTGTTTACTTTTCTTTTCTAGTGATGTGAATCGAGTCTTGGACTTTACTCTAGTAGAATGATCGACTTTAAATCAATGATTTCGTTGGTTTCTTACCTTGAGTCCACCTAGGGGTGTTCACCGGTCCAAACCCGGACCGGATCGGACCGGACCGGTTTGACCCGCGGACCGGCAACCCAAAAAACCCAAACCCGCGGACCGGACCAGTTAACAAAGAAACCGGACCGGACCGGACCGAACCCTCTTAAGATCGGACCGGACCGTAAAAATACACTAAATTTGCTATTTTTTAAAAGTGTGGACCGGACCGGGGACCGGTTACCAACTTTTTTGGGACCCGGAGACCGGACCGGTACGTGCCCCGGTCTGGACCGACCCGGACCTTACGGTCCGGTCCGGGTCAATTTTTGAACACCCCTAAGTCCACCTAGTCTACTAGGGATTTACTACGGGATTTGCATTTTGACCATTTTGACCACCCACGGAGTGAAAAGGCCTTGGTTGCCGAGTCCCGTCCCTTAGGTGACCGTGTTCGAAATTGTTTGATTAGTCCAAGTTTCCCCCCTTTTTGTGGGTTTGAAGGGAAGGGTCCGTCCCAACTTACCCATTTCCCTACCTCCTACACACTTCCACAAATAAGTTGCAAATTATTGAAAGTCTCACTTGGTTGCAAGAATTGCCTACAATACAAGTTATGTCAAAAAGGCAAACCAAGTCAAAAGAAAGAAGAAGAGAAAGAAAAGAAAGAAGAAAAAGAAAAGGCACAACAATCAAAAAGAAAATACAAAAGAACAAAAAGGCATAGAAAATCAAAAGCCAAATGCAAAAGAATGAAAATGCCAAAGAAAATCACCTCACAAAAAGAATTCTCCCCCTCTCAAAATAAGCCTTTTGCCGAGTATTACCGTGAAGAGCCTACCAAAGATGTAACAACCCGGATTTTCCAGACTTTATAAATAGGTCTATAATAGGAAACACCGGAAGACATAATACATATCCGAGTCATTAATATTCTCAACTAACTAGATTACTTCATAAAATTATGAAAGTACTTAAATATTACATTTAATTATAACAATTTCATGAAGAATAGAAATACATTGGTGTCCCATCTTGAGCTATCTTCAACCTTGCCTGTCTCCCTTAATCTGACGATTAAAATATTTTTAAAAGAATTTCATAGAAAAACAAATCGTCAGGTGGGTAAATTATCAAAATTTAATATGAATAAAATATTAAATCAAACATAGATCAAATAACAGTACATAAATGCACAACCGATAACACATAACTTTGAAAATCGCAAGAAATGTTTTAAGTGCCGTATTACTTTTGGAAAATTTTTATCACGGTATACCAGCCAATCATTGTACAATTACCAAATAAGTTTCATATTTGGTACTTGTACAAAAATAATATACCGCCAATCACACCGATACCAGGGGGCTTACATTATTATCCCTGTTTACCGTGGTGACATAAACACGTTTAAAACAAAATTCGTCCTCTCATCTCCAGGGTCGAATGCCGGTACGTGGGGTTGTTACCCGCACCACGGACTACTCACCACCCGGCTGGTTATCCCCGCAGCCACGCTCCAATCGTCGACTCACGGAAACCCGGGTGCGATCCACCTAACATGTACGGGACTGATCAGGTCCCCACCTAAAGTATGGCCACACTCCCGCCTACTCTCGAGTCAATGTCAGCACAGCCAAAGACCCTTCGTACGCTATGGACAGTTTTATACGGTTAAGCCAAGCGCTATTCTTCCAAGTTATCTCGTACACAGTAGAGACAACCTGGTTTTCCGCTCAAAGAGATTTCGAATTAAGTCCTAAAAATGCCCAATTAAATATACAACTATTTGAAATACATTTCGAAAATATTATGTGTTATCCAACTCGAATTCCATAAAAAATTCGTTTTCTTGAAATCGGATATATGTTAATAGTAACCGTATAACACATATTCAAATAGAGATCTTTTGATATTATTTTTATTTGGGGTATCGCTAGTCAGGTCTAACAATTAATAATTAATAAATTACAATATTTAAATCGCGTAAAATAACAATTCCAGTAGAAGTTGTTTAATTAACTTTTAAGCTACAAACAATTATAATAACAATATAAAATCCAATCAAATAGAATATATCATCAAACATATTTGAAACATTAAAAAAAATAGTCTTGTGAGTCGGTTTTTATGAAATTTTATTAAGACACCAAAAACAGTTTTAGTGTAGTTTCCTAACCAGGCTAACGCCATCACCATAATCGAAGTGAATTTAGTCTATTAAATTAATAACGTTTACTCATATACTGATTGGTCTTAACCATCTAAAATCATAATTACGATCCGTCCATATAATTATCCACTGAAATTAGTAGTCAATTCAAAAGTTTTGCCAATTCAAAAGTTATCTTGAGGATTGTACATATGTACTTCTCTTCGGACCAAACCCAAAGAAGTATAATTAAAATTAAATAAAAATAATGTTTATCATGTCAATTCATAGCTTATTTACTAAGGAGTACTATACTTATTATCTAGGTGATAGAATTTTAATAATACCATAATCAATACATGCAAACATATTAGTACATAATCTCGACCTGAACGAAGTAGTTTCATATCCAAATAAACATGAAAATTAGAAATCTTATCAATCAATAAATTTAATGAAAATAAATTTAATGAAAATAAGATTTTTCAAAAGTTTGCGATTTACCCACCAAAAATGGGTTTTCAACCATGAGGTAATACTAGATCTTGAAGTGGTCGTGACGGGTCGAGAAAGTGGTTCCGGCGGATCCTTAAAAAGCAAAATTGTCAGCTTCTCGACATGGATTAAAATTAACAACAAAACAACTCTAATCTGTCACATCTTTAATATTTTATTTATTTATTTATTTATTTATTTATTTATTTTTAGTGAAAATAAACCAATCATTTTAAGGTCAAAATATTTATGAATAATCACATGCATGTTGATATTGATCATTATATCCTGAAGAGTTTAAAATCTGGAATTTCAACCATCAAAAATTATAATACTAATACCCTTTTTATGAAAACTCATTTTCGGACTCAATTTGATCTTCAAATCAACATGCATGTTAAATTATTATTATTATTATTATTAAATATATTGAAATAAAAAGATTAAACTTAGATTAACCGTTTCTTTTTCCTACTCACCAAATCATTAAAAAAAATATTCCCCATTTTTACAAACAGTCTACCACATCAATGATTTCAAAAATATAATTTAAATAATCAACAAAAATCTAGCATGCAACACATAATATAATGAAATATTATTTTTATTATTATTATCATTTTTTTTTGCTGATTTTCCAATGGTTTGTCAAATTACCCACATGCAAACTAATTTACCCTCAAATAAACATGCAAATCAAATTTAATATCAATCAATAGATTTTATGGAGAAATTCATTCAATAACGAATTTCTCATACAAGTTTGACGATTTACCCACCCAATTTGAGTTGAATCTCGAAGATAGTCCGGTCTTGAGACGATCCCTGATGATTCCAGAAAGACGGATTCCGTTCGGGCTCGGGCTCTTCCTCGGCGTTTCTCTTATTAAAAAAAATAATAGATGAACTTGAAGGACAGAAAAACATCTAAATTTGAGTTTGAGGGTGCTTAATTATCTCAAAAAAAGTGAGATACAATAATTAAAGTACTAGCAACCCCTTTTTTTTGGTTATTACCATCATGAAATGAGAGATTTTGGGTGTTAACTAGTATCTGTTTCCGAGAATGAACCAAAAGAGATAGAAACTAAAATGGGGATGGTGATGTTGCGTAAGGGTGAGTAATTATGCATGGCAAACTAGTTTGCTTATATGTAAAGGATTGGAGAGTGAGTTGGAATGAATTAAGGGGCTCTTCCACTAGGGTTATAATTTTAGCGTGACATATGTGAAGGCAAGTTGGGTCTCGATTTCATGTTCGATTACGGTTTCATAATCAACTCAGTTTATATTTTATAAGACTTGCCTTTAGGTTATAAATAAATGAAAATGATCATAAAATCCTGAAATCGGAAACTTTTAAGTTCGAATAAAATCTTGAGTAGGAATAGCTTTATATCATAGGTGGTGTAATTGTGTACGTTGACTCGGCTACTTATTTAATTAATTAATTGGGTCAGGTCTCAAGTTATTATTGATCGCTTGTTCACGTAATATTAATGTTATTTTATAATATGGAAACTATGGAGTATCGTAGAACGGGTTTGGGTTAAGATGGGAATATAAACGGTGAAAGATGGAAACAACGTATTATTCAAACCTATACTACTAATGATAATTTAATACAGTACTATAATTTGAACTCGTTTAAGAAAACATATTTAATAATTTGTACAGTTGTCTGAATTTGTCTCTGTCTTCTTCTGCGAAGTTATAATACCAACTCTTATCTTCAAAACGTATATTGGAGTTTGTAAGTGTGAGAGTTAAGGAATGAGTTAGGGTCGACTTAAGTTGTCTTAAGCTGAGTTGAAAACATTATACGTACCATTAATTAATATATTTAAATAAATAATAAAATGACCTTTAAATTTTAAAACGAATGGTTAAATTGAAAATTTGGTGAAATAAAAATATGAAAGTTTTGACCATCATATGGAAGGGAGTCTAGTGGTTTCTAAAATCCAACAAAATATAACGTAAAAATAGGAATATTTATAAAAGATTGTTAAAATACGGGGTGTTACAGTCTTACCCCCTAACAAAAAGTTTCGTCCTCGAAACCTGTAAGGTACGAAAATTATCGAGGATGATATAGGTTTCTTACTGGATGCTTTACTCCCACGAAATTGACAATCATACTATACACGAGTCTTATCCATTATCAGATGGTCATATGCTTATATCCTCAAATGTATTATTTTTCATATTATCCTATCTCCTCAAACGTATTGTAATTATTATGACTAACTTATTACCCACAAATTCATTGGTCGGCTTAATTAACTAAATGGCCTCAACATATCATGATTTCTCAATGTCAACAATCCTCTCTAAAGTATAACATTTAATCGTCCTATGACCTAGATTATTTCCAAAATTCTCAAAATTCATCTTTACTCCATGTACATCCCATAAATCATTGTATATCTTACATAATATGTGAATCTAGTTCCTTATAAGATGATGTACTATATCCTCGAGTTTATCAAGTCATTTCAACTGCCAACTTAATCTATAAAATCCGTAGAATTATAAAACATATCTGCCTTGATACAATTTAAATAGCCATCTTAACCGTAGAATCGCATGATCTCCTTGCAACCTTCTCATAGTTACATGCACAAGACCATCTCACTCCTAAGTTCCTCAAAATTATGTTCCAAGCTTCCATATATTATTCCGTAATCTTAAAAAGAATGTATAATCATCAGATTAGAATTATATCTAATAAGTCCAAAATCTCTCTTCTTATAATTCCATTAGTCCATAATGTAATTTGTCTCTAATCATTTTTATTAGTTTTCACCTCTATATACCACGATCGTCTGACAAAAACACAAGTATCCTAAGAACACCATTCCACATCTCATGCTTCCTATTTTCTCCAAATTAATATAACTGTTAATCCCCTAAACATTCTAGAGACCATCATTTCTCTTATCACTGTTCTTTCAAGGTTAGTATTAATCCGTAATGAAGTTATTCTCATTACTTCAATCTTTTTCCTTTCAACTACAAACTTCACTCTTTCAATTTCATATTACTCAAATATGTTCTAGATCATTTCAAGGACTTATATTCATAAAATCCTAAAATATCCTTAAATAGTGGTTTTACAAATTAATATATCCACAAAACAATACCACATCTTATTACCTATTCACCTTTAGACTATTGTTCAAGTAATCCTCAAAGAATATTATTTCTCTCCATTTGAAATATGCTTAGGTCACCCTTTATTATTCATCCACTAATTCCACATGTGTGACTATATCATACTCTATCTTAGTTGAGCTTCCATATGGGGTAGGAGGGTTAGAAAAATTTAAAATTTAGAGTTTGTGGGAGAATAAAATTTCAAAGAATTATATTTTAAAGGTCAAGATAAAATCAACTTTTTAAATGAAGAGGATAATTAAGATAGAAAAAACAAATGAATACATTTTAAATAAATTTTTCACTCAAAAATAAAATCCAAACTAAGTTAAGAGTGAATAAGATCTACTATTTTGATCAAAGGTGAAAACGATTTTAAAAACAAAATTTTAAGGATTATAAGAATCAAATAATGGTTTTACAATCAAAAGAATATTATGCTCAACAGACAACATAAGTTATACTGAATTTACTTTTGGAATGACATCTGATAAGAGAAGTCAGTCTTATAAATATCGTGAGGGAATAAGTGTTCATTAGGACGAAGAAGGGTTCAATTTAAGGATCTTACAACATGGAATAAAGCAGTGGTCAATCAAAGGTTTTAGAATTTTGTTAATGGTAAAAGAGACATTGTGAATAGCTGAACTTAATATTACATCTTATATAGGAGCAAAGACAATTCGAGAGATAAAGAAAAGGAACAATATACTTCAATCATGAGAATCACCTCAAGCATTAAGAGTTAAGAGGATGGGAAGTAAGGCAAATAATATAAGGTCGGTACAAAGTTTGCAGGAAATGATAAGTTCTAGGCTGAATTGGTATATGATTGCTTCAGGTGAAAGCAATGTAATATGTGATGGGTCAGGGTGATAAGGGGTAAAAGTTGATTCCAAATCACGAATTCGTAACGTAAAGGACAAGACAAAGGAAGCTTGCAACACCTGACAATATGCAGAAAACAAAATTTTCTATTAACTAATAGATGTATTTTCTGTAAACAAACATGATATATAGAAGTGTCCTCACTTATCCATCAAAAAGTGTCCTCAAGCGAATTAAATGTGGTCAAGGCTAAAACAATGGATGGAATTTGGAGGAGGAAGTAATGATTTCAAGATTGAATTTAAACTAGAGTATAGCAAGGCAGTAGAGAAAAATATTAGAAGCATAAATGATGCAATACTTTAGCCGCTGCAGTTCACCATACTTCGGTTGAAAGAAGTATCAGAATATTTACTGATATAGAAAAGGTGATGTAAAAATTAATAAATCAAATAAACTTTGCTAGACTAAGAGATAAAGGATAGATTTAAGCATGAATATGATAGGATGAATGTGTAGCATGGTAGATAGGTCTCTAGTATTCCCTAAACAGATGAATAAGAGAGTCAGTAAACTTTCTTGCAAAAATAGTAGTATGGATTAAAAAGTTCTAATGAAATGAAAGCAAGGATAACAAACTGAAGTGGATTTGGAAAGATGGAGAAATGTTCAAGTAATAAAGTGAGAATTTGAAAATATGATCGATAATAAAATGGTGGTATAAAATTTATAGCAAATTAAAAGAAATGAAAAAAACTTACATCTTTCCGATAATTTATTTAATACTACGACGATTTATAAGTAAGAAAGAAGAATTATTAAATAAACAAAAATTTTAAATGAAACACGGTATGTGAAGATTTTCAAATTTTGTTATTAAATATAAGTGTCTTGAATACTTGATCTACTATGTTAGCTATTTCTTATATTTAATTAATAATTTAGATACGTTACTTTATACCCTGCAACCAAGTAACCAAGTTAGTATGGCAGGGAGTTAACCCACCAACATGGATAAATACACATGTTATTATAACCCACGTTAAAAATATTGCATCCCCAATTTACTATGCCTTCTAGAAGTAGCTGATGACTCAAATGGCCTTCCTTTATCATAGCATCGTGATAATCCTCACTTGATTCTGACGGGTCTTCATAATGATGAACTTTGTTGCATATACGTGTAAATAAAATTATTATTAAGGAATATATAGTTTATTATAACTATATAGTATATTAGACAAATATATATTATAATATCACATATTGATAATACTATTAAGGACTATATAATACGCATATAGCTATATAACATACACATAGGAACACATTACAATGTAAGTCACATAAGTAAAAAACAAGTAATGATAAAACAAAAGCTATGGGTTCCTAAAACTAGGTCAATCCTTATTTGCTTCTACCCTTTACTTCTTTATTCTAGTGATCTAGTTACTTTAACTTATTATCCTAGAAAATAGATGACTCGATTCCGCTAGCCGAGTGAGTTGGGAGTATAAGACTCTATTACCAACTTAGTCGGGAGCTTTAAAGCTCTAGAGCAGATAAAGTCATCAGACCATGCTCTGATACCAACTGTAACAACCCGGATTTTCCAGACTTTATAAATAGGTCTATAATAGGAAATAGCGGAAGACATAATACATATCCGAGTCATTACTATTCTCAACTAACTAGATTACTTCATAAAATTATGAAAGTACTTAAATATTACATTTAATCATAACAATTTCATGAAGAATAGAAATACATTGGTGTCCCATCTTGAGCTATCTCCAACCTTGCCCGTCTGAGGAGTGGTCTATCTCCCTTAAACTGACGATTAAAATATTTTTAAAAGAATTTCAAAGAAAAACAAATCGTTAGGTGGGTAAATTATCAAAATTTAATATGAATAAAATACTAAATCAAACATAGATCAAATAACAGTACATAAATGCACAGCCGATAACACATAACTTTGAAAAGCGCAAGAAATGTTTTAAGTGCCGTATTACTTTTGGAAAAAATTTATCACGGTATACCGGACAATCATTGTACAATTACCGAATAAGTTTCGTATTTGGTACTTGTACAATAATAATATACCGCCAATCACACCGATACCAGGGGGGCTTACATTATTACCCCTGTTTACCATGGTGACATAAAC
Organism: Agrostemma githago; assembly: GCA_958450325.1. Classification (NCBI taxonomy): domain Eukaryota; kingdom Viridiplantae; phylum Streptophyta; class Magnoliopsida; order Caryophyllales; family Caryophyllaceae; genus Agrostemma; species Agrostemma githago. Next base: position 58,803,702 of record OY288240.1, read on the forward strand.
ACGTTTAAAACAAAATTCGTCCTCTCATCTCCAGGGTCGAATACCGGTACGTGGGGTTGTTACCCGCACCACGGACTACTCACCACCCGGCTGGTTATCCCCGCAGCCACGCTCCAATCGTCGACTCACGGAAACCCGGGTGCGATCCACCTAACACGTACGGGACTGATCAGGTTCCCACCTAAAGTATGGCCACACTCCCGCCTACTCTCGAGTCAATGTCAGCACAGCCAAAGACCCTTCGTACGCTACAGACGGTTTTATACGGTTAAGCCAAGCGCTATTCTTCAAATAGTAACCGTATAACACATATTCAAATAGAGATCTTTTGATTTTGTTTTTATTTGGGGTATCGCTAGTCAGGTCTCACAATTAATAATTAATAAATTACAATATTTAAATCGCGTAAAATAACAATTCCAGTAGAAGTTGTTTAATTAACTTTTAAGCTACAAACAATTATAATAACAATATAAAATCCAATCAAATAGAATATATCATCAAACATATTTGATACATTAAAAAAAATAGTCGTGTGAGTCGGTTTTTATGAAATTTTATTAAGACACCAAAAACAGTTTTAGTGTAGGTTCCTAACCAGGCTAACGCCATCACCATAATCGAAGTGAATTTAGTCTATTAAATTAATAACGTTTACTCATATACTGATTGGTCTTAACCATCTAAAATCAAAATTACGATCCGTTCATATAATTATCCACTGAAATTAGTAGTCAATTCAAAAGTTATGCCAATTCAAAAGTTATCTTGAGGATGGTACGTATGTACTTCTCTTCAGACCAAACCCAAAGAAGTATAATTAAAATTAAATAAAAATAATGTTTATCATGTCAATTCATAGCTTATTTACTAAGGAGTACTATACTTATTATCTACGTGATAGAATTTTAATAATACCATAATCAATACATGCAAACATATTAGTACATAATCTCGACCTGAACGAAGATAGTTTCATATCCAAATAAACATGAAAATTAGAAATCTTATCAATCAATAAATTTAATGAAAATAAATTTAATGAAAATAAGATTTTCCAAAAGTTTGCGATTTACCCACCAAAAATGGGTTTTCAACCATGAGGTAATACTAGATCTTGAAGTGGTCGTGACGGGTCGAGAAAGTGGTTCCAGCGGATCCTTAAAAAGCAAAATTGTCAGCTTCTCGACATGGATTAAAATTAACAACAAAACAACTCTAATCTGTCACATCTTTAATATTTTATTTATTTATTTATTTATTTATTTATTTTTAGTGAAAATAAACCAATCATTTTAAGGTCAAAATATTTATGAATAATCATATGCATGTTGATATTGATCATTATATCCTGAAGAGTTTAAAATCTGGAATTTCAACCATCAAAAATTATATAATACTAATACCCTTTTTATGAAAACTCATTTTTGGACTCAATTTGATCTTCAAATCAACATGCATGTTAAATTTATTATTATTATTATTATTATTATTATTATTATTATTATTATTATTATTAAATAAATTGAAATAAAAAGATTAAACTTAGATTAACCGTTTCTTTTTCCTACTCACCAAATCATTAAAAAAAATATTCCCCATTTTTACAAACAGTCTACCACATCAATGATTTCAAAAATATAATTCAAATAATCAACAAATATCTAGCATGCAACACATAATATAATGAAATATTATTTTTATTATTATTTTCATTTTTTTTGCTGATTTTCCAATGGTTTGTCAAATTACCCACATGCAAACTAATTTACCCTCAAATAAACATGCAAATCAAATTTAATATCAATCAACAGATTTTATGGAGAAATTCATTCAATAACGAATTTCTCATACAAGTTTGACGATTTACCCACCCAATTTGAGTTGAATCTCGAAGATAGTCCGGTCTTGAGACGATCCCTGATGATTCCAGAAAGACGGATTCCGTTCGGGCTCGGGCTCTTCCTCGGCGTTTCTCTTATTCAAAAAAAATAATAATAGATGAACTTGAAGGACAGAAAAACATCTAAATTTGAGTTTGAGGGTGCTTAATTATCTCAATAAAAGTGAGATACAATAATAGTACTAGCTACCCCTTTTTTTTTGGTTATTACCATCATGAAATGAGAGATTTTGGGTGTTAACTAGTATCTGTTTCCGAGAATGCACCAAAAGAGATAGAAACTAAAATGGGGATGGTGATGTTGCGTAAGGGTGAGTAATTATGCATGGCAAACTAGTTTGCTTAGATGTAAAGGATTGGAGAGTGAGTTGGAATGAATTAAGGGGCTCTTCCACTAGGGTTATAATTTTAGCGTGACATGTGTGAAGGCAAGTTGGGTCTCGATTTCATGTTCGATTACGGTTTCATAATCAACTCAGTTTATATTTTATAAGACTTGCTTTTAGGTTATAAATAAATGAAAATGATCATAAAATCCTGAAATCGGAAACTTTTAAGTTCGAATAAAATCTTGAGTAGGAATAGCTTTATATCATAGGTGGTGTAATTGTGTACGTTGACTCGGCTACTTATTTAATTAATTAATTGGGTCAGGTCTAAGTTATTATTGATCGCTTGTTCACGTAATATTAATGTTATTTTATAATATGGAAACTATGGAGTATCCTAGAACGGGTTTGGGTTAAGATGGGAATATAAACGGAGAAAGATGGAAACAACGTATTATTCAAACCTATACTACTAATGATAATTTAATACAGTACTATAATTTGAACTCGTTTAAGAAAACATATTTAATAATTTGTACAGTTGTCTGAATTTGTCTCTGTCTTCTTCTGCGAAGTTATAGTACCAACTCTTATCTTCAAAACGTATATTGGAGTTTGTAAGTGTGAGAGTTAAGGAATGAGTTAGGGTCGACTTAAGTTGTCTTAAGCTGAGTTGAAAACATTATACATACCATTAATTAATATATTTAAATAAATAATAAAATGACCTTTAAATTTTAAAACGAATGGTTAAATTGAGAAAATTTGGTGAAATAAAAATATGAAAGTTTTGACCATCATATGGAAGGGACTCTAGTAGTTTCTAAAATCCAACAAAATATAACGTAAAAATAGGAATATTTATAAAAGATTGTTAAAATACGGGATGTTACAGTCTTACCCCCTAACAAAAAGTTTCGTCCTCGAAACCTGTAAGGTACGAAAATTATCAAGGATGATATAGGTTTCCTACTGGATGCTTTACTCCCACGAAATTAACAATCATACTATACACGAGTCTTATCCATTATCAGATGGTCATATGCTTATATCCTCAAATGTATTATTTTTCATATTATCCTATCTCCTCAAACGTATTGTAATTATTATGACTAACTTATTACCCACAAATTCATTGGTCGGCTTAATTAACTAAATGGCCTCAACATATCATGATTTCTCTATGTCAACAATCCTCTCTAGAGTATAACATTTAATCGTCCTATGACCTAGATTATTTCCAAAATTCTCAAAATTCATCTTTACTCCATGTACATCCCATAAATCATTGTATATCTTACATAATATGTGAATCTAGTTCCTTATAAGATGATGTACTATATCCTCGAGTTTATCAAGTCATTTCAATTGCCAACTTAATCTATAAAATTCGTAGAATTATAAAACATATCTGCCTTGATACATTTTAAATAGCCATCTTAACCGTAGAATCGCATGATCTCCTTGCAACCTTCTCATAGTTACATGTACAAGACCATCTCACTCCTAAGTTCCTCAAAATTATGTTCCAAGCTTCCATATATTATTCCATAATCTTAAAGAGAATATATAATCATCAAATTAGAATTATATCTAATAAGTCCAAAATCTCTCTTCTTATAATTCCATTAGTCCATAATGTAATTTGTCTCTAATCATTTTTATTAGTTTTCACCTCTATATACCACGATCATCTGACAAAAACACAAGTATCCTAACAACACCATTCCACATCTCATGCTTCCTATTTTCTCCAAATTAATATAAGTGTTAATCCCCTAAACATTCTAGAGACCATCATTTCTCTTATCACTGTTCTTTCAAGGTTAGGATTAATCCGTAATGAAGTTATTCTCATTACTTCAATCTTTTTCCTTTCAACTACAAACTTCACTCTTTCAACTTCATATTACTCAAATGTGTTCATGATCATTTCAAGGACTTATATTCAGAAAATTCTAAAATATCATTAAATAGTGATTTTACAAATTAATATATCCACAAAACAATACCACATCTTATTACCTATTCACCTTTAGACTATTGTTCAAGTACTCCTCAAAGAATATTATTTCTCTCCATTTGAAATATGCTTAGGTCACCCTTTATTATTCATCCACTAATCCCACATGTGTGACTATATCATACTCTATCTTAGTTGAGGTTCCATATGGGGTAGGAGGGTTAGAAAAATTTAAAATTTAGAGTTTGTGGGAGAATAAAATTTCAAAGAATTATATTTTAAAGGTCAAGATAAAATCAACTTTTTAAATGAAGAGGATAATTAAGATAGAAAAACACGAATGAATACACTTTAAATAAATTTTTCACTCAAAAATAAAATCCAAACTAAGTTAAGAGTGAATCAGATCTACTATTTTGATCAAAGGTGAAAATGATTTTAAAAACAAAATTTTAAGGATTATAAGAATCAAATAATGGTTTTACATTCAAAAGAATATTATGCTCAACAGACAACATAAGTTATACTGAATTTACCTTTGGAATGACATCTAATAAGAGAAGTCAGTCTTATAAATATCGTGAGGGAATAAGTGTTCATTAGGACGAAGGAGGGTTCAATTTAAGGATCTTACAACATGGAACAAAGCAGTGGTTAATCAAAGGTTTTAGAATTTTGTTAATGGTAAAAGAGACATTTTGAATAGCTGAACTTAATATTACATCTTATATAGGAACAAAGACAATTCGAGAGATAAAGAAAAGGAACAATATACTTCAATCATGAGAATCACCTCAAGCATTAAGAGTTAAGAGGATGGGAAGTAAGGCAAATAATATAAGGTCGGTACAAAGTTTGCAGGAAATGATAAGTTCTAGGCTGAATTGGTATATGATTGCTTCAGGTGAAAGCAATGTAATAGGTGATGGGTCAGGGTGATAAGGGGTAAAAGTTGATTCCAGATTATGAATTCGTAACGTAAAGGATGATAAGCGTTATTTATATACATATTTGGATCCCCTTAATTGTTAGTTTTATCTCGGTTTTCGTGCTTAACTCGTTAATAATGATGCAATATGCTTTGAATGTCGATACTTCCGTATTTGTGTGTATTTTGTAGATTTGGATGCATTTGGAGCTAATAAGAGCATTACGGAATCGATAATTGAAGAATTCACATCTAAGCGTGGAATCGAAGGAAGAAGATGCGGAATATACGAAGAAACAAAGACCCAAGAAGGAAAAGACACAAAACGAGATGAGAGAATGATTGCCTACACAAGGGTCAACTTCAAACGTTTATATCTTGAGTTCTAAAACTCCAATCAACGTGATTTTGGTGGCGTTGGAAAGCTATTTTTCGTAGCTTTCCAACGGTATATTATACGTCCAATTTGAACAAGTAACGAAGAAATGAAAGCCGTTTGAAGTCGAGCGCGCGATGCTGTGACCTACAGCGCTCCTCGATCGAGTGCCCCTACTGCACTCGATCGAGTGCCCCTACTGCACTCGATCGAGTGCTACTTCGTGAAGCTCCTGCCCATATTTGGGTGTGTCACTCGATAGAGTGCCGTCAGGCACTCGATCGAGTGCACCCAATCCGGGTCACGCGTCATTCTTATTTCGACTTAGAATTTGGGCCTGCTTTTGAGTCCAACTGATACTCTTTATATATCAGTTGTCTGACTCTTGTTTGGGACATCTTTTATCTTTTCTTTTACCTTCTTCTACACACTTTTTATTATCTTAGTTTTCTTAGTCTAGTTTACTTTGCGAGATACATTGAACCTAGTTCTCCGTCTCAGATCTTGAATTCTCCGGTATTATTATTCTTAATTTTAATTTCAATTTCAGTTTCTACTTTAATTTCCGTCTTAATTTATTATTCGTATTGTTTTATAGTGTAGATTTATTATTGCTTCCGTAGATTAATTCGTATCGTTTTCGTCATGTTTAATTGCAATTCGTCTTTTGTTAGTCCGATTATAATTAATATGCGTAGCTAGATTTCATCTAGGGTTTAAGGGGATCGATGCGTATTATTAGGGTGATAGTCAATTGACCTGTTTCTAATCGTATGAACTATTGCCTGAATATCGTTTAAACTCTGATTAATTGTTTGATGCATAATTCAATTAATTAGTATCGCAAATTAGGACTTTTCGCCGACCGGGTTAAGAACTAATTAGGCCACGGTAGTTTGGGTAGACTGACTTAATGCTAGCGATCGCAGGTTAAGTTTAGATCTAAATGTTGTAGTGTACCGACCGGACCTACACCTTAGGTAGTTCGATTATTGACCTGTTAGTTTGACTCCCTGACCCGAGTAATATTCATTGTGAACCTGAGACCCTAGACTTTTTTTCCTTATTGATTTATTTATTAGTAATTAGTTATTAGTTTACCAAACCAACCAAAACTGTGACCTATAATCTAGAATCTAATTCTTTGGATAAATAATTGAATTCCCATCTCCTTGTGGTTCGACCCCTGACTTCGCTATCTACATTAGTTAGTGACCTTAGGGTATCTTTGATTAGGGATACGACTAACCCTGTCAAATTTTGGCGCCGTTGCCGGGGAGACGGTGTTATTTAGTTGTTTATTTTTTTTAGGTTCTAGGTTATTTTTTGTATATAATTTTTTTTTTATCATTCACCATTATGACCAATTTTTACTTCCCACAATTCAAACATGAGCCACTACATAATTATTGGGATAGACTAGAGTCTTTCATTATTCAAAATGGCTTTAATGTTGATATACGGGATATGTGTCATATGATATATAATGGTGTTGATGATGAGTCACGGGCTACAATTGAGGAAAATTGCGGAGGGATGTTTAATTATATCTCTTACGAGGAACGATTGGAAATCCTTAAATATTTAGCCCGTAATAGTGCTGAATTAGAGTTGAGGCAGAAAAATGACAAGGCGGAAATTGAGGCTTTGTTGCTGCAATTCGTGCAAGCTCAACAAAAGCAAGATACTCAAATAGGCCAATTGCTAGATCATTATGAAATCTTGAACAATCAAATTGCCCAATTAGCAAGCCAAAAGCAACAAAGTCAATCGGGTACGCCTATGGAAGTAGTGAAGAACCTCCAGGTAAGTGTTCTATCTCCATCTCTTGTGAACATAATTGATGATGATGATGATGATGGGTATAATGTTCAATCTATTCAAGATCACCAAACCGTCATGAATGACTGTGAGCTAGAATGTGTGTTTTTTGAGGAAAACGTGTGTTTGGATGCTCTGAATGATGCTCTTTTAATTGAGGATAACATTAAGGATTTTGATTTGTGTGATTTTGAGAGAGTGTCATTTGATGTCAATTATGAGGTTTTGGAGACAGAATTGAACAAAAGAGAGGATCTTAAGCTTGAGAGGAAAAATGAAAAAGAAGAGAAGAATACACTTTTTGACGATTCCTTGAGTAGAAGAGGTGTGGCTACATGGGATAGCGAGAATGATTTCTTTGAAACACCAATTTTAGAGACATTTGAGTTTTTCCCTTATATTGAGGACGACCCACTTTCACCTATTAATTGTCTTGATTATATTTCTCTTGACCCTTTATTTGAGCTTATGATTAGTGGGGAGGATTGTGATAATTCTTTCACGGAGATCGGTAAGATTGATCCTTTGAGTAGTCTTAGGAGTTCTAACTCTTCTTTTATGCAATCTATACCCGATGATAAGCCTTGGGGTGAATCTGAGATATTTGATGTGTATGTCTTGTCTTACGAGCCGCCTATTAACATTCTTACTCTTCTTATGCACTATGACCACCATGCTGAGGATTGGTCTAGCTCGTCTGATAGGCTAAGACGATCATTGACTTTGTCTCTGTTTGTCTTCTATATATCCTGGTGCTACTTATGCTTTTGTGTAGCACATGCGCAGATGTTTGATCGACTCTTGAGAGCCTTAAGCTGTTTTGATCACAGTCATCTGTGGACAACTGATCTATAAGACGAACCCCCACTTTGCAGCTGGTTTGGGGGAGCTGCCCTTGTATACGGTAATTTCTTTCCTTTTCATTTTTGTTTTTGATGTTTTCTTAGGTTTTTCCTTCCCCTTAGGTCAAGTTGTCCTTAAGATTGGCTGTGGATTTTCTGTTTTATCTGCTTTAGAGTCACATTGAGGACACTGTGACATTTAGGTTTGGGGGAGAGTTTGTGTGCTTTTGTGTGTTTCATTTTCCGTCGTGTGTTTTACTGCTTTCAAAAAATATAAAAATCCAAAAAAAAAATTGAAAAAAATCATAAAATTCCAAAAATATTTTATTTTTTATGTGGTGTGTCTGATGTAGAAGCATGCAAAACGGCGATGATGATAATGCTCTTAACATGATTTCTCCTAATTTTCAGCTTACTTCGTGCCTGAAAACGTGTTTTGTCTTGAGATTTGATTAAATTGATATGATATGCCTATTTGAACTTTTAATTGTCAAATGAGTAAATTTGACCACTTGTCGGCAAGCCACAAAATTCTGAGGATTTTAGAGCTTCCTAGGCCAGTAACATCCATAACTGGTCTCATTATTATTTAGGAATTGAGTGATTTTCTCCTTGTGAAATGTGTAACATCAATTTGCATAAATATGACATCCGTCTCTTGATATTGAATACATGTTTGGTTTGAGGAGGAGGTACATGAGGAAAGGCAATTTTGTTTTTGATGAGCTCCACATAGCAAAAAATGACCCATTTTTACTACCTTGTAGATTTAGGTCGTTTTCCTTTGTTTAGCCCATTTCAGCCGTTGTAAGCCTGTTTTTATTGCCTATATTATTTAACTACAACCCAGAATAGCCTACCCTGTCGGGACAGTCGCAGTGAACTTAGTTGGGAATTACTTCACTAATCGGTCATATTTCGAGATTTTTACATCTTTTGGACTTTAGTGTGTAATATCGTTGGTGCGACTTTGTACTCGCCTTCCCCCTATCCAAATTGAAAAAAAAATAGAAGCATGAAAGAAAAAAGTGAAGAAAAGAAAAGGAAAGAAATTGAAAATGAAAAAAAAAATGAAATATGAAAAATATGCTTCTTGTAATATTTCGGGGAATGGTCGAAAAGATTGAAACTAGAGATTAATTGAGAGGATGGACAAAATTCCCTCTTACACCTAATCTTGAATTTATACCTCTAGTTGGTGGTTCGACGTTATTTGCTGGGGGTTTTTATGGATAGTTTTTATTGTGTAGCTGCGATTGGGCCCGGTTTTTGCTCCACATTCCCATACGTGCTTAGGCACAATCCATTTTCTTCCCTTACTCATTTAGCCACCCTTTGTAAGTCCTTGGCATGTACTATGGTCCTGATTGGTGAAACACGTATTTGATTGAGGAGATTGATTTCATGTTCGATTGCATGCATGTTTCATAAGTCGAGTGAGTGTTCTTATTCTTTCTTATCTTCACATTTATATACTCACCCATTCTTATGAGTGTTGAGCGATAACCGCGAGGAAGTCCGACATTGATGGTCTTGCAAGATTGAAAGGTTGGCAAACAATTGTTCATTTAAGGCATGATTATTGATTTAGTTATATTTTTGACATTGTGTGTTTTCTAACCGACTTGAGCCGATTTTTAGTAGAATGATTGTAAGCTTGCTCTTAGTCGTGCTTCGCATCACTTGTCCTCTCTTATATTATATGTTTGGTTTGCTTGAGGACAAGCAAAGGTTTGGTTTGAGGGAGTTTGATATGCGTTATTTATATACATATTTGGATCCCCTTAATTGTTAGTTTTATCTCGGTTTTCGTGCTTAACTCGTTAATAATGATGCAATATGCTTTGAATGTCGACACTTCCGTATTTGTGTGTATTTTGTAGATTTGGATGCATTTGGAGCTAATAAGAGCATTACGGAATCGATAATTGAAGAATTCACATCTAAGCGTGGAATCGAAGGAAGAAGATGCGGAATATACGAAGAAACAAAGACCCAAGAAGGAAAAGACACAAAACGAGATGAGAGAATGATTGCCTACACAAGGGTCAACTTCAAACGTTTATATCTTGAGTTCTACAACTCCAATCAACGTGATTTTGGTGGCGTTGGAAATCTCTTTTTCTTAGCTTTCCAACGGTATATTATACGTCCAATTTGAACAAGTAACGAAGAAATGAAAGCCGTTTGAAGTCGAGCGCGCGATGCTGTGACCTACAGCGCTACTCGATCGAGTGCCCCTACTGCACTCGATCGAGTGCCCCTACTGCACTCGATCGAGTGCTACTTCGTGAAGCTCCTGCCCATATTTGGGTGTGTCACTCGATAGAGTGCCGTCAGGCACTCGATCGAGTGCACCCAATCCGGGTCACGCGTCATTCTTATTTCGACTTAGAATTTGGGCCTGCTTTTGAGTCCAACTGATACTCTTTATATATCAGTTGTCTGACTCTTGTTTGGGACATCTTTTATCTTTTCTTTTACCTTCTTCTACACACTTTTTATTATCTTAGTTTTCTTAGTCTAGTTTACTTTGCGAGATACATTGAACCTAGTTCTCCGTCTCAGATCTTGAATTCTCCGGTATTATTATTCTTAATTTTAATTTCAATTTCAGTTTCTACTTTAATTTCCGTCTTAATTTATTATTCGTATTGTTTTATAGTGTAGATTTATTATTGCTTCCGTAGATTAATTCGTATCGTTTTCGTCATGTTTAATTGCAATTCGTCTTTTGTTAGTCCGATTATAATTAATATGCGTAGCTAGATTTCATCTAGGGTTTAAGGGGATCGATGCGTATTATTAGGGTGATAGTCAATTGACCTGTTTCTAATCGTATGAACTATTGCCTGAATATCGTTTAAACTCTGATTAATTGTTTGATGCATAATTCAATTAATTAGTATCGCAAATTAGGACTTTTCGCCGACCGGGTTAAGAACTAATTAGGCCACGATAGTTTGGGTAGACTGACTTAATGCTAGCGATCGCAGGTTAAGTTTAGATCTAAAGGTTGTAGTGTACCGACCGGACCTACACCTTAGGTAGTTCGATTATTGACTTGTTAGTTTGACTCCCTGACCCGAGTAATATTCATTGTGAACCTGAGACCCTAGACTTTTTTTCCTTATTGATTTATTTATCAGTAATTAGTTATTAGTTTACCAAACCAACCAAAACTGTGACCTATAATCTAGAATCTAATTCTTTGGATAAATAATTGAATTCCCATCTCCTTGTGGTTCGACCCCTGACTTCGCTATCTACATTAGTTAGTGACCTTAGGGTATCTTTGATTAGGGATACGACTAACCCTGTCAAAGGACAAGACAAAGGAAGCTTGTAACACCTGACAATATGCAGAAAACGAAATTTTCTATTAACTAATAGATGTATTTTCTGTAAACAAACATGATACTGAAATCACTCACTTATCCATAAAAAAGTGTCCTCAAGCGAATTAAATGTGGTCAAGGCTAAAACAATGGATGGAATTTGGAGGAGGAAGTAATGATTTCAAGATTGAATTTAAACTAGAGTATAGCAAGGCAGTAGAGAAAAATATTAGAAGCATAAATGATGCAATACTTTAGCCGCTGCAGTTCACCATACTTTGGTTGAAAGAAGTATCAGAATATTTACTGATATAGAAAAGGTGATGTAAAAATTAATAAATCAAATAAACTTTGCTAGACTGAGAGATAAAGGATAGATTTAAGCATGAATATGATAGGATGAATGTGTAGCATGGTAGATAGGTCTCTAGTATTCCCTAAACAGATGAATAAGAGAGTCAGTAAACTTTCTTGCAAAAATAGTAGTATGGATTAAAAAGTTCTAATGAAATGAAAGTACGGATAACAAACTGAAGTGGATTTGGAAAGATGGAGAAATGTTCAAGTAATAAAGTGAGAATTTGAAAATATGATCGGTAATAAAGTGGTGGTATAAAATTTATAGCAAATTAAAAAAAATGAAAAAAACTTACATCTTTCCGATAATTTATTTAATACTACGACGATTTATAAGTAAGATGAAAGAATTATTAAATTAACAAAATTTTTAAATGAAAGACGGTATGTGAAGATTTTCAAATTTTGTTATTAAATATAGGTGTCTTGAATACTTGGTCTACTATGTTAGCTATTTCTTATATTTAATTAATAATTTAGATACGTTACTTTATACCCTGCAACCAAGTAGCCAAGTTAGTATGGCAGGGAGTTAACCCACCAACATGGATAAATACACATGTTATTATAACCCACGTTAAAAATATTGCATCCCAAATTTACTATGCCTTCTAGAAGTAGCTGATGACTCAAATGGCCTTCCTTCATCATAGCATCGTGATAATCCTCACTTGATTCTGACGGGTCTTCATAATGATGAACTTAGTTGCATATACGCGTAAATAAAATTATTATTAAGGAATATATAGTTAATTATAACTATATAGTATATTAGACAAATATATATTATAATATCACATATTGATAATACTATTAAGGACTATATAATACGCATATAGCTACATAACATACACATAGGAACAGATTACAATGTAAGTCACATAAGTAAAAAACAAGTAATGATAAAACAAAAGCTATGAGTTCCTAAAACTAGGTCAATCCTTATTTGCTTCTACCCTTCACTTCTTTATTCTAGTGATCTAGTTACTTTAACTTATTATCCTAGAAAATAGATGACTCGATTCTGCTAGCCGAGTGAGTTGGGAGTATAAGACTCTATTACCAACTTAGTCGGGAGCTTTAAAGCTCTAGAGCAGATAAAGTCATCAGACCATGCTCTGATACCAACTGTAACAACCCGGATTTTCCAGACTTTATAAATAGGTCTATAATAGGAAATATCGGAAGACATAATACATATCCGAGTCATTATTATTCTCAACTAACTAGATTAATTCATAAAATTATGAAAGTACTTAAATATTACATTTAATCATAACAATTTCATGAAGAATAGAAATATATTGGTGTCCCATCTTGAGCTATCTCCAACCTTGCCCGTCTGAGGAGTGGTCTGTCTCCCTTAATCTAACGATTTAAATATTTTTAAAAGAATTTCAAAGAAAAACAAATCGTTTGGTGGGTAAATAATCAAAATTTAATATGAATAAAATACTAAATCAAACATAGATCAAATAACAGTACATAAATGCACAGCCGATAACACATAACTTTGAATAGCGCAAGAAATGTTTTAAGTGCCGTATTACTTGTGGAAAATTTTTATCACGGTATACCGGACAATCATTGTACAATTACCAAATAAGTTTCGTATTTAGTACTTGTACAATAATAATATACCGCCAATCACACTGATACCAGGGGGCTTACATTATTACCCCTGTTTACCGTGGTGACATAAACACGTTTAAAACAAAATTCGTCCTCTCATCTCCAGGGTCGAATGCCGGTACGTGGGGTTGTTACCCGCACCACGGACTACTCACCACCTGGCTGGTTATCCCCGCAGCCACGCTCCAATCGTCGACTCACGAAAACCCGGGTGCGATCCACCTAACACGTACGGGAATGATCAGGTTCCCACCTAAAGTATGGCCACACTCTCGCATACTCTCGAGTCAATGTCAGCACAGCCAAAGACCCTTCGTACGCTACGGACGATTTTATACGGTTAAGCCAAGCGCTATTCTTCCAAGTTATCTCGTACACAATAGAGACAACCTGCTTTCTCGCTCAAAGAGATTTCGAATTAAGTCATAAAAATGCCCAATAAATTATACAACTATTTGAAATACATTTCGAAAATATTATGTGTTATCCAACTTGAATTCCATAAAAAATTCCTTTTCTTGAAATCGGATATATGTTAATAGTAACCATATAAAACATATTCAAATAGAGATCTTTTAATATTATTTTTATTTGGGGTATCGCTAGTCAGGTCTCACAATTAATAATTAATAAATTACAATATTTAAATCGTGTAAAATAACAATTCCAGTAGAAGTTGTTTAATTAACTTTTAAGCTACAAACAATTATAATAACAATATAAAATCCAATCAAATAGAATATATCATCACTTTTAAGTTGTTTAATTAACTTTTAAGCTACAAACAATTGTTTGTTTGTTTGTATGTTTGTTTATTTGTGTGTTTTTGTGTCCGGTGGCATCCACAGTTTTGTCGCAAGACCTCACTTGCCTTGCGGAGTGCACTTTTCCTTTGAGTGTACTCGCGTGAGTTGAAAGGGCGTAGGGTGCGCTAATACCCGCTCGGTTAGTAGTCTAGTTTCTTTTAGTTTTTAGTTAGTAGGTGCTTACTCGAGGGCGAGTAAGGGTTAAGTGTGGGGGAGTGATAAGTGTAGTTTGTAGTGCCTTTTTGTTGTGTTTGGTCCCGGTTTCTCTTGTGAAATCGCTCTTTGGAGCGGTTTCTAGGCTACTTATGCTTCTTCTAGTTCGTTTTAGGTTCCCAAGACCATTATTGGAGAGATGGAACGATTCTGACTCGTTTCCGACACATTTGGAGCCAACGAAGAGAAGCGATGATCACCCGGTGGCTTAGACTCAATCCCGAGCCCTTGGGACCCATTCTCGAGCCCCTTGGACCCGATTCCGAGCACCGAGAATCGATGAGAAGCCTAACAAGAGCAACTAGGGACCTTTGGGACCATAAGGGAGGCCTACAAGACTCTTCCCGGGCGGGAAGAGTAGCCATCCCGACCAGGAAGGAGTGCGCGAAAACAGCACCCACTGATGGGCCATCCCGACCAGGAAGGAATGCGCGAAAACAGCACCCACTGATGGGCCATCCCGACCGGGACCATCCATCCCGACCGGGAAGGAGCTACTGTAGCCGCGTGACTTTCTTTTCTTCTCCTTCACTCTTGTAACCTTATAAATACCCTTCCTTTGTATTGTTTAAGCACTCTTAGACTACCCTACATTAGATTAAACCATAGATAGACTTCCTCCTCTCATTAGCTTAATCGTTTCTTAAACTTTCGTTAATCTTCGATTAATCTTAGTAATTAGTCTTTTATTAAGAGAATTCTTGAAGATTCATCCAAGATTGACAACCTTGGGAGATTGATTTGGGTTTTTCTTATTAGTACAAGTCATTATCTTTTCATCTTCTTGTTAGTAGGTATAATCTTCTTACTCTCTTTACTCTTAATCCTTGTTTAATCTTTAAAGTTTCAATCTATGATTATTGTTCTTGCTCTTGTTAGTTCCATTATGAATGTTATGTTGTTTGTGTTGATTCCTCTTGTTATGGTTAGGGTTAGTTTCATTATGTGTGAGTAGACCTATTGTGGGGTTAGTAGGGGGATTAAGTGTGGATTATGGGTAATTAGGGCTTGATTGAGGGTAAAGGTGAATTCTTTGTTACTAGTCACATGTTAAGAGCACCATGTGTTTGTTGAATTGTTTGTTTGAGTTGTAGTGGCCATGCTTCTCATGGTTGTTTTCATCTTCTCATTGTGTGATTGATGTGTGGTTGAATTCTTGTGTATTGGTTAATATCTTGCATGAGTATTCGGGTCTTGTCTTAGACACGAGAGCGGACATTGGCTTTGACGCGAGAGCGCGGACCGACCTTAGTAACTAGGTGACACCTACACCCCTTGATTACCCAACTATCCTACTACACTTATGAACCCAAACTAACCCTACTCCTTTCCATATTTGATTTACCCATCTTGTTAGTATTGTTTCTCTAGTTTACTTGTTTCATTTAGCTCTAGTGCCCTTATTAGTTCTTGTTTTACTTAGTTCATTGTTAGTCCACCTTCATCATCTCCAATCATCATAGTTAATCAGACCTTGGTAGTTAGTCTTCCTTTGTGTTGTGTTGGTAATTTAGTCTTGTTTGTGAGTTGACCATAGTCTAGACACCCTCTACCGTCCTCGTGGACTCGACCAGACTTACCCTAGCTACCCGTTAGGATTAGTTGGACTCTACTTGTTGGTGGGGACCCACGGCAAATCCCTAAAATCAGTATTTATAGGTATTTTCAGCCCTCGTTGCCCATATGGATGCGTGACTTGGGGCGCACCAGGACTCAGGCGCCTGGACTTAGGCGTGGTGAGACCCAGGCGCGTTGGGTGGGGCGGTTGGTATTTCGAGGATACGATTTTGATACTTTCCAAAATCGTGAGGCGGGTGTGTGATATCTTGCTTGGTCATTAAGGCTTCCGCACGGCTTGACCTAGCGCCGTGGGTTTAGTGGGCCTCGGGTGTTCATCCCGAGGCCCGCTTGACTCGGTGTTGACTCGGTTCGAGTTTTTGGGTCGACTCGGGGTCCCGGTGTCGGAATTAACTATAATTAATGTGTATGTTACCGTAACGACACGACTAAGGCTGCCATCATGTTAGTTTTTAATTTTTCGAGTAATTATTTGATCCGTCCTATAGGAAAACTACCTATAACAACGTGACCCCGTGTCGCGTTGCAGTCCTATCGTCATCGGGTGTTTGTTGGGCACTTCTGCAGCCATCAGGTCCAAAATTTGGGTGTCTACAGAAGCCCCCACTTTGACTGAGGCTTGGACAAGGCGAAAGTCAAAGTATAGCCACCAAGGTCAATTGAGGATTACGACCTGGTCGTTGTTTGGTCGGGTCGTTTTAAGTCTGTTGGACTACGTGGTGAGACTTGCCAGCCAAGGCAGAGAAGTCATACCTGACGTCTTCACTTGTGGTTGTTCGCTTGGGCCTGGGCAGCTGCTTGACATCTTGTTCTTGATTCTTTGTGCGCATGCGCTTTGTCTTATTCGGTTTATTTAGAGGTTTTGTTTAATTTTAAGTGTTTTTGCGCGCTAGCAACGCATTATGTTGGCCTTTATTTGTACGGGTATATTTTGGGCTGCTTGTGAACCCTTGATGAAACAAAACGTTCGAGGGCAATAGTCTCCACTCGAGTGATCGTCTTTGGGATGCTTATGACCCCTAGGACAAAAACGAAATGATATAAAACCATTCGAGGGGATCGGTCTCCACTCGAATAGTTGTCTTTCGGGATGCTTCTGACCCCTAGGATAAAACAAAGGAACCATTCGAGGGCGTTAGTCTCCACTCGAGCAGTCGTCTTCGGGATGCTTATGACCTTTAGGACCAAAACAAAGGAACCATTCGAGGGCGTTAGTCTCCACTCGAGCGGTTGTCTTCGGGATGCTTATGACCCCTAGGACTGAAGTTGCTGTGCCTCCGGGATAACTCTGACACTCGGGCAAAATTGTTGTTGTTGTGCTTCCGGGATCACTAAGATCTCTTGGGCAAAACTCCTCGAGGGCGTTAGTCTCCACTCGAGTAGTTGTCATTTGGGATGTCTCTGACCCCTAGGACAAAACTGTTGTGCCTCCGGGATAACTCTGACTCTTGGGCAAAATTGTTGTGCCTCGGGGATAACTCTGACCCTTGGGCAAAATTGTTGTGCCTACGGGATAACTCTGACCCTCGGGCAAAATTGCTGTGCCTCCGGGATAACTCTGACCCTCGGGCAAAATTGTTGTGCCTCCGGGATAACTCTGACCCTCGGGCAAAATTGCTGTTTATCTATTCGTTTTAGTTAAATGCTTGTTTTGTGAGTTTGTCTTAGTTAATTTTGTTTTGCAGGTTGTCTCACTTTGTTTGGGTTTGTTATTGTTCTTGTTTTTGTTTGTTTATGCACTTGAGATTTGTTTAGAGTCTATTTAGATTAGTTTGGTTTAGATTTGCTTTCTTACGCGTCTAGGTGTAGCGTTTAGGTTCAGTTCGTCTTTTATGCTTGTTTTATTGTCGAAAGTGTATCATCGATGTTGATTAGTAGTTGTCCCATCATTGTTATTTTATTCTGTCTTAGTAGGTACATGTTTTATATTTATTGACCTTCAGTTTGTTTGCTTTGCTTTATTTTAATCTGTGTCAGGCTATTTAGGCGCGTATCAGTTTGCGGCTCAATCTTCGGGCGCCCAGCCCCAGCGAGCCAGGACTCGAGCGCGTCACTCGGGGCGGTCGGGTTTTTGTGATCCGGGTCTGTTTAAGTAATGCGAATGTTGGGGCGCTTATTCATTCATCCACAAAACTCAAACGCGTGAAGTTATTCGCCCCAAATCGCCTCCTTGACTTTTTCCGCCAAATTTCGTTTTGGTTTCCGCTATTTACGAAAATGTCGACTCCGGGTTAGTATTCTTTGCTCGCTTAACGTCGGTTTTGTTTGATTTGATTGATTATGAGTTGTTTTTGTTGAAAAACCCTAGAAAATCGATTTGGGCGTTTTTTATTTACTATGTTTCGATGCTTGAGCTTTGTTCCATTGTTGAATTAGGGTCGATTAGAGCTTGTTAGGTTAGTTATGATCTTGATAAGGATGCTCGAGGTGCGAGAATGGCCTTTTATGGGAATGTGTTTCGTTGTGCAATAGAATCAGGCTGACACACTTGTGTTTTGCTAACGATCTTATGGTCTTTAGCTATGGAAATGAGGAGTCTGTACGAATCATTGCTCGGGTTTTTGAGTCTTTTGCTCAGTGCTCTTGTTTGACTGTCAATAAAAATAAGTCCGAGATATTTGTGAATGGGATACGAGGAGGAGAGGAGAGGAATCTATTGCAGGCATGTGGATTTCAACAAGGTAAGCTTCCGTTTAGATATTTGGGTGTACCTATCTCCTATAAAAGATTACAAGTTGATGATTGTCAAGTGCTTATTGATAAGATTACTCAACGAATTCATGGGTGGGGAGTTCGATTCTTGAGTTATACTGGGTGACTGGTTTTGGTTCGTTCGATACTAAGCCAATTGCATCAATATTGGAGTTGCATTTTTCTGCTCCCAAACACAGTGATTAGGCGAATTGAGCGAATTTGTAGAGAATATTTATGGCTAGGGCAAACTGACAGTAGAAAAACACCGGCTGTCAATTGGGATATTGCTGTAAGGAGACTAAGTGTGGGTGATTAGGAATAAAAGACAGTAAGCAATGGAATAAGGCCTTAATGGGAAAGTATGTGTGGTGGATTTACTCTACTAATTTATGGATTAAATGGGTGAATGCTATATATATAAAGGGGAAGGATTGGGCTACGTATCATCCCACAATGGCTTCTAGTTGGTCATGGAGGAAGATATGTAGTATTAAAACGGAAATGAATGATGCCTATGTTGGAAGTAATTGGATTGCAAGCTCAAAAGGGTATTCCGTGAGTAGTGGGTACCAATGGCTATGTAATTCTGGACAGAAGCGGGAATGGTGGAGTGTGGTATGGTGTCGTATGGCGTTACCCAAGCACACATTCATTGCTTGGTTATATGCTTGGGAACGTTTGCTCACGAAGGATCGTTTGATGAGATTTAGTATTACTAGTACTAATGTCCGTTACTTTTGCGGGAAGGAAGAAGAGAATCATAAGCATTTATAGTTTGAATGTATATACACTAGGCGTGTGTTTGTGATGCTGCAGGATTGGGTACAGGTTCGGCTTGATAGGCATAATATTTTGGTTGGTTGTTCGAGGTTAAGGCATAGATCTGTTTGTCGAAAGCAATGGGTTTTTGCAGCTGTTTTGGCCACTATTTATGCGATATGGTTGGAGAGAAACCGATGTTGGAAGGAAGGGAGTTTGAAATTACCGCAAAGACTGTTGCATGAGATAAAAGAGTCCATTGAGAGTCGTATTAGGAGACGTATACATAGTATCCCTACAATATTGAACTAATGTGGTGTATATAAATTGTCCTTGTAATTGGTGAATTGATTACAGTAATATATTTACAATTTTACCAAAAAAAAAAGAGAATGTGGGTAGCTTCCTTGTTGGTTCTTATAGGCTAGGATGACTTTTAGGACCTTCCGTTAGGTTTTGTGTGTCTTAAGACGGACCAAAAGGTGCCGTAATGATGCCGGATTTTCCCGAAACCACTTCCAATGTGACCGGGATCGAAAATGTGTGCTAGAGGCTTTCTTGGAATTTTGATATTCTTATCCGAAATTTTGAGCTTATTTCGACCTGTTTAAGCTGATTTAGCCTGACTAGGGTTATGTTTTCTTTTTTTGTTTTTGTTTACAGCTAGAGGTGATACCGAGCGCCACGAGGGAACTTCCTCGGTTGGTGCTAGTGTTAGTGCGGAGGCCGCCGGGGCTAGTTCGCAGACTCCCCGAGGGATCCGCAGGAGACAAAGGAGCATCTCGTCTCAGTGTCGCGACCCCGAGACTATTAACGAGGCTGAATTTGACAGAGTGAAGAAGCGTAGGCTTCCAGAGACGGTTTCTAGGAGAGTTCACGTTCCGGTTCCTGTACCGGAGAACGAGGAGACTGTCTATGAGGATCCTGAATGGGCTCAGGATTGGGACGGTCTTTAGCTGACGTTTCATCTTAACCTTCACATTTCTAGCCGCATCGTGCGGGGCCTGGTGAGTGTTCTATTCGCTCTTATTGGTTTGTGTCTCGGATTTGTTATTGCCATTATTATTATTTTTTGGCTTGGGTTAGGTTAGGCTCGTTTTGTTTATCCTTGCATTGTTTTGGTTTGCAGTCCCCGGGCCCGATGGGGACTTTTTCGGGCTTTACTACGTGTCTCGATATCTACTTTCAGAAGTTGACCCCCGCGGTAAAGGGGATTATCGAGAGGATTGCTCTGGGTCCCGTGGTTGGACAGTGGGCTAGGTTGGTGGGTTGCAAGACTAAGTGCAACCTTATGGTGATTAGAGCGATGATAGATCGCTTTCACAATACTACTTCGACCTTCCATATGGCTTTGTGGAGGTCGGAATTACTCTAGACGACTTTGGGATGATTAGTGGTAAGCCCTGGGGTCCGGATAGGATTAGGTGGGCCGCCGAGGGTCCTAGTCTAGATAGTGATGAGGTGAGGGGCCTCATCAGAGATTGTTTGCCGCGTGAGGCATATAGTGCGTCTCATGCTATAGTGAGTTCTTATATCACCGACCACTTTGAGCGAGTGGCGGTAATGGAGGGTCGGGAGCCCAACACGCTGGAGCAGGATGCCCGGTTGTGGTTGTGGTTTTTCCTAGGGTCGACCCATTTTTCGGACGAGGGTGAGAGGTTCAGTACTAGGATCTTGCGCTTCTTGGCTGAGCTGAACCAGCTCGGGCGCTACGACTGGGTGACTGCGGCTTTTGCGGAGATGACTCGCTGCCTGCAAGTCATGGTGAGGCTGCTGGTGATAGAGTCGGCCTCGGCTGTGCCCATCGTGGGTCCGGGCCTTATACTGGAGGTTAGTTATTGTTCTCACTCTTGTATTTGAAGTTCTACTTAGTTTCGGCTTGATTTTGCTAAGGTTATTTTGGGATTAATTCAGGCTTGGATCTACTCCTACTTCCCGTGTTTGGCACCTAAGACGGTGTGGGTGCACCCAAAGAGATTCCCGGCAGGGATCGAGTGGAGGCTTGCTCAGCCTAAGATCACAATCAGCCATTACCCGTCGGAGAATGCGTTAGTGAACAAGCTACGCATTGAAGATGTGAGTCTCCTTCTTTTCTTTTTGTGGCTTACAATTCTCGATAGCCCCCGAGGTTCGGGTTTTACTAAGATGTTGGTTTTGTTTGTGTAGTTTGTGGCCCGCCCTTGCGCTGATTACGAGGACGTGTCGGAGTATGTGACTACGGAGCTGAGGCGTAGAAGTTATAGGAGGATGCTCCTTCCTGCGTTGTTTCGCCTAGTCTGGTATCTGGGCGAGCGGCTGGTGCGTTAGTGCCTGTACGATGACTTTAGGGTACCGGTTGATCCTCCCCGGACCATGTTTAGACCACCGACCGCCGCAGAGGTTCTCGAGGATAGGGACGGAGAGGGAGGCGACACACTCCTGGTGCCAGGTGCCTCCTACCTATCTCACGTCACCCGGCGGTTAGCTTGGTACCGTCTCGTGGTAAGACACTGATTTTAGGTTTCTAGATTTGCTTTGCGGTTTATTATTTATTTGCCTCCTGACCAACCAATCTTTTGTCTTCTCAGCTGGCCGATCCGGCTGATGACATCCAGCCCCCGGTTTTTCAACTGACGTTACTTAGGGTGGATGTGGCTGGGATACCCTTCACTGAGCCCCTCCCCCTTGTTATGCTGAGGAGATGGATGCCGGGATTGAGTGGCGTGACCGGGTGTACCGGGTGAGTTTTTTTTCGTGTTCTTCGTTTGGATTCTAAAAATTAGGGTCGGTTTGCCTAACTTCTACTGTTGCATTTCAGGTTTCTTCGGCTTGCCATCAGCGGTTGTGGCAGGCTACCAACTGCTTTCGGGCCTATGCCTCGAGGATTTCCCGTGACACTTCGGGGCGTCGATCGGTGAGTTTACGCGACTAAGGTGGTTTTCTAGGCTGTTGGTGTACCGTCCTAACGCTTAAGTATATTTGCAGGATGTTCCGGATATGGTGGGGCAGTTGGAGGCTCGGGTGACCGAGCTCGAGGCGAGAGAGGTTGAGGCACAGCGGCTCCTGCAATATCGAGCTGACGAGATCACCTTCTTGAAGGAGAAGCTGGCTCAGTCCCGGGGTGAGACCTCAGCTCAGGGTGAGGCTATGCATCAGGTCGAAAGGGAGGCTGAGGTCGACGCTGAGGCTACGGGCGCTACGGAGGAGGCCAGAGGGATCCCCGAGACGGCTACTCTATATATGCTGTCGGGGATGGATGGTAGTGAGTCTCCCCTTATAGACCTGGAGGACCTAGGGATAGATGATCAACTTTGTGAGATTATGATTGCCGTCGGCGCGGCTTCTAGAGGTCCTTCTTAGCCTTGATTTGTATAAGGATTTGTATATTTTGTATATCTGTTTTAGATTCTTAGTATTTGAATTGGTCGGATTAATCTTGTGTTTTCGTGAGAGGATGAAAACAGCTTTTTTCGGAAGTTTTGAAATGCGTTAGTTTGAGCCGGGAATCGGATCAGGTAGTACGTCAATTAAAGGGTTTTTGACTCGAGATGCGAAATATCAATGTGCTTTGATTACATATGTCAAAAGATGAGCGTGGTTGTTTTGGCATTCAAAATGGGACCGGGGTTGAAATTCGGAAGACTTTTGAAAAAAAAGCTGGACCACTTTTTATATACTCATAACATTGCCTTATTAGGCTACAGACGTGACTTAACGGTGATTGCTAAAAGGCTACGACACGCCTAGGTGGGGTTGCTTATCCCCCCTAAAAAAATTAAAAAAACGTCTGAGTCTTGTTCGTCCGACGGGTAGCTTCACGTTCTCGCAGCTCATGCGCGGGTATTTCGGTTTTCCGGACGGGTTTTAGCGACTTCTGGAGGTCGTTCCCGATGTCTGGGGTTGAGGATGATAGCTATGGAGATAATGGATGTTTGATTTTTTATCCTTGCGCTGCTCGGGATGTCGCCTGCATGACTACAGGCGCTTGGGCTGAGGCAGCTGGCCTTCGGACCGCCTGGGCTTGGGCGGCCGGAAATTCGGGCGCGTGGACCATTGCGGTCGGGTCCCCGGGTTATGGAATTTTTTGTTGTTTCCTAATTCTTGTGTGTTTAGGGCTATATATACGGGTTGTGGGTGTTTGTTTTAGATATACGAGGGTATCTATAGGGTCTAGCACGTTTATATTTAGCGTTATGTCGGGTTTTGGGAAAATCCTTGCCGAGTGGGTTAGTTCTTTTAAGAAATGTGACCCCGGGGTTAGTTCAAATGACGGCTTATCAGTGGTTGTTGCGCTTAGTCGAGTCAAGGTGCGGGATGACTTCTTGCGGGCATGTTCTCGGTTTTGGGATTCGAAATACCATGCTTTTGTCTTTCCCGGGGGTAAAATTTGTCCTTTGCCCGAAGAGATAGATGCTATAGGCGAGTGGAGCTCGGTTCGACCTTGTGTGCCTTATGGGGATGATGCTTATGTGGAGCGATTTTATCATTTTTTGGACCTTTCTTCGCTAGAGGAGGCTAAAGGCTATTTTGGTGCGGACGGTCTTAACCTAGAGTTGCTTTCTAGGACATTCTCACGAGTTGGCTCTTGACACGTTTCGACCTTGGCATGTAGGCTCGCTTGTTACTATCTTTTTGAGGATGCGCGGTCACGTGAAGGCTGGGGTAATCCTCGAGTGTTGGATGTGGTAGCGGCTATGGAACATGGACGGTCACCCTCTTTGCTTATTTTGGGTGAACTTGTTCTGGGTATTGATGCTAGTGTTCCAGTACAGGAGATACCTTCTCGGGGTTCTAGGACCATTTTACAGGTGTGTTTTTTTTGTTATGTTTTTGTAGCTAGGTTTTAATGGTTTTGTGGTTAATTTGACTTAGGAGGTGTAACACTTCGTCGCTTTTCGTGCAGGTTTGTTGGAAGAGCGGCTCAGTTTAATCGACCCTCCCCGGTGTTTCAAGGATTACAACTACAGGGGCTTCACGGGCCGGAAGATGGTGTCGGCGTGGAGCAAGAGTTCCGGAGAGGAGGATTGGTTTTCCTATTTGGTTAGAGGAGAGGTTGCCATCAGGTGGTCCGTCCCGTGGTGGAATATCAGTGGGCGCGTAGGGTTTCCATTTTCGTCTTCGACCTGGGCTTTGTTATTACTATCCATGAGGGATCAAGTTTATATTTACCCGGGCATGTTGTCAAATCAGATGGCTGTCCGACCGCCTATTCCAGATGATGCTAAGGTCATTTCTAGTTTTGATCCGTGGACTGAGGACTTGCTTAGGGGGTTCAGGGTGTCTTGGGAGCAGAAGGTTTTGCACCATGTTGCTCCACCGACTGTCAATACTTCCGTCAGGAAGAGAATTTGTGGATATTCTTCAGGACAGACCGACCCAAAAGTTAGGAAGACAGCGCCGCTGAGAGGCGAAGAGAAGACTCGAGAGACTAAGTGCCTAACCAAAGACAGTGGAACCGATCCTAGCCTAGTTAGTTCATCCGAACGGGCCAAGACAGACGAGACCCATATTAAAGCTGCGAAAGAGCAAAGAAAGTGGGATTTGCTGGACTCACGTTTGGATAGGGTGTTAGAGGCTTGCTTTCGGAAAATTGCGGAGGAAGAACGCAAGCAGTTGTACCCGGGCGATACGGGTGAAGAAGAGTTGGACCGGTAGAGCCCAGTCATTTATATTATGTATTACTAGTTGATAATATGTGGCGTATTAGTACTAGTTTTTGTGGATTTTAGACACGTTGTAGATTTTCCGGGATGTCCGGACTTCGGATTTTTTATGTAGATGCCTCGACAAAGGCTCGATTTAAGCGATTTTTTTTTGTTTTCTCCCTCCGTTTTTTTTATGGCTCACAACTCGATTCTTCATTTTGCTCGGGGCGCCCTTTCGGGTTTTCACCCCGTCCTCGGCTCGTCATTTATTTATTTATATTTTTTTTGACGACGGCTCGCAACTCGTTTCTTCATTTTGCACGGGGCGCCCTTTCGGGTTTTCACCCCGTCCTCGGCTCGTCCTTTGTGCTTCGTCATTTAACTCACTCATTAACCGGGTCGTGGGAGGAATCCTAGTTTGCTCATGAATCGATTAATCGACTGTTTTATTTAGTTTTTTGGTTGTACCCAAGAAAGGGTTGCCTACGTATCCGCTTTCGGGCGGAATCAAACCATGTTCGTAGTTCTTTTTTTCTAAAAAACGTGAGTGAGTTTGCTTTAGACTCGTTTATGCCATATATCGATGCGAACTTGACTTCTTCTTTTTTCGTGTTGTTATTGTTGTTACTTTTTGTTTCCCCCTAAGCCGGAGGTCGGGACGTGGTTTCCAGGGTGTTTATGGGTAGTATCGTTTGAGTTGATCCATATTGGTCGGGGTTGAGAACTCTTGACCGTCTAGGTCAGTAAGGATCACGGTTCCCCCCGAGAGTATTTTCTTAACGAGGTAGGGTCCCGCCCAGTTTGGTTTGAATTTCCCTCTAGGGTCGACGGGAAGGGGTGCTCTAATGGATTTGATCACTAAATTTCCCTCGTGTATGTTTCGGGATTTCACTCGCTTGTTAAAGGCTCGTTGGATGCGTTGTTGGTAGGCTTGTACGTTGGATAGGGCATGTATCCTACGTTCATCTAGGAGTACTAGCTCGTCGTACCGTTTTTGGTTCCATTCTTCCTCGGGGATACCACTTCCGGCTAATATTCTTAGTGATGGTATTTCTAGCTCTACTGGTTGGACGGCTTCGGAACCGTAGGTTAGGTAATATGGTGTAGCTCCGGTGGATGTTCTATAGGATGTTCGGTATCCCCATAAGGCGAAGGGGATTTTGTTTGGCCAATCCCGGTAGTTGTCTATCATTTTCTTAAGGATGGTGGTGATGGTTTTGTTGGTTGCTTCCACGGCCCCGTTGGTTTGCGGTCTGTAAGGTGAAGATTTGTGTTTTTGTATTTGTCTAGGAGTTGATGGGTGTCGGCGCTGAAGTGAGCCCCCTGGTCGCTAATGATTTCATGGGGTAATGCCGTAACGGCAGGTGATGTTGTTTTGCAAGAATTTGACTACTTGTTTTGAGGTTATTACGGTGTAAGAGACGGCTTCTACTCATTCGGTGAAGTAATCTACGGCTACTAAAATAAAGCAATGTCCGCCGGTCCCGGATGGGTGTACTTTCCCTATGATGTCTATTCCCCAAGTAGAGAAGGGCCAGGGTGTGGCTATAGTGTGTAGAGGATAAGAAGGTAGGTGTTGGATGTTTGCGAATATTTTTGCAATTATGGCAGCGCCGAACGTGACGTCGACAGTCTGCCTCTAAGGTAATCCAGTAATGACCCAGTCTAATTATTTTTTGGACAAGTAGGTGTGCACTCATGTGGGGTCCGTTTGTACAATAGGCTTTGGTTTAGGACGTAATGGGTGGCTTGTATTCGTAGAGCTCTTTTGTTTTTGTCATTAGTGTCGGGTATATATGGCCTGTGGGTTTTAAAGTCTAGGATTGCTTTGTACCAAGGTCCTTCGGTGGCGTTGTTGGTTTCGAGGTTGTGGATAAAGGTTGGTTGTTTGCTTCTTTCTAGATAGATAGGCATGGAGGAGGGGGGGGGGGGGGGGGGTGATCGGGCGTGTTTATTAGTGAGGCTAGTTTGGATAATGTATCAGCGAATTGGTTCTCTTCGCGGGGTATTTGTATGAAGTCAATTTCGGTGAATTTCTTAGGCATTGCTTCTACTTTAGTTTGGTATGGGGTTAGGCTTTTGCTATAAACCCTCCAATTACCCGTGGCTTGGTTGACTACTAATGATGAGTCTTCGTGGACTCTAAGGTTTTTGACTCCTAGAGATATGGCTGCTTTTAGACTTGTTAGACAGACTTCGTATTCGGCTTGTGTTGTTGGTAAGTTTGGTCGGGTGGCGTTTTGTCTGCTTCCAAGTTTTATTGTTGTTTGGTTAGTGGCGGTTTGAGTCTAAGGCTGCTACTCCCGATTTCCTCCATAGGGCAAAGCTGAGTGGGCTGCTTGCGGTAGCCCTTGCATTTTAGTTAGTTGTTATCGATAATTGGCATAAAGTCGAGTTTTTAAGCATTTTAAAGTGGATTGTTAAGCGATTGTCGAGGCATGTTTGTAAAATAAAAGGAGATTGTTTTATTGATAATAATAGTAGACGGGCTAGGTGCCCGTGATTTGTTTTGGGGGAGGTGGAGGACATGTCCCCCCGCACCTCGACAAAGGAAAAGAAAGACATGATGTTTATTAATATTATTAGCCTAGGCCCTAGGATAAACTAGACTCTAGATAAGACCGGTCATGCCTCTAAGCATCGATGCTCCCCCTAGGGAATAATACTTTGATGGTGCCACTGGTCTTTATTGTTACTGACGCAGTCGTTTCGCCATCAGCCCCATCGCTGACAGGCCGCAGTGTCTGCTTCCTTGCCAGAGGAAAGGTTCCGGCATCCACCAGGTCCTGGATGTCGCGTTTGAGGCGGTCACAGTCCTCAGTATTGTGTCCCCTACCCTGATGATAGAGGAAATGGGCGCTAGGATCCCAATCCGCCCCTCGGGCTCCACGCGGTGGACCTGGGGTAAGGATGAGTTGGGACAGCTGCCAGTCCTCGTTGGCAATTCTAAGGGCCTCGACATAGGTCATGCCTAAGTCGGTATGGCTTCTAAAGGGACGCCCTCCGAGAGCCGGGATGAACCTAGCCGGCCCTAGCCTCATCTTTTCTTTTGGGATGACAGACATCTCTTTCATTACCTCCCGGGGACCATCTCGCGTCCCGTTGACCGTGCCCTCCATCCTGCCGAGCTGGAGTAGGATGTTATTATGGGCGTCGTTTATTTGGGCTAGGTTATTTTGAAGTTCCTTAACGAGTCCTAGCATTGCATTGAGTGGTTCGGTATTGTCGTCGGAAGACATTTCTAAATCTGCAAGGCAGGGCCAAAGGTGAGACCGAGTCGACCGGACGTCTCAATGACTCGAGAAATGTTCGTAGCTGAGTGACGCGGAACTGAGACTCCTGACCCGTGTGTGCGGGGTCATTTGGTTTAGGGACACGGGTGCGTGCTTTGGACTCTTGATGTACTTTGGCGAGACGCCTAATGAATTCTAGATCTCTGAGACGAGATGACTTGACGCAAACCTCGGAGGTGAGGTTTAAGGAGGACTTCTCGAAATGAGACGACCCGAAAATGTACGATCTTGAGTAGGGATGATTCTAGTAGCTAACATAGACAGTTAAACACACTGTTGTACGACGTAAGAGGTTGATCACGATCCCGGCTCATGATCAAAGATTTGGGATGTAAATTTCTTTCGAAAACGACCAGTTTTGCAAATTTTGAAAAGGATGGTTTGTGAAAATTGTGATGGCGCGACGATATCGTCTGCGGCGTGCAGGCGTTGCTATGTGGGTGCATCGGAAATGAT
The DNA here is from genome assembly GCA_958450325.1 of Agrostemma githago. Taxonomy (NCBI): domain Eukaryota; kingdom Viridiplantae; phylum Streptophyta; class Magnoliopsida; order Caryophyllales; family Caryophyllaceae; genus Agrostemma; species Agrostemma githago. Next base: position 58,832,614 of record OY288240.1, read on the forward strand.
GACGAAATGTAAACATTTTTTTTGAAAGGAGCGCATTTCTTTTAGGGGAAACGTTTTTAAAAAAAAATAATAATTACGTGATGCTTCTATTGAAACTACTATTAATTAGTTAGTTCGATACTTGCGGGGTGCGTGATGCTCATGATGGAGCGTGAAGTCTGACGACAGTCTCCCTAAAGGTGTGACTAAATCCTTAGTGAGGGACTTAGGTCGTGAATAGTGTTTTTTTAATAAATTTTTGCTTTTTTGAAAAAAAAGGAATTTTCAAAGCTAGTGACCCACGTTCGTCGGTTGTGCTAATTAGCATTAGACGGTGGGGGTGTGCATTGTAGAAAAATGTTTTGATAGTGTAGCCGCTTTTTTGAGTTCCTTGACTTCATTAACTGAAGCTTCGGTTGTGCTAACGGTATGTGCGTAATTTTATTTTTTTTGAAATAACTTCTGACCAAGTGGTAGCCTTAACCCCACTAATTGAGAGTTTCGGTTGCATTAACGGTAATGATTGTTGTTATTAGGTTTTAATTTGGCCAAGGTGAAGCCACTAAAAACTTTTTTTTTCGAAAGCAGTGAGCGTGAATTTTGCCATGGTAACGGCATTAAAAAAACGTTTTCCTTTTTTAGAAACCATGATTTGGTCGGAGTATTGATGTTTAAACGGTCGTTTTGAAAAGATGAGGTATTTTCGAAAAAACAGAATTGGGTGCGGTTGAATATGTTGGCGTGGTTGAATCCAAATTTTTAATGTTTTATTTGGGTTGTATTGTTCAACCACGATACACATAACTAGAAATGCATACACTCATGCAAGATGCAGACACGCACGGGTAGGTTAGGGTACGCTACCGCCCACGAATAATCTTTACTTAGGTATTGACAATGATCTGGGGAGATGAGTGTCGTACCGTCCGTTTGGACTATCTGCTTATTAATCCCGCGGGTTACGCGTTAGGCGGCCGGTGCGTCAATTGAGTATCTCTCCGCGTGTCCCTAGAGATCTTATCGCGAAGAGGTCGATTGGTCCTGATATCGGTTAGGGTGGGCTTTTTAGGGCCAAAACCTGTAGTGACCACAACTAGGAACTAAGAAATGAGCTTCACCGACCTCGTTCAAGTTACATCACCGCCGGAAACTTGTTTCCAAGTCCCCAGCGGAGTCGCCAAACTGTAAACGTCCGTCCGCACTGCCCGGCGCCCCGCGCGTGACCGCCCGAGACCGACCTGGTTTTCATCGTGTGGCGGCGGCCACCCACGCGGCCCCCTCCCAACCGGGGGCCGGTCCGATCTCGCATACGGGGCGAAGTGTCGGACCTCGATTTGGATGACGATCCGGACTTGTACTAGACGGGTGCGGGCACCCGTGTTTCCGTTTGGGAATCGATCGAGACGTGATTGTAAATATTTAAAGGCCGATTCATTTGGTAGAGCGACCTTTTTCGTGAACTGAATTCGTTGCCGATTTGTGGAGTCGCCACCGAGTCAATTATGGGGACTCGAAAACCGTTCAAGTCAACTTTGATACCTTGCCGGCTCAAAGTTGAGTGGCACGGGACCTAAAGATAAAGACTTGTACCGTTAAGCACTCCATGCCTGGAATGACTCTCATTGCCAATGGTTTCGGACATCCGAAAACCGTTGATTCTGAGTAAGGGGTGAGGGTACGTATTGGGAAGCCAACATCCGTTAGATGTCAACACCCAATCCCGCCCGCACTATAGCGGCCTCTACTAATCAATCGGTGGGCTGATATCCTAGTTCTTTTGTTGTGGCGGAAATACTGTAGCATCCGTTGTTTCAACCCTATGCTTAGCTACGTCGGTTGTTTTAAGGACATATTAGTTTTATCGTCGAAGTAGTGGTGTTTACATTCTTTGCATGCGATTTCACGTGACAAGCAGGCCATGAAAAGATGCACTTTGGAGAGTAGAGAGTACTATGTATTATACGTATTAGCATATCAGGTTTAACTTTATAATACGGATATTAGTCATTCTCGTGATATACCTTACCTGGTATTATGCTTAAGATGCATCAGTTCGATATTAATAGAGATGCATCGAACCTAATAAGGTGAGCATCCGGACTAATACGGAACCCGACCATCGCTTTGTTCAGTTTTAAGTTATTTTACGTTTTGAATTCCGTGTTAGGTGATTTAGCATGCGAGTATAAGGTCATAAAAGCAATAAATCATACGAAAAACTGTAAATGCGAATGTAAGTAAATCACATTGTGAGGAGTTGCACTCTCGGAGTATACACTAAACGGGACTCGATACATAGATAGTTTTGAGAACGGATCTCGGAATTACTCGAGTCTATTTAGTGTGTTTTAGTATTTGTGGTTGAAATTGGGACGTTACGTATTTTAGTGGACGTTCGTGGGCCTAGTGCCCACGTCTAGGATTGTCGTAGTGCATAATAATAGAAACTGCAAATATGGAAAGTTTTGTTTAGATGGCAACCAAGTGACGATACGACTTTGACAGGCGAATCCTCCTAGCTTGACCAGTTATCCCGGCAGAGTTCCGTTACAGTTTGACCTTCCCGCGGTTATTCCGGCAGAGCTCCGTTACTATTTGCTAATTATGCGGCTAATCCGCCTGAATCTGTGTACTAATTTTGGGCTAGTCGATCACAAGCACCTTGGTATCGAGTGGAGTGCTCGGAGGTGAGGATTAGCGTCGATGTCGCTTTTATTATTGGAACTACGATCGAGTGGATCGTTTGCCTCGGGTGTCGGAGTGCGAGCTCTTAGCGAGACTTTTTGAGGGGGAAGAGAAGATTGAATGTTGTGTCGAATGAATGAGGCGGAGGGGGGTATTTGTAGGTGTTTTCGGCCCTCGTTGCCCATATGGACGCGTGTCTTGGGTCGCACCAGGACTCAGGCACCTGGGCTTAGGCGTGGTGAGACCCAGGCGCGTCGGGTGGGGCGGTTGGGATTTCGAGGATACGGTTTTGATACTTTCCAAAACCGTGAGGCGGGTGTGTGATATCTTGCTTGGTCATTAAGGCTTCCCCACGGCTTGACCTAGTGCCGTGGGTTTAGTGGGCCTCGGGTGTTCATCACGAGGCTCGCTTGACTCGGTGTTGACTCGGTTCGAGTTTCAGGGTCGACTCGCGGTCCCGGTGTCGAAATTAACTCTAATTAGTGTCTATGTGACCGTAATGACACGACTAAGGCTGCCATCATGTTAGTTTTTAATTTTTCCAAGTAATTATTTGATCCGTCCTATAGGAAAACTACCTGTAACACCGCGAACCCGTGTCGCGTTGCAGTCCTATCGTCATCGGGTGTTTGTTGGGCACTTCTGCAGCCACCAGCTCCAAATTTGGGTGTCTACACTAGCCATATTGACGGTGTAGGCTAGGTGCATTCCCAATGATGTCTTGATCAAAGGGCTAGAATTGTTAGAATGTTGACCCTGTGACTGTGAACGTTCTCCGGGATAGCCCCTAGAGGTGGTGTGACCTATTTGGGCATGTTCTATGCCGACTGCAAGTTGAGTTCCCATGTCTGGGGTTGGTAACTAGTTTGGATATTTTTGGAAATGTGGTGTTAGGTCGCAAGTGGCTTTGATGTTTTGACATCTGGAGCTTGATTTTGTGGAGCTAAGGTTTCGAGGCTAAGTTATTGTAATGTGGTAGGAAATGGGGAACTCGAGTAAAAATGACTCGGACTTTGATTGGGGTAGGATTATTAATGCGGGATCTGGTTTCCATGTCTGGTCCTAATGGTTAGGGGTATCCTATGAAGCTTGAATCCTAAAAAATTCCAGGCTGTCTCTTAGCCTAGGTCTCGAGAAGGTCTTGAGGGTTGTAATGTGGGAAGGCTAAATGTGGTGTTAGATGACCAACTTGATATCTTCCTTTATCGGATAGTATGGGCATTGATAATTTTTGAATTGACCGTACTTCGGCCATGGGACTTTCACTTAAGTTGACTGCTAAACGTGGTCATGGGTTTTTTTTGGTTGACCTCTTAAGCCCCGGTCATAGGATTCTTCATTTGAGTTGACCGTGCCCCGGTCAAGGGATTGACCCGTATTGGGTCGGGGGATGCTGAGAGTTTTTCCTTTTGTCATGGCCAGCTCTTTTATTTTGGCCTTTTGCTTTTTCCCTGGACTTTTGATTTTTTTTTTTCTAGCTTTTTTTTTTGTTTTTTTTGCTAACCCCCTATGGCGTGGGTAATACGTACGGGTATTTCCGGATCTGTGGCATCTGTTTGTGGGTGGATCTGGGGCTGGGCCCGTCAGTTAGGTTTGGCTTTTGGAGCTAAGCTTTTGTAAGGTGTAAGCATAGTGCTTGTGCGAGTGCAACTCGAGGTGGAGTATCTACAGTAAACATGGCGGTTTGGATCTCGGTGCTGTCATCATAACTCCGAGCAGGCTTGGTGGGAGCATCGTCCCGATTTGGGTATTTTTGGCATCAAGTCTATAGAGTCATGATGCTTCTTTTTTTGCTTCTGGTCAGACTAACGCCTAAGGTAGGGATTGGTCAGTATTATTGGAGGGGTGTTTATTGTGGGAAATGGGCTTGCCTTCCGTCTTGAACCCAAACTAAGAGACTACCTAGATTTGTCATAGGATTCGATACCGCTCCTGCTAAAGGTAGTTATGTGGCTTTCTATGTCAGACATGGAATAGGTAAAGGAAAACATGGGTCTCGATTTCCTGCAGTCATTATAGATGTGCCTATAGTCACGTGCATGTGCTCACAATGTACGATGGTGTTCATCATGTTCTCGGAAACACATAAGGGAAGTATATATTAGAAATAGGAAAGCTGATTTTATTGAATTTGGAAAAGAGGACAGAATACAATTGACTCTGACTCTGACTTTGAAATTGAAATAAATAGTACATCCTAGACTCGGACTCAGACTCGGACTTAAATCAAATCCGGACTCTTGGATGCATGGGAGGTAGACTGGATGCTTTGGTCATCGGGCCCTATATAGTCCATGAGGGGCTTTGCAAGCGATAATGTTTCCAAAACGGGAGTCCTCCCGGCATCGAGGAAATCTTGGATGAGGTGTTTCAGTTTCCAGCAGTGTTCTGTATCGTGGCCCCTCCCCTTATGGAACTGACAGTAACATTCAGTGCTCCATGTCTTGGCACGTTTTTCTGAAGGTGGGTCGGCTGTTGGGCCTACAAGTAGTATTAGGCCCTTCGAAACCAACCTTTCGAAAGGGACGGTGTAAGACATATCCAAGTGGGTAATTGTCCTTTTGACTGGTTCTTGATTTTCGGAGAGGTGACTTGATAGTTACCTTTCTCGGTCTTGCCATCTTGAGGGTATCGGACAGTTTCGTAAGAGTGTTCACCTTTCAAATGGCTCGGTTGGGTGATTGGTTGTCTTACCCGTTCTAGTTGTGTTAGACGGGATCGGGTTCTTACAGGATCCTCTTCGATGATGGTTACCCTGGAACTTAGGTTATCTAGGGCAGTATTGATTTTCGAGAAGATATTGTTAACGGAGCAAGATAGCATAAGCATACTCCCCTGGATATCTCCTTTCTCGACGGCGCGAGATTTGTTGTGGTTTGGTAACGCCTCATTCATAGGATCCCTGATCGGAAGAAACGACAGGTGTTAGAACTCGCCTAAGCTCAGTTTTGCGCAAATGCAAGAGAGAGAGAGTCAAACTAGGTACGGCCCGGAGGGCGGGAATGACTATAATTCTTGGATCGGGATACCCGAACGTTGACCTAGGCAAAGTAACGACCGCGAATTTGACTCGACCTTCAGAAGGGTGAGTCCGAAAATTGGGCGACCGTATTTGACCGCGTCACGTGCTCGGACCAACCGTGGTGACCTAAACCTAGGTGACTCGAGTGTTCGTAGCATAGGTTCGACTCGTAGAAGGCATCATAAGGACGCCGATGCAGGATGGACGTAGGGTACTCTCTAGGGTAACCGTGGTCGACTGCTCGGGTGGAGGACAACCCCCGAGTGAGACTAAAGACTCTGATAAGACTAAGATGGTGTGGCATCTAAGTGGCTCGAAAGTGGGATATGTGAGACGACACGTGTAAGACGTGACCCTTAATTAGAGCAATCGTGATTCGCTCTGCTGAAGGGTAGCCCCCAAGTGGGATTGAGGTTGTTAAGACTCAAGTGTCGGATGAGTGGCCCTTAGACGTAAGGATCACAAACCTTTTGTTTTAGGGCTATGCCTTGTAAAAGGTTGACTCGGCCTCGAGGAAAGGCAAACGGGGTAGGGGAAGAAACTTGCGATGTGAGAACGATAGAGTTTCGACGCTAGAGAAACTCGACTTACTTGAATAAGGATGACTCTGTGATTAGGGGAGACCCTTATGTTAAAGGTTTCTTGAATTGGGATGACTCGACTAACGGATTGAAAGATGGGCGAAATTCCCTTAGGAAAGGTCGTGGGGACCGTCCTGCTGCAGGGAAAGGTCGCGTGGGACTTTCTAGTTAGGACTCGAGTGTTTGGACAGACCTTCCATTTACGAGTGTATGACTCGTGTTGGTCGGTTATGCCTTTGTGTGAACATGACATAGGTCCACCCCGACGCGGCCACGCGCGGGTTTGGGGAGGCGAATGAATCTCCATGAGATGGTCAAATGGAAATTTAAATCGAAGTCGGAGTCGCCACCGAATTTTATGGTTATTCGGAACCGTTCGAGCCCACTCTATGTCGTAGTGGGCCGTGTACAAAATACGGCCCATTTCCGATGTCAGAGTTTATTGGGCTCGTCCCTTTGTAGTTCGATATAGATGCCGACTTGAGCGGTTAATCGTATATGGAATGACTCTCGTTGCCAATGGTTTCGGACATCCGGAAACCACGGCTCTGAGTAAGGGGTGAGGGTACGTGTTGGAAAGTTCACTAAGAACACCCAACCCCGCCCGCACATTAGCGGCTTCTACTAGGATATCGAATGACGTTTTAATGCGCGCGTTAGTTGAACGATGAATGATATGCAAGCATTGTTTTCCTAAGCATGTAAGGAATTGAACGGGTTGCTAAGTGGTTTAATGCATGAAAAATTAATTAATGTCAAAGTCGAATTTAACATGTGAGATTAGTTTTAGTATAATAAAACAATAGAAATAAAAAGGATGAAATCGCTACAAAAAGATGAACAAATGAGTTAGTATCGATTTGTAAATAATAATATAGCAAAATATAAATATACGAGACCGAGAAAAAATATTAATCGAAATCTGAAAAATATTGTTGAAAAGAACGTTGTTTTGTTTAAAAAAACGAAGTTCGAAAAATAAGAAAAATAAAAAAAAAAGACGGAAAAGGGACACGGCAAGCAGCCGGCCGCGCGGCTCGTCCGGGACGCCGGCGGGTCGCGTGGCTGACTGTTTCGGTGTCGGTTTTCGAAAATTCGATGTTCGTGTTAAATCGCGTATGAATATTGCATGATTCGTACTCGAATTAATATTTTCGATATTCGTTATATTCGATAGTTGACTACGAAATCAATATCAAATACTTGGAATAGTTTTAGAAAAGATGTAAATTTTAGAAATCGATCGAAGAATAAATAATAAACGAACGAAAACGTAAAAAAAAGTCCCGGATTCCAAGCCTGCGCGCGAGTCGCCTGGGCATGGCGCGACTCGCGTGCGGGTCTGTCCGTTTTTATATTTGTTCGAAAATTGTTATTTTGATGGATTGCGTACAAATTATGAATTAACTTGTATTCGATCCATGTTTTCGATATTCGTCATATCCGATATTCGATTATGAAATCGATATCGAATATTCGGAATGAACTAAAAAAAAAAAAAGGTTTGAAAAATTAGTTTGTCTTGAACGAGAAAAGATGTAACGATTTTTAGTATCGTCGAAATCTTAATATAATTCTTTTCGATACAATATTCGATTATAGAAAAATCGATATCGTATGTTTAAGAATTTTGTTATGAAAATAGTTTTTCGTTAATAACGATATTAGGAAAAGAAAAAAAACGACTCTTGACCCGTAAAAAGACAAGACGGACGAAGAGGAGAGGAGGAGAGAAAGGAAGAAATCGGGTTTGGTACACCCTCAAACTACATGCTCTTGTTGACTCGGATCGGAGCTCGTCGGAATGTGGCTAGGCACGGGAGCGTCGAGTGATGTTAGGTTCGGTTTAGGGTGGCTCGGTTTGACGGGTGAAGGTGTCGGGTATTGGGGCCGGTTTCTTTCGGGTTTTGGATGTATTATCGGTTTCTCGATGCTAAGGGAATTATGTGTGTGTGTGTGTGTCAGAGTATGTATGTGTGTGTTCCTAATAACTGGTGTCGATAATTGATGTCAATGATGAATGAATGTGTGTTGGATGCAAGGGGCTATTTATAGGGAGTTCCCGACCTTGGCTTAGGAGAGTTTGACTACCGTTTAGGATAGGAAACGTAGGAATCTGAGGGAAATAAGAATTCCGCTTTCTTGTGAAGGAAGAAAGGGCACACGGCAGATTTGGGGTGTCTTGGCCGAGTGTTTTACACTCGGTCGGGTGCTCGAATCGGTTTTTGAATAGGATTCCTGTTTGAGCTAGAATTACCGCTTGAGTAAGAAGCTGAGAAGAACGAGAATTCCGTTTTCTTGTGAGGGAAGAAAAGAGGAAACCGGCTGATTCATGCTACTTGGCCGAGTAATTGCACTCGGTTGAGTGTTTGAATCGGTTCTCGGATAGGATTCCTACTTGAGATCGAATTCTACCTTTAAACGGAATTGTTTATTGCTTTGGTGTAGCTGATTTTTGTAGAATTGGAGTCCGAATAGGACGTGTGAGACCTCACGATCAGCCTACAAGTCTCGAGAAATATCTTTGACCGGGTTTTGACTCGGTCGCTAAAAGACGGTTTTGCCCCTGGTGCCGGATTCGACCCAAATTAGTCTTATTTGACTCGAAACGACCCACTGGGCCTGGATTTGAGGTTGATTTTGTAAGATTTGTACTCCGTAATAAGCCTAAACCAAATGTCCATGATTTCGAGCCCATATCCGTGTCCATTAAAGCATGTTTGCGTCCGATCATCATCGGGTGTTTGTCGGAAACTACTATAGACACCTGGCAGTCAAAATGTGGGTGTCTACAGAGCCCCCACTCTGACTGAGACTTGGACAGGGCGAAAGTCAGAGTAGCTACCAGGTCAATCAAGGATTAAAACCTGGCAGCTTCCGGTCGGGTCGTTTAAGGTCCATTAGACCTGCGTGAAGGGCCCGCCGGCCATGGGCTAGAAATGTACCTGAACTGATGATGACAACTCCGTGGGGAATTGAACTCGTCGCATGAGACTTAAAATGGGCCTGTATGTGGGCTCATCTTGTTAAATGCCACTGGGGAGTTCTGCAAATTGCATGGTCCTGCTTGAGTCGTCCTGTACATATTTATGCAAAGTAGCAAAGTTTTGCACATAATATTTGTAGGAAAAATGACTCGTGCTGGGGAATAAAAAATTTTGGGAAAAGGTTTGAATTTTTGAATTTGCAAAAGCCTTTGAAATAATTAAAGAATTTTTGTTTTGACTTTGAAAAGGGATAGGAATGCTCGGGATGACTTAGTTAAGCCTTAGGACAATGGCTTGTATGCTAAATGCTCTAGGATTGGGAATCCTAAGGTGAGGAGGAGAACTTATTTTTATGCTATAAATACCCCTTCTTGCTTCATAAATTTTCATAATTCCATAATTCCTCAATTCCTTAAAGAAAAGAATAAGTCCTGAAAATAATTATTCCTTCTTTTAGCAAATCAAGTATGGGGATCGACCGACTAGTCGGAATGTTGCACGAGTGGTCCAAATATTTTAGGGATGCCGATAGGGCTATTCTGAATCAGAATGGCGTTACCCAATTGTCCGTGATCCGTCAGATGCAAGTAGACTGCCACTTCTTGGATGCTTGCCTATCCTATTGGGATGATACCTATCATGTATTTAGTTTTCCTCGAGGAGAGATTTGCCCTATTCCTGAGGAAATTGCTGCTGCAGGAGGATGGAATCCTATACTTCGCCCTGCTATCCCTTTTTCAGTTTCTGACCCAAGGAGGAAGTTAAGGGAATTTTTAGGGCTTTCCCATATGGAGGTATCCCGTATGCTAGAAGGAGATACCGTTTCCCTGATCGACCTGGCTGAAAAATTCATGAACCAAGATGACGTCCGGGTCAGGTCGGTTCATAGCCGTAGGGCCTTTACTTTTTTTATGCTCCATGTTTATGCCTTTGAAGGGCATATGGACTTGTTATCCTGCATGGGCCATGTCAGACTTTTCACCGTGGCTGACCTGATGGAGACGGAGCACAACCCGGCTTGGCTAATTACAGGAGAGATTATCCAGGGCTTAGATAATCGTAAGAGGGATCCGTCAGCCCGGCTGACTGGGAGTACTCGGCTTCTACAGGTATGCCGTTTTTTTTCGGCTTTTCTGATTTTCCGGTTTTTCTTCCGTTTCTGCAGTCTTTTCCGATTTTTCCCGGTTTCTGCGGTTTTCACGTCTTTTCACGTTTTTTTTTTTACGTGATTTTGACGATTTTTGCGATTTTGATTTTTTTTCAGATTTTTCAGCTGTGGCTATTCGAGAGGCTATCGATCTTGGATCCTCCCTTAGATGTGAGCCGATATCAACCCAGGCAAGTTATGTCGAGGAGAAGAGCTATTGCCTTTTCTCGCTTCAATACCCAAAAATACTGGGACGAGGTGCTATCTTTCCATGGAGGCCTGTTGATCCGTTGGGCCGTGCCCTGGTGGCCAATTTACCTTTGGACTGGTCTAGAATCTTGAGATAGGGCTAGATATCAGGTAATCCTATCTTTTAGGCAAACAATTCACCTCTTTCCCGATCGCATACTTAGGCAATATGGTCGGGCGCAAAGAATCCCAGAAATCGAGGCCGTTGTGAGTGAATCTACTCAGCTGACGGATGTGATGTGTGACACCTGGATGCAAAGGTGGTATACACGAGCTACTTGGCCTGTTCTTAGAAATTCTCATTCGATCTGGGTAACCGATTCTTATGTAAGATGGACCCGAGCTGATTCAGCTAAAACTCGAGCTGCCCTGAAAATTGACGAGGCCTATGACCTGTTACGCCGGGAGCATGCTAAAGACAATAGGAGCTTCTTTACTGAGGGAGCTACTTTCACAGGTCAGAAAGGGAGATCTAGGACTCAGACTGAAGGGTCCAGTAATAAGGGTGCACGGGGGAAGGTGAGCCCCCAGACGGACTTAGAAAGGAGACTAGGGCCAAGACTGGCTGTTAAGGACCGACTTGGTCCTCGAGAAACGCTTCCCGAGCCGGTTAGGGCTCGGCTTGGACCGGTGCAAAGGGTGGAAAACCCAAAATCGAAGAAGCGGGTTCGAACTAAGGAAATTCCCCTTGTGATTAGGGAACGTTTGCCCCCGCCCCGTCGGCCTCGGGCTCCGCGTGACCCGAAAGATAAGGGGAAGGGCAAAATGTCCGAGTAGTCTCCTAAATTTATTATTTAAGTATTACTATTATTTTTTTGCGGTGTGATTTTGTTACTCTTTTTTTGTGATGTATTTTTGAAATAATAAAAAGACATATTAGTGAAAACCGTTCCCGTCTTTTCGTTATTGCATTGGTTGTACCCTTTTGAGGGGTTACCTACGTATCCAAAATTAATGGAATCAAACCTTCCGTAGTTCAGAAGCACTTTTGCAATTTTTCGAAATACATCAAGATTATTAATTCAAGATGTGCAACGATAGGATAAATGATCCTAACTTATTGACTTGCTTAAAATTTTAAAAATTCATAAAAAAAGACATTTTTTATAAACTTTTGCAAATGACATTGAGATAGGGTTTATGGGTAGTAACGCTTTAGTTGGTCCAAGTTTGTTGGATTGACGAACTCGTTCCCGTCCAAGTCTGTTAGCATCACTGCTCCTCCTGAAAGAATTTTCTTCACCAGATATGGCCCAGCCCAATTAGGTTTGAATTTTCCCCTTGGGTCAACTGGTAGCAAAGCTCGAACAGATTTTAGGACTAGATCGCCTTCTTTGATGTTCCTGGGCCTAACCCTTTTGTTAAAAGCACGTTGGATCCTTTTCTGATATATCTGAATATTATTCAGAGCCCGGGATCGCCGTTCGTCTAAGAGGATTAGTGAGTCATATCGGGCTTGGACCCAGTCTGCTTCAGGTACCTGGCTCTCGAGCAGAATCCTAAGGGACGGTACTTCTAGCTCGACTGGCTGGACTGCTTCCATTCCATATGTCAGATAGTATGGAGTTGCTCCGGTTGCAGTTCGAATTGATGTCCGATATCCCCATAAGGCAAAGGGTATCTTGTCGGGCCAGTCCCGGTAATTCTCAGCCATCTTTTTAAGAATGGCGACAATTGTTTTATTGGCTGCCTCTACCGCTCCATTCGTTTGAAAACGGTAAGGTGACGATGTATGCCTTTGGATCTTGTACTTTTCCAACAAAGTGGCAGTTTCAGCTTGGAAATGGGTCCCGTGATCGCTGATGAACTCGTGTGGAATCCCGTATCGACATATAATTTTGTTTTGGATGAACTTAGCCACATGTTTGGCATTCAAGATCCGGTATGATTCGGCTTCGACCCACTTAGTAAAATAGTCGATAGCCACTAGGATGAAACACTGACCTCCTGTCCCGGAAGGGTTCACTTTCCCGATTATATCAATTCCCCATGTTGAGAACGGCCATGGTGATGTCATTGTATATAAGAAGGATGAAGGCATATGTTGCACATTGGCGAAAATCTGACAGTTGTGACAGTGTTTGACATATAACTGACAATCAGTTTCCATGCTATTCCAATAGTAACCGAGTCTTGCGATTTTTCGGGCCAACATATGGGCGTTCATGTGTGGTCCGTTTTCGCCATCGTGTAGCTCGGCCATAACTCTTTCGGCTCGAGTTTTGTCAATGCATAGAAGTAAAGCCCCCTGTGCTGTCTTCTTGTACAGCTGTCCATCGTCTGTGAGGATGAACTGGGTTGCCCATCTTCGCAGAGCTTTCTTGGCCCGGTTTTCAGCTCCCGGAGGATATTCCTCTGACGTCAAGTAGGTTAGAATAGCCTGATACCAAGGTTCTGGATCAGTTATCTCAATATCTTGGATAGCGTGGATGTATGCTGGCTCGGATCGCCTTTCGACACAAATGGGCATGCTGGTTAGATGTGCTGGGATATTCAGTAAAGATGCTAATTTTGAGAGAGCATCTGCAAACTGGTTTTCTTCCCGAGGCAGATAAATGTACTCCACTTTTTGGAATTGCTTTTCGAGAACCCTTACTCGTGCTTGGTAAGCCACGAGATTTGCGTTCCGAGTCTTCCATTTTTGTAGGGTTTGATTTATGACTAATGATGAGTCGCCGTGGACCCGGAGGTTTGTTACCCCTAAATCAACGGCGGCTTGCAGTCCGTGAATGCATGCTTCGTACTCGGCTGCGTTATTAGTCACGTCAAAATCTAGCTTGATGGACAGCGGGGTGTGTTCCCCTTGTGGTGAGATTAGTAAGATCCCGACACCAAATCCTCGAAAGTTGGACGCTCCGTCAAAGTACAGATCCCATGTGTCAGTGTCGGTATGGAATATGTCTTCGTCTGGAAAAGCCCAAGTATCGGTGTGATCTTCCTCGGATACCGGACTATCGGCGAGGAATTCTGCTACTACCCGGCCCTTGATGGCTTTTAAAGGTACGAATTTGTGATCGAACTCAGCTAGCATTAAAGTCCACCTGGATATACGACCGTTAAGGATGGGCTTCTCGATTAGATACTTGATTGGATCCATTTTGGATAGCACATGTACCTCATGACTAAGCATGTAGTGTCGGAGCTTTTTAGTGGCCCATACTAAAGCTAGACACGTTTTCTCGAGCATGGTGTATTTGCATTCGTATTCCAAGAAATTCTTGCTGATGTAGTAGATAGCCCGTTCTTCGGAATCGACCGTCTGGGCTAGCATAGTGCCCATGGCCGTTTCGGTCGTTGTCAAGTATAATGATAGAGGCAAACCATGCTGAGGTGGCATTAGCACCGGTGGAGAGGATAGAATCTCCTTGATCTTATCGAAAGCCATCTGACATTTGTTGTCCCACAGTGTTCGTTCTCCTATTTTCAGTTTTTTGAAAATGGGTTCACATACCATAGTTAGCTTTGAAATGAATCGGCTTATATATTGGACTTTCCCGAGAAACCCCCTTATCTCCTTTTCGGTTTTAGGCGGTTGCATCTCGGTTATGGCCTTGATCTTTGCTGGGTCAACTTCGATGCCACGTTGGCTAACAATGTGGCCCAGTAGCTTGCCCGATGTTACTCCGAAACTGCATGTTTGAGAGTTTAGCCTCATGTTGTACTTGCGTAGTCGGGTGAAGAACTTCCTTAGGGCTGCAATGTGCCCGTTTCGGTCCTTGGATTTGACAATCATATCGTCGACGTAGACCTCCACTTCCTTATGCATCATGTCATGTAATAAAGTGGTGGCGGTCCGTTGATAAGTGGCACCAGCGTTAATAAGCCCAAATGGCATTACGGTATAGCAGTAAGTCCCCCAAGGTGTGATGAAGGTGGTCTTACTCATGTCTTCTTCTGCCATTTTGATCTGATTATATCCGGCATACCCGTCCATGAATGATAGAAGGGCATGGTCGGCCGTGTTATCCACCAGTATGTCGATATGTGGCAATGGGAAATCGTCTTTTGGGCTGGCCTTATTAAGGTCTCGGAAATCTACACATACTCGGACTTTGCCATCCTTTTTGGGTACTGGTACTATGTTCGCGACCCAGTCTGGATATTCAGACACTTGAATAAATAAAGCCCACTTTGAATTGTTTATCAACTTCTTCCTTGACTTTGAGAGACCATTCGGGCCTCATTCTTCGGAGTTTCTGTTTTACCGGCTTGTACCCGTCTTTGATGGGTATTCGGTGTTCAGCTATCTCCCGGTCTATTCCCGGCATGTCCTTGTAGGACCATGCGAAGACGTCTTTGAATTCCTAGAGGAGATCCGTAAATTGTTGTTTCTCCTCGGGATTTAAAGATAAGCCCAACTTAAGTATCTGAGGCTCTAAAGGGGTTCCTACGTTGATGAAATCAGTTTCTTCGATTACCGGATTTCGGGACTCCCTTTGTTCGAGTTGCTCGATTAGATGCGGGGGGCAATGGTATCTGTTCGTCGGGTTTCTCAATGTCATTGCAAGTAAGATTTTTGAAAACATTTTGAAAATAAGCCAAGTCATAAGCAGAACGGTTATCGTTATTATTGATAGTAAATTTTGAAAAGAGCTCGTAGAGAACTGTCATCTGATCGTTGGTCAGAGGCGGGATAGGGAGAGCCCTCGGAACAGACTCCGGGGCTCCCGATGGTGAGGCTAAAGAAGGGAGAGGGGTTACAGACTCGATCCTAGTACTGGACCCTCTAGACTTTGACTCAGACTCCGACTCTGACTCAGACTCAGACTCAGACTCGGACTCAGATTTAGATTCGATAGCATGCATATCTCCTTCGCCAGTAGTTAGCTTGTAGACTCGGCCCTGACTGTCGGTCCACTTGATTGTGTTCCTCCAAGCTCTCTTCCCAGTGTCGGTACCAACTTCAGAGATCAGCTTAGATGGATCGAACCTGCTGCTGCGGAGGATCAAGCTGACTAGCTCCTGCTTAAGGGTCGGGATGACCTTGTCTTCCCCAAAGAGTAGTCCTTGAATGGGCTCAGTGTTGCTTGTGCCCTCCTTCGATTCGGCCTGGATAAGGGCGAATATGTCATCTAGGATGAAATTGCATTCCCGAGCCAGTTTGGTCCCGGGATATGAGATGGTGGGCTGATAGAGGCCCGTTTGAACAGTTTCGAATACCGGGGTGACGAACGTGACCGCCTTGGTTTGGTTCGTGTAGCCGGACGCCATAGTATAGCCTAGACCAAGGTGAGATTTCCCGTTGTTCAGGGTTTTGATGATCTTCCCAGGTGGAAGATATGGCCTTGATGTGACTCCCGGTAGGCAACCCAGGTTCTGTAGCATCGTATAGATGCTAATGGTGAAGTACGGCTGGAAAAGGTACTCTTCTTCGATCATTCCCACAAAGTTGAATCCTCGTGGGTCGGCAGAGCCTGCGGTGTTGCAGCTTGACACAGTTATGGGGGTAGCTTCGAGAGTGACGATCCCATCCCACAAAGGTAGTTTGACTTTCCTGTGAAGAGTGGAAGACACAGCTTTGACCGCGTGAATCCATGGTCTCCCAAGTAGCAGGTTGAAGGATGAAGTAACATTGATCACTTGGAACTCCAACTCCTTCTCGATCGGGCCCGTTATGATGGTTAGTTTAACGGCCCCAGCAACTGATTTTGGGCTCCCATCGAAAGCCTGGATAGTCTTTGCAGTCGGAAGGTAGTCAGCCTCGGTAATGCCGAGGGCCTTGGCTGTCCTTAAAGGAAGGACGTTAACTGCAGACCCGTCATCAATCAGGGTCATCGGGAGATATTTGTTTCGGCAGATTACGGTGATATACAGGGCCAAGTTATGAGTGGTCCCGAATGGTGGAAGGTCGGACTCGGAGAAGGTGATAAGTGGGCCTTCTCCTTTGGACTTATCCTTGAGGTATGGCAGGATCATGGCTACCATTTCGGTGGGGGTAACCGATGAGTCGACCTTGATTTCATCAAGGGCCCTAGTGAGTGCTGCTCGATGTTCCTGGGAACTGACCAGAAGCTGCCATATAGTAATATCAGTTCGGACCCTCTTCAATTGTCTGACTAGGGCTGTGTCAGCGTTTGGCTCTTCGGGAGCGAGTTCCGTCCTGGAAGGTTCAGTGACGGTTTCCGGAGTGGCTGTGATGGTGTGTGTACCGGCCAGAGCTTTGGCTTTAGCCCTCCGGATTTCCTCGATAGTGACGGGGACAGCCTCCCCTTTAGCCAGGTAAACATCATCCTCGTCGTCGTTCCATATCCCGTTGATTTGGGAAATGAAAGGGGAAATGAGATGAGTGCAGTCAACTACCTCTCCAGTAAAAATGGCATGAGTAGCAAGAGGATTGTTTTTGTTACTTGGCTTGTCACTGGGTAGCGGTATCTTCCCATTTTCGATCAGATCTTGGATAAGATGCTTCAATTTCCAGCATTTCTCCGTGTCATGCCCATTGCCTTGGTGATAGTGGCAATAGGCCTGTATGTTGTAGCTTTTAGACCGCTTTTCTACGGGAACTTCCGGAGTTGGGCCTATCGGTTGGATTAGGCCTTTCGAAGATAGCCTTTGTAAGGCATTAGCATAGGTTGTTCCTATGTCAGTGAATACCCGATTTGGAGTATTCTTCTTGGTTGAGGTGTCAAGTGAGTTTACCTCGTCGAAGATGCTTCGGGCCGCCGTTGTGGTGGCGGGCTTGCTAGAGGAGGAACTGGATCCTTGATACCCTTTGGTAGAGGCCTTAGTAAGGTTCTCTAGCCTTAGATCGTCTTCGATCCTAGTACCCATTTCGGTTAAAGTGGCGAAGTCGGGTATGATGGCGTACCTGAGATGGACTCGGTAAGCAGGGAGGAGGTTTTTGACAAAGGCCTCCACTAGAACTTTTTCGCTGGGCTTGTCAACCAGCTTAACACTTTCGGTCCGCCACCTTTGAAGGTATTTGGTGAAACCCTCCTTAGGCTCTTGGGCCATAACCTCCAGAGTACGCATGGTAGTCTGGATTTCAGCATTATCCGCGTAGTTCCGCGCGAATTCCATTGCAACATCGTCCCAAGTTTTGAATTTCTTGGGGTCGAGCCTGTAGTACCAGGCTTTTGGGTGTTTTTCCAAAGAGGAAGAAAAGAGATGCTTAAACATGGTCGATTTGACCCCCTTAACAGCCATAAAGTCTTTGAAAGCCCGAATGTGGACTACCGGGTCTTCAGTCCCATCGAACATTGGCAAGCCCGTTAAGTTAAGGTTAGCGGGCAGTTCATCGGTTAAGGGTGAATAGGTACGGGCATTTTCCGTGAGAATGGTGTTTCTGGTGGTCGAGTGGACCTGTTCCTGCAGCTTTTGGACTGCGTCGGCCAATGCGGCCAGAGGTCCGTCATCTTCGATCGAAGCATTGGGGGTTCCCTGTTCCACGGCACTAACCCGAGTGATGATGGCAATCTGGTCCTCCCGCATTTTCCTCAATTGGTCTTGGATTTGGGCCAACGAGGTGGTCAACTCATCTATGGATTTTTGCGTCATGGTTCGAGTGAAGGGTGGCCTATCTGTAAGAGCACCACGTAATTAGCAACTTAACCCGAATCCTAAGGAAAGTACATCCCGAGCAAGGGAAAAAAAGAAGAAGACTAAAAAAGACGGTAAATGACTCGGAAAAGACACCTAGACGGGTGACTTGTGAAGAGGTGGGCCTTCCTCAGGATCCAACGCTGTGGGTTGGGCCCTGTCCGAAGGAAGGTTCACGTGAGACATTCCCAGACTTTTAGACTCGATTGTGTAAATGGGTCAACCTTTGTAGGAGTATGTCCTACGTAGGTGGGCCTTGCCTTAGTAAAATAAGGCGGACTAGGATAGGGGAGAAAATCCATGATGTAAGATCGACGGAGTTTCGACGCTAGAGACTTCAACGACTTATGACACGACCCGACACTGCTAAATACGGGAAGTCCTAAGAAGAGGAAGTTTTGAAATGTGATTTTTTTTTAAAAGCCCGAAATGAATCGGGTGAAGAAATTCGGCCCTTTTTTCAAAAAAGAAAAAAGGAGTGGGCCGAATGACGGGTTTTGAAAGTTTCGAAAATATTTTCGAGTTTTGAATTGGGCATAATACCGGCTAGAAAAAGGCTATTTTGAGTAAAATCATAAGTCCTAAGTTCGGTATATGACCCGGGTTTTGAAAATTGGGTATTTTGAAAAGGATGCAAATTTTGAAAAATGACGGTTTTGAAAAAGATGTGGATCAAGTAGCACGTAGTCATGGAAACAGTATAATGACGCCATGTATGCTCTTAAGCTAAGTCTTGGTCAGTCTATAAGGGTCTATACCTAGAGCAGGCAGTTAGGGCCGGGCCGCCGCCGCCGGGCCGAGCCGGCACGAAATTTGGCACGACCGGCCCGGCACGAGGGCAAAATCGGGCCTGGCACGGGCACGGCCCGTCGGGCCTCGGGTCGGGCCACGGCGAAGAAGTGGCTGAAAATCCCGTGCCAGGCACGGGCACGACGGGCCCGATCCGACACGGCCCGCTGACAGCCCGCTGACAGGCACGCGGGCTGGCCCGACCAGGCACGATCGACCCGGGCACGGTGGGCCCGAGGCACGGCCCGGCCCGGCACGGCCCGGCCTCAACGGCTCTCTGCATGCTGCTGCTCGTCTGCTGCTCTGCTGCTTAGCCTGCTACCCTGCTTTGCTTCTGCTCCTATTTACTGCTACCTACTCCCTAGCCTCCCCTTTTTACCTTCCCAATTGTAATTTTTAGTAATTGTGTTTTTTTACAATTACAATTTTTTTTAATAAAGAGTATTAACTATTTCCAAAGTGGGACTTGTGGAGTGCTAGCTACAAGGCTACAAATATTATAATATATAATTACATACAAGGCTACAAATATCCGGGTCGCACACAAACGCGTCTTGTTTTTGCTGGAAAAAATATGAAATAGATTGAGGCACGACCCGAAACCCGAAAACCGGCACGAAAACCGAAACACGGGCACGAGCACGAAACTAGCACGACGGGCCGGGCACGACCGAGCACGAGACCCGGCCCGAGCACGGCACGACCGGGCCCGGGCCTCGGGCCGTGCCTCGGCGGCAAGGTCGGCTAGAGCTCCGTGCCGGGCACGGCACGAGCCCGGGTCTAGGCACGACCGGGCCGGCCCACCCAGGCACGAAGTCCGCCGGGCACGGCACGAAGCCCGGCCCGGCCCGACTAACTGCCAGCTCTATCTATACCAGTGTACATAGCCTATCAAGAATCGGGGCGGACTCCCTAACTCGAGTTAAGATTAGGACATGCCGTAAAACCCATATGAATCGGCTAATGGACACCTTTGACATAACCAATTTGGACTATATCAACGGTATAGTGGGACGTCGATCACGAGTACCGGCCCGGGAAAGCGGGGTTATGCATGAATCGTAAAACTAAAACGCGCATTGTACTAGTCAAACGATTTCTATTCGAGTCTTACCCTGAGGACACCGAAGGTTATTAACTCATCAGAAAATCCCCAGCGGAGTCGCCAAATTGTGGACATGACATAGGTCCACCGCGACGCGGCCACGCGCGGGTTTGGGGAGGCGAATGAATCTCCATGAGATGGTCAAATGAAAATTTAAATCGAAGTCGGAGTCGCCACCGAATTTTATGGTTATTCGGAAACGTTCGAGCCCACTCTATGTCGTAGTGGGCCGTGTACAAAATACGGCCCATTTCCGATGTCAGAGTTTATTGGGCTCGTCCCTTTGCAGTTCGATATAGATGCCGACTTGAGCGGTTAATCGTATATTGAATGACTTTCGTTGCCAATGGTTTCGGACATCCGGAAACCACGGTTCTGAGTAAGGGGTGAGGGTACGTGTTGGGAAGTTCACTAAGAACACCCAACCCCGCCCGCACATTAGCGGCCTCTACTAGGATATCGAATGACGTTTTAATGCGCGCGTTAGTTGAACGATGAATGATATGCAAACATTGTATTCCTAAGCATGTAAGGAATTGAACAGGTTGCTAAGTGGTTTAATGCATGAAAATTTAATTAATGTCAAAGTCGAATTTAACATGTGAGATTCGTTTTAGTATAATAAAACAATAGAAATAAAAAGGATGAAATCGCTAAAAAAAGATGAACAAATGAGTTAGTATCGATTTGTAAATAATAATAATATAGCAAAATATAAATATACGAGACCGAGAAAAAATATTAATCGAAATCTGAAAAATATTGTTGAAAAGAACGTTGTTTTGTTTAAAAAAACGAAGTTCGAAAAATAAGAAAAATAAAAAAAGACGGAAAAGGGACACGGCAAGCAGCCGGCCGCGCGGCTCGTCTGGGACGCCGGCGGGTCGCGTGGCTGACTGTTTCGGTGTCGGTTTTCGAAAACTCGATGTTCGTGTTAAATCGCGTATGAATATTGCATGATTCGTACTCGAATTAATATTTTCGATATTCGTTATATTCGATAGTTGACTACGAAATCAATATCAAATACTTGGAATAGTTTTAGAAAAGATGTAAATTTTAGAAATCGATCGAAGAATAAATAATAAACAAACGAAAACGTAAAAAAAAGTCCCGGATTCCAAGCCTGCGCGCGAGTCGCCTGGGCATGGCGCGACTCGCATGCGGGTCTGTCCGTTTTTATTTTTGTTCGAAAATTGTTATTTTGATGGATCGCGTACAAATTATGAATTAACTTGTATTCGATCCATGTTTTCGATATTCGTCATATCCGATATTCGATTACGAAATCGATATCGAATATTCGGAATGAACTAAAAAAAACAGAAAGGTTTTGAAAAATTAGTTTGTCTTGAACGAGAAAAGATGTAACGATTTTTAGTATCGTCGAAATCTTAATATAATTCTTTTCGATACAATATTCGATTATAGAAAAATCGATATCGTATGTTTAAGAATTTTGTTATGAAAATAGTTTTTCGTTAATAACGATATTAGGAAAAGAAAAAAAACGACTCTTGACCCGTAAAAACACAAGACGGACGAAGAGGAGAGGAGGAGAGAAAGGAAGAAATTGGGTTTGATACACCCTCAAACTACATGCTCTTGTTGACTCGGATCGGAGCTCGTCGGAATGTGGCTAGGCACGGGAGCGTCGAGTGATGTTAGGTTCGGTTTAGGGTGGCTCGGTTTGACGGGTGAAGGTGTCGGGTATTGGGGCCGGTTTCCTTCGGGTTTTGGATGTATTATCGGTTTCTCGGTGCTAAGGGAATTATGTGTGTGTGTGTGTCGGAGTATGTATGTGTGTGTTCCTAATAACTGGTGTCGATAATTGATGTCAATGATGAATGAATGTGTGTTGGATGCAAGGGGCTATTTATAGGGAGTTCCCGACCTTGGCTTAGGAGAGTTTGACTACCGCTTAGGATAGGAAACGTAGGAATCTGAGGGAAATAAGAATTCCGCTTTATTGTGAAGGAAGAAAGGGCACACGACAGATTTGGGCTGTCTTGGCCGAGTGTTTTACACTCGGTCGGGTGCTCGAATCGGTTTTTGAATAGGATTCCTGTTTGAGCTAGAATTACCGCTTGAGTAAGAAGCTGAGAAGAACGAGAATTCCGTTTTCTTGTGAGGGAAGAAAAGAGGAAACCGGCTGATTTATGCTACTTGGCCGAGTAATTGCACTCGGTTGAGTGTTTGAATCGGTTCTCGGATAGGATTCCTACTTGAGATCGAATTCTACCTTTAAACGGAATTGTTTATTGCTTTGGTGCAGCTGATTTTTGTAGAACTGGAGTCCGAATAGGACGTGTGAGACCTCACGGTCAGCCTACAAGTCTCGAGAAATATCTTTGACCGGGTTTTGACTCGGTCGCTAAAAGACGGTTTTGCCCCTGGTGTCGAATTCGACCCAAATTAGTCTTATTTGACTCGAAACGACCCACTGGGCCTGGATTTGAGGTTGGTTTTGTAAGATTTGTACTCCGTAATAAGCCTAAACCAAATGTCCATGATTTCGAGCCCATATCTGAGTCCACTAAAGCATGTTTGCGTCCGATCATCATCGGCACTAGTACAAAAACTACATATCGCAACGGTCAAAACAGCATATCGCAACGGTCGTTGACCGTTGTATCTCGCGGGGTTGCAATAGGTCCACCGCTTATCACAACGGCTCTAAAACCGTTGCAAAAACATATTTTGCATCGGTTAAACAGAATAACCGTTGCTAAAAATGTACATTTTGCATCGGTTGAAATAGTAACCGTTGCAAAAAGTGCATATATCACATCGGTTGTAAATAGTAACCGTTGCAAAAAGGATACATTTTGCTTCAGTTAACAATTGTGACCGCTGCGAAAAGCATACAATTTAGCATCAGTTTATATAAACGACCGTTGCGAAAAGTTTTTTTTTATAAAAAAAAATTAATTGTCATATTGCACCCGACATGACACAATTGAACCAATTAAATATGGAATATATTAATAATCCTGCACAACTACAAAATTAAATAGTAGCCATAATCGTTCAATGTCGAACAACTAACCAAGTTCGAGTAGGACATATACATATATATGATACGGAGTATATAAAATCCATCCAATTACATATGTACATTTATAATTATATATGCACATCCACAAAACTAAATAGTAGCAATAATCTTTCTTCAACGTATAATAAAACTCTTATATAATAATTCGTATAATAGTAATTCATACGACCATATCAAAAATAGCACACAACTAAAGATGATCCTCCTTAAAATAGTTAGCCTACAAGTCTCAAACCTCGTTCATCTCTTCAACCGTATAAGATCTTTGATCTGAACCACTACAAAATCCAAAGATTTGTATTAGACCACAAAACATATATAAGTAAACTTATTGCAATCGCCACAATGATGAAAGTCTTCCTGACATGAAGACAAAACGGATTACACTTACTTATTGGCTCCTACAACATTACAAGTGTGTTAATAAAGGCGACATATTATACCCACAACATAATTTGGGCGTTATTAAAGGTGACACAACAATTCTAAGTGGGTTTGTTTACAAACCTTTATTTTTGTCGGGTCGGATTGACAACTACCTCGGTCGCCGATTTACAACTACTTTATTTGGTGTTCATCAAGATCTTCGAGTATATATTTAAGCTAATTTGCTTCAGCATATCTATAGTATCTCATCGGATCTCTTGTGGAAGCATAGAGGACAACTACTTGCGTTCTCCACAACACTTCACACAAAGTTATCGATCTTTTACGAAATTTCAAAATTTACGAGTAGATAATTTCATATCATACATCCTACTCCGATCCATCTTTATAAACACGAAAGAACACTACCACATCCAATAAAAATCAGGGAAAGACATTGATCTTGGATCACACAGAACCCAAATATCTCAGATAGTACACAATTATATATAGAAAAATATTGACAAAAATTAACAGAAAAAATGAAAGAAAAGTATGTAATGAAAAAATGAAACAAGTATTGAATGGTATGGCGTAAAAGAAAATAGATAATTATTACTCTCTCCCGTTCTTTGGATTCTTACCGTTAGTTGAATACTCCCTCCGTTCCAATGAATTGTTTGCCTTTGTTTTTGGCACCAAGGACAAGAGATCCAATTAGAAGGTGACATGTGGAGCCAAGAGTCAAATTACATATAAAAAGCATTCCTAAAATAGAAAGGCAAACAATTCATTGAGACGTCCCAATATGGAATAGGCAAACAATTCATTGGAACGGAGGGAGTATATATGAATAGTATTTTAATCAAATGATACGAATCTAATGAATGGGAGGGAGTATTATTCAGTGGAGTGACAGTGTAATAAAGGAGGAGGAGAAAAGAGACGGAACCCAGAGGCTTGAACAAGACGAAGGTCTTTAGGAATTAGAGCTCGAGCAGTGTGAGATCTGACGAGATGAAGCTGATATACTGCCCTGCATCAATTTGTAATGTAATGATTCCTGTTAGTTTTTGGGCCCAATGTTATTGGTGTTAGTGTTGGTAATGAAATGAATAAGAAACAAAAAAAGAAACATGCCTGCCTCTGAATCTTCAAGGTGGTTGTTCGTACCCTCCTCTTTTACTACTACTTGAGTCTTTACTTTCCTCCTCCATGATTAGACTATATATATATATATATATACACACTCTCTGTCTACTATGAGTAGTTTGGAAGTTCGTGACTCGTGAGGGAGAGACTCACCGATGAGATGCACAATATTACACATGGCGGAGACCCACACAAAATAACTCACTAGATACTCTTATGACGGAGTAAATATAATTTTTAATCATTTAGAAATTGCTCGATAACGACTCACCAACAAGATGCACCATACTACACAATACTACAATAGATATACCTTATAACGATGTAGGTATATTATTTTTATCCTTTATAAAATTATTTAATAAAGAGAAACCAACTAGATACACAAAAGAAGTCACTACTTATACTTTGACGACTCAGATACACTTCTTTACCCATTTAAAATTATTCGTTAAGAACAAACCAACTCACCACAAACACTTTAAGATGGCATACCTACATTTTTTTATACGTGCATCAGCGCATTGCATCACAAGTTGTACAATTATTGTACTGGTCCTTAAGCAAGGTGTTATGTGAACCAAAACAACACAGCGTAGTCAGCCAACCAATTCATCAAGTTGCGATTGTTCACAGTAGCCATGTATGAACTAGCTTTGCTTAAAGTTTTGAACTCAGTAAAAAAAATCAAGCAAGTTACTTTACTAACTAACTTTGTTAAACTTTTTTAACTCATTTACAATCACTTAAAGCTTCTACAGCTTCTACCACACTGATCTAACAAGTTCATGTGTTCGAATCAGCAAAAATCACATTAAAACCCCAATCAATCCATAAAAGTAAATACCAGAATCAAACACAATTGACTTAATATACTCAATGAATAAAAACAACCCACAAAAATTAGATTTCACTGAATCGTAGGTCAAGGAGAATTACAAAGAGGGGGAATAGCTTACTCTTGCTAATTTCTCGTGGTGGGTGGAAGGGGAGCGCGGTGGAAGGAGGATGGAGAGTAGGCGAGCATGGTGGTCCGTGGTTCTGGGTGCAGTGGATGGGAATAGATGATGAATCTAGGGTTTAATAAATTAGGAAATGGGGAGTGCGTGGTTCATGGGTCTTGTTTTATTTAAGAAATGGGTAATAGTTTATGGGTATCATTTTGTTTATAGAAATGGGTCAAATAATAGATTATAATTTATTAAAAATCGTGGTTATAATATGCAATGGTTATTAAGACCGTTGTGTAAAATATTGTATAAAAGTTTTCCGCATCGGTCATAAATTATGACTGATGCGGTTACATTTTACATCTATATTTCGCATCGGTCGTACATCTTGACTGATGCGGTTATATTTGGTATAAACATTTCGCATCGGTCGTTTCCCAATAACCATCACCTTTTGTAATACACAACGGTTATTTATAACAACCGTTGTATTATCTATTCGTCAAATGTCATTTTTCTACTAGTGCGGGTGTTTGTCGGAAACTACTATAGACACCTGGCAGTCAAAATGTGGGTGTCTACACTTTGACGAATAAGGCGGACTGGGATGGGGAAGAAACCCGTGATGTAGGATCGACGGAGTTTCGACGCTATAGACCTTCGACGACTTATGACAAGACCCGACACTGCTAAATACGGGAAGTCGTAAGAAGGGAAGTTTTGAAAAGAGATTCTTTGAGAAAAATCCAAAAAAGCTTGGTGGATGGCCGATTTTTTTTCGAAAGTCGGAAAAAATGTCATCGAGACGCAATTTTGAAGTTTTGAAAATATTTTTGAGATTTGAAATGGGCAGCATTCCGGCTATAAATAGGCTATTTTGAGTAAAATCATAAGTCCTAAATTCGGTATGCTTCCCGGGTTTTGAAATTTAATATTTCAAAAAAGATGTATTTTTTGAAAAAAAGACGATTTTTGAAAAACGACCTTGGAAACCAAGTAGCACATAGTCACGCAAGTATAATAACGACACCATATATGCTCCACACTAAGTCTCGGTCCGTCTAAATAGGGTCTATACCAGTGCACATAGCCTATCCGAAAATTGGGACAGAC
This sequence comes from Agrostemma githago, assembly GCA_958450325.1. Taxonomy (NCBI): domain Eukaryota; kingdom Viridiplantae; phylum Streptophyta; class Magnoliopsida; order Caryophyllales; family Caryophyllaceae; genus Agrostemma; species Agrostemma githago. Next base: position 58,859,336 of record OY288240.1, read on the forward strand.
TTCCTAAGTCGAGTTGAGCTTAGAACATGCCGCGAAACCCATACGAATCGACTATGAACACCTTTGACGTATCCATGATGGAGTATATCACGGTATAGTGGGACGTCGGTCACCAGTACCGGCCCGGGAAAAAATAGGGTTATGCACGAACCGTAAAACTAAAACGCGTATTGTACTAGTCAAACGATTTCTATTCGAGTCTCACCCTGAGGATGCCGATGGTAAGTCACGCATCAGTTAATCCCCAGCGCAGTCGCCAAATTGTGGACATGACATAGGTCCACCACGACGCGGCCACGGGCGGGTTTGGGGAGGCGAATGAATCTCATGTCAGATGGATCAAATTGAAATTTAAATCGAAGTGGAGTCGCCACCGAACTTTGTGGGGTTCGGGCCCGTTCAAACCCACTCTATATCTTAGTGGGCCGCACAAAAAGTACGACCCATTCGGATGTCAGAGTTTATGGGGTTCGTCCCTTTGCATTGCGATACCGATACCGACATTATCGGATACCGTGTATTGAATGACTCTCGTGTGCCAATGGATTCGGATATCCGGAAACCATGGTTCTGAGTAAGGGGTGAGGGTACGTGTTAGGAAGTTCACAAAGAACACCCAACCCCGCCCGCACATTAGCGGCCTCTACTAAGATATCGTTTGATGTTTTAATACGCGCGTTAGTAATTCGATGAGATGATATGCAAACAATGTTTTACCTAAACGTGCAAAGATTTGAATAAGTTATTGCTAAGTCGATTTAATTTATCTAAAATTAACGTCAAAGTTGTATTTAGCATGCGAGATTCATTTTAGTACAATAAAACGAATAACGGAAATAAATCGAAAAGACATAAGCAAACAAGTTAGTAACGGTGATAACGACAATAACGGTTTGTAAATAATATAAAAATTCTATAGAATGATGTAAACGAGATATGATGCATGGTTTTGGAAAGTAGTATGACACGTGATTGACTTGACACGTGTTGACCGAAGTCATAAAAAATATTACAAGGTTCGAAGTAGGTTTAGGGCTCACATTTTGACGTGATAAAAGGACACTCGATCGAGTCATTGATGGACTCGGCCAAGTGTGCCTCGGAAAAATTTTTCCGCCCGAAATTTGAGGTGCTACTCAATCGAGTCATTAAGAGACTTGACCGGGTAGGTCGTCACTCGATCGAGTCATTGAGAGACTCGACCGAGTGGTCCTCAAAAAAACCATTCTGCCTCGATTTTGGGGTGCCACTCGATAGAGTGGGCTAGGCACTCGATCGAGTGCCCCCTGTACGAATTAGGGTTCGCTTCGCAATTTGTTGTAGGTTTCGAAATGGCCTTTTGATTTTCGAAAATAGCTATCTTTGTCAAATCGGGCAGAAATATTGTATAATTTGTGCTCGATTCGGATTTTCATACTCGTCGTATTCGATATTTGATTGTGGAATCAATATTGAATACTTAGAGCGCAATCTAGGAAAAAAGTTGTAAGTCGTTTAAATTAAACTAAAACGAAATAAATTATCTCCGCGTTTATAGTGTCTTAATTAATTCTTTAGAATTATGTGACAACTATTTTAGCATCAACGAATTCGTATTAGTTGGATTTGTTGACTAATTCGATTAGATACGATATTCAACTATTGAGTTGGTATTGAATCTAAAGAACGACGCTTTATATTTGCTAAAAAAGAAAGTGATTCCCTCCGCATCTCGACATCGTAATGAATCCTCGCGGATTATGTGATGTCGGATCTGCATCAACGGGTCTCGGTTCATAAAAAAAGGAATCGGGTGCATTTAAATGGGAATATTGCGCTCCCATCATGCCTTTGAGTGAGGGCGGGGCTCCTCGAGAGGGCTCTACCACAGTTACAACTCGTGAAAGGGTTAGAAGGGTCTTATGCTAATATCGCCTTTAAACGTGCTCAATTCGAAATAGTATTAGAAATTTGATGAATATGTTGACAATAATAAAGACGATGATGCGAATGAAACGTGACTAATGACGCGATAAGAATAAAAATACGATCTTGTTGACGTTGACTTGCTTCAACAATCAAATACTCGAGGTGTCGGGATAAGCAACCGGCCACGTCGGGTGAAACACCCTTGTATTCGGATTTTCTTATTCCGTCATCCTTTGTATTCGACACGAATTAGAGAGTATTTTAAGGTCTTAATACTAGTATTATTAACGAAATTAGAAACAAAAAAAAGACGACGAAGACGACGAAGATGGACGAGAAAAGAGAAGAGAGAAAAGGGAAGAAATCGGGTTTGTATACACCCTCAACCTACATGCTTCGTATTCTCGGTATAGGACTCGTCTAGTTGTGGCTTAGGAACGTGAGTTCGAGATTATGTAGATGGAGTTATGGTGGTTTAGGGTTTGAGGTTTGAGGTTTCCTAGATGCTAGGGTTTAGGTTGAAGAAGTGTGTACTGTGTATGAACAGTTAGGGTTTCGAAAAGTGTGTTGTGAAGGGGTTGCAAAGGAGGTGTATATATAGGAGTTCCCTGATGGACTCGATCGAGTGGTCCAGCTAGAAGGCGACAGCGGGCCTATTGGAGGCCCACTCGATCAAGTGGGCTGACACTCGACCGAGTGGGTCAGCTTGACGGGAATATTTTGAAGATTTTATGTTTGGGTTGGATTCTTTATTTTTGCATGACTGTTTTGTATTCTCGGAAACGGCTTTGACCGGGGTTTGACCCGGTCGCTAAAAGACGGTTTTGCTTTCGGTGTCGGTTTTGACCCAAATTAGTCTTATTTGATTGGAAACGACCCGCTGGGCCTGAATTTGAGGTCGGTTTTGTGAGATTTGTACCCCGTAAAAAATCCAAGCCATAAACTAATGGTTTCGAGCCCATATCCGAGCGCATAAAAGCACGTTTGAGTCCGATCATCATCGGGTGTTTTTTGGGAAACTGCTATAGACACCTAGCAGCCAAATGTGGGTGTCTACACAAGGGCGTTGGTATCCACTCGAAAAATTACTATGGAGGTTTTAGACTCCTTCGCCTCTCGGGTAACTAAGACCCGTTAAGCGAAAAGTTGTTGTTTGTTTTAGTTAAGTGTTTTTGTTTTGCGGGTTTGTCTTATTTTCTTCGGTTTTGTTCTTGCTTTGTTTTAGTTCGTTAGGCATTTGAGATTTGTTTAGATTAGTTTGGATCAGGCTGTTTTGTTACTCATTCGTGTAAAGTGTGGTTCTTATGCTTGTCTTATTATCGAGCGTGTTTTCTCGATGTCGATTAGTAATTGTTCCATTATTGTTGTTTTGTTTATCTTAAAAGGTGCATGTTTTATGTGTATCGAACTTTGAGTCTCGTTTGTTTATGTTTTAGTCTGTACTAGGCCGCTCAGACGCGCACCCATCAGCGCCCTAATACTCAGGCGCCTAGCCCCCAGCGCAATAGGACTCGGGCGCATCACTTGGGGCGGTTGGATTTCCGTGGATCGGGTCTGTTTAAGTAATCGAAATTGGGGGTGATGGTTCATTTGATCTAAAACTCGAGCGCGTCGTCCCTTTCGCCTTCAAATCGATTTCTCGACTCTTCTAGCTAAATTTCATCTCGATTTCCATTGTAGGCGACAATGTCGACTCCGTGTAAGCGTTCTTTACTTGTTTATTGTCGGTTTTGTTTGATTTGATTGATTATGAGCTTGTTTTTGTTGAAAACCCTAGAAAATCGATTTGGGTGTTTTTGATTTACTAAGTTTCGATGCTTGTGCTTAATCCCATTGTTAAATTAGGGTCAATTAGAGCTTGTTAGGGTAGTTATAAGTCCGATAGGGGTTCTTGAGGCACGACAATGGCTCCCTATGGAAATGTGTTTGGAAGGCTAGGATTAGGGACTGTTTTCCCAATTATTTCCGTATTTGTTTTGCGTCATCTTGCTCAAATAGTGTTTGTGAGGATGTGGGTAGCTCTCTTGTCGATTTTTATGGGCTAGGATGGCCTCTAGGACTCTCTGTGAGGTTTTGTGTGTCTTAAGACGGACCAAAATGTGTCGTAACAATGCCGGATTTTCACGAAACCACTTCCATCGTGACCGGGATGGAAAATGGGTGCTAGCGGCCTTTTCGGAATTTGGGTATCCTTATTCAAAATTTTGACCCTATTTTGACCTGTTTAAGCTGCTTTAGCCTGACTTGAGGCACGAATTTTCAATTTTTGTTTGATTTTGTAGTTAGAGGTATCACCGAGCGTCCCGAGGGAGCTCCTAGTGGTGAGACTGCTGGGACGAGTTCACAGACTCTCCGAGGGATTCGGAGGAGACGACGAAGTATCTCGTCTCAGCGTCGCGACCGAGAGGCCATTAATGAGGCCGATTTTGATAGAGTGAGGAAGCGTAGGCTTCCAGAGACGGTTGCTAGGAGGGCTCATGTTCCGGTTCCTGTACTGAAGGATGAGGAGATTGGTTATGAGGATCTCGAGTGGGCTCGGGACTGGGATGGTCATCAGCTGCTATTTCACCATGACCATCACATTTCTCACCGCATCGTGCGGGGTTTGGTGAGTGTACTATTTGTGCATATTAGTTATGTCTTAGATTTTTGGCTTTGGCTAGGTTAGGTTGGTTTTGTTTATACTTGTATTGTTTCGGTTTGCAGTCCCCAAGCCCGATGAGGACTTTCTCGGTCTTTACTACGTGTCTCGAGATTTATTTTCAGAAGTTGACCCCCGCGGTAAAGTGGATTATCGCGAGGACCGCTCTAGGTTCCGTGGTTGAGCACTGGGCTCGGCTGGTGGGTTGCAAGACTAAGTGCAACCTTATGGTGATTAGAGCGATGATAGATCGCTTCAATGATACTATCTCGACCTTTCACATGGCTTTTAGGGAGGTCGGGATGACCCTAGAAGATTTTGGGATGATTACCGGTTTGCCGTGGGGGCTGGATAGGATTAGGTGGGCCGCCGAAGGCCCTAAGCTAGATAGTGATGAGGTGCGGGGCCTCATCGGGGATTGTTTGGAGCGTGAGGCATTTAGTGCGCCTCATGCTCTGGTGAGCTCGTACATCACCGATCACTTCGAGCGGGTGGCGATGTTAGAGGGTTGAGAACCCAACACGCCGGAGCAGGATGCCCGATTGTGGTTGTGGTACTTCCTAGGGTCGACCCACTTCTCGGATAAAGGCAAGAGGTTTAGTACTAGGAGTTTGCCTCTACTAGCTGACCTAGCTCAGCTGGGTCGTTATGATTGGGTAACCGTGGCTTTCGCGGAGATGACTCGCTGCCTGCAAGTCATGGTGAGGCCGCTGGCGATAGAGTCGGCCTCAGCTGCGCCCATTGTGGGTCTAGGCCTTATACTAGAGGTTAGTTACTATTCTCATTCTTGTATCTCAAGTTCTACTTAGTTTTTTTTTGGCTTAGTGTTGGTAAAGGAATTTGGGATTTTGCAGGCTTGGATCTATTCCTATTTTCCCTGCCTTGCACCCAAGACGATGCAAGTTCACCCGAAGAGATTCCCGGCGGGGATCGAGTGGAGGCTGGCTCAGCCTAAGACTACAACCAGCCATTACCCGTCGGAGAATGCGATGGTCAACCAGCTAAGTCTCAGGTATGTAAGTTTTCTTTTTATGTCCTACTTAGCTTAGTAGCCTCCAAGGTTTAGGATTTCTTAAGGTGTGGGGTTTATTTGTGTAGTTTGTGGCCCGCCCTTGGGCTGATTATGAGGGCGTGCCGGATTATGTGGCCACGGAGCCGAGGCCTCGGAGTTATAGGAGAATGCTCCTTCCTGCGTTGTTTCGCCCAGTTTCGTATCTGGGCGAGCGGATGGTGCATCAGTGCCTATATGACGATTTCAGGGTGCAGGTTGATCCTCCCCGGACCATGTTCAGGCCAGCGGCCACCGCAGAGGTCCTCGAGAATAGGGACAGAGAAGGAGGCGATGCGCTCTTGGTGCATGGTGCCTCCTACCTGTCTCACATCACCCGGCGGCTAGCTTGGTACCGCCTCCTGGTAATATTCTAATTCTTGGTTCTAAGGTTTGTTTTGAGGTTTATTGTTTCCTTGCCCTCTGACTGACCCATCTGTTGCTTTCTTAGCTGGCCGATCCAGCTGATGAAATCCAGCCCCCAGATTTTCCCCTGACGCTGCTTAGGGTGGATGCGGCTGGGATACCCTTCACCGAGCCTCCCCCCATGTTCCGCCGAGGAGATGGATGCCGAGATAGAGTGGTGGTGGTTGGGATTGACCGTGGGTCCCCACCAATAAGTAGAGTCCAACTAATCCTAACGAGTAGCTAGGGTAAGTCGGGTCGAGTCCACGCGGACGGTAGAGGGTGTCTAGACTATGGTCAACTCACAAACAAGACTAAATTACCAACACAACACAAAGGGAGACTAACTACCAAGAATTGATTAACTATGATGATTGGAGATGATGAAGGTGGACTAACAATGAACTAAGTAAAACAAGAACTAATAAGGACACTAGAGGTAAATGAAACAAGTAAACTAGAGAAACAATACTAACAACATGGAGAAAATCAAATACGGAAAGGAGTAGGGTTAGTTTGGGTTTATAAGTGTAGTAGGATAGTTGGGTAATCAAAGGGGTGTAGGTTTCACCTAATTACTAAGGTCGGTCCGCGCTCTCACGTCAAAGCCAATGTCCGCATTCTCGTGTCTAAGACAAGACCAAAATACTCATGCAAGATATTACCCAATACAAAAGAACTCAACCACAAATCAATCACACAATGATGAGAAGATGAAAACAGGCATGAGAAGCATGGCCACTACAACTCAAACAAGCAAATCAACAAACACATGGTGCTCTTAACATGTGACTAGTAACAACGAATCCACCTTTACCCTCAATCAAGCCCTAATTACCCATAATCCACACTTAATCCCCATACTAACCCCAGAATAGGTCTACTCACACATAATGAAACTAACCCTAACCATAACAAGAGGAATCAACACAAACAACATAACATTCATAATGGAACTAACAAGAGTAAGAACAATAATCAAAGATTAAAACTTGAAATATTAAACAAGGATTAAGAGTAAAGAGAGTAAGAAGATTATACCTACTAACAAGAAGATGAAAAGATAAGAACTTGTATTAATAAGAAAAACCCAAATAAATCTTCCAAGGTTGTCAATCTTTGATGAATCTAGAAGAATTCTCTTAATACAAGGATAATTACTAAGATTAATCTAGGATTAGCAAAAGTTTAAGGAAAGATTAAGCTAATGAGAGGGGGAAATCTATCTAGGGTTAAGTCTAATGTAGGATAGTCTAAAAAGTGCTTAAACAATACAAAGGAAGGGTATATATATAAGGTTACAAGAGTGAAGGAATAGAAAAGAAGAGGCACGGGCTACAGCTGGTCCATCTCGGTCGGGATGGTGGTGGTACCGACCGGGACGAGATGGTCCTGACCGGGATGAGCTTGGTCCCAGTCGGGATGACACTCCAGAAGCCGCTGTTATCTCGCACTCCTTCCCGACCGGGAAGGCCACTCTTCCCGCCCGGGAAGGATCTTGTAGGCCTCCATTTTGAACATAAAGGTCCCTATTTGCTCTTGATAGGCTTCTCATCGATTCTTGGGTCTCTGGATCGAGTCTAAGGGGCCCGGGAATGGGTCCCATGGTCTCGGGATCGAATCTAAGGCACCGAGTGATCGTTGCTTCATTTCGATGGCTCCAAATGCGTCGGAAACGAGTCGGAATCGTTCCAATTCTCCATGAATGGTCTTGGGAACCTAAAACGAACTAGAAGAAGCATAAGTAGCCCAGAAACCGCTCCAAAGAGCGATTTCATAAGAGAAACCGGGACCAAACACAATAAATAGGCACTACAAACTACACTAACCAACTCCCCCACACTGAACCCTTACTCGCCCTCGAGTAAGCACCTACTAACTAAAAACTAAAATAAACTAGAGTACTAACCGAGCGGGTTTTAGCGCACCCTAAGCTCTTTCAACTCACGCGAGTACAATTAGAGGAAAAGTTCACTCCGCAAGGCAAGTGAGGTCTTGCGACAAAACTGTGGATGCAACCGGACACAAAAAACAGGTAAACTAGCAAACACAAAAACAAATATACACCAAGCGGTTGCATCCAAGACGAAACAAACACCGCTTCCCTCAACAAAGCGGTGAAAGATACACCGGTTAAGAACTCAAGGCAAGTGACAACGTTCCCAAGCTAGCAATACAAACCGAAATGGACTAAACCCTAATAGTATGACAACAAAGCAATAAAAACGTTGGTAACTTACCTAGGTTCCTCCTAACCTTCTAAGAACGTACCACGGGATGATAGGCGGGATGGAAAAAGGATGAACCACGGAGTTAGTCGACACTGTAGGTAAGTGAAGCCCCGCCCCCTTTAGCGAAGAGCCAAGAGGGTCGTCCCTTGCCCAAAATTGCCCAACTAGTTCAAGTAAAAAGGTGGATAAGGTTGCAAAATGAGGGAAGTCCGACTATTTACCGCTATCATCCTTCCTAGGGACTCGGTCCTTTGGTAGGCTCTTCATGGTAATAGCCGGAAAAAAGCTTATTTTTGAGGGGTGAGTATATTTTTGTGAGATGGTTTTCTTTAGGCATTTTTATTTTGCATTTGGCTTTTGATTTGCTTTGCCATTTCTTTTTCTTCTTTTGTATTTTGTTTTTTTCTTTTGTTGTGCCTTTTCTCTTTTCTTTGGTTCTTTTCTTTCTTTTTCTTTCTTTTTCTTGGCTTGCCCTTTCGGCTTGATTTTGTAGGCATTTCTTGCAACCAAGTAACAACTTATGAAATTTGCAACTTATTTGTGGAAATGTGTAGGAGGTAGGGAAATGGGTAAGTCGGGGGTCGCGATTTCCCTTCAGACCCACAAAAAGGTGGTGAACTTGGACTAATCAAACAATTTCGAACATGGTCACCTAAGGGACGGGACACGGCAACCAAGGCCTTTTCACTCCGTGGGTAGTGATAATGGTCAAAGTGCAAATCCCGTAGTAAATCCCTAGTGGACTAGGTGGACTTGAGGTAAGAAACCAACGACATCATTGATTTAAAGTCATTCTACTAGATTAAAGTCCAAGACTCGACTCATATCAATAGAAAGGGAAGGTAAACCCTTGCACACTAGTCTCAAAACCGGGTTTTCGAAAACCTTTTTCCTTAGCTAGACACAAACCACACAACACAAAACAAAGACAAAATAAAATGCAATGAAACGAGACGAAACAGAACAAAATGAAAGAAAGGAAAGAGAACACACAAGGAAAACAAACACCACCCCGAAACATCCACATAAGCAACCAAATCAACCACAACTCTACAAAGCTCCACCCGAGCACACGTCATCACACAATCTCCTTCAAACTCCACAAGAGACAAAGAGGATAAAGGGATAAAAAGATGTTACCGGAAGTCTTGAAAGCCCTCCAAAGTTAGCGATGATTAGACTACCTACAAGGAAAAGGGAGGCAAAACACACACAATACAACAAATATACGACAAAACGACAAAAAAGGAAAAGACACAAAGAAAAATCTTTTTTGATTTTTATGAAATTGTTCAAATTTTTAGGGGTTTTAAAGATTTTTTCGAAAAAACTACGAAAATAAAACTAAACTAGCCTAAGATATCGCTCCCCTACACTTAAACCGAGCAATGTTCTCATGCTCGATCTGTAGTGTGTGAGGAGACACTAAAAGGAAAAGAAACTACGAAAATAAAGCTAAAAATCAAAAATAAAAGCAGAGAAAAGGTAGAATGTGTCCGGCCGGGGTGTAATCAAGTCACCATTGGCCGAGACGAGAGAAGATATGGATGGGGGAAGAAATAAAAAGAAGAAAATAAAATGAAATGGGAGGGGAGGGCTAGGTGTAATCAATTCACCTAGCCCGAATTCCGCCGAAATCCGACTAAATCCTAACAAAAGAAAGATAAATCAAAGAAAAAGTGAAAATACTTGCGAATTTGGATTTTGAAATGACCCTCGATGTAGTCACATCATTTAGAGTCGGGAGCAAAGACTACCAAGGCCCCGAGGGCCACCATGACACAAATATGATAATGGGAAGGGGAACAAACGAGTAAAGACTAGCAATAAAAGACGGAAAAGAATGAAAGTCGCCTACCAACCGGTTAGCAACTCACGAACTCCATCGTCTCAATGATTGATTACGGTACAATGCTTGTCCTTGTCATCATTACTCCTCTTCATGCTCAATATAGTCGCACGGATGAAGTTCTAGGCTTGCATTGGTAAAATGAGGTGGGATTTGATGTGAAACTCGGTGTATAGTGAAGAGAAGATGAGATGAATGTATGTATTTGAAGTGTAGGGGTCACATGATAGGTGCAAGGGTAGGTTGGGAGGTTGGGAGGGGGTATAAAGTGGTTGGGTGGGCTCAAATGTCGAAGAAGAGGCAAAAGGAGGAGCTGGGGACCATCCCGATCGGGATGACTTCTTCCCGGTCGGGAAGGCCCCTTCCCGGTCGGGACGAACTTAGTCCCGGTCGGGATCGCACTCCAGTGAACCCACTTTTCAGCACACTCATCCCGGTCGGGAGGACATCCTTCCCGGTCGGGATGGTTCCTTCTTCCCGGTCGGGACGGTTCCTTCCCGGTTGGGACGAACTTCTAACCCTTCATATCCTTGATAGCTTCACCCACAAGGCCACCAATACAACGAGATATGAAATCTCGTCCCTAAAAGCTTTTCAAAAGCTTCAAAAACCGACTCCCACACCCAAGTCCAACCTTCTATCATCAACTACTCACTCAAGACTTCATCTTCACTATAACCTATCAACCATGGTTAATAAACATCCATCAAAATCCCTCCCTCACATCGCTCATCAAACATCCATATAACAAGAATTTCACAAAACTCAAAAGAAAAAGAAAGAGATATATACAATAAGACGGTTCTTTTGGAACTCTGTCAAACCAAGGATGGTGCATTCTTCAATCATTTTTCAACAACACCACTATATATAACTCCATCGCCATCAAGAGCACGGAGTAACAAATTGAAGGCTCTCGAGAAATCTTCGATCAAGCTTGTGGAATACCAACCTCCACTCCAAGGGTCATCGCTACCTTGCCTTGACGTTCCCGGGGCATCCCGATCTACTAAGTTCAACGGCTTGAACTTGTACTTTCTATTCTTTGGTATATACCCAAACGTCCACTCATCTTCACAAGGCCTCAAGGAGGGCTCAACTTTCTTCTTGCCAACCGGCTTATCTTCACTCACATCATAAGGGCATTTATCCGCCCCAAGCTTGGAATCATCGTCTTCATTTCCACAAAAGTTCTTGTCTTCTTTCAAGTTTTCACTCGACTCATCCCTTAGATCGATGTCCTTCATGGCGTGGATCATATTACAGGATTCTTCATTTATAGGCGAGGTGTTTCCTTGGAGGTCAAACATGAGCTTCTCGTCGCCTAGCTCAAAGGTGATCCTACCATTCTTCACATCGATAATTGCACCGGTGGTATGTAGAAATGGGCGGCCTAGGATAATGGGAGTGATGGCATCCTTCGGCATATCAAGTACGAGGAAGTCAACCGGGATGAAGAATTTCCCTATTCTTAAAGGCACATCCTCTAACATTCCTAATGGCCGATTAAGGGAACGATCGGCCATTTGGAGTGTGATAGAGGTACACTTAAGCTCTCTCATCCCAAGTATCTCACAAATGGAATAAGGAAGAATGCTCACACTTGCTCCCAAATCACATAATGCCCTTTCAATCTTCAAGTTTCCTATGGTGCACGGGATTGAGAAACTACCCGGATCCTTCAACTTAGGAAGTGTAGAACCTTGAATAAGCTCGCTCACCTCTCTTGTGAACGCTATGGTCTCTTCCTTGTCGACGGATCTCTTCTTAGCCAAGATTTCTCTCATAAAATTTCCATAGGCCGGGACTTGGGTAATTAACTCGGTGAAAGGGATGCTCACATCCAACTTCTTCACAATATCAAGGAACTTGTCATATTGAACATCCACCTTGGTCTTCATTTGCCTTGTTGGAAAAGGCAACTTGATATGCATCTTGTCTTGCTCATTAGGTTTGGACTTTTCAATTGACATTTTCTTTTTTCCTTTGTCTTCTCTTTGGGATGGGGGAAGCTTGTCTCCATGGGGTTTCTCAACCTCCCACAAGAATTGCTCCTTCATGAGGTTTCCCCAATTTTCATTGTCTTGAGATGGAGATTGCACTTCCTTCATTGCTTCTTGCTCATTCAGAAACAAGGGAGAATCATAGGATGCACCGCTCCTCAAGGTGATGGCATTCACATGTTCAAACTTCGTCGGTACACCTTTAGGAGGTATTTGCCTCTTTTGTCTTGAAGAACTACCCGAAGCTACTTGAGCTAGTTGGGTTTCAAGCATTTTCACATGCGTATCTCTTGCCTTGTTTTCCATTTGAAGGTTAGTAAAGAATTCATGTTGAGCTTTTTGCATCTCCAATTGGCTTCTTTGTATCTCCAAGATTGTCTTTTGTATCTCCGGTTCTCTAGGTGGAGATTGTTGATTGTGTGGGGTATTGGTAATGGCTAGGGGAATACCATAGTCATGAGTTGGAGACCGGCTCCTTTGCTTGTTCTTTTGTTGTTGATTTTAGGACCCTTGTTGTTGTTGAAAGTTCCCTTGGAACCCTTGAGTATTGCCTTGATTGTGATTGTGGTAACCTTGGTTGTTGCTTTGGTATCCTTGGAATGTTGGTTTCCTTGAAAACCACCTTGATGATTGAAGTTCCCTTGATGGAACCCTTGATTGTTGAAGGCACCTTGGTTATGTTGTTGGGAGTTGTTAAAAGGCCTTTGATTGCCTTGATAACCTTGGAAACCTTGGTTGTTGTCCCTTAAGGGAGGAGGAACATAGATGGGACGGTGTTGTTGTTGGGCTTGTTGGTGGGAAGCTTGGAACATATGTTGATTTGGCACATTTTGAGGCTTAGAATATGGAACACCTTGCTTTTATGCTTGAAAGGCATTCACTTGCTCAATATTACCTCGACAATGTAGAGGCTCATGTTCATATATCCCACAAAGCTCACATATCCCATAATATGATGTAGGAGGAACCACTCCCATAACATTAACTTCTTGAATTGAATGTTGGTGGGAAGAACTTGTGCCTTGAACTTGATTGAGGTGACTTTGGAGCTTCTTATCAATAGTATCCATGTGGGTCTTCAATTGCGCTCCAAGATCGGCACTAAGTTGTGTTATGGCATCGATCTCGTGCCTTCCCCCTCGATTCGCCTTCCTAGGCCTACTATATTGGGAATTGTGGACCGCCATTTCTTCAATTCTAGCCCGTGTTTGATCGTCATCGACCTCGGTAAACCTTCCATTGGAACCCATGTTGAGTATAGCCCTAAAATCTTCATATAAACCGTTCCAAAATTTTTGTACAAGGAACCATTGGGCCAACCCATGATGGGGACAAGAACGGATCAAGGCTTTAAACCTTTCCCATGACTCATAAAGACTTTCTTCGTCACGTTGTTGAAACCCCATGATTGAAGCTCTCAATAGATTGGTCTTCTCCGATGGATAAAATTGTTGGTAGAACGCTAAGGCTAGCTTCTTCCAAGTGTCTATACCGAGATTCGTCTTGTCAAGACCTTTGAGCCATTGCTTCGCCTTGCCAATTAAAGAGAAGGGAAATAGTACCCACCGGATTTGGTCTTGGGTTACTCCCGGTTGTGAGATGGCATCGCAATAATCCGAGAAGGTTTCCATGTGTTGATGAGGATCTTCGGTTGGTAACCCACTAAATTGACTTCTTTCAACCAATTGAATAAATTGCATTTTTGCCACAAAATTTCCGGCGTAGGCGGCCGGTAAAGCGGTGGGACCGGGCAAAACGACTTCCGTGAAGGTTGAATGAGAAGAGAACTTAGGCATTATTGGATAAGCGGGAGATGATGGTGTATATGGTGTTGACGTAGATGTTGAAGGAGAACTTGGTTGAGAAGAGTGGTTAGAAGAAGTACCAAAGGGATTGATGAAGGTCCCTTCGGTATTGCCTTGAGGTTGTTCGCCAAAGTCGGATCCTTGGGCTTGTTCTTCAATGGTATTGCTAGTGCCCGGTTGAGAGTTTCTAACCCGGTCAATCGTCTGTTAGCGAAAGGCTCTAAAGAGTCTCTTCGGCTCTGAATTGAAGAGAAAGAAGTCATCTCTCCTCCTAGGCATGCACTACACACTTGGAATAAACGTGAGAACACCTAGTGCTTTATGGGCACTAGGCAAAGACAATAAACGAACACAACCCAAGACAAAGAGAGGAGAAAGATAATAAAAAAAAAGAAAAAGCCTACAAAATATGCACAAGGGAGAGGGGAAACTAAGTCAAGCCAATAAGCAAACTAAGTCTAAACATGCACCGTCCACGGCAACGGCGCCAAATTGATGGTTGGGATTTGCCGTGGATCCCCACCAACAAGTAGAGTACAACTAATCCTAACGGGTAGCTAGGGTAAGTCGGGTCGAGTCCACGGGGACGGTAGAGGGTGTCTAGACTATGGTCAACTCACAAACAAGACTAAATTACCAACACAACACAAAGGGAGACTAACTACCAAGAATTGATTAACTATGATGATTGGAGATGATGAAGGTGGACTAACAATGAACTAAGTAAAACAAGAACTAATAAGGACACTAGAGGTAAATGAAACAAGTAAACTAGAGAAACAATACTAACAAGATGGAGAAAATCAAATACGGAAAGGAGTAGGATTAGTTTGGGTTCGTAAGTGTAGTAGGATAGTTGGGTAATCAAAGGGGTGTAGGTTTCACCTAATTACTAAGGTCGGTCCGCGCTCTCGCGTCAAAGCCAATGTCCGCACTCTCATGTCTAAGACAATACCCGAATACTCATGCAAGATATTACCCAATACACAAGAATTCAACTACAAATCAATCACACAATGATGAGAAGATGAAAACAAGCATGAGAAGCATGGCCACTACAACTCAAACAAGCAATTCAACAAACACATGGTGCTCTTAACATGTGACTAGTAACTAAGAATCCACCTTTACCCTCAATCAAGCCCTAATTACCCATAATCCACACTTAATCCCCCTACTAACCCCACAATATGTCTTCTCACACATAATGAAACTAACCCTAACCGTAACAAGAGGAATCAACACAAACAACATAACATTCATAATGGAACAAACAAGAGTAAGAACAATAATCAAAGATTAAAACTTGAAAGATTAAACAAGGATTAAGAGTAAAGAGAGTAAGAAGATTTTAGCAACTAACAAGAATATGAAAAGATAAGAACTCGTATTAATAAGAAAAACCCAAATAAATCTTCCAAGGTTGTCAATCTTGGATGAATCTTGAAGAATTCTCTTAATACAAGGATAATTACTAAGATTAATCTAAGATTAGCAAAAGTTTAAGGAAAGATTAAGCTAATGAGAGGGGAAATTTATCTAGGGTTAAGTCTAATGTAGGATAGTCTAAAAAGTCCTTAAACAATACCAAGGAAGGGTATATATAAGGTTACAAGAGTGAAGGAATAGAAAAGAAGAGGCGCGGGCTACAGCTGGTCCATCCCGGTCGGGATGGTGGTGGTCCGACCGGGACGAGATGGTCCCGACCGGGATGAGCTTGGTCACGGTCGGGATGACACTCCAGAAGCCGCTGTTATCTCGCACTCCTTCCCGACCGGGAAGGCCACTCTTCCCGCCCGGGAAGGATCTTGTAGGCCTCCATTTTGATCATAAAGGTCCCCATTTCCTCTTCATAGGCTTCTCATCGATTCTCGATGCTCGGGATCGAGTCTAAGGGGCTCGGGAATGGATCCCAAGGTCTCGGGATCGAATCTAAGGCACCGAGTGATCGTTGCTTCATTTCGATGGCTTCAAATGCGTCTGAAACGAGTCGGAATCGTTCCAATTCTCCATGAATGGTCTTGGGAACCTAAAACGAACTAGAAGAAGCATAAGTAGCCCAGAAACTGCTCCAAAGAGCGATTTCACAAGAGAAACCGGGACCAAACACAACAAATAGGCACTACAAACTACACTAATCAATTGGCGCGACTAGGTGTACCGGGTGAGTTTTGGCTTTTGTTCTTTGTTTGGGTCTTAAGAATCAGGGTCGGTTTGCCTAAATTCTATAGTTTTATCTCTCAGGTTTCCTCGGATTGCCATCAGCGGTTGTGGCTAGACCTGGCAAAGTAAACTTGAACCCGAAAAACCGACCGAAAATACCTGAATTGAAACCGATCGAACACCTGATAGGATTAACCTGGACTAATATCCGAAACCCGATTCAATCTGAATCGAACCGAATTTGTACCGAATTTAATATAAACGAATGATACCCGAACCCGAGTATAACCGAACCAATAATAACCGAACTGATTGACTTGATTAATAAATACTTATTTTTTCATAAAAACACCCAAATTTGGGATTTTTCTTCATTTATTCTTTATATATTGATGGTTTTATAAATTATTCCCTACAATTTGAAGATAGAAGAAACACATAATCAAATTATTTATAGTTTAACTCAAGAAATTTATGACCCGAGACTCACCTAACCTGCTATTGACCCAACCTTAACCATACCCGACTCAAAATAACATAAACCAATAAAAGTGGGTAACCGAAATGAACCCGATCGAAATCGAACTAAAACTGAAATTTATGTCAACCCGATTTAGATTGAATCGATTTAACCATATTTGAAATCGAATCGAATGACCCGTTTGCCAGATCTAATTGTGGCAGGCCGCCAACTGTTTCCTGGTCTATGCTTTGAGGGTTTCCCGTGACACTTCGGGGCCTCGATTGGTAAGTTTGGGTGACTAGGGTGGTTTTCTAGGCGGCTGGGGTGTTTTTCTAATGCTTAAGTGTATTTGTAGGATGTCCCGGATATGGTGGGGCAGCTGGAGACTCGGGTGACCGAGCTCGAGGCGAAGGCGGGTGAGGCGCAACAGCTCCTGCAATCCCGGGCCGACGAGATCGCCTTTCTTAAGAAGCAGCTGGCTCGGTCTCAGGGTGAGACCTCTGCGCAGGGTGAAGCTAGGCATCGGATCGAGAGGGAAGCTGAGGCTGAGGCTACGGGTGCTACCTAGGAGATTGGAGGAGTTTCCGAGACGGCTACCTTAGACATGTTGTCGGGGATGGATGGTAGTGAGTCTCCTCTTCTAGACTTGGAGGACCTAGGTTTAGATGACAACCTTTGTGAGGTTGTGATAGCCATTGGCGCAGCTTCTAAGGGTCCATCCTAGCCTTGACTTGTGTATGGATTTGTATGTGTTGTATATTTTCTTTAAATTTTAGTATTTGAATTAGCTGGATTAGTCTTGTGTTTTTGTTTGGCAAATTGTTTATCTAGATTGACAAGTAGTCACTTTTGCGTTCATTTATTTGTGATCTGACCTAGTTTAGGGTGCGTTGGCGTTGCACAGAGGTACGAAAACAGTTCCTTTGGGATGTTTTCAAATGTGTTAGTTTGAGTCGGGAATCAGATCAGATAGCACATCGATTAAAATGTTTCGACTCGAGATGGACGAGACGTAAAATGTCAACGTAAAACATTAACGTGTTCTAACCGAGTATATTAGGAGATGAGTGTAATTGCTTTGACATTCAAAACGAAATTGAAGTTAAAATTCGGGCAACCTTTGAAAAAAAAGTTAGACCACTTTTTGCATACTCATAATATTGCCTTATTAGGCTACAGACGCGACTTGATGGTAACCGTTAATAGGCTACAACACGCCTAGGTGGGGTTGCTTATCCCCCTAAAAAAATGAAAAAATGCCCAAGTCTCGTGCATCCGACGGGTGAACTCGCGTTCCTGTGGTCCCTGCATGGGTACTTCGGTTTTTCGGAGCGGGTTTTAGCGGCTTCGGGAGGTCGTTCCCGATGTCCGAGGTGTCGTGTGGTAGCCATGGTTATGATGCGGGATCGGTGTTTCTACCTTTGGGGTTGCTCTAGATGCTGCACGCCTAGATATGGGCGCCTGGGCTAAGGCTCTCGGGTTCAAGGTTGCCTGGGCTCGGGCGGCTGAAGATTTGGGCGCCTGGGCCAGGGCGGTTCGGGTCCGGGTTATGGAAATTTTCGTTGTTTCCTTATTCTTGTGGGATTAGGGTTATATATACGGGTTGTGGGTGCTCGTTTTAGATATACTTGGATATCCATAGGGTCTAGCACATCTATATTTAGGGTCATGTTGGGTTTCGGGAATATCTGATCCCTTGCCGGCTCAAAGTTGAGTGGCACGGAACCTAAAGATAAAAACTTGTACCCTTAAGCACTCCATGCCTGGAATGACTCTCATTGTCAATGGTTTCGGACATCCGGAAGCCGTCGATTCTGAGTAAGGGGTGAGGGTACGTATTGGGAAGCCAACATCCGATAGATGTCAACAACCAATCCCGCCCGCACTATAGCGGCCTCTACTAATCAATCCGTGAGCAAATAACCTAGTTCTTTTGTTGTGGTGGAAATACTGTAACATCCCTTGTTTTAACCATATGGCTTTTACAACGTCGGTTGTTTAAGGACAAGTAAGTATTGTCGTCAAAGTAGTTGTATTTACATTCTTTGCATGCGATTTCAC
The DNA here is from genome assembly GCA_958450325.1 of Agrostemma githago. Lineage (NCBI taxonomy): Eukaryota > Viridiplantae > Streptophyta > Magnoliopsida > Caryophyllales > Caryophyllaceae > Agrostemma > Agrostemma githago. The sequence goes on from OY288240.1 coordinate 58,877,913, forward strand.
GTGACAAGCAGACCACGAAAAGATGCACGTAGTAGAGTAGAGAGTACTAGTATTATACGTATTAGCAAGTCAGTTTTAACGTGATAATACGAATATTAGTCGTTCTCGTGGTATACCTTACCTGGTATTCTACATAAGATGCATCGAACCTAATAAGGCAAGCACCCGGACTAATGCGGAACCCGACCATCACTTTGTTCAGTTTTAGTTGTTTTACGTTTTGAATTCCGTGTTTAGGTGCTTTAGCATGCGATTATAAGGTCATTAAAGCAATAAATCATATGAAAAACTGTAAATGCGAATGTAAGTAAATCACATTGTGAGGAGTTGCACCCTCGGAGTATACACTAAACGGGACTCGATGCATAGATAGTTTTGAGAACAGATCTCGGAATTACTCGGGTCTATTTAGTGTGTTTTAGTATTTGCGGTTGAAGTTGGGACGTTACGTATTTTAGTAGATGCTTGTGGGCCTAGCGCCCACATCTAGTGTTGTCGTAGAGCATAATAATAGAAATACAAATATGAAAAGTTTTGTTTAGATGGCAACCTAGTGACGACTCGATCAACATGTAATACACCTGATTTTATAAAGTAAATTAAATTAAAGTAATATTCGTATTTTTATTTTATTTACGATTTAACTCGTACTTCTTAAAAAAATTATAAAACAAATTTATCGTTTAATCGTTTCAAACTACTAAAATTCTATTTGACTCGGAAATTCTTCTTATATTTAAAATGTATTTTTATTTCTGTTTCGATTCATTTTATACATTTAATTTAATTCTTGTCGAAAGTCTATTTCGATGATTTAAATTCTAAATTCTTTTGATTTATTTATATTTGAGCTCGAATTTCTATTTTCGACTCGAAGTTCATTATTTTAAAGTTTCGTCAAAATATTTATTTCCTTTCCTCTAGAAATCAATTTAATTCATTTTATCGAAAATTTATTATTTATCGGGAAATATTATTTCATCGTCTAATTATTTATTTCTATAAGCTTCGTTTTCATCTCAAATACTTTATTTACTCGTTTTTATTTGACGGCCCGATTATCTATTAATTTATTGACTCATTTTAATTCAATAACTCATACGCCAGTCAACTTACCGTTACGGAATTCGTAATTCGTATTCCTAACCCGATTCATTAATCAATCCGTATTCCCTTACTCACCTTAACTTATTAATTCATTTCCCATTTACTATTTGATTCAACTCATTTGCTTTATTTTTCCACCTCTTCACATTTTCGTACACCTCCACCGCTTCATCATTCTTCTGACATTCACTCCTCATTCCTTGATCGTATCCTCGCCTTCACCCTCCATATCCCGTCTTTCCTTTTGTCCGTTTCATCTCACCTTCACGCTCATCTTCCCTTTTTCATTCTTCTGCGATCAGCCTTCTTCTCCTTCGGTTTTATTCTTTTTTTTCCTGTTGATGCTACATTCTGCCGCTGCTGCGGCTAGACTGCTGCTGCTGCGGACTGTTTTGTACCGCTGCTGCTACTACATCTCTTCTTTGCCGCGGTACGGTGTTACGTGTTACTATTGTGCTATTATTTTCGTTCTGTTGCTCCACGTTTGCTGCTGCTGCTGTTCTGTTTCCCCTCTTCTCATTCTTCATCTTCTCCTTCGTTCTGTCCATCGTTATTGTCTCGTTTTGTGTGTTACTGTTGTATACCGTTGCTACTGCTGTTATGGTGTGTACTGCTCTTGTTTTTGTTGTTGTTGTTGTTGTTGTTGTTGTTGTATTCCGTGCGGCTGTTACGTGTCATGTTGGTGCTGTATCTCTTCTCCTTTTGTTTCTTCTTTCTTCGTTCTTTTTTTTTCTTCTGCCTCGTTTCGTTTCTGTTCGATCTACCTTCTGTTACCAATTGTGGTTCGGTTTTGCTGCTGTCTTCGTCGTTATGTTGATTTTGCTACTGTTGTTTGTTGCTGCATGACACTGTTGTTGCGTGTCTCTTTTCCTCTTCATCTTCTCCTCCTCCTCCTCCTCCTCCTCCTTGTTCTTCTTCTTCTTCGTATTTGTTTCTGTCGACTGCTGCTGTTTCTCTATCATCGTAGCCTTCTTCTGTCTTCTTGATCTTCCTCATTTCTGTTTGTGTCGGATACGCTGCTCCGTGGTCGTTGTTATGCTACCGTCTTGCCCTTGCTCTTGTTCTTCTTTTTTCCCTTTTCCCTCTGATTTCATTTCTTGTTGTTTGCTGGTGCATCTTTTCCGAGCTGTTTCATATTGTTATTGACTCGATTAAGTTCGGTCCTCACTTTTCTCTTGACGCATCAATTCTCATTTTGTCCTCGTGTTTGTTTTGAGAATCGAGCATCTGTTTTGTGACCATCTTCGTTAACTCCGACTCCTTTCTTTTTGGTTAAGTGCATTCTCGTTTACGTTGGAGCTTGCGGAGTATTGAAGAATAGGTGTCTGAGACGACTGTAGACTCGGGAGTGGAGCATGGACTAAATCGGCAGGCATTTGCTTTGAAGTTATCGACTTAAGGTAACTTTAGGACGTTACTCGGTATTATAATCGTATGTTTGAGTAGTAGTATGTAGTAAGTATTTTAACTTCGGTTTTTCTAATTTTAGCTATTTATTATTTGCTAATTATATTATTTTTAAATTGTGTACCTTATAAATATTTTACGAGTTTTCGATATCGTTTTATAAATCGTTAGTAATTTTATTATTTACGATCGTTATAGTATTTTGTTGGTTATCGTAACACTAGTAACTGAATAATATCAATTTCATATTTTCTTCATATTTTTTTTAATTTGTAATTCTAACTTAAAATTGTATTTTTATATTATAATCAAGATTTTTATAAATGTTCAATAAATTAATTCTGTTTTACGACTTATATTAATAAATGAGAAAGTAGTCGATTTTGTTTTAAATACATTTTTTTTAGTCGAGACTATTTTCACTAATAATTTCTTATTTGTTTTCAATTGAGTATTTTTAGTAAAATCCGTATTTATTTATTAATACAAGCTGCTATTTGCTAAAAACAATTTGAAACCTTTGTAAATTTCTTTTCATTGATAAAATTCGTCGACTCAATTAATTTTGATATCGTTTTCTTAAAAACATATCTTTCCTAAAATTTATAGTTTTAACTCGATTTCCTAATTATTTATAAAATACTATATATTGAATTATTATATTTTATTTATATTTCGAGTAACGAATTTAGATGTATAATAAAGTTACGATAATGCCGGTAATAATAAAATGTTAATTTCGTTAGAAATGTTATCCTTAATACATTTCACATATTTTAATAACTTACGTAGTTTCTATAACGAAATTTTTATTTTAAGTAAGTCTCTAAAATTAGTAAGTTTCCCTTTTAATATAAAATGTTTATTTCTTTTGTCTTCATATTAATTACGATGATTATATTTATTTTGGAATATCGATAATGGTTGTTTTGGAGTTATGGAATAAAGTCAAGTGTGGGGTTAGAGTAATATAATCTAGGGTTTACGGTTTTGCCATCAACTATAAGGCTAGTGTATCAGGAATCGGTACATTAGTTGTTGAACGGGGTGACAGGTATCCCGGGAGTTGTGTACATTTTGACCTTAAGCTTAGGCCTCGCAGTAACTTGCCGTCATAAGTTGAACTGGGTGACAGGTAATCCCAGGAGGGGTGTGCAATATCTTAAACTAGGGCCACGCATTTATAAGTCGCCGCTCTATTATGGTTGAGTAGCCTAGTTAGAGACCGAAGTTTTATTTGTTTGAACTAAGTTCTCGAAGCTAGTTTTTGGTATTCTCCTAGTGAAAGTCTAGATTCTACATTAATCCTATCCATAACGCCATTTTGAATATTTTTATTGTTATCGATATAAATTGGTTTGCAGGTTGGCAAATATTTGAAGTTTTCTTCTGAACACTTGTTCTGATTTTATTGTTCCAATATTTTACAAGTTTTCTCCGAAAGCTTATTTTTATTATATCTTTTAATGTTTTCCATTTTAACTTTTTTGATATAATGATACTATTATTTTTCCATATGATATAATATGGTTAGGAGAACGTCCGAGTTACTCCCCCTTGACGTGGCTGTTATGTTTATAACATGACAGGTATTTGCTGCTGGGTTTTGGGTGTGAGCTAGCGAGTAGCGTGGATCCCACTCTTCTTCATTCATGTTTATTTATGGATTTTCTGGTAACCCTGTTTGGAGAATTTTTATTTTAGCCCTTTTGTAAAAAGTGGCCACTGTATTGGCGGATCCTCCTAGCTTGACCAGTGACTCCGGCAGAACTCCGTTACCGTTTGGCCTTCCCGCGGCTACTCCGGCAGGGCTTTGTTGCTAAGGACTAGTTCTGCGGCTAATCCGGCGGAACTTCGTTACTAGTTTTGAGCTAGTCGATCACAGGCACCTCGGTATCGAGTGGGGTGCTCGAAGGTGAGGAGTAGCGTCGATGTCGCTTTTTTTATCGGAACTACGATAGACTGGATCGTTGGCCTCGGGTGTCGGAGTGCGAGCCCTTAGCGAGAGTTTAGGAGGGAGAAGAGAAGAATGAATTGTGTCGAAATGAGGGCGTGAAGGGGGGTATTTATAGGTGTTTTCGGCCCTCGTCGCCCATATGAACGCCTGAGCTGGGGCGCACCAGGACTCAGGCGCTTGGGCTAAGGCGTGGTGAGACAAAGGCGCGTAGGGTGAGGCGGTTGGGATTTTGAGGATACGGTTTTGATACTTTCCAAAATCGTGAGACGGATGTATAATACGTTTCTTGGGTGTTAAGACTTCCCACAGCTTGACCTAGCGCCGTGGGTTTAGTGGGCCTCGGGTGTTCATCCCGAGGTTCGCTTGACACGGTGTTGACTCGGTTCGAGTTTCGAGGCCAACTTGGGGTCCCGGTGTCGGATTTAACTCTAATTAGTGTCTATGTGACCATAACGACACGACTAAGGCTGCCATCATTTTAGTTTTTAATTTTTCCGAGTAATTATTTGATCCGTTCTATAGGAAAAATACCTACAACATCGCGAACCCGTGTCACGTTGCAGTCCTATCGTCATCGGGTGTTTGTTGGGCACTTCTGCAGCCACCAGGTCCAAATCTGGGTGTCTACAGAAGCCCCCACTTTGACTGAGGCTTGGACAAGGTGAAAGTCAAAGTATAGCCGCCCAGGTCAATCAAAGATTACGACCTGGTGGCTGTTCGGTCGGGTCGTTTTAAGTCCAGTGGACTACGTATTGAGGCTCGCCAACCATAGGTTAGAAATCATACCTGACGTCTTCGTTTGTTGTTGCTTGCTTGGGCCCGGGCCGTTGCTTGATATCTTTGTTCTTGATTCTTTGTGCGCGTGCGCCTTGTCTTCTTCGGTTTATTTAAAGGTTTTGTTTGATTTTTAATGTTTTTAGTGTGTAGGTGACGCGTTAAGCGTACGTGCAAAGAGCGCTCTTATGTGTTTGCCTTTATTTAAACAAATGTTTCATTCGGGATGCTTGTGAACCCTTGATAAAACGTTCGAGGGCGTTAGTCTCCACTCGAGCAGCTGTCTTTCGGGACGCCTATGACCCCTAAGACAAAATAAATTGTGATAAACTACTCGAGGGCATTAGTCTCCACTCGAGCGGCTGTCTTTCGAGATGCTTATGACCCCTAGGACAGAAATTCTTGTGCCTCCGGGATAACTAAGACCCCTCGGGCAAAATTGATGTGCCTCCGGGATAATTAAGACCCCTCGGGCAAAATTGCTGTGCCTCCGGGATAACTAAGACCCCTCGGGCAAAATTGTTGCGCCTCCGAGATAACTAAGACCCCTCGGACAAGATTGCTGTTTGTTTAATTTTTAGTTATTTTTGTTTTGCAGGTTTGTCTTATCTTGTTCGGGTTTGCTTTTGCTTGGTCTTAATTTTGTTGTGTAGTTGTGTTTAGTCAGAGTTTGTTTGGATTAGTTTGAATTGCTTTATTATTCGTTCGAGTGCAGTGTCTAAGCTAAGTGCGGTTCTGATGTTTGTTTCGTTATCGAGAGTGTATTATTGACGTCGATTAGTAATTATTCCGCTCATTGTGATTTCGTTCGTTTTAAAGGTCGCATGTTTTATGTGTATCGAATTTCGAGTTTGTTTGCTTTGTTGTAGCCTGTATCGGGTCAGTTAGGCGCGCACCTGTTTGCGCCCTAGTCTTCAGGCGCCTAGCCCCCAGCGCGCCATAACTCATGCGCGTTGCTTGGGGCGGTCGGGGTTTTGCGGTCCGGGTCTGTTTAAGTGAACGAAAATTGGGGCGCTCGTCTTATTTCACAAAGAATTCGAACGCGTCATTCTTTTCGCCTCAAGACCGATTTTTCGACTTTTCTTGCCAAGTTTTGTTTCGATTTCCGCTATTTATGACAATGTCGACTCCGGGTTAGTGTTCTTTACTTGTTTAATGTCGATTTTGCTTGGTTTGATTGATTATTTGTTTTTTTAAACCCTAGACAATTGATTTAGGGGTTTTTTGATTCGTTAACTTTTGATGCTTGGCTCCATTGTTGAATTAGGGTCAATTAGAGTTTGTTAGGTTAGTTATACGCTTGATATAGGTTCTCGAGGTGCGATGATCGCTCCTTAAGGGAATGTGTTTATAATGCTAGGGTTAAGGACCGTTTCTCGATTATTCCCGTATTTGTTTTGCATAGTTTTGTTCAAATAGTGTTTATGAGGATGCGGGTAGCTCTCTTGTCGATTCTTATGGGCTAGGATGACTTTTAGGACCTTCCTTAAGGTTTTGTGTGTCTTAAGACGGACCAAAAGGTGCCGTAATGATGCCGAATTTTCCCGAAACCACTTCCATTGTGACTGGGATCGAAAATGGGTGCTAACAGCTTTCACGGAATTTTGATATCTTTGTCCGAAATTTTGACCCTATTTTGACCTGTTTAAACTGATTTAGCCTGACTAGGGTTATGTTTTTTTTTTGGTTTTGTTTACAGCTAGAGATGGTACCGAGCGTCCCAAGGGAACTTCCTCGGTTGGTGCTAGTGCTAATGCTAGTGCTAGTGTGGAGGTTGTCGGGGCTTGTTCGCAGACTCCCCGAGGGATTTGCAGGAGACATAGGAGTATTTCGTCTCAGCGTCGCGATCTCGAGACTATTAATGAGGCTGAATTCGATAGAGTGAAGAAGCGTAAGCTTTCGGAGACGGTTGCTAGGAGGGCTCACGTTCCGGTTCCTGTACCGGAGGATGAGGAGACTGTCTTTGAGGATCCTGAGTGGGCTCGGGATTGGGATGGTCATCCGCTGATGTTTCACCTTGACTGTCACATTTCTCACCGGGTCGTGCGGGGTCTGGTGAGTGTCCTATTCGTGCTTATTAGTTATGTCTCAGGTTTTATTCTTTTGCCTCGGGTTAGGTTAGGTTTGTTATGTTTATCCTTGCATTGTTTTGGTTTGCAGCCCCCAGGTCCGATGAGGACTTTCTCGGGTTTTACTACGTGTCTTGATATCTATTTTCAGAAGTTGACCCCTACGGTAAAGAGGATTATCGAGAGGACCGCTCTAGGTCCTGTGGTTGGGCAGTGGGTTAGATTGGTAGGTTGCAAGACTAATTGCAACCTTATGGTGATTAGAGCGATGATAGATCGCTTCCACGATACTACTTCGACCTTCCACATGGCTTTTGGGGAGGTCGGGATGACCCTAGAGGATTTTGGTATGATTAGCGGTCTGCCCTGGGGTTCGGATAGGATTAGGTGGGCTGCCGAAGGCCCTAGTCTAGATAGTGATGAGGTGCGGGGCCTCATCGGGGATTGTTTACCGCGTGAGGCATATAGTACGCCTCATGCTTTGGTGAGTTCTTATATCACCGACCACTTCAAGCGAGTGGCAGTGCTGTAGGGTCGGGAACCCAACACGCCGGAGCAGGATGCCCGGTTGTGGTTGTGGTACTTCTTAGGGTCGACCCACTTCTCGGACAAGGGCGAGAGGTTCAGCACTAGGATTTTGCCCTTCCTGGCTGAGCTGACTCAGCTAGGGCGCTACGAATGGGTGACCGCGGCTTTCGCGGAGATGACTCGCTCCCTGCAAGTCATGGTGAGGCCGTTGGTGATAGAGCTGGCCTCGGGTGTGGCCATTGTGGGACCAGGCCTTATACTAGGCAACGGGCATGACACGGAGAAATGTTGGAAGTTGAAACATCTTATTCAAGATCTGATCGAAAGTGGGAAGATACCACTACCCAGTGATAAGCCAAGTAACAAAAACAATCCTCTTGCTACTCATGCCATTTTTACCGGAGAGGTAGTTGACTGCTCTCATCTCATTTCCCCTTTCATTTCCCAAATCAACGGGATATGGAACGACGATGAAGATGATGTTTTCTTGGCTAAGGGGGAAGTTGTCCCCGTCACCATCGAAGAGATCCGGAAAGCTAAAGCCAGAGCTCTGGCCGGCACACACGCCATCACGGCCAGTCTCGCTACTCCGGAAACCGTCACTGAACCTTCCAGGACGGAACTCACTCCCGAAGAGCCAAACGCTGACACGGCCCTAGTCAGACAACTAAAGAGGGTCCGAACTGATATTAATATATGGCAGCTTTTGGTTAGTTCTCAGGAGCATCGGGCAGCACTTACTAGGGCCCTTGATGAAATCAAGGTCGACTCATCGGTTACCCCCACCGAGATGGTAGCCACAATCTTGCCACACCTCAATGATAAGTCTAAACGAGAAGGCCCACTTATCACTTTCTCCGAGTCCGACCTTCCACCATTCGAGACCACCCATAACTTGGCCCTATACATCACGGTGATCTGCCGTAACAAGTATCTCCCGATGACCCTGATTGATGACGGGTCCGCAGTAAACGTCCTTCCTTTAAGGACAGCCAAGGCCCTCGGCATTACCGAGGATGACTACCTTCCGACTGCAAAAACTATCCAGGCTTTTGATGGGAGCCCAAAATCGGTTGCTGGGGCCGTTAAACTAACAATCATAACGGGCCCGATCGAAAAGGAGTTAGAATTTCAGGTGATCGATGTCACTTCATCTTTCAATCTGCTACTTGGGAGACCATGGATCCACGCGGTCAAAGCTGTGTCTTCCACTCTTCACAGAAAGGTCGAGCTACCCTTACAAGATAGGATCGTCACTCTTGAAGCTACTCCCATAACCGTGTCAAGCTGCAACACGGCAGGCTCAGCCGACCTACGAGGATTCAACTTTGTGGGAATGATCGAGGAAGAATACCTTTTCCGGCCATACTTCACTACTAGCATCGATACGATGCTACAGAATCTGGGTTGTCTACCGGGAATCACATCAAGGCCCTATCTTCCACCCGGGAAAATTATCAAAACCCTGAACAACGGACAATCTCGCCTCGGTCTAGGCTACACCATGGCGCCCGGATACACGGACCAAACCAAGGCGTTCACGTTCGTCACCCCGGTGTTCGGAGCTATTCAAATGGGCCTCTATCAGCCCACCATCTCATATCCTGGGACCAAACTGGCTCGGGAATGCAATTTCATCCCAGATGATATCTTTGCTCTTATTCAGGCTGAATCAAAGGAGGGCACAAGCAATACTGAGCCCATTCTAGGACTACTATTCAGGGAAGACAACGTCGTCCCGACCCCCAAACAGGAGTTAGTCAGCTTGATTCTCCGCAGCAGCAGGTTCGATCCAACTAAGCTAATCTCTGAAGTTGGTGCCAGCACCGGGAAGAGAGCTTGGAGGAAGAAAACTAAATGGACCGACAGTCAGGGTCGAGTCTACAAGCTAACTACTGGTGAAGGAGATATGCATGCTATCGAATCCGAATCTGAGTCCGAGTCAGAGTCAGAGTCGGAGTCTGAGTCAAAGTCTAGAGGGTCCAGTACTAGGATTGAGTCTGTAACCCCTCTCCTTTCTTTAGACACACCATCGAGAGCCCCGGAGTCCGTCCCGAGGGCTCTCCCTATCCCGCCTCTGACCAACGATCAGATGGCAGCTCTCTTCGAGCTATTTTCAAAATTCACTATCAATAATAACGATAACCGTTCTGCTTATGACTTGGCTTATTTTCAAAATGTTTTCAAAAATCTTACATGCAATGACTTTGAGAAACCCGACGAACAGGTGTCATTGCCTCCGCATCTAATTGAGCAACTTGAACAAAGGGAGTCCCGAGATCCGGTAATCGAAGAAACCTATTCCATCAACGTAGAAACCCCTTTAGAACCCCAGATGCTTAAGTTTGGCCTATCTTTAAACCCCGAGGAGAAACAGCAATTCACCGACCTCCTCCAAGAATTCAAAGACGTCTTTGCATGGTCCTACAAGGACATGCCGGGAATAGACCGGGAGATAGCTGAACACCGAATACCCATCAAAGACGGGTACAAGCCGGTAAAACAAAAACTCTGAAGAATGAGGCCCGAATGGTCTCTCAAAGTCAAAGAAGAAGTTGATAAACAATTCAAAGCAGACTTTATTCAAGTGTCTGAATATCCAGACTGGGTTGCAAACATAGTACCAGTACCCAAAAAGGATGGCAAAGTCCTAGTATGTGTAGATTTTCGGGACCTTAATAAGGCCAGCCCAAAAGATGATTTTCCGTTACCACACATCGACATACTGGTGGATAACACGGCCGACCATGCCCTTCTATCATTCATGGACGGGTATGCCAGATATAATCAGATCAAAATGGCGGAAGAAGATATGGGTAAGACCACCTTCATCACACCTTGGGGGACTTACTGCTATACCGTGACGCCATTCGGGCTTATTAACGCTGGTGCAACTTATCAACGAACCGCCACCACTTTATTGAATGACATGATGCATAAGGAGGTAGAGGTCTACGTCGACGACATGATTGTCAAGTCCAAGGACCGAAACGGGCACATTGCAGCCCTAAGGAAGTTCTTCACCCGACTACGCAAGTACAACATGAGGTTAAACCCTCAAAAATGCAGTTTCGGGGTAACATCGGGCAAACTACTGGGCCACATTGTCAGCCAACGTGGCATCGAAGTTGACCCAGCAAAGATCAAGGCAATTACCGAGATGTAACCGCCTAAAACCGAAAAGGAGATAAGGGGGTTTCTCGGGAAAGTCCAATATATAAGCCGATTCATTTCAAAGCTAACCATGGTATGTGAGCCCATTTTCAAGAAACTGAAGATAGGAGAACGAACACTATGGGACGATAAATGTCAAATGGCTTTCGATAAGATCAAGGAGATTCTATCCTCTCCACCGGTGTTAATGCCACCTCAACATGGTTTACCTCTATCGTTATACCTAACAACGACCGAGACGGCCATGGGCGCTATGCTAGCCCAGACGGTCGATTCCGAAGAGCGGGCTATTTACTACATCAGTAAAAAGTTCTTGGAATACGAATGCAAGTACACAATCCTCGAGAAGACGTGTCTAGCTTTAGTATGGGCCACTAAAAAGCTCCGACACTACATGCTTAGTCACGAGATACATGTGCTATCCAAAATGGATCCAATCAAGTATCTATTCGAGAAGCCCATCCTCAACGGCCGTATATCTAGATGGACTTTAATGCTAGCAGAGTTCGACCTCAAGTTCCTACCTTTAAAAGCCATCAAAGGCCGAGTAGTAGCAGAATTCCTCGCCGATAGCCCGATATCGGAGGAAGAACACACCGATACTTGGGCCTTCCCAGATGAAGACATATTCCATACCGACACCGACACATGGGATCTATATTTTGACGGAGCATCCAACTTCCGAGGATTTGGTGTCGGGATCTTGCTAATCTCACCACAAGGGGAACACACCCCATTATCAATCAAGCTAGATTTCGACGTGACTAACAACGCAGCCGAGTACGAAGCATGCATTCACGGGTTGCAAGCCACCACTGATTTAGGGGTAACAAACCTCCGGGTCCACGGTGACTCATCTTTAGTCATAAATCAAACCCTACAAAAATGGAAGACTCGGAACGCAAATCTAGTGGCTTACCCAGCACGAGTAAGGGTTCTCGAAAAACAATTCCAAAAAGTGGAGTACATTTATCTGCCTCGGGAAGAAAACCAGTTTGGAGATGCTCTCTCAAAATTAGCATCTTTACTGAATATCCCAGCGCATCTAACCAGCATGCCCATTTGCGTCGAAAGGCGGTCTGAGCCGGCATACATCCACGCTATCCAAGATATTTAAATAACTGATCCAGAACCTTGGTATCAGGCTGTTCTAACCTACTTAACGTCAGGGGAATATCCTCCAGGAGCTGAAAACCGGGCCAAGAAAGCTCTACGAAGATGGGCGACCCAGTTCTTTCGCACAGACGACGGACAGTTATATAAGAAGACAGCACAGGGGGCTTTACTCCTATGCATTGACAAAATTCGATCCGAAAGAGTCATGGCCGAGGTACATGATGGTGAAAACGGTCCGCATATGAACGCCCATATGTTGGCCCGGAAAATCGCAAGACTCGGTTATTATTGGAATAGCATGGAAACTGACTGTCAGTTGTATGTTAAACACTGTCATAACTGTCAGATTTTTGCCAATGTTCAGCACATGCCTTCATCCCTATTATATACAATGACATCACCATGGCCATTCTCAACATGGGGAATTGATATAATCGGGAAAGTAAACCCTTCCGGGACGCGAGGTCACTGCTTCATCCTAGTGGCTATTGACTATTTCACTAAATGGGTCGAAGCCGAGTCGTACCGGATCTTGAATGCCAAACATGTGGCTAAGTTCATCCAAAACAAGATTATATGTCGATACGGGATTCCACACGAGTTCATCACCAATCACGGGACCCATTTCCAAGCTGAAACTGCCACTTTGCTGGAAAAGTACAAGATCCAAAGGCATACATCATCGCCTTACCGTCCCCAAACAAATGGAGCGGTGGAGGCGGCCAGTAAAACAATTGTCACCATACTTAAAAAGATGGATGAGAATTACCGGGACTGGCCCGACAAGATACCCTTTGCCTTGTGGGGATATCGGACATCAATTCGAACTGCAACCAGAGCAACTCCATACTATCTGACATATGGAATGGAAGCAGTCCAGCCAGTCGAGCTAGAAGTACCATCCCTTAGGATTCTGCTCGAGAGTCAAGTACCTGAAGCAGATTGGGTCCAAGCCCGATATGACTCACTAGTTCACTTTGACGAACGACGATCCCGGGCTCTGAATAATATTCAGATATATCAGAAAAGGATCCAACGGGCTTTTAACAAAAGGGTTAGGCCAGGAATATCAAAGAGGGCGATCTAGTACTAAAATCTTTTCGAGCTTTACTACCGGTTGACCCAAGGGGGAAGTTCAAACCCAATTGGGCTGGGCCATATCTAGTAAAGAAAATCCTCTCGGGAGGAGCAGTAATGCTAACGGACTTAGACGGAAACGAGTTCGTCAATCCAACAAACTTGGATCAGCTGAAGCGTTACTATCCATAAGCCCAATCTCAATGTCATTTGCAAAATTTATAAAAAAATTTCTTTTATGAATTTTCAAAAATTTTAAGCAAGTCAATAAGCTAGGATTATTTATCCTACCGTTGCACATCTTGAAATAATAATCTTGATGTATTTCGAAAAATTGCAAAAATGCTTCTGAACTACGGAAGGTTTGATTCCATTAATTTTGGATACGTAGGCAACCCCTCAAAAGGGTACAACCGCTGCAATAACGAAAAGACGGGAACGGTATTCACTAATATGTCTTTTTATTATTTAAGAAAAACTGATAAACTCGGGAATTTCAAAAAAAATACATCACAAAAAAAACAAACAACAAAATCACACCACAAAAATAGTAGTAATACTTAAATAATAAATTTAGGAGACTACTCGTACATTTTTCCTTTCCCCTTATCTTTCGGGTCACGTGGAGCCCGAGGCCGACGGGGTGGGGGTGAACGTTCCCTAATTACAAAGGGAATTTCTTTAGTTCGAACCCGCTTCTTCGATTTTGGGTTTTCCACCATTTGCACCGGTCCAAGCCGAGCCCTGACGGGTTCGGGAAGCCTGTCTCGAGGACCAAGTTGGTCCTTGACCGCCAGCCTTGGCCCTACTCTCCTTTCTAATTCCGTCTGGGGGCTCACTTTCCCCCATGCACCCTTAGTACTGGACCCTTCAGTCTGAGTCCTAGATCTCCCCTTCTGACCTGTCGAAGTAGCTTCTTCGGCAAAGAAGCTTCTATTATCTTTAGCATGCTCCCGGCATAACAGGTCATAGGCCTCGTCAGTTTTTAAGGCAGCTCGGGTTTTAGCTGAATCAGCTCGTGTCCATCTCACATAAGACTCAGATACCCAGATCGAATGAGGATTTTTGGGAACAGGCCAAGTAGCTCGTGTATACCACCTTTGCATCCAGGTGTCACGCATTACATCCGTCAACTGAGTAGATTCACTCACGACTGCCTCAATTTCCGGGATTCTTTGCACCCGACCATATTGCCTAAGTATGCGATCGGGAAAGAGGTGAATTGTCTGGCTAAAAGATAGGATTACCTGATATCTAGCCCTGTCTCAGGACTCCAAGCCGGTCCAAACGTAAATCGGCCACCATGGCACGGCCCGGCGGATCAGTAGGCCTCCATGGAAGGATAGCACCTCATCCCAGTATTTTTTGGTATTGAAGCGAGAAAAGGCAATAGCTCGTCTCCTCGCCATTACTTGCCTGGGTTGATACCGGCTCACGTCTAAGGGAGGATCCAAGATCGATAGCCTCTCAAACAGCCACAACTGAAAAACCCGCAAAAAATCAAAATCGTCGGAATCACGTCAAAAAAAGAAGTGAAAAGACGTGAAAACCGCAGAAACCGGGAAAATCGGGAAGAAACCGCGCAAACCGCAGAAACCGGAAAATTGGAAAAACCGGAAAAATCAGAAAAAACCGGAAGAATAAAAAAAACCGGCATACCTGTAGAAGGCGGGTACTCCCAGTCAGCCGGACTGACGGATCCCTCTTGCGATTATCCAAACCCTGGATAATCTCTCCTGTAATCAACCAAGCCGGGCTGTGCTCCGTCTCCATCAGATCACCCACAGTGAAAAGTCTAACGTGGCCCATGCAAGATAATAAATCCATATGCCCTTCGAAGGCATAGACATGGAGCATGCAAAAAGTAAAGGCCCTACGGCTATGGACCGGCCTGACCCGGACATCATCTGGGTTCATAAACTTTTCAGCTAAATCAATCAAGGGAACGGTATCTCCTTCCAGCATACGGGATACCTCCATATGAGAAAGCCCTAAAAATTCCCGTAACTTCCTCCTTGGGTCAGGAACTGAAAAAGGAATAGCAGGACGAAGTATGGGATTCCATCCTCCTGCAGCAGCAATTTCCTCAGGAATAGGGCAAGTTTCTCCTCGAGGAAAACCAAATACATGATAGATATCGTCCCAATAAGACAGGCAAGCATCCAAGAAGTGACGATCTACTTGCATCTGACGGATCATAGACAATTGGGCAACGCCATTCTGATTTAAGATAGCCCTATCAGCATCCCTGAAATATTTGGACCATTCATGCAGCATTCCAACTAATCGGTCAATCCCCATAATTGATTTGCTAAAAAGAAAGAATAAGTTTTTCAGGGTTTGTTCTTTTCTTTAAGAAATTGAGGGAATTGTGGAATTATGAAAATTTATGAGGCAAGGAGAGAGTATTTATAGCATAAAACCAAGTTCTCCTTTTCACCTTAGGATTCCCAATCCTAGTGTATTTAGCATACAATCCTTATCCTAAGGCTTAGCTAAGTTATCCCGAGCATCCCTATTCCTTTTCAGAATCAAAAAAAAATCTCTAATTTTCAAAGACTCCTACAAACTTAAAAATTCAAGCCTTTTCTCAAAATTTTATTCCCCAGCACGAGTCATTTTTCCTACAAATATTATGTGCAAAACTTTGCTACTTTTCATAAATATGTACAGGACGACTCAAACATGACCATGCAATTTGCATAACTCCCCAGCGGCATTTAACAAGATGAGCCCACATATAGGCCCATTTTAAGTCTTATGCGACGAGTTCAATTCCCCACGGAGTTATCATCATCAGTTCAGGTACATTTCTAGTCCATGGCCGGCGGGCCCTTACGCAGGTCTAATGGACCTTAAACGACCCGACCGGAAGCTATCGGGTTTTAATCCTTGATTGACCTGGTAGCTACTCTGACTTTCGCCCTGTCCAAGCCTCAGACAGAGTGGGGGCTCTGTAGACACCCACATTTTGCTGCCAGGTGTCTATAGTAGTTTCCGACAAACACCCGATGATGATCGAACGCGAACATGCTTTAACGTACTCGGAAATGGGCTCGAAATCATGGATATTTAGCTTGGGCTATTTAAGGAGTACAAATCTCACAAAACCAACCTCAAATTCAGGCCCAGTGGGTCGTTTCGAGTCAAATAACACTAATTTGGGTCGAATCCGACACCAGGGGTAAAACCGTCTTTTAGCGACCGAGTCAAAACCCGGTCAAAGATTTTCCCGAGACTTGTGAACCGACCGTGATGTCTCACGTGTCCAGTTCTTACCCAAACTCTACAAAAAATCAGCTACATAAAATAATAAACAATTCCGTTTAAGGTAGAATTCGATCTCAAGCAGGAATTCTAGCCGAAAACCGATTCAAACACCCGACCGAGTGCAAACACTTGGCCGAGCAGCACACAACCAGCCGGTTTTCCTTGCTTCTTCACCAAGAAAACGGAATTCTCGTTCTTCTCAGCTTCTTACCCAAGCGGTAATTCTAATTCAAATACACCTCTTCTAAGTCAAGGTCGGGTACTCCCTATAAATAGCCCCTTGCATACAACACAAATAACACATGATTAATTCATACAATCCCCGACACACAGAATTCCTGAGACACATCAATTATTAGCAACATACACCCATACAACTCCTTACACTTAGCATCGAGAAACCGATATTACGTCCAAACCCGAAGGAAATCGACCCTTCACCCGTCACCTAGCCGAGCCACCACAAACTGACCGACATCACCTCGACGCTCCCGTGCCTAGCCACATTCCGACGAGCCCCGATCCGAGTTAACAAAAGCATGTAGGTTGAGGGTGTAACCAAACCCGATTTCTCCTTTTCTTCTCTTCTCTTCCTCGTCGTCCGTTTTCCTTTACGGGTCAAGCGTCTTTTTTTTATTTTTCTAATATCGATATTAACAAAAAACTATTTTCATAACAAACATTCTTAAAAATATGGTATCGATTTTCCATAATCGAATATTGTATCAAAAAGAATTATATCAAGATCTCGACGATGTCAAAAATCGTTACATCTTTTCTCGTTCAAATTCTTTTTAAACAATTTTACAAAACCTTTTTTAATTCATTCCGAATATTCGATATCGATTTCATAATCGAATATCGGATATGACGAAAATCGAAAACATGAATCAAATACAAATTAATTCATATTTTGTACGTGATTCATCAAATTTAGCAATTTCGAACATAAATAAAAAAACCGGACAGACCCGTACACGAGTCGCGCCACGCCCAGGCGGCTCGCGCACGGGCCTGAAACCCGAACCTTTTTTTTTTACTTTTTCGTTCGTTTTATTATTTATTCTACGAAACGATTTCTAAAATTTACATCTTTTCTAAAACTATTCCAAGTATTTGATATTGATTCATAGTCAACTATCGAATATAACGAATATCGAAAATATTAAGTCGAGTACGAATCATACAATATTCGTACGCGATTTAATAAAAGCATCGAATTTTCAAAAAACCGCCTTCGAAAACAGGCTGCCACGCGACCCGTCGGCGTCCCGGGCGAGCCGCGCGGCCGGCTGCCTCGGCGTGTCTTTCGTCTTTTTTTTTTATTATTTTTCGAACATCATTTTTATACAAAACCGTGCCTTTTTAACAAATATTTTTCAGATTTCGATTCTTCTCGATCTCGCATATTTATTTTACTTGCTATATTATTTTACAAATCGATACTAACTCGTTTGTTCATCTTGTAGCAAATTCATTCTTTTTCATCATTTGTTTTATTATACTAAAACGAATCTCACATGCTAAATTCCACTTTGACGTTAATTTTTCATGCATTAAACCGACCTAGCAACCCATTCAATTCCTCACATGCTTAGGAAAACAATGTTTGCATATCATTCATCGTATTACTAACGCGCGTATTAAAAAATCATTCGATATCCTAGTAGAGGCCGCTAATGTGCGGGCGGGGTTGGGTGTTCTTAGTGAACTTCCCAACACGTACCCTCACCCCTTACTCAGAACCGTGGTTTCCGAATGTCTGAAACCATTGGCAACGAGAGTCATTCAATATACGATTAACCGCTCAAGTCGGCATCTGTATCGAATTGCAAAGGGACGAGCCCAATAAACTCTGACATCGGAAATGGGCCGTATTTTGTACACGGCCCACTACGACATAGAGTGGGCTCGAACGGTTCCGAATAACCATAAAATTCGGTGGCGACTCCAACTTCGATTTAAATTTCAATTTGACCATCTCATATGGAGATTCATTCGCCTCCCCAAACCCGCGCGTGGCCGCGTCGGGGTGGACCTATGTCATGTCCACACAAAGCAATTCCGAACACGGTCACCTAAGGGACGGGACTCGGCAACCAAGGCCTTTTCACACCGTGGGTGGTCATAATGGTTAAAATGCACATCCCGTAGTAAATCCCTAGTAAGCTAGGTGGACTCAAGGTAAGAAACCAACAAAATCATTGATTTAGGGTCATTCTACTAGACTAAAGTCCAAGACTCGATTTATACTACTAGAAAGGGAAAGTAAACACTTGCACACTAGCCTCTAAACCGGGTTTTCGAAAACCTCTTTACACACTAGACACAACTACACATCACAAAACAAAGACGAGACAAGAACGAAAGAAAAAGAGACAAAGGCAACAAAACAAAACAAAACAAAAACATAAAGATAACAAACACCACCCCGAACTTCCAAACAAGCCACCACAACCACCACAAATTTCAACAAGCTCCACCCGAGCACACATCATCACAATTCTCCTCCAAACTTCACAAGAAAAAAAGAGGAAAAGAGATAGAATGACGTTACCGGTTGTCTTGAGCTTTCCGAAAATTACGGCGATCAAGAAACCTATAGGGAAAAAGGGCAAACACACATAAAACACAAAAACACGACACAAAGACACAAAATAAAAAGACACAAAGTAAAAATCTTTTTGATTTTTGCGAAAATTTTTCAAATTTTTAAGGTTTTTAAAAGATTTTTCGAAAAAACTACGGAAATAAAACTAACTACGATAGAATATCGCTCCCGCACACTTAAACCGAGCAATGTCCTCATGCTCGACCGTAGTGTATGGAGACACTAAAAAAAAGAAACTACGAAAATAAAGCTAAAAATCAAAAATAAAGTGGAGAAAAGGGTAGAATGTGTCCGACCGGGGTGTAGTCAAGTCACCATGGGCCGAGACGAGAAAAGATATGGATGGGGGAAAAAATAAAAAGAAAGAGAATAAAAGGAAATGGGAGGGGAGGACTAGGTTTAATCAAGTCACCTAGCCCGGATTCCGCCCAAATCCGGCTAAATCCTACAAAAAGGGTGAAAATCTTGTAAATTTAGATTTTTCAAATGACTCTCGATGTAGTCACGTCATCGAGAGTCGGGAGCAACGATTACCAAGGCCCCGAGGGCCACCATGACACAAATGATAAGGGGAAGGGGAACTAACAAGAGAAGACAAGCAATAAAAGACGGAAAAGAAAGGATAGTTGTCGTACCATGCGGTTAGCAACTCACTCGCTCCATTGTCTCATAGGTCGGTATCGGCACGTAGCTTGTCTCTGTCATTGCTATTCCTCTTCTTTCTCAATAAGTCCGCATGGTTGAAGTACAAAGGTATAAGGAGGTGGAATTTGATGTGAAACTTGGTGCAAGGGTTCAAGAATGAAGTGTAAGGGTGGGATAATAGAGGCAAGGGTGAGCCGGGAGGTTGGGAGGGGGTATAAAATGGTTGGGTGGGCTCGAATGACAAAGAAGAGGCCAACAGAATGAGTAGGGCATCATCCCGGTCGGGATGGATGGTCCCGGTCGGGATGACACACCCGACCGGGACGGGAAGGGTGGGATTTGCCGTGGATCCCGCCACCAAATAATAACCAACTAACCTAACTGGGTAGCTAGGGCAAGTCGGGTCGAATCCACAGGGACGGGGTGTCGGACTAAGGTATGCTACGGTCAAAGACTAGTTTCAAGACAAGCTAATCTAGGGGATAGACTAATGACTAAGCTAAGGTCTAAAACACGAGCTAACAAGGCTAAACGAATAACTAAAGACAAAAGGAAGCTAATAAATCGATAGAAAGAAACTAGGGCTAGGTCGGGTTCATGGATGTCAAGGACATAAGATGGGGAAAAACGGGGTTACTAGCGTGCTTTCGTAGTCTAGGTCACGTTCGGGCTCTCGCTACTTAAACGGCCTAGAGGTCATCCTCACCACGCTCTCGCTACTAATGAGGGAACCAAACCTACATCCAAACACACACATACACGAGAAGAGGCCAGAAAAAAATAAGGATTGATCCTCTCTAGTCTCACAAGCATTTCATTAAACATGTGGAGTGCAAGGTAAATGGGAAACAACAAAAACAACATCTAATACCACCCATCTCACCCTAATCATCCCTAATCACATCCAATCCCCCTAATAACCCTAGCAAGAGTCTACTCAAACATATCTAAAGGAAAGCTAACAAGAACAAGAAAAACTAACATAAAAACAAGAGCATACATATGTAAAACTAACAAGGATGATGAACAAAACAATAAACAAGAGCTAAAGATTGAAACTTGAATAACATAAACAAAGATTAAGAGTAAAAGGATGAGAAGATTATACCAACTAACAAGAGAATGAAAAGATGAGAACTTGTATATAAAGAACACCCAAAACATCCACCAATGTTGTCAAGATTGGATGGATTCTTCAAGAGATCCCTTAATACAAGATTAGCTAACTAGATTAAGGACTAATTAAAGACTAATCTACTCTAATCTAAGCTAATCTATGCTAAAGTAGTCTAGGGTTTAGTGGGTAATGTCTCCCATAACATAAGATTACAAGAGCGGGGTTATGTATAGGGTTACAAGAACAAAGGAGAAGAAAGGAAGCAAGTGCGGGCTACAGCTGCCTCATCCTGTCCGGGACGAAATGGTCCCGACCGGAACGGAGTAATCCCGACCGGGACGGCATGGTCCCGGCCGGGACGGACCCAAAACAGAACCCTTCGCATTTGTGCACCTCATCCCGGACGGGATGAGGTCCTTCCCGACGGGGATGGGTCTTGTAGGCCTCCAATATGATCTTCAAGGTCCCTCCTTGCTTCTCATGGGCTTCTCATCGATTCTCGGGGCTCGGGATCGAGTCTAAGGGGCTCGGGAATGGGTCCCAAGGTCTCGGGATCGAATCCAAGGCACCGAGTGATCGTTCCTTCTCTTCGTTGGCTCCAAAAGTGTATGAAACGAGTCGGAATTGTTTCAATTCTCCATGAATGGCCTTGGGAACCTAAAACGAACTAGAAGAAGCATAAGTAGCCCAGAAACCACTCCCAAGAAGTGATTCCACAAGAGAAACGGGGACCAAACACAACAAAATAGGCACTACAAACTACACTTATCATACCCTTAAATGACAACTTTGTTTTGTACCTGTTTTTATAAAAAAAAAAAAAAAGTACCCTTTTATATTTATATATTTTTCTATGTTGACCGTACCTACTTCTATTAGGTTTGGTGCAACTATTACTTTCATTCATACTTAGTCTTTCAGTAAAGTTAATGAGAAACCGTCTGTTATAAGACCTCGTCGTGTGTGCTTAACCAGACGATTACGAAATGCCATTGCCTAGCTAATTTCCCCCAAACAAGTCTTAACGTTCTCATTTCTTACAAATTCGAAATCAAAAAAAATAATTGTCCAAGACTTAACGTCACTCACAAACAGTTTCAACTTCTGCGTAGCATTAATTGTTATCTCGACTACCTAAGTGACCTGACATTAATAGCATGATACTGAGTATTACCTCACTGACCTTCTGCACACCACTCTGCCTCTTTGTATTACCCTCTTCAGCATTCTCCGCCAAGCTACCATTGCTCATGCACACCAACAGCACTTTGGATACATCATCCTAGGTATAATAGTACATTGTTTCATATGTCGATGCCTAGATTGTGGTAAATGGTGTTATTGTGTTCGTCGTCTTGATATAGTAATCTAGGTATGCTTTTATCATCTGCCAACTGTTTCAGAGTATTGCAGTATCCTTACGATTTTTTTGGTTTCTGCTACCAAGATGTCAGTATTTGGTTCTCTATTTATGTAATCACTTTATGATGTTAAGACGGCATGTGCAATATTAGGCTCGCTCTATGGAGTGAGAATCTCATCTGGTAGTCTCGAGTATGTGTGTTTTTTGTATTTTAGAATCTCATCTGGTAGTCTCAAGTTTTACTGATAAAACTAGCACGTGTTTTGGACTGAGATTGTGCCTGGACTGATTGCATCTTACCACATGAGTACACACTTTTTCCATTTCCAGACATTATTTTACTGCGATTGTTAGTGACGAGAGATCAGGACATAACGATTTGTTTGTATGTTTCATTAACAGCTAATGATCTTATGGTGTCCAGTTCTAATTGAGATACTGGTAATGTGTATTTTACACTCAGTGCATGAATTACGTAGCACCGAATTTTACACACTGTCTGTGTGTTGGAGTCGTCTCTGCATTGAAACTGTTGCGAATGGTCATGCGTAGGTCCGTTGAATGTCTGTTTTCCTTCTCTGCAAACTGAATTATGGGTTCACTGTTGTACAGTTGTTACCACGAGCCACCACTCCTTTGTGCCTCTCTCTTCAGGTGTTAGCCAAGTTTGTACATATTTTCTCTTAATGTATACTTTCCGGTTTGCAGCTAATCCTGGTCTGCTTCGACCATTCAATGACGCAGGCTTCCAGCACTGATAATGGTTAAACTACTGTGCAAAGGGTGGGTTGTGAACAATGTGCAGACCGATAAACTCGAAGAAATACTAAAAAGGAAGCAGAGGAAGCTGCGACACTTAAAGTTTATATTCGGACAGGATCACAACATCCAAATTGTTGTGTGCCAAATTTGGACCGTTTTTCCTCCCATTTAGACCTGTTTTTCCTCCGTTTTGCGAGACTTGAGCGCGATTATCGCCGTATTTTGAGTAATTCTCACATTAGTGTCTCTCTTTTGCATTTTACGTGTTTTTGGTAGTTTTCTGTCTATTTTGGTAGGATTTTCGACCGAAAACGTGTATCAGCTTTTACGAGCATGAGAGAGATACGGTCCAAAGAGCGAAGCACACAACTGAAAGTTCAAGTAATCCAATTGATCGACAAAACAAAGAGACCGGAAAAGAGGAGTATCACAGGGTGAAATTTCACCCGGTGAGTCATCACCGGGCAAAAGTTTGCCCGACGACATTTTCCACCTCCCAAAGATTTTCGTGGGCAGTTTCCACTGGGCGAAACGACCGAGCGAAATTTTGCCCACCGAGTGAAATTTCGCCCGATGGAGAAAAACGCCAAAAATGGCGATTCGAGAAGAAAATCTCACCGGGTGAAATTTCACCCGGTGGTGCCAATGTCGTCAAGCCGCGGGGTGAAACTTCACCCCATGAAGATGCAAAGGGTGAAGGTCTAGCTTAATGAAGAGAAATTGGATTATGGGCCTTAAGCTTGTGTGACCCATTAAGAAACACTATAAATACTTAACCTAGGGTTTTGTGCCACTCTTGTGCCTTGAGTGAGCCTCTTAGGAGTAGGAGTAGTGTAGAAGATTAATTGTAGTAGTGGCAATTGTAGTAAAGCTCTCTTAGCAAAAATCTCCATAGAATTAGCAAATCTTATTAGTTTTAGTATTAGATTAATTCTACTCAACAATTCCTAATCAAACTTCCATCTTTAGTTGAAGATTATGTTTATATTGAAGATTCAAGGGTTTTGCAAGGGTTTAGTGACAAGATCTTTGTATTATTTCTTGAAGCTTCTTATTTATGTATATTGTTTATCTTATTTATGTTTATCTTCATCTTCCTCCTTAGTCTCCTCCATAATTAGTAGTTTCTCTCTTCTCCCTTTTTTCTCTAATAGTTAGTTTTGTTTCCTTGTTAATCCATTGTTCATCTTGTTAATCTTTATATTAGTATAGTTTTCCATTAATTAGTTATGTTTTTCTCTCTCCCTTGTTAGTTTCTCCATAGTTTATGTGATAGTTTATTTTCCTCCTTAGTGTTATTTGTTAGCATAGTTTCCTTGTCATCTAATCAATATTTACTCTAGACATAGTTATTATGCATGCTTTAGCTAATCTCTCCTTTATTAGTGTTTTGTTGTTATCCGTCATGACTAGTGAGTAGATTTATTGTTGGGGAATTTAGGGATGAGGATTTGGATTATTTGAATTATAAGGGATGTTGGTGGGTTGTTTACTTGTTGATTTATCAAGTTTAGGGTTTTTGTGTCTTTGTTGACCTAGACTGCAGCTAGTTTGACCTTGACTCGTTCCTATCAATATGGGGAAACTCGGGGTAGGAATTGCCTTGACTTGAACCCTTTCGCCGCGTAAGCGGGTATGGGTGGGTTGGGTGAAGAAACCGAAAGGTGGCATTCTCCCTTTTCAACGTTGTAACTAAAACTCAATCCCGAGATTCCTAGACCCCATTTCCGAATCCCGACTCTCCCCAACACCTTTCCAATTATTGTTCCCAGCCTTAGTAGTATAGCTCGCTAGCATTAGTTCAACTCTTCTCGCCCCAAAACCCCCATCTCAATCCCAAACGCGACTAGACCTTAGACTTGACCAGTATCGCTTAACCGCCTCCCTGTGGATCGACCTCTGTAACACCCGCTATTTTTCCTAAGCATTTTTATTCTTTCCGTTAGGACTCCGTCTTAACTCTGTCACTTTTGGCCTCATATTTCATCATTTTACTAAAGCTCTATTTTAATTTTTGAGTTTAATAATTTTTATTTTTAATTTTAAAGATTTAAATTCTTTTTAAATCCATTTATTTGGTTTCTTCGTAAACTAATTAATTTTTCCGCAAGGAATTCTATTTGTCTTCGAATTGACATTTTTTTTAAGCTTGGATTTAAGTTATCCCTTTTCCTAAAAATGTTTGTGTAATCCCCTAGAAAATCTAACGCGATACAGTGGCGGAAACACTGTAGAGTCGGGATTAAAACACACTGTAACTATGTCTTAATTAAATAAAAAAGGTAAGTCAATACATAAGCCATAAAATAAAAATGGCTACAAAATAAAAATAAAATGAAATCCATAAATAGGGTTTAACAATCCATAATACAGTGATCTGATTAAAACAAGCAGGATCTATAACCACTCGCTAGCCCACCCGAAGGAAAACACATATACCTGCCATGTTAAAAACATAACAGCCACAATCAGTGGGGAGCAACGTCAACGTTCTCCCAGCCGTATAACAGGATTTTAAAACAGTAATTACTAATATAGGAAAAATAGTAAAAATGGAAAACATTAAAACAGCGTAATAAAATAAGTTTTAGCGTAAAACAAATTAATTAAAAGGGTTGCCGAAGAAACATAAAGATATTTGCCAACCTGCGTCAATTTATATCGATAATAAATAAAATAATCAAAATGGTGTTATGGATAGGATTAATGTAGAATCTAGACTTTCACTAGGATAATACTAAAAACTAGTTTCGAGAACTTAGTCAAAACAAATTAGACTTTGGTCTCTAACTAGGCAACTCAACTATAACAGGACTGCGTGCAGCGAGGTCCTGGCTTAAGTAATGTACACCCCTCCTGGACACCAACCGTAATCCAGTTCAACCCGACGGCGACTTACACGATGCGATATCTAAGTTTAAGGTCAAAATATACACACTCCTGAGCACAAACCATGCTCAGTTCAACGACCAATGTGTCTCAACATAGACACACCAGCTTTATAGTTGATGGCAAAACGTACACCCCAGACTATATTACTCTAAACCCACACTTGTCCTTATTCCATAACTCCAAAACAAACCATTATCGATATTTAAAAGATGTATTCATCATAAACAATATGAGGATAAAAGAAGTAAACATTTATATTCTAAAAGAGGAAACTTTCTATTTTAGGAAACTTCTATTTTAGGAAACTTCTATTTTAGGAAACTTCTATTTTTAGAAACTTTACTAAAAATAGCATCATATCAAAGTAGTGAAAATATTAGTTCATACTAATACCACATTTTAGTAAACGATATAGATTTATAAAACTAATACTTTCGGCCTTAACGATATTAATTATTAAAGTAAGAACATTTGATTTTATGAAATTATTAAAATATCGTGTAAGTGGTATAAAATGATTAGAAACATCTTAAATATTTTAATATTACTAATTAGGGTGTTTTCAAAAGTTATAAAGCTAAAATTCCCTAATTATTATTAGTTTCGACGATAAAATTATAAATAGGATTTTACGGCAAACATCAAATTAAATATTTGAACGTCTTTATTTAATTAAACCAACAAATATATTTAGAGTATGTTAAGGGATGATTTAACTCTTAAAGTTTCAGATTTAAATACTTTCAAAATTGCTGGAAAAATAATTCTTTTAGGTAAGACGAAGCAATTTAGCGATAAATCACAATTTGTCCGAAATCAATATTTATTAATTAAAGACTATAATAAATAGTACAAAAATTACGTAAAATAGTTAAATTATATTTATGGACATTCTTTCCAGAAAAGAAAATTTCCAGAATTCTAAAAACTCGGTTTTTAAAGCGTTTTCTCGTTAATCGTCCAATCTCGACAATAACGATTAATAAAAATAGTAATTACAAAACGATTTAAGTACTAATATCCAAAAATTATTATTACACTTTAAAATCCTAATTTTACAGAATATAAATTTTTTCCAGATTTTTCCAAAACCCAGATTCAACAAATTTCAACAAAACCGTCATTTAAACCCGTTTTCGCAATTAACGATTTTATTAACAAACCTATCGTTCCAAACATTTTATTAAGGCACTAAAAATCATAATAATACATTTTAATATGAAATCATCAGAATCATAAATTTTTCCAGATTTAAACCAAAGACCAGAAATCGAGAATTTAAACAACAAACACGGTTTTAACGATAAACGATGATTTAAAGTGATTAATTAATTCATCCACTTAACAATTCCGAAAATTTATGAGAAAATTCATAAAATTCTATTTCACCAGAAAGTTTTACCACGTCAAAAATCAGATTAAAATAAAATGTTTAAGTACTAGAACTAAAAATCGGTTTTCAATCGTTTTTGTCCGAAAACGATAATAATTCAATAATCGATATCAAAAATATCAGAAAAATACTAAATTACTAAAAATCATCAAAAACAACATTTTTCCAGAATATAAATATATATTACATGTTTAGGCCGATTATTACGATTTTACAAATTATTATAACAATTTAATCGTTAATCTCGTAAAAACGATAAAAATATCGAAACATGCAAAATTTCAACTTCAAAATTTTTTCCAGAATTCGTGACATACATATATTGCCAAAATAAAATATAAAAATATATACATGCAAATACTCAATTAAAACCTTGAAATACCGAGTAACATCGACGTTACCTCTACTCCAAGTCTGAATCAACGATGTATTCGTCGGCTTCGGGATCGTCCAAAAATCCTACCAACACGAAAATCATGGCAGAAAATACCATGAGAAAACTAAAAAAAACAAGGTAAAAATTGATCGAAAATGATGTCGATTAATACCTTAACGAAGGAATCGGAAAGAGGATGATTATGACGATAAGAATGATGCGATTGAGACTAGAAATGAAGCAAAAATTTGCCTAGAATGGCTAAGGGTCACACGGCCAAAAGAGAGGAGAAGAAAGTGATGAATATTTTTGGTGAATGTAAAAGAAATGAATGTAGAGAGTAAAGGTGGAGATGGGTGATACAATACTTAAAAGAGTAAGCATGAATTAAGGCTTTCAAAAAAAAAAAAATACAAGAGTGTACCTAGACCATAAGTTGGCCGGCCAAATGGGATAAGAGAGGGAGTAAGATAAGCTTTGACATAAATGCTACAATGAATGAAAATGATTTATCTTATGATTACGTTTTAATGTGATAAAATGAATCGTTTAAATAAAATGTAATAAAACTTGTGACCAAGAGCTTAGTCGGTCCAAAATGTGAGAAAACAGTCTCAAATAATTTATAAGTTGATAAAAAGTATAATCGTAAAATAGTTAAAGGCGTTTCAAAGTAATTCGAGTAAACCTCGCGTAAGAAAATAATTATTCGCGAAGCTTCGTAATAAAATCATAGATGGCTTGTTTTTAGTAACTAAAATATATCTTAGTAAAAAAATATTCCATAAACGTATTCAAACATTTTTAGGAAAAAGAAATAACTTAAATCCAAGCTTAAAAATGTCAATTCGGAGAGAAATAGAATTCCTCGCGGAAAAATTACTTAGTTTACGAAGAAAATCAAATAAATAGATGTAAAAGATTTAAAATCTTTTAAAATAAAAATAAATATCATTAAACTCAAAATTGAAGATAAGCTTGGAAAAATGATGACACATAAGCCAAAATGTGTTAGAGTTATAACGATGTCATAACGATAAGGAATAAAACTGCTAGAAATATAGCGGGTGTTACAATCCTCCCCACTAAAAGAAAGTTTCGTCCTCGAAACTAAGAATAAGCAGATAGGAAATCGAGGTTTACCTTACTCGAGGAGTTGAGGATGCTTAGCTCGCATCGAAGACAAATATCTATTCCAAGAAGAATTGGGCTAACCAACCCGAAGTTTAAAATCTTTTGATTAATGAAATCGTAAAGTAAAGTTATTTGATAAAATAACAACGTTAAATAACATTTGTAAACAAACTCGAAGGAAATAGGATAACCAAAATATTTTGAAAACAAAAGTAAAATATTTTGATTAAGAAATTTGATATTTTTTTTTTTTATGAAACAAAATTCAGTTTGGAGAAATCAAGTTTTGTAGTTAATAAAAATCGTACCAGCCGTCAAACATTTTCAATAACAGATTCAAAAGTCCACCAACAATAAAATGACAATCAATTCTCAAAACGTTAAAATTTCGAAAATGTTATCAAAGTAATTATGAAAGTTTTCAAAAATGTTATCAAACTTGAACATACAAGATAATTTCGACAATGTTAAAACGTTTTACATAAAAATCCTATACAAATTGAAGTACTTGGAAATATAAAAGTCTTCATAAAATTTTGATCGCTTGAAAATCAAAAATTAAAAATAATTTCGAAATAATTTAAAATAAATTATTAAGGCATTTTGAAATAGATCTAAATATAAATATCAACCAAAGATAAAACAAAGTGAAGTATAAAGTTCTTGAATTATAAAAATGTTAAATTTCACGATAACCCCAAATGTTAAATTGCTCAAAGTTTTTACAAAATGGGAAGTTTTAAAATTTGTAATTATGCTTCAAAATATTAAAATTTCATGAAAATCAAAAAAAAAAAATTAAATTAGTCAAGCTTTTTACAAAACGGGCAAATTCACAATTAGAAATTATAACTCAAAATGTTAAAATTTTACGATAATCCAATTTTTTTTTAAAGTAGTCAAACTTTTTATAAAACAGGGAGTTCGAAAACTAGTTAACGGGCAAATAGAACAAGGATAAATAAATTAAAAATAAAAGCTTTCAAAATCGACAAAGGTTGAAGGGATTGGCAGGAGTTACCGTAACAGAATTCAAGAGGAGCAGAAAGAAAGACGGAGTTGTGAATCAAAAAGAGCTCTCAAGGATTATGGAAGAAATTAATCATCTGGAGATTCCTAGCACGACTTCCACAAACTCGGTTCTTAAATCCCATCAAATAACGCTAAGTCCAATATCAGTACAGGGTGGTCCTACTCAATCTACAACCTCCAACATTAAGTCTTACATATGTACACAATCTTTCAATTAGCATAGTAAGAATCCACAAATAATTTAGACTAATCCTTTAATTAAGATTCCAACGGTTATCAAAACATACCCTAACTCGTAATCACTAAGGTTTATAAATTTAAAGCTCATAAGGTCTGAACTCGAGGTATGCTTCAAATTTCTCGAGTAAGGAAGACTAAATAAAACCCACCAATTAACAAAGTTCGGACACGAAATCCTCAAAGATGATCACCGACATATTATAATACCACAAGTGCAGAAGTTGGGGAAGTAAAATAAATCCTCAAACACGCTCAAACCTGTAGGTAATGGCGCAAACACTCACATCTTCAAACACATCATTCGATTGATGTTTCTAAGAAGTTCATCAAAATTCTAATCGTAATGGTGCAACCACAAAATATTTAATAACTCAACGAAGCCACAATCTCGTTGGTCTAAGGTTCTGAACTATAAATCCATTAAGATGATTGACATCAAAATGTTCATCAAAACAACGCGATAAATCCAACCTCTAATGGCAATATGTTTCTCCTTTTCAAGGTTAACAACAATTTATTCAATTTAGATCACTCAACTCCAAAGTTCATAGGTTACAACTTTAACCAACGATTAACGATCTAATCCTTAAGAAACATGGGTAATTTATGTTAGCCAAAATTTCTAACGGTATTAATGAAAACCTTCTATGGTACCACAACACTCAGGTTAACAATTTAAACAGTACTCTATGATCCCAAACATTCCCGAAGCATCCATCAAATAACATTTAGGTAGGAATCTCAAAATTCTATTATTAGCTACACTTGGTTCGGTTCTAGGTTAAATTAGGTACTAGGTAACCATCAAATACGATATACTCTTACTACCCCAAAATATATTCAACTCTAAGTCCTCCAAATAATCAAGTAACCTATAACCCAAGGTTCAGAGTCTAAAGTACCAACCTAATTCCATTAATTGACAATTTATTATTCAAATCGATCCTCAAAAGCTTACTAAGATAGATAACAAGGTATAACTCACAACCCTCAAGCCCTAGGTAACAAGGGTTTACTAAACCTCAAACATCTATATTCTTTCACGGGGTTCACTGAGACAGAAACCGGTCTAACCAAAGAATCTCAAGAGAAAGATGGTAGAATAGAAGAATAGAACAAGGATTCACCAAGAGAATGAAGATGAGAATGTATAAGAGAAGAATTGGAAGAAATAGAGGAAGGAAGAAAAGAATCGATGATCCTATATTACTAAGTTCTTGAACCAAAAGAGAATCTTCGGGCCTCCAGAGTTCACGAGGGAATCCAAAATGGATTACTTCATCTTCTTGTAGAGGAACGAGCACGCAAGTCATGGGTCGCTCCATCTGGATTTACTGCGACATCATGGAACATGAATCCACTCTTGATCATCTTGCCTGTAGCTTAAGTAAACTGAACCGGAGCTAAAAGTCATTATCGAAATCTTTCTTGGAGCACCTAGTTGTCCACTCGAGTCAGCAGGCGTTGAGAGTGCTAAGTAGGTCTTGTCCCGATCTGGAGCAGCATCAAGTCAACATCTTGTCCACTCATCGTCTTCTTCTTGGACATATAAAACAAATATTCAATGCTAACCATTGAGTTACAAGAACATATAAACCTAACAGTTAAGTCCTTATTTGTTTCTACACATCTCTAATAATATTTTTATTTACTGTTTAAACAATTTACTGGTATTTTCCCTATTTTCAGGTGTAAGCGTTGGGAGCAGTGATGCTCTGATACCAACTGTAATCCCCTATAAAATCTAACGCGATACAGTGGCGGAAACACTGTAGAGTCGGGATTAAAACACACTGTAACTATGTCTTAATTAAATAAAAATGGTAAGTCAATACATAAGCCATAAAATAAAAATGGCTACAAAATAAAAATAAAATGAAATCCATAAATAGGGTTTAACAATCCATAATACAGTGATCTGATTAAAACAAGCAGGATCCATAACCACTCGCTAGCCCACCCGAAGGAAAACACATATACCTGCCATCTTAAAAACATAACAGCCACAATCAGTGGGGAGCAACGTCAACGTTCTCCCAGCCGTATAACAGGATTTTAAAACAGTAATTACTAATATAGGAAAAATAGTAAAAATGGAAAACATTAAAACAGCGTAATAAAATAAGTTTTAGCGTAAAACAAATTAATTAAAAGGGTTGCCGAAGAAACATAAAGATATTTGCCAACCTGCGTCAATTTATATCGATAATAAATAAAATAATCAAAATGGTGTTATGGATAGGATTAATGTAGAATCTAGACTTTCACTAGGATAATACTAAAAACTAGTTTCGAGAACTTAGTCAAAACAAATTAGACTTTGGTCTCTAACTAGGCAACTCAACTATAACAGGACTGCGTGCAGCGAGGTCCTGGCTTAAGTAATGTACACCCCTCCTGGACACCAACCGTAATCCAGTTCAACCCGACGGCGACTTACACGATGCGATATCTAAGTTTAAGGTCAAAATATACACACTCCTGAGCACAAACCATGCTCAGTTCAACGACCAATGTGTCTCAACATAGACACACCAGCTTTATAGTTGATGGCAAAACGTACACCCCAGACTATATTACTCTAAACCCACACTTGTCCTTATTCCATAACTCCAAAACAAACCATTATCGATATTTAAAAGATGTATTCATCATAAACAATATGAGGATAAAAGAAGTAAACATTTATATTCTAAAAGAGGAAACTTTCTATTTTAGGAAACTTCTATTTTAGGAAACTTCTATTTTAGGAAACTTCTATTTTTAGAAACTTACTAAAAATAGCATCATATCAAAGTAGTGAAAATATTAGTTCATACTAATACCACATTTTAGTAAACGATATAGATTTATAAAACTAATACTTTCGGCCTTAACGATATTAATTATTAAAGTAAGAACATTTGATTTTATGAAATTATTAAAATATCGTGTAAGTGGTATAAAATGATTAGAAACATCTTAAATATTTTAATATTACTAATTAGGGTGTTTTCAAAAGTTATAAAGCTAAAATTCCCTAATTATTATTAGTTTCGACGATAAAATTATAAATAGGATTTTACGGCAAACATCAAATTAAATATTTGAACGTCTTTATTTAATTAAACCAACAAATATATTTAGAGTATGTTAAGGGATGATTTAACTCTTAAAGTTTCAGATTTAAATACTTTCAAAATTGCTGGAAAAATAATTCTTTTAGGTAAGACGAAGCAATTTAGCGATAAATCACAATTTGTCCGAAATCAATATTTATTAATTAAAGACTATAATAAATAGTACAAAAATTACGTAAAATAGTTAAATTATATTTATGGACATTCTGTCCAGAAAAGAAAATTTCCAGAATTCTAAAAACTCGGTTTTTAAAGCGTTTTCTCGTTAATCGTCCAATCTCGACAATAACGATTAATAAAAATAGTAATTACAAAACGATTTAAGTATTAATATCCAAAAATTACTATTACACTTTAAAATCCTAATTTTACAGAATATAATTTTTTTCCAGATTTTTCCAAAACCCAGATTCAACAAATTTCAACAAAACCGTCATTTAAACCCGTTTTCGCAATTAACGATTTTATTAACAAACCTATCGTTCCAAACATTTTATTAAGGCACTAAAAATCATAATAATACATTTTAATATGAAATCATCAGAATCATAAATTTTTCCAGATTTAAACCAAAGACCAGAAATCGAGAATTTAAACAACAAACACGGTTTTAACGATAAACGATGATTTAAAGTGATTAATTAATTCATCCACTTAACAATTCCGAAAAATTATGATAAAATTCATAAAATTCTATTTCACCAGAAAGTTTTACCACGTCAAAAATCAGATTAAAATAAAATGTTTAAGTACTAGAACTAAAAATCGGTTTTCAATCGTTTTTGTCCGAAAACGATAATAATTCAATAATCGATATCAAAAATATCAGAAAAATACTAAATTACTAAAAATCATCAAAAACAACATTTTTACAGAATATAAATATATATTACATGTTTTGGCCGATTATTACGATTTTACAAATTATTATAACAATTTAATCGTTAATCTCGTAAAAACGATAAAAATATCGAAACATGCAAAATTTCAACTTCAAAAATTTTTCCAGAATTCGTGACATACATATATTGCCAAAATAAAATATAAAAATATATACATGCAAATACTCAATTAAAACCTTGAAATACCGAGTAACATCGACGTTACCTCTACTCCAAGTCTGAATCAACGATGTATTCGTCGGCTTCGGGATCGTCCAAAAATCCTACCAACACGAAAATCATGGCAGAAAATACCATGAGAAAACTAAAAAAAACAAGGTAAAAATTGATCGAAAATGATGTCGATTAATACCTTAACGAAGGAATCGGAAAGAGGATGATTATGACGATAAGAATGATGCGATTGAGACTAGAAATGGAGCAAAAATTTGCCTAGAATGGCTAAGGGTCACACGGCCAAAAGAGAGGAGAAGAGAGTGATGAATATTTTTGGTGAATGTAAAAGAAATGAATGTAGAGAGTAAAGGTGGAGATGGGTGATACAATACTTAAAAGAGTAAGCATGAATTAAGGCTTTCAAAAAAAAAAATACAAGAGTGTACCTAGACCATAAGTTGGCCGGCCAAATGGGATAAGAGAGGGAGTAAGATAAGCTTTGACATAAATGTTACAATGAATGAAAATGATTTATCTTATGATTACGTTTTAATGTGATAAAATGAATCGTTTAAATAAAATGTAATAAAACTTGTGACCAAGAGCTTAGTCGGTCCAAAATGTGAGAAAACAGTCTCAAATAATTTATAAGTTGATAAAAAGTATAATCGTAAAATAGTTAAAGGCGTTTCAAAGTAATTCGAGTAAACCTCGCGTAAGAAAATAATTATTCGCGAAGCTTCGTAAAAAAATCATAGATGGCTTGTTTTTAGTAACTAAAATATATCTTAGGAAAAAAACTATTCCATAAACGTATTCAAACATTTTTAGGAAAAAGAAATAACTTAAATCCAAACTTTAAAATGTCAATTCGGAGAGAAATAGAATTCCTCGCGGAAAAATTACTTAGTTTACGAAGAAAATCAAATAAATAGATGTAAAAGATTTGAAATCTTTTAAAATAAAAATAAATATCATTAAACTCAAAATTGAAGATAAGCTTGGAAAAATGATGACACATAAGCCAAAATGTGTTAGAGTTATAACGATGTCATAACGATAAGGAATAAAACTGCTAGATATATAGCGGGTGTTACAGTTTGAACACGTTTCTATAATATTTTCAACTAGTAAATATTTTTATTTACAAAAAATTAGTTGTTAATGATTTTTATTACGAAGCTTCGCGAATAATTATTTTCTTACGTGAGGTTTACTCGAATTACTTTGAAATGCCTTTAACTATTTTACTATTATACTTTTTATCAACTTATAAATTATTTGAGACCATTACTCACATTTTGGACCAACTAAGCCCTTGGTCACAAGTTTTATTACGTTTTATTTAAACGTTTCACTTTATCACGTTAAAACGTAAACATAAGATAATTTCTTTTCATTTATTTGTTGCATTATTAACAAAACTTTTCATACTCCCTTATCAACTCATTTTGGCCGGCAATTTTCATAAAGGTGCACATAATTTTCATCAACACTATTAATCTCATTTATATTTTTGAAAACCATCCATTTCCATACTACACCTTATTCATTCTTGTCGTAAAAAAAAATATATTCAACCTTTCTCCCTCTCATTTGGCCGTGTACTCCCTCCTCCATCTTAGGCAGATTTTTGCTCCATTTCGAGTTCCAATCGCATCATTTTTATCGTCATAATAATCCTCTTTCCGTTCTCTTCGTTAAGGTATTAATCGACGTCGTTTTCGATCAATTTTTACCTTAATTTTTATTAGTTTTCTCATGATATTTTTCTTCCATGATTATCGTGTTTGGTAGGATTTTTGGACGATCCCGAAGCCGACGAATATATTATTGACTCAAACTTGGAGTAGATGTAACGTCGATGTTACTCAGTATTTCATGATTTTAATTGAGTATTTGCATGTATATATTTTTATGTTTTATTTTGGCAATATATGTATGTCACGAATTCAGGAAAAAATTTTAAAGTTGAAAGTTTGCATGTTTCGATATTTTTATCGCTTTTACGAGATTAACGATTAAATTGTTATATTAATTTGTAAAATCGTAATAATCGGCCTAAACATGTAATATATGTTTATATTCTGGAAAAAATGTTGTTTTTGATGATTTTTAATAATTTAATATTTTTCTAATATTTTTTATATCGATTATTGAATTATTACCGTTATCGGACAAAAACGATTAAAAGCCGATTTTTAGTTCTAGTACTTAAACATTTTATTTTAATCCGATTTTTGACGAGGTGAAACTTTCTGGTGAAATAGAATTTTCTGAATGTTTTCATAATTTTTCGGAATTGTTAAGTGGATGAATTAATTAATCATTTTAAGTCATCGTTTATCGTTAAAACCGTGTTTGTTGTTTAAATTCTCGATTTCTGGTCTTTGGTTTAAATCTGGAAAAATTAAGGTTCTGATGATTTCATATTAAAATGTCATTTTATGATTTTTAGTGCCTTAATAAATTGTTAGGAACGATAAGTTTTATTAATGGAATCGTTAACTGTGAAAACGGGTTTTAAAGACGGTTTTGACGGGATTTATTAAATCTGGAATTTTTGGAAATCTGGAAAAATGGTAGATTATGGAAAATCATGATTTTTAGGTTTAATAATAATTTTTGTATATTAATACTTAAATCATTTTGTAATTACTATTTTTATTAATCATTATTGTCGAGATTGGACGATTAACGAGAAAACGCTTTAAAAACCGAGTTTTAGAATTCTGGAAATTTTATTTTATGGACAGAATGTCCATAAATATATTTTAAATATTTTACGTAATTTTTGTACTATTTATTAAAGTCTTTAATTAATAAATATTGATTTTCGGACAAATTGTGATTTATCGTTAAAATGCTTCGTCTTACCTAAAAGAATTATTTTTCCAGCAATTTTGAAAGTATATAAATCTGAAACTTTAGGAGTTAAATCATCCCTTAATATACTCTAAATATATTTGTTGGTTTAATTAAATAAAGACGCTCAAATATTTAATTTAGTGTTTGCCGTAAAATCCTATTTATAATTTTATCGTCGAAACTAATAATAATTAGGGAATTTTAGCTTTTTAACTTTTGAAAACACCCTAATTAGTAGAATTAAAATGTTTAAGACATTTTTAATCATTTTATAACACTTATACGATATTTTAATGATTTCATAAAATCAACTGATCTTACTTTAATAATTAATATCGTTAAGGCCGAAAGTATTAGTTTTATAAATCTATATCGTTTACTAAAAATTGGTATTAGTATGAACTAATATTTTCACTATTTTGATATAATGCTATTTTTAGTAAAATTTCTAAAAATAGAAGTTTCCTAAAATAGCAAGTTTCCTCTTTTAGAATATAAATGTTTACTTCTTTTATCCTCATATTTTTTTTATATTGATTATATCTTTTGAATATAGATAATGACTTGGTTTTGGAGTTATGGAATAAGGACAAGTGTGAGATTAGAGTAATATATTCTAGGGTTTACGGTTTTGCGATCAACTATAAGGCTAGTGTATCAGGAATCGGTACATTGGTTGTTGAACCGGGTGACAGGTATCCCGGGAGTTTTGTACATTTTGATCTTAAGCTTAGGCCTCGCAGTAAGTCGCCGTCATAAGTTGAACTGGGTGACAGGTAATCCCAGGAGGGGTGTGCATTATCTTAAACTAGGGCCACGCATTTATAAGTCGCCGCTCTATTATGGTTGAGTAGCCTAGTTAGAGACCGAAGTTTAATTTGTTTGAACTAAGTTCTCGAAGCTAGTTTTTAGTATTCTCCTAGTGAAAGTCTAGCCGTCTACACTACTCCTATCCATAACGTCATTTTGAATATTTTTATTATTATCGATATAATTTGGTTGCAGGTTGGCAAATGTTTTATGTTTTCTTCGGAAAACTCATTTTTATTATATTGTTTTGATACGTGAAGTTTTTCACTGAAAGTTTATTTTAATTATAATGTGTTTTACTGTTTTCCATTTTTACTATTTTTCTATAGTAGTAATTACAGTTTTAAAATCCTGTTATACGGCTGGGAGAACGTTGATGTTGCTCCCCACTGATTGTCTTAAGTATTGGTTAACCTCTTTATGGATTGTTTTAAATTTTAGCCATTTTTATGTATGGCGAATGTTTGACTTTACCAATTTAATTTAATAAGACATAGTTCTGTGTGTTTTAATCCCGACTCTACAGTGTTCCGCCACTATATCGCGTTAGAATTTCTAGGGGATTACAGTTGGTATCACAGCATCACTGCTCCCGACGCTTACACACCTGAAATTAGGAAAAAAAAATACCAGTAAATTATTTAAACAGTAAATAAAGATATTATTAGAAATGGGTAGAAACAGATAAGGACTTAACTGTTAAGATTATCTGTTCCTGCACTCGATGATTAGCATTGATTTTATGTTGTTATTTCGGAACTTCAAGATGGCCGAAAGAGGTAACCGAAACAACAATAACAACAACAACAACAACAACAACAACAATGACCAAGGAGGTATCGAAGTTCTGGCTGACACGCTACGCAACATAGCGCAGGCCATGAACGAGATGAACAACCGGAACCAACAGAGGCCCTTCAGCTTCTCTCATGCAGCTGAAGGAATGGCTAAAAGCAGATTGGACTATTATGATGGCTCCGTGGATCCCGAAGTCATGAACCGTTGGTTTCGACTGATGGAAAGGCAGTTTGGAATTTACTCCGCCCCCGAGAATCAGAAGGTGGGCCTAGCTGTGCTGTACCTGTCAGACGATGCAGACAGATGGTGGAGCCAGGTTGGCCCGACTGCACTTCAGACTCCAGGATTCAACTGGACTCAGTTCAAGACTCTCTTAGAGCAGAGATTCTATCCCGAGGAGCTGAGGCATCAGAGGATGACTGAATTCAACGCTCTACGCCAGAATACCATGTCGGTTGAAGCTTACACCACTCGGTTCCACTTCCTGGCGAATTATGCTGGAGATCTGTTACCCAATGAGAATTCCCGAGCTTTCTTTTATCGTGGAGGACTTCGAGCCGATATCACTCTCAACATGCCCCGAAGTCTCTCAACTGTTAATGAGCTCTATAATGCCGCGCTATACACGGAGTCTTAGATTAAGCGGGTGAAATCTATGAACCCATCATCTGGTTATAAACGACCTTTCACCCATTCTGGGAATAACTCTTCATCTTCTTCTAAGAAGTTCAACTCTGGAGGTTTGGATTATTTTTCCTTTCTCCTCTTCTTTTACCTTCTTTTCTTCTAATATTTCTGACTCTACTGTATGCTATTACAGGTAGTGGTTTCAAGAAAAACAATTTCAACTCGAAGCCCAACAACAAGAAGGATTCAGCATGCTTTAGGTGCAGACAACCCATTCACCCCGGCAAGAACTGTGATGGTACCCTTATTACCTGCTTTACTTGTGGAGAACCGGGTCACCGCTCCCCTCAGTGTCCGAAGAAGCTAACTGCCAACACCGCTACTGCAGCTGGCGCTGTCTCTACTTCTGCTCCTCGTAAGGGACGCATCTTTGTGATGAGCCGTGCCGACGCTGAGGCTAATCCTGATGTGGTTACGGGTATGTTTCTGATTTTTGGTGTTAGTGCTTATATAATATTTGATACGGGCGCTTCCACATCTGTAATATCTTCTATTCTGGTTTCAAAACTATCCTTAACCCCCTGTCTAGCTGAACCAATAGCTATTTCCCTTCCTTCTGGTGAAGGTTTTGACTGTTCTAAAGCTTATCAGAATGTACCTATTCTCTTTGCTGGTACTATTCTTCCTTCTACTCTCCTTGAGTTCCCTCTCGCTGAGTTCGACGTCATTTTGGGAATGGACTGGTTAGCTCAGTATGATGCAAGATTTCAGTGTCGAGATCAGAAGATTTCTCTGAAGACCCTCGAAGGTGTTCGAGTGTCTTACCGTGGTGGTTGAAGACAGAAGGGTATCAAGATTATTTTTGCCATGAAAGCTATCAGTATGCAGAGAAAAGGTTGCCAAGCATTTCTATGTACGGTAACTGTAACTGCTGAACTCCCTAAACTCGAGGAGGTGCGCATAGTGTGTGATTATGCAGATGTATTTCCAGAGGAGTTACCAGGTATTCCACCCGAACGAGATGTGGAATTAACTATTGAACTCGTGCCTGGTACTGGCCCAATCGCCAAAGCACCTTACAGAATGGCTCCTGCTGAGTTGCAAGAGCTACGCAAGCAATTGGATGAAATGATTGAGAAAGATTTCATTCGTCCAAGTTCTTCCCCTTGGGGCGCTCCTGTACTTTTTGTCAAGAAGAAAGACGGTTCGATGCGCCTGTGTATTGATTATCGTGATCTCAACAAGGTTACGATCAAGAACAAATATCCTCTGCCCAGAATTGATTATCTCTTTGATCAACTTAAGGGTGCTTCTGTGTTTTCCAAGATCGATCTAAGGTCTGGATATCACCAAATTCCCGTCCGTGAATCAGATATTCCAAAGACGGCTTTCAGTTCGAGGTATGGACATTATGAATTCAAAGTCATGCCTTTTGGACTAACCAATGCTCCTACTGTTTTTATGGATCAAATGAACAGAACTTTCAGGGAGTATTTGGACCAGTGTGTTGTTGTCTTTATTGATGACATCCTGATTTATTCCAGGTCGGAGGTTTAACATGCAGAACATCTCAAGATTATTCTTGGCATTCTACGAGATCAGAAGTGGTATGCTAAGTTTTCCAAGTGTGAATTCTGGCTTTCCGAGGTAGCTTTTCTGGGTCATGTTATCGTAAAGAAAGGTATTAAAGTTGACCCTGCTAAGATTTCAGCTATCGAGAGCTGGGCAAGTCCCAAAGATGTTGGCGAGATCCGAAGTTTCCTAGGTCTTGCCGGTTATTATCGAAGATTTGTGCAAGACTTTTCTAAGTTAGCACGACCTATGACTCAATTACTCAAGAAAGAGAATAAATTTTTGTGGAGTCAAGCTTGTGAAGATGCTTTTTCTGAGCTCAAGAGAAAGCTCACTTCTGCTCCTATCTTGACCCTACCTGAAGAAGGTGTTGGTTTTGATGTGTATTGTGACGCTTCTAAGAACGGTTTGGGTTGTGTCTGTTATACCCGGGTGCTTTCCTTTATTATGTTTGCTTAGTGATTGTGTCAGCCACTTTGTGATAACTTCGGGACGAAATTCTTTATAAGGAGGGTAGATTGTAATATCCGTGTTTTATAGTGGGTCAATCGAGTCAAGACCATTTATATTACGGATAACACGTAATAATCTATTAGACAAGCTACTAATAATACTCTTAATAGTACCTGGGCCCAAATTTCATATGAAGTGCAATCGTATTACTAACCTAGTCCACTAGTATACTCACGTACACCCACACCCATTTAAATATATATACCTAGGCCCTAAAACCTACACCCCGTTTAAATAATACATACAAGCAGCAAACTCTCCTTAACCCTACGCACACCAAACAACGACAAAACAATCCGCATCCATCGTCGCACACTCAGACCGTTCCTCTCAACCCTCTTAAGTCCTCACGTATAGTCAGCCGTGATCCACCGTACACCCTTTTATAGGTAAGTTAACATCCTATTTTCTATATTTAGCATGTGGTTGAACCTTGGTGTCGATATGGGGGTCGCGAATGGTAGTGTCGTCTGTTGTTAGTGTCGCCTTCTGGTTGTCGTTTCCGTATTGTTGTTGTTATCGTTGTGATATTGTCGTCTTGAATGATGGTAATAATGTTGAATACTGTGGTTAGGGTCGGTTTAATTTACCGCTAGTAGTGTCGGCCTGTGGTGTGCTAAGGTTGGAGGGAGTAAGGAAGGAGTCGTTGTGTTCGGGTTCCGTGTGGTTGTGGACATGATGTACTGTGATGGTGAGTGTATTACTACGTAATGTTGGTGCGGTTATGTACTGTTGTTATTGACGGGTTTGTTTGGGTTTTTCGTTTGGTATTGCGTGGTGTGGGCTGTTCCTCGCGGGTTGTATTGCAGCTAGTACCGGTTCGATGTTGTAGTTGAAGCTTTTGTAGGGTGCAATGTTAGTATTAGTGCGTGGGGTACGTAGTACTTGTTAATATATATTAATCTTAGGAGTAGATTCTTTAGGTTGGTACGTACTTGTTAATATATATTAATCTTAGGAGTAGATTCTTTAGGTTGGTACGTACTTGTTAATATATATTAATCTTAGGAGTAGATTCTTTAGGTTGGTTACTCTTTTATTTTATAATTTAATTATAACGACATCGATTCCATTTTATATATTAAATATGTTAGGAACAATATTAATTTATATATACAATATTTTACTAGGATCGGACTTCGTAGAATTTCCGTGGTGAGTTATACTGGCGACGCTGTGGTGAGCAGCTAATTAGGTAAGGTTCTCCTTACTTAGAATATGTTAATATTATTATGCATGTATGAATTACGAGTACGATGTGATATTGTGATAATATGATTAATGTTGAGTATTGGTGGAAGAATGATTGTTGAATATTGTTATATTGGAGTTGGTGAGGCTAGCTTTAGACCTAGCCGGGACCTTTGATCACGGTCCCCTCCCTGATTTCTCCTCGCGGGTTGTTGAACCTGCGGGGGGTGTGCACACTCGGAATGAAAGGGCCTGCCAGAAGAGTTGAGATGAGAATATTGAGATGGGAATATTGATTGGTACCGTGATGGTACTGAGGATGTGAAGATGATATTGTTAATTGGTACCCATAATAGTAATAAGATGGTTGAGAATTGTTGTTTCATATTCCGTACTCGTATATTATTGTTAGCATGTTCTAATCGTGTTTTCATTGTCTACCTTGTCACCCTATTTTATTGGGGGCCTGCGACGATCCAATTGATATTTACGGTCTTTTGGGGAGCAGAGTATTGATGCAGATATGGACCATTTACATGTGCTTTAACTGAAGGGAATTGCTGATCGGGAAGGGAGCGAGTGGCCATTGTTGTTATACTCTTAGCATATTTCCATTACTAGTATTTAATAGACCGTTTAATTCATGAAGTTGTTTTGGGTTTTGTAACCATACTTATTTCTCGAACTTGGTTTGCATCTTTTGAATAATCTATTAAACTCGGTTGTGTTTCAGTATTGTGTTGTGATGTGACTACTACCTCGGTTAACCCGAGATGGTAACACTCTCATTTATCCGGGAAGGTCTTGTTAAGGCTCTTGGATAAACGGGGGTGTTACAAAGTGGTATCAGAGCGATCGATTCTGGAGCCTGAATAAATGAGCATAGGAATTAAAATGAACCCCGGTGATAGACCATTAGGAGCCCATTTAAAATCTCTGGTTGGGGAGACGTCCTCATACCAACCTTCGGCCCTTTTGGTTTGGACCCGGTAACTACGTGTGAGATTGAGAGGGGGTAGAATAGGATGGGCCTGCGATGATGATATGAATTTCCTTTGAATTGCATAATTCATGAGTAGTTATAAGTGTGATGTTTTCGATGATATGAGTAGTTACAACGTTGATACTAGTATACTGCTATGATATATGAGCATTTAAGGCTCATGTGTATGTTATTGTTGTTTTGAAGTAATCATGTCAAAGAAAGCAGCTACGAACTCTACCCCAACCACTCCGAGTGTCGAAGAAATGGCGCGCTTAAAGGAAACTAACGATGCACTTTTGGAAGCTCTGAGAAACATCCACGTCCCGAAACCACCAGTGACAGACGCGGCCGCCATCAGCGCTGCGATAGCACGCCTTCGTCCCAGTAAATATGACGGGACTGGTGGACCGTCGCAGCTAGAGAACTGGGTGAGAGAAATGAAGAAGGTGTTCCAGACCGTGAGTTGTCCGGAGAATCTGGAACTGGGTCAAGCTGCATTCTATTTAAGTGGCAAGGCCGATTTATGGTGGCACCTTAACTATGACAAGCTTATTGCGGAGCATGAGGAAGGGGATTATGGGGAGGACATCTTTGGATGGAAGAGTCTCGCAGAAGCACTAAGGGTGGAGTTCTTTCCGGAACATATCCGTAGTGCAAAAAGAGCTGAATTTGATCGTTTCACCATGACAGACGACATGACTGTCGAGGACTATTACGACAAGTTTATGGAGCTGGCCATTTAT
The DNA here is from genome assembly GCA_958450325.1 of Agrostemma githago. Taxonomy (NCBI): domain Eukaryota; kingdom Viridiplantae; phylum Streptophyta; class Magnoliopsida; order Caryophyllales; family Caryophyllaceae; genus Agrostemma; species Agrostemma githago. Next base: position 58,922,241 of record OY288240.1, read on the forward strand.
TCTGCTGACCTCAATTTGAGTCCTGGACTATTGGCTTCCCGCTTCGAGAGGGGCTTGTCTATCAGAATCCTGGAAAGGCTACCCATGGGGGATAATGCTGATGTGAAAGAGGTATACTTGAGAGCCGGGCATGCCGAACGAATAGCTGATCGCATTAAGGAGCTGAGCGGTCAGAAGAGTGAAAAGAGGAAAGCTGAGTCTGAGGGAGCTGTGCAGGGGGATGCGAAAAGACATGGGAATAATCGACCTCAGGGACCAAGGCCTCAATATTCTGGAGGGTACAATTATGGGGGTGGTAGTTATAACCCAGGTAGGAGAGATGTAAGAAGCTATAACTGTAAGAATTGCAACTATAACCACCCAGGGACGGACTGCAATGGACAACCAGTTAAGTGCTTCGCCTGTGGAAAATCAGGGCACCGTGCTTACGAGTGTCGGGTGAAGAAGGGTAATCCTAATTCCATTCCGGTGTCGGGATCCGAGAGTATTAATCAAGGAAATCGATACCAGGGAAACTGGAACAGATCACAGGGGAACTGGAACCGATCACAGGGGAACTGGAACCGGCCACAAGGGAATTACAATCAGGGATCTGGGAGCACTAACCAGTCAACTGCAGCCACCAAACCAACTACGTCTGTTAATGGGGCACCTGAAGGAAGTAAGAACACTGGGAAGCTCTTTGCTATGGGGAAGCCGGCTGCTGAGGAGGACACACAAGTTATCACGGGTACCTTTCTCGTTAACTCGAAGCCTTCTTTTGTTCTGTTCGATTCTGGGGCAACCCATTCATTTGTAGCCTGTAACCATGTACCGAGTCTGGGGTTAGTAGAATTTGAAGATATAGCTGATGATATAATCACACCCTCGGGGAAGTCGGTTAGGTGTACGAGAGTCTTTCGTAATGTGTCCTTAATAGTTGGGGGAGTCGACCTGCCAGTTAATTTAATAGAGTTTCCCTTAGATGACTTTGACATTATCCTGGGGATGGATTGGTTGGGACGGTTTAAAGCCCAGATTGATTGTAACCTCAAGAAAGTGTCTTTAAGAGGTCCGAAGGGCATTAGAGTGTCTTATAGAGGCTTTGTGATTAAGCCAACTGTGAAGATCATAGCAGCCATTACCCTGAAGACCCATCTGAAGAAGGGAAGTCCGCTATTCTTGTGCCATGTACGGGATACTCGAGCCGAGGAGTTGTCTTCCGATTCAATTCCTGTAGTGAGCGAGTTTGGGGACGTATTTCCGGAGGAGATACCAGGTTTACCACCAAGGCGAGAGGTCGATTTCAGTGTTGAGCTGAAGCCAGGGACGGGACCGATCTCTAAGGCACCGTACCGTATGGGGCCTAAGGAGTTGTCTGAGTTGAAGAAGCAGCTAGAGGAATTGATGGATAAGGGGTATATCAGACCTAGTGTATCGCCATGGGGTGCTCCTGTTTTGTTTGTGCAGAAGAAGGATGGGAGCATGAGGCTGTGCATCGATTACAGGGAGCTGAACAATGTCACTGTGAAGAACCGGTACCCTTTGCCTCGTATTGATGATTTATTCGATCAACTGAGTGGGGCTGGTATCTTTTCAAAGATTGATTTGAGATCCGGTTATCACCAGCTGAGGGTCAAGAACGAAGATATTCCTAAGACCGCATTCAGAACTCGGTATGGCCACTATGAATTTGTGGTGATGCCGTTTGGTCTAACAAATGCGCCTGCTGTTTTCATGGATTTGATGAACCGAGTTTTTCGACCCTACTTGGACAAGTTCGTTGTTGTGTTTATCGATGATATCCTGGTTTATTCAAGGAACCGGGAAGAGCATGCAGAGCATCTGAGGATCGTATTGCAATTACTCCGAGACAACCAGTTGTACGCTAAGTTATCAAAGTGCGAGTTCTGGTTGGAGAAGGTCGCATTCTTGGGACACGTGATTTCGAAAGAGGGGGTATCGGTAGACCCGAGCAAGATCGAAGCTGTCTCAAAGTGGCAGGCGCCAAAGAATGTGGCAGAGATTCGGAGTTTCTTGGGGTTAGCCGGATACTATCGAAGGTTCGTGAAGGATTTCTCAAAGATAGCAAGACCATTGACTAACCTTATGCGGAAGGAGATTCGGTACAAGTGGGATGACAGCTGTGAGAGGGCGTTCCAAACCTTGAAGGAGCGTCTGACTACGGCCCCAATCCTAGCCTTACCCGAAGGGAGCGAAAATTTTGAGGTATACACTGATGCATCGAAAAATGGGTTGGGTTGTGTACTAATGCAGAATGGTAAAGTCATTGCGTATGCTTCACGTCAGCTGAAGACTTACGAAGAGAACTATCCAACTCATGATCTAGAACTTGGGGCAGTGGTGTTTGCTCTGAAAATATGGAGACATTATCTGTATGGGGCAACATTCAAGGTGTTTTCAGACCACAAGAGTTTGAAGTACATCTACACTCAGAAAGAGTTGAATATGCGGCAGAGGCGGTGGATAGAGCTGATCGGAGATTATGACATGGAGATTTTATACCACGAGGGAAAGGCAAATGTGGTGGCCGACGCTCTAAGCAGGAAATCGGTGCATTCTTTGTGTTTGGATATGTCCAGATTGAAGCTAAGGAATGAAGTGCAACAGATGGGGATTCATGTGATAAGGAAAGGGGAAGCAATGTCGGACTTGGCGATTCAACCCGAGTTGTACGACGAAATACGAGAAGAGCAGTTTTTGGATCAGAAGTATGTAATGTGGCGAGCCCGCATTGAGAAAGGTGAACCCTCAAATCTCACCATTCACCTAGACGGGAGCCTCAGGTTCAATGGCAGGTGGTGGGTACCGGAAGGAGGAGAATTAAGGAGGAAGATCATGACCGAGGCGCATTGTAGTCCTTACTCGGTACACCCAGGAGGGGACAAGTTGTATAAGGATCTGAAGAAGACATTTTGGTGGGAGAACATGAAGAGAGAGGTGGCCGAGTTTGTGTCCAGATGCCTGACTTGTCAGAAGGTCAAGAGTGAACACAAACGACCACAGGGTAAGCTGCAACCCTTAGAGGTACCTGAGTGGAAGTGGGACTCCATTTCCATGGATTTCATTGTCGGTTTGCCGAGAACCCCAAAGGGGAATAACATGATTTGGGTGATAGTAGATCGACTCACCAAGTCGGCTCACTTCGTGCCAATGAAGGATACGTGGAGTAAGGCTGAGCTAGCAATGGCTTATAGGAGGCATGTCCTAAAATTACATGGAGTACCTAAGGACATTGTGTCAGATCGTGATTCGAGGTTCATATCGAAATTTTGGCAGGAGCTGCAAGAATCCTTGGGTACACGATTGAAGATGAGTACAGCCTTTCACCCTGCGACTGATGGCCAGACAGAACGAACCATACAGACTTTGGAGGACATGCTGCGGGCTTGTGCTTTGGAATTTAGGGGTTCGTGGGAGGATCGACTGGATTTGATTGAGTTCTCTTACAACAACAGCTACCATGCTAGCATCCAAATGGCACCGTTTGAAGCTTTATATGGGAGGAAGTGTAGGAGCCCAGTATGTTGGGACGAGAAGGCCGACGCAGTAGTGTTGGGGCCCCACATGATTCAGGAGATGATCGAGCAGGTACATGTGATCCGACAGAAGATGCGAGCAGCACAAGATCGTCAGAAGAGTTATGCTGATCTCCACCGCCGAGAGGTTAAGTTCGCTGTGGGTGATAAGGTCTTGCTGAAAGTGTCACCTATGAGAGGGGTTATGAGGTTCGGGAAGAAGGGCAAGTTGAGTCAAAAGTTTATTGGACCTTATGAAATTCTGGATAGGATAGGGGAGGTGGCATATCGATTAGCACTTCCCCCAGCACTTGATAAAGTCCATAATGTGTTTCATGTTTCCCAGTTGAGGAAATACTTGAGTGACCCGTCTCACATCATTGAACCCGAGACGATCCAGTTAGATGATTCTCTTACTTATGAGGAGGTGCCAAAGGAAATCTTAGATCGAAAAGTTCGAAAAACTCGTAGAGGGGAAACAGCTCTTGTCAAAGTTTTGTGGTCTAATCACAACGTCGAGGAGGCCACTTGGGAAACAGAATCATCAATGCGGAAACGTTTTCCTCATCTCTTCGATCAGGTAATTACTTCGGTTACGGGGACGTAACCTTGTTTATAAGGAGGGTAGAATGTTATACCCGGGTGCTTTCCTTTATTATGTTTGCTTAGTGATTGTGTCAGCCACTTTGTGATAACTTCGGGACGAAATTCTTTATAAGGAGGGTAGATTGTAATATCCGTGTTTTATAGTGGGTCAATCGAGTCAAGACCATTTATATTACGGATAACACGTAATAATCTATTAGACAAGCTACTAATAATACTCTTAATAGTACCTGGGCCCAAATTTCATATGAAGTGCAATCGTATTACTAACCTAGTCCACTAGTATACTCACGTACACCCACACCCATTTAAATATATATACCTAGGCCCTAAAACCTACACCCCGTTTAAATAATACATACAAGCAGCAAACTCTCCTTAACCCTACGCACACCAAACAACGACAAAACAATCCGCATCCATCGTCGCACACTCAGACCGTTCCTCTCAACCCTCTTAAGTCCTCACGTATAGTCAGCCGTGATCCACCGTACACCCTTTTATAGGTAAGTTAACATCCTATTTTCTATATTTAGCATGTGGTTGAACCTTGGTGTCGATATGGGGGTCGCGAATGGTAGTGTCGTCTGTTGTTAGTGTCGCCTTCTGGTTGTCGTTTCCGTATTGTTGTTGTTATCGTTGTGATATTGTCGTCTTGAATGATGGTAATAATGTTGAATACTGTGGTTAGGGTCGGTTTAATTTACCGCTAGTAGTGTCGGCCTGTGGTGTGCTAAGGTTGGAGGGAGTAAGGAAGGAGTCGTTGTGTTCGGGTTCCGTGTGGTTGTGGACATGATGTACTGTGATGGTGAGTGTATTACTACGTAATGTTGGTGCGGTTATGTACTGTTGTTATTGACGGGTTTGTTTGGGTTTTTCGTTTGGTATTGCGTGGTGTGGGCTGTTCCTCGCGGGTTGTATTGCAGCTAGTACCGGTTCGATGTTGTAGTTGAAGCTTTTGTAGGGTGCAATGTTAGTATTAGTGCGTGGGGTACGTAGTACTTGTTAATATATATTAATCTTAGGAGTAGATTCTTTAGGTTGGTACGTACTTGTTAATATATATTAATCTTAGGAGTAGATTCTTTAGGTTGGTACGTACTTGTTAATATATATTAATCTTAGGAGTAGATTCTTTAGGTTGGTTACTCTTTTATTTTATAATTTAATTATAACGACATCGATTCCATTTTATATATTAAATATGTTAGGAACAATATTAATTTATATATACAATATTTTACTAGGATCGGACTTCGTAGAATTTCCGTGGTGAGTTATACTGGCGACGCTGTGGTGAGCAGCTAATTAGGTAAGGTTCTCCTTACTTAGAATATGTTAATATTATTATGCATGTATGAATTACGAGTACGATGTGATATTGTGATAATATGATTAATGTTGAGTATTGGTGGAAGAATGATTGTTGAATATTGTTATATTGGAGTTGGTGAGGCTAGCTTTAGACCTAGCCGGGACCTTTGATCACGGTCCCCTCCCTGATTTCTCCTCGCGGGTTGTTGAACCTGCGGGGGGTGTGCACACTCGGAATGAAAGGGCCTGCCAGAAGAGTTGAGATGAGAATATTGAGATGGGAATATTGATTGGTACCGTGATGGTACTGAGGATGTGAAGATGATATTGTTAATTGGTACCCATAATAGTAATAAGATGGTTGAGAATTGTTGTTTCATATTCCGTACTCGTATATTATTGTTAGCATGTTCTAATCGTGTTTTCATTGTCTACCTTGTCACCCTATTTTATTGGGGGCCTGCGACGATCCAATTGATATTTACGGTCTTTTGGGGAGCAGAGTATTGATGCAGATATGGACCATTTACATGTGCTTTAACTGAAGGGAATTGCTGATCGGGAAGGGAGCGAGTGGCCATTGTTGTTATACTCTTAGCATATTTCCATTACTAGTATTTAATAGACCGTTTAATTCATGAAGTTGTTTTGGGTTTTGTAACCATACTTATTTCTCGAACTTGGTTTGCATCTTTTGAATAATCTATTAAACTCGGTTGTGTTTCAGTATTGTGTTGTGATGTGACTACTACCTCGGTTAACCCGAGATGGTAACACTCTCATTTATCCGGGAAGGTCTTGTTAAGGCTCTTGGATAAACGGGGGTGTTACAGTGTCCTTATGCAGAACGGTAAGGTGATCACTTATGCCTCTAGACAGTTGAAAGTTCATGAGGTGAATTACCCTACCCACGACTTGGAGTTAGCAGCTGTGGCGCATGCCTTGAAAGTTTGGAGGCATTATTTGTACGGAGTAAGATGCAAGGTTCACACTGACCATAAGAGCCTGCGATATCTCTTCACGCAGAAAGATCTGAATGCGAGACAGAGACGCTGGATCGAGTTGGTGAACGATTATGACTTGGAATTGGTGTATTGTGAGGGAAAAGCTAACGTGGTTGCTGATGCCCTTAGCAGAAAGACCCTACATTCCTTGTCTCCGTGTTCTGGCTTGCCTGAGAAGTTGGCCCGAGACTTTGCCAAGATGTTTATTGATGTTGTTGATGAAGGTTATGATGTTCGCCTGAATGCCCTTGTTGCTGAACCAACTCTTTTCCGTGAGATTCGTGAGAAGCAGTTGGATGACCTTTTTGTAGCTGGTATCCGAGAAAAGATGAATCTTGGTAAGGCTTTGGATTTTTCTGTGGATTCCCGTGGAGCACTGAAATTTAAGAACCGCTGGGTTGTCCCTGGTGATGCTGAGGTGAGGAAGCAAGTTCTAACCGAGGCACATAAGACGAGGTACTCTATTCATCCTGGTGGTGACAAGATGTATCGTGATTTGAAGCTCCATTTCTGGTGGCCTCATATGAGAGAGGACATTGCAGAGTTTGTAAGTAGGTGCTTGACATGTCAGCAGGTGAAATTCGAGCACAAAAAGCCTGGAGGTTTGCTACAACCACTCCTTGTTCCAGAGTGGAAATGACAGTGCATATCGATGGATTTTGTGATGGCATTACCAAGAACCGTGAATGGTAGAAACGGTATTTTGGGTTATTGTGGACCGCTTGACCAAGTGTGCACGATTCGTCCCAATTCGCGACACTTGGAATTTGGAGAAGCTCGCAGAAGTGTATGTTGCTGAAATCGTCCGTCATCACGGTGTACCGCTCGAGATTGTTTCAGATCGAGACCCGAGATTCTGCTCTAAATTCTGGAAGGCTTTGCAGGATGCTTTGGGAAGCAAATTATTGATGAGTACCGCTTTCCATGCTGCTACATGCGGACAGTCCGAGAGAACGATCCAAACTTTGGAGGATATGTTGCGGGCTTGTGCCTTGGATTTCCAAGAGAGTTGGATCCGACATCTTCCGCTGGTAGAGTTTTCCTATAACAACAGCTACCATGCTTCTATTAAGATGTCTCAGTTCGAGGCACTTTATGGTCGAAAGTGCCGTAGTCCCGTGTGTTGGGATGTTCCCGGTGAAGTGAAGATTTTGGGCCCGGATTTGGTTGCTCAGACTATTGACGTTGTGAATGTGGTCCGATCTAGGATGAAGTCTGCCCAGGATCGACAGAAGTCGTATGCTGATGTTCGTCGTCGACCTTTGGAGTTTTCGGTTGGTGATCTTGTGTTCCTGAAGGTATCACCTATGAAAGGGGTGAAACGGTTTGGGATTGAGGGCAAGCTCAGCCCTAAGTTCGTTGGCCCGTACCCTGTGATCGAGAGAGTGGCCGAAGTTGCTTATAAACTGGAATTGCCTGCATCTATGGGTAAGGTTCACGATGTTTTTCATGTTTCTCAGTTAAGGAAATATGTTAGTGATCCCGAGCACGTGTTGGAGCCCGAGATTGTGGATCTCGAACCAGATTTGACTTATAAAGAAAGGTCGGTGAAGATTACTGATCGCCGCGAGAAGCGTTTAAGGAACAAGGTTTTACCTCTGGTAAAAGTTTTGTGGCGTTGTAATCGGTTTGAGGAAGAAACGTGGGAAACCGAGTCTTCGATGCGAGCTAAGCATCCTCAACTCTTCGAGTAAGGTAAACCTCGATTTCCTATTTGCTTATTCTTAGTTTCGAGGACGAAACTTTCTTTTAGTGGGGAGGATTGTAACACCCGCTATTTTTCCTAAGCATTTTTATTCTTTCCGTTAGGACTCCGTCTTAACTCTGTCACTTTTGGCCTCATATTTCATCATTTTACTAAAGCTCTATTTTAATTTTTGAGTTTAATAATTTTTATTTTTAATTTCAAAGATTTAAATTCTTTTTAAATCCATTTATTTGGTTTCTTCGTAAACTAATTAATTTTTCCGCAAGGAATTCTATTTCTCTTCGAATTGACCTTTTTTTTAAGCTTGGATTTAAGTTATCTCTTTTCCTAAAAATGTTTGAATACGTTTCTATAATATTTTCAACTAGTAAATATTTTTATTTACAAAAATTTAGTTGTTAATGATTTTTATTACGAAGCTTCGCGAATAATTATTTTCTTACGCGAGGTTTACTCGAATTACTTTGAAATGCCTTTAACTATTTTACGATTATACTTTTTTTCAACTTATAAATTATTTGAGACCATTTACTCACATTTTGGACCAACTAAGCCCTTGGTCACAAGTTTTATTACGTTTTATTTAAACGTTTCACTTTATCACGTTAAAACGTAAACATAAGATAATTTCTTTTCATTTATTTGTTGCATTATTAACAAAACTTTTCATACTCCCTTATCAACTCATTTTGGCCGGCCATTTTCATAAAGGTGCACATAGTTTTCATCAACACTATTAATCTCATTTATATTTTTGAAAACCATCCATTTCCATACTACACCTTATTCATTCTTGTCATAAAAAAAAATATATTCAACCTTTCTCCCTCTCATTTGGCCGTGTACTCCCTCCTCCATCTTAGGCAGATTTTTGCTCCATTTCGAGTTCCAATCGCATCATTTTTATCGTCATAATAATCCTTTTTCCGTTCTCTTCGTTAAGGTATTAATCGACGTCGTTTTCGATCAATTTTTGCCTTGATTTTTATTAGTTTTCTCATGGTATTTTTCTGCCATGATTTTCGTGTTTGGTTGGATTTTTGGACGATCCCGAAGCCGACGAATATATTATCGACTCAGACTTGGAGTAGAGGTAACGTCGATGTTACTCGGTATTTCATGATTTTAATTGAGTATTTGCATGTATATATTTTTATGTTTTATTTTGGCAATATATGTATGTCACGAATTCTGGAAAAAATTTTAAAGTTGAAAGTTTGCATGTTTCGATATTTTTATCGCTTTTACGAGATTAACGATTAAATTGTTATATTAATTTGTAAAATCTTAATAATCGGCCTAAACATGTAATATATGTTTGTATTCTGGAAAAATGTTGTGTTTGATGATTTTTAATAATTTAGTATTTTTCTGATATTTTTGATATCGATTATTGAATTATTACTTTAATGATATTATTGGAAACATGTAAATACTTAATGATATTATTTATAATTTAGTATTTAATGATATTTTTGGAAACATGTAATATATTATTGAATTATAACGATTAAAAGCCGATTTTCAGTTCTAGTACTTAAACATTTTATTTTAATCTGATTTTTGACGTAGTGAAACTTTCTGGTGAAATAGAATTTTCTGAATCTTTTCATAATTTTTCGGAATTGTTAAGTGGATGAATTAATTAATCACTTTAAGTCATCGTTTATCATTAAAACCGTGTTGGTTGTTTAAATTCTCGATTTCTGGTCTTTGGTTTAAATCTGGAAAAATTATGGTTCTGATGATTTCATATTAAAATGTCATTTTATGATTTTTAGTGCCTTAATAAAATGTTAGGAACGATAAGTTTTATTAATGGAATCGTTAATTGTGAAAACGGGTTTTAAAGACGGTTTTGACGGGATTTATTAAATCTGGAATTTTTGGAAATCTGGAAAAATGATAGATTCTGAAAAATCATGATTTTTAGGTTTAATAATAATTTTTGGATATTAGTACTTAAATCGTTTTGTAATTACTATTTTTATTAATCGTTATTGTCGAGATTGGACGATTAACGAGAAAACGCTTTAAAAACCGAGTTTTAGAATTCTGGAAATTTTATATTCTGGACAGAATGTCCATAAATATATTTTAACTATTTTACGTAATTTTTGTACTATTTATTAAAGTCTTTAATTAATAAATATTGATTTTCGGACAAATTGTGATTTATCGTTAAAATACTTCGTCTTACGTAAAAGAATTATTTTTCCAGCAATTTTGAAAGTATTTAAATCTGAAACTTTATGAGTTAAATCATCCCTTAACATACTCTAAATATATTTGTTGGTTTAATTAAATAAAGACGCTCAAATATTTAATTTAGTGTTTACCGTAAAATCCTATTTATAATTTTATCGTCGAAACTAATAATAATTAGGGAATTTTAGCTTTTTAACTTTTGAAAACACCCTAATTAGTAGTATTAAAATGTTTAAGACATTTTTAATCATTTTATAACACTTATACGATATTTTAATGATTTCATAAAATCAACTGATCTTACTTTAATAATTAATATCGTTAAGGCCAAAAGTATTAGTTTTATAAATCTATATCGTTTACTAAAAATTGGTATTAGTATGAACTAATATTTTCACTATTTTGATATAATGCTATTTTTAGTAAAGTTTCTAAAGATAGAAGTTTCTTAAAATAGAAAGTTTCCTCTTTTAGAATATAAATGTTTACTTCTTTTATCCTCATATTTTTTTTATATTGATTATATCTTTTGAATATCGATAATGGCTTGGTTTTGGAGTTATGGAATAAGGACAAGTGTGAGGTTAGAGTAATATATTCTAGGGTTTACGGTTTTGCGATCAACTATAAGGCTAGTGTATCAGGAATCGGTACATTGGTTGTTGAACCGAGTGACAGGTATCCCAGGAGTTTTGTACATTTTGACCTTAAGCTTAGGCCTCACAGTAAGTCGCCGTCATAAGTTGAACTGGGTGACAGGTAATCCCAGGAGGGGTGTGCATTATCTTAAACTAGGGCCACGCATTTATAAGTCGCCGCTCTATTATGGTTGAGTAGCCTAGTTAGAGACCGAAGTTTAATTTGTTTGAACTAAGTTCTCGAAGCTAGTTTTTAGTATTCTCCTAGTGAAAGTCTAGCCGTCTACACTACTCCTATCCATAACGTCATTTTGAATATTTTTATTATTATCGATATAATTTGGTTGCAGGTTGGCAAATGTTTTATGTTTTCATCGGAAAACTCAATTTTATTATATTGTTTTGATACATGAAGTTTTTCACTGAAAGTTTATTTTTATTATAATGTGTTTTACTGTTTTCCATTTTTACTATTTTTCTATAGTAGTAATTACAGTTTTAAAATCCTGTTATACGGCTGGGAGAACGTTGACGTTGCTCCCCACTGATTGTGGCTGTTATGTTTTAACATCGCAGGTGTACGTGTTTATTTTCCGGTGGGTGTGGGCTAACGAGCAGCCTTGGATCCTGCTTGATCTTTTTATTAATCATGTCTTAAGGATTGGTTAACCTCTTTATGGATTGTTTTAAATTTTAGCCATTTTTATGTATGGCGCATGTTTGACTTTACCAATTTAATTTAATAAGACATAGTTCTGTGTGTTTTAATCCCGACTCTACAGTGTTTCCGCCACTGTATCGCGTTAGAATTTCTAGGGGATTACAACCTCGACTTTCCGCTATTACATAGTAGTAAGTTGGGACAAAAATATTGTTTGCATGCGTGTCAGCGACAGCGCGGACCAAAATGGCGCCGTTGCCGGGGAGGCGGCAATTAGTTAATTGATTAAGTCTTTGTTTTATTGTGTTTGGATAATTTTCTTTCTTTCCTCCTACCCTAGTACCATTAGGTGCTAGGAGGCTCATTGTTTGTTAAGTTTTTGCTAGGTATACTTTTGATTTAGGTTGCTTGATCCCCATTCAGAGAACAAGTCGCTTGGAAATATTGTGACCGAAGCAATTACTTGATATTGTGATCTTCCACCAATTTCGTCATTTCTCAACACCCCATCTTTGAACAACATCCAAGGATTCAAGTATGGCTACACTTGGGTCCCATTCTCAACCATCTATTGAAGATATTTCTTCACCCGTCTTCGTTGGAGCCATCCCGGAGAGTTTCGAGCTTAAAACTTCCATCATAATCTAATTCAACAACAAACTTTTCAAGGATTGCCGGATGAAGATGTGATAGAGCATGTTTGCCTTTTCAAGGAAAGTCTTATTGGTGTCAAGCTTGAAGGTGTCACCGAGTGCCAACTACGTCGGATCCTTTTTCCTCGTACCTTGCGTAGTGGAGCAGGGAGATGGATTAAAAGTTTCCCCAACAATACTTTTCACACTTGGGAACAAGTGTGTAACACCTTCCTCGAAAAATACTTCCCACCATTTAAGACCAACAAGTTCCGAAGGGAAATTCAAACGTTCCAACAACAAGAAAATGAAAGCATAGGTAAAGCCTGGCGCCGATTTCAAACATTGCAAAGGAAGTGTCCGCACCACGGCATTCCAAGTTGGCTTCTACTTCATATTTTCTTCCACTCGTTATTGGACAACGCCAAAGAAAATGTCTATGCGGCGGCAAAAGGCGATTTCTTTTTGTTAAATGAAATCGAATCTATAAAACTCATTGAAAGGATAGCCAAGAATGATGAATACTCCGGAAATGATCAACATGAAGAGCTAAGTAGTGAGTCAACATCGTCAACCGAAAGGAGAACCTATCTTGAAGCTAGAGTCGAGGAGTTGGTCAAGCAATTTGAAGTTTATGTTGCTAGAGCCAATTCTCCACCCAAGACTAGGACATCTCCAAAAAGATCAACTCCACCAAGAAGGGTGAGTTCACCAAGACAATCATCCATTTCACCACCTAAATTGTATCGCATCGAGATTCCATGTGATCATTGTGGGAGATATGACCACGATTCCGAATTGTGTATGAGAAAGTAGAGTGCTTATCAAGCCAACACCCAAGGAACATATGAAAAGTCTCAAACGAATAATCCTAATATGGGAACCGGATTTTATTCCCATGCCGACTCAAGGATCATATCCTTTTCCAAGAGCCCCCAATCAAAAGGTTTATCCTAATTCATATGGCTCCCACTGTCAACCGAGACCTCCTCACACAAATCAATTTAATCAAGGCTATTTTTATCCTCAAGGACCACCTGGACCAAATTACGGTCCTCCGTTTGGAACCTATCCTCCGTATAATCAAGGTCCTCCAAGGCATTTTCAAGGTAACTTTCAACCTCTTTATGACATTCAACAAACAATTAATTTTCTATTGAAAAAAAATGCGTCAAATCGAGCTAGACTTGAGGCTTTAGAGGCACGTTCCGCCTCGCAAGCTCGATCTTCTCAAGAGCCGACCAATTTTTTCAATCAAGCCTCCATGAATGCCATTAAGGAAATGAGCAAAAAGGAACCGGTGAAATCCTTTGACCCACAAACTCTTACATCTCATCCTTCAATCAATGAGCCCGATGAGAAAGTGGTCAAGAATGTAACCGAAAAACCAAGAAGAGATCCATCAAAGTATCTTGTAGGAGACCTTGCGTATGTTATTGAACAAATTCCAATAGAGGACACGAACCTAGTCTCTAGGATTGAAGTACCACCCTTGAATGACAAGCCACCAATCCCATTCAATAACCAAGCTTTGGACATGATAACCTTCACCGATCTTATCGAGAACATTGATACAAGCCCTTCCATGCCCATCCTGTCCGAATATATTCGAGACATTATTTTGAAACCCACCGAAAGGGAAAGAGCTCCCGTTTCCCCAAGAACCACCCCAAAAGTTGCAATTCCCATCAAGTTAGGTGATACGGGTAGCTTTGCCATACCTTGTTCCATAGACCATGTTTTGATAGAGCGAGCCTTGTGTGATCTTGGCGCTGACATTAGTCTAATGCCTCTAGCCATTGCTCGTACCATTTATATCAAGGACTTGGAACACTTCCCAGTTAATGTGCAAATGGCTAATGGAACTACAAAGGAACCCTATGGACTAGCCCGCAACCTCATGGTCAACGTGGGAAATCTTTATATCCCCACCGATTTTGTTATTCTTGACATGCCTATAGAGGAGCGGAATCCTATTCTTTTGGGACGACCTTTCCTAGCTACCGGAGGAGTAATCATTGATGTGAAGCGAGGGCAATTATCTTTCAATGTTGCTAATGATACGGTTCAATTTGTGCTTCCCGTGTTCCTTCCAGAAAATTCTCAAGCGGAGTTTTGGAATCAAATGGTGGAATTTCCATCCAATGAAGAACCCTCTACCAAAGATCTTGACTATGATAACGAAGAAGACAACGGTGCTCTATTTACTCGGTTCTACCTCCGAAGAAGATATTCCCGAAGAATTTGCAATGCTTCCCGAGGTAGCGCGACTTATGGGCTTGCCGGAGTTTAGAGAAAAGTTCAAGATCGGTAACATTGAATTTGAAGTTAATGACCAAGACCCCCTGGGTTGCTTTTCAAGCAACTCCGACTAAACTCAAACAATTCAATTCGGTTTGGTGGTGTCCATAATAACCACCTTGTAAATATTTGTATATTTTTATCTCTTTTTATTTTCTTTGGACAATAGCTTTTGGATTTTTCTTTTGGAGCTTGCTTTTGTATCTGCAGGAATTGTGAAGATTTCTTTTGGAATTTTTGGGTTGCGCTATGAACAATATTGAGAGTTCTTCTCCATGTAGCTAATACATGGCTCGAGAGGATTGATTTTATTGAAGAGTTAAGGATGGTTTGGGGCAAGTCTAAGAGATTTTTCGTAGCAAAGTCCTATTTTGAAGTGGATTATTTACCGGGTGAAACTTCACCCGATGGAAACTTTGCTCGGTTCAATGGAATTGACGGAAAATCCGCCGGGCAAAATTTCACCCGGTGGAATCTCACCGGGCGAAATTTCGCCCTACGGTAAAAAATTTTGCGACTTGGTTTTTGACGGAAATCCCACCGGGTGAAATTTCACCCGGTGAGATCTCACCGGGCGAAATTTTGCCCGGTGGGGAAACTGCGCGGAAATGACGAGATTCAACCCAAAGACCGTCGAACGAAATTTCGCCCGAAGGTGACCACCGGGCGAAATTTCGCCCGAAGGTGACCACCGGGCGAAATTTCACCCCGCGGCATATACCCAACCAACCCACCTTACCCATCCTCATAATCTACCTTTCCTCTCTCTCTCCTCAATCAAACCCCAAAAAAAACCCAAATAAACCCCAAATCCACCACCTTAAACAACCTCTAATCCTTCCATTTCTTCACCAAATCTCAACCAAATTACATATTTCTCATCTCACATTTCTATCGTCTTCTTGGAGTTTATTTTCATAAATCGTCCCAAATCCCACAAACCCCAAACCGAGACCGTCATCACCATAATCACCAAATTCAAGCAACAAGGATGAGGAGGGTAAAACAAATGGCAAGGAAACGGATTTCTTCAATGCTTAATCAAAATTCGGGGTCAACATCATCCTCAAGGTCAGAGGAGCCGACCGACGCTCGAGACGAATCTGTCCCGATGCCTGTTCAGACACAAGGCTCAGTCCCGCGCGAACAACCTGTTCCGCTAGAGGTACGTTACCCCAAAATCCGTCGTAATTTTCGTCATTCAGAATCTGGTATCTATTTCGCTAAAAAAGCCCATCGTGATAAATGTAAAAAAATTTGGGTCTGTCGTCTCGAGTCGACTCGTTGGGCGGCTCGAGATGTACTTGAGCGCATGGGTATAGACACGCAGGTACAAGCAAAGTGCCAAAGCCTTGGTCTCACCAAATTTTACGCCTCCGAGGAGGAAACTTATCAGAAGTTGACGTGCGAGTTTTTCGCAACTTTCGAGCTGAGTGGTGATGATAATACAACTGTCTCTTTTCAGCTGCGAGAAACTCTGTACGTCCTCAACTTGAGGGACTTTGGTGCATTGCTTGGTTTACCTTCTTTTGTCCTTGGAAGGCCTAGGGCGGGGCAGACTCGGGATGACAAATTCGCCCGAGATCGATTTTTGTTTAAAATAGCCCGCCAAAGGACTTTCAAGGGAGGGAAGTTGCGTTCTTTCTCAATTCGAAACCCCATCCTTCGGTATTTTGCGCGTATCGCAGCCAACTCATTCCTGTCAAGCAATGATACGCACCATTACTGTAGTGCTACAGTTGTACAGCTGTTGGAGGATGCAGTTTTGAACAGAGGCCCGTCGATCGATATGTCCAAGTCCTTAGCTACTCATTTTGCCCAGGTTGCGAAAGGCGACCACAAGAAACTTTCTTGTGGCAGTATTGTAACGATGTTAGCTAAAGCCTTAGGCATCGGTTTTAGTGATTTGGCACCAGTTGGCGGGGCGGGAATTTATATAGATGAGGTTTATTGTCCTTTCCTTGTTTGGCCCCAGAAAGAGGATTATGACAGTTTGTTCTTGTATAAGATTACGAAAATGAGAGCCATTGCAATGCCTAGCCCCGAATGGGTTAGGCTCGATATTGAAGAGAACTTCGGCATGCCGAAGAGGTCTAGGGAATACATTCGGGATAACACCCGAGGTAAGTTTCGTATAGTTCAATACCCCGAGGGACCTTTAGATTATGGCGACGATGACATAGAGGTCGTAGACGTGTCGGAGGAGGAACCGGAGGTTGAAACCTCCCGGGAGGAGGGTCATAGAACTTTATCGTCATCATAACACGGACCCTCTTCCTCCCATCAGACCGAACCCCAGACCTCGCAGTTTTTCACCCCCAACTTTGAACCTCACAGACACTCCTCGTTCACCTAGTCTACCCCAGGTTTTCAGGAGGACGTTAACATGAGTCCTCCACGACACTCCTCGTTCTTCGGATCGGAGGACTTTTATAACCAGTGGGGGGAAGTTTATGACCGAACACGTCAGACTTGGGAGAACTCGACCATCTCACTGAACTTGGCCTAGGACGCCTATAACGTGGCCCGGGATGCGCGCTATACTGCGCATAGCTCATACAAGTACTCTAGGGAAGGTTTTGAGTACGCCCGGGACAGTTTTGAGATGGCTAGGGTCGCTGCTAGGGATGCCCAAGCAGCGAGGATGGCGGCGGAGGAGAACCGAAGGATGTTGCAGCAGCAACAGAGCTATTTTGATCGACTTTTCGGTGTGCCTTCGCCAGGGTCTTACTACCCACCACCTCGTCCTCCAGGTCCAATGTGAGTAGTCGAGTGTCGTCAGTGTTGGTGTGGGGGTGTCAGATGTCAGTTGTCAGTCGTTAGTAATCTGTTCTCTGGTCTCAGTAATCTCTGTCAGTCCTTGCAGCGCCAATTTTTGGCATTTGTTAATTATGGTTGTTGGTTGATTTGTAATTGGTTATTCTGTTGGTTTGATGATTTGTAAGCCCCTCCGCGACCCTACCTTGGTTGTTACAAACGTGAGGTTTTATTGCAGGTGTCTTAGGGAAGAAGGACCTGATTATTGCTCCCGGTCTTAAATGATTTGATCGCACCAAGACCAATTGAAAAATCCAAGGCGAGGTGACGTGATTACACCTACGCCCTTTCTCCCCTTATCAAATTTTTCTTCTTTTTCCTTTTCTTTTCATTTTCCTTTTGTTTTCGGTTCATTTTCTCTCTTTTTCATTTTCATTTCTTTTCTTTTTATTCTCTTCGTTTTGAAAAATCAAAAATACAAAAACATTTGAAAAATCATCAAAAATTCAAAAACATTTGAAAAATCATAAAAATTCAAAAAGATTTTCCGTTCTTTTCTCTTTTTATTCTTTTTCGATTCTTCCTCTACTTGTGCATTGGGGACAATGCACAGTTTTAGTGTGGGGGAGGGATCTACTATCCTTTTTCTTCCTTTTCTTTTTCATTTTTCCTTTAAAAACCAAAAACCCAAAAAAATCTTCCTTTTTCTCTTCATTTTAGTTTTCTTTTCTTTTATTTTCGTTTTTGTGTCACTTGTTTTGTCTTGCATTCTACTTCTTATAGGTACACCGCCAACCATTTAGCATGGATACGTAAGGTAGCGGAAATGAAATGAAGACCGCACAGTAATATTTTCTACCTTCGTTCTATCCCTTTCTCTTATGCATGGGAGTTTGGGCATATATGCTATTTTGAGTTTCACTTGGTGAACATTTTGGATTGGTGGTTGTAGATTGTGTTGACTTGATGGAGTTTAGAGTGTTTGGCTATACTTGTGATTGTGTTTTGTTTTTTCTTGTGTTGTTGTCATTTTTGTGTGTTTTTTTTTGTGTGTATAGTTCGTCTAGGTAAAGTTTTCGAAAACCCGATTTTGAGTTTAGGCCGAGTGTTTATTACTCCCTTGTTAGTAACCCTTTTTTATTTTTGGACATATTTCTAGTAGAATGACCTTGAACCAATTTTTGCATTGGATTTTTACCATGAGTCCATCTTTTCTATTAGGAATCTACACCGGGATTTGCATTTGACCACCTTGACCACCCATGGAGTGATAAGGCCTTGGTTATCGTTCCCCCTTCTCTTAGGTGACCTTACTTGAGAAGCCATTTTTTAGTCCCAAAATTTCCATCCTTTTGTGGGTTCGGAGGGGGTGCACACCCGACTAGCCTATTTTTCTACCATTCACCCATTTCCACAAATAAGTTTGCAAGAATACGCTTTACCTTGATCTCAAATGAACTATTTAGCCAAAAATGAGCTATTCAAAAATAAAAAGGGAAAATGAAGAAGAAGGGCATTATGAAAAAAAAAACCTCGATCGAAATAATGGGGAAAAGAAAAACCGAAAAGAAAATCAAAATCTCAAAAATCGTTCCCAAACCCAAATAATCCCTTGATTGACTTATTGCCGCGAAATACCTACTAGAGGACCGAGTCCCGAGGAAGGAAAGTAGCGGTAATTTGGCAATCTTTACCATTTTGCAAACACTTGTCCATCTTTTTGGTCTAATTGGCTTTCTCGAGTTTGGGACGATCTTCTAGGCTTAGCTTAGGAGACGGCATAACACTTACCTACAGTGCTTACTAACTCCATGGTTCTCACTTATCCACTCCATTTATCGTCCCGTTGTAGGCATCTTTAGTGGAATTAGAAGGACCTTGGTAAATTTTCAATGTTTTTATTGTTTGATTGTCATCCTATTAGAATCTTGTCCATGTCAAGTTGTGTTACTAACTTGGTAGTGTTCTCGAAATCGGTGCTTTCTCCGCCGTTTCGATGAGGGACTCGACGATTTATTTTCTCTTTGGTTGCGACTATCTTTTTTGTGTGTCTTTCTTGTTTTATGTGTTTGTGTGTGTGTTAGTCGCAAGCCCCAACTTGCCTTGCATGGAGGCACTCTACCTCATGAGTATCTCGATGTGAGTTGAAGGGACGGAGCGGGCCCGTTAATTGCCCCGTATCGGCTTAGCATAGTCTAGCTTAATAGTAGTAGCTAATTTCTTTTTGGGTCTTTGCTCGAGGACGAGCAACGATTTAGTGTGGGGGAATTTTTGTGTGCCAAATTTGGACCGTTTTTCCACCCATTTAGACCTGTTTTTCCTCCATTTTGCGAGACTTGAGCGCAATTATCGCCGTATTTTGAGTAATTCTCGCATTAGTGTCTCTCTTTTTGCATTTTACGTGTTTTTGGTAGTTTTTTGTCTATTTTGGTAGGATTTTCGACCAAAAATGTGTATGAGCTTTTACGAGCATGAGAGAGATACGGTCCAAAGAGCGAAGCACACAACTGAAAGTTCAAGTAATCCAATTGATCGACAAAAGAAAGAGACCGGAAAAGAGGAGTATCACCGGGTGAAATTTCACCCGGTGAGTCATCACCGGGCGAAATTTCGCCCGACGACATTTTCCACCTCCCGAAGATTTTCGTGGGCAGTTCCCACCGGGCGAAACGACCGAGCGAAATTTCGCCCATCAGGTGAAATTTCGCCCGATGGAGAAAAACGCCAAAAATGGCGATTCGAGAAGAAAATCTCACCGGGTGAAATTTCACCCGGTGGTGCCAATGTCGTCAAGCCGCGGGGTGAAACTTCACCCCATGAAGATGCAAAGGGTGAAGGTCTAGCTTAATGAAGAGGAATTGGATTATGGGCCTTAAGCTTGTGTGACCCATTAAGAAACACTATAAATACTTAACCTAGGGTTTTGTGCCACTCTTGTGCCTTGAGTGAGCCTCTTAGGAGTAGGAGTAGTGTAGAAGATTAGTAGTAGTAGTAGTGGCAATTGTAGTAAAGCTCTCTTAGCAAAAATCTCCATAGAATTAGAAAATCTTATTAGTATTAGTATTAGATTAATTCTACTCAACAATTCCTAATCAAACTTCCATCTTTAGTTGAAGATTGTGTTTATATTGAAGATTCAAGGGTTTTGCAAGGGTTTAGTGACAAAATCTTTGTATTATTTCTTGAAGCTTCTTATTTATGTATTATGTTTATCTTATTTATGTTTATCTTCATCTTCCTCCTTAGTCTCCTCCATAATTGGTAGTTTCTCTCTTCTCCCTTTTTCTCTAATAGTTAGTTTTGTTTCCTTGTTAATCCATTGTTCATCTTGTTAATCTTTATGTTAGTATAGTTTTCCATTAATTAGTTATGTTTTTCTCTCTCCCTTGTTAGTTTCTCCATAGTTTATGTGATAGTTTATTTTCCTCCTTAGTGTTATTTGTTAGCATAGTTTCCTTGTCATCTAGTCAATATTTACTCTAGACATAGTTATTATGCATGCTTTAGCTAATCTCTCCTTTATTAGTGTTTTGTTGTTATCCGTCATGACTAGTGAGTAGATTTCTTGTTGGGGAAATTTAGGGATGAGGATTTGGATTATTTGAATTAAGGGATGTTGGTGGGTTGTTTACTTGTTGATTTATCAAGTTTAGGGTTTTTGTGTCTTTGTTGACCTAGACTGCAGCTAGTTTGACCTTGACTCGTTCCTATCAATATGGGGAAACTCGGGGTAGGAATTCCCTTGACTTGAACCCTTTCGCCGCGTAAGCGGGTATAGGTGGGTTGGGAGAAGAAACCGAAAGGTGGTATTCTCCCTTTTCAACATTGTAACTAAAACTCGATCCCGAGATTCCTAGACCCCATTTCCGAATCCCGACTCTCCCCAACACCTTTCCAATTATTGTTCCCAACCTTAGTAGTATAGCTCGCTAGCATTAGTTCAACTCTTCTTGTCCCAAAACCCCCATCTCAATTAGAGGTGATCATTTGCGGGTTCGGACCGGACACGGGCCGGGCTAAGTGTAAAATTTTGGCCCACGGACAAGCGGATTAGCGGGTTTGGGACGGGTTCACGGGCCGGGCCTTTGTATATTTTTGAAAATGTTGTGTCCAAGCCCGCTAAAAATTCGGGCCGGACGGGACGGGCCAATCGGGCGGTACGTCCCATGAACAGCTATAATCTCAATCCCAAACGCGAGTAGACCTTAGACTTGACCAGTATCGCTTAACCGCCTCCCTGTGGATCGACCTCGACTTGCCGCTACTACATAGTAGTAAGTTGGGACAAAAATATTGTTTGCATGCGTGTCAACGACAACGCGGACCAAAATGGCGTCGTTGCCGGGGAGGCGGCGATTAGTTAATTAATTAAGTCTTTGTTTTATTGTGTTTGGATAATTGTTTTTCTTTCCTCCTACCCTAGTACCATTAGGTGCTAGGATGCTCATTGTTTGTTAAGTTTTTGCTAAGTATACTTTTGATTTATGTTGCTTGATCCCCATTCAGAGAACAAGTCGCTTGGAAATATTGTGACCGAAGCAATTACTTGATATTGTGATCTTCCACCAATTTTGTCATTTCTCAACACCCCATCTTTGAACAACATCCAAGATCCAAGTATTGCTACACTTGGGTCCCATTCTCAACCATCAATTGACGATATTTCTTCACCCGTTTTCATTGGAGCCATTCCGGAGAGTTTCGAGCTTAAAACTTTCATCATCAATCTAATTCAACAACAAACTTTTCAAGGATTGCCGGATGAAGATATGATAGAGCATGTTTGCCTTTTCAAGGAAAATCTTATTGGTGTCAAGCTTGAAGGTGTCACCGAGTGTCAACTACGTCGGATCCTTTTTCCTCGTACCTTGCGTAGTGGAGCAAGGAGATGGATTAAAAGTTTCCCAACCAATACTTTTCGCACTTGGGAACAATTGTGCAACATCTTCCTCGAAAAATACTTCCCACCATTTAAGACCAAAAAGTTCCGAAGGGAAATTCAAACGTTCCAACAACAAGAAAATGAAAGCATAGGTAAAGCCTGGCGCCGATTTTAAACATTGCAAAGGAAGTGTCCGCACCACGGCATTCCAAGTTGGCTTCTACTTCATATTTTCTTCCACTCGTTATTGGACAACGCCAAAGAAAATGTCAATGCAGCGGCAAAAGGCGATTTCTTTTTGTTAAATGAAATCGAATCTATAAAACACATTGAAAGGATAGCCAAGAATGATGAATACTCCGGAAATGATAAACATGAAGAGCTAAGTAGTGAGTCAACATCGTCAACCGAAAGGAGAACCGATCTTGAAGCTAGAGTCGAGGAGTTGATCAAGAAATTTGAAGTTTATGTTGCTAGAGCCAATTATCCACCCAAGACTAGGACATCTCCAAAAAGATAACTCCACCAAGACGATCTTTCATTTCACCACCTAAATTGTATCGCATCGAGATTCCATGTGATCATTGTGGGAGATATGACCATGATTCGGAATTGTGTATGAGAAAGTAGAGTGATTATTAAGCCAACACCCAAGGAACATATGAAAAGTCTCAAACGAATAATCCTAATTTGGGAACCGGATTTTATTCCATGCCGACTCAAGGATCATATCCTTTTCCAAGAGCCCCCAATCAAAGGGTTTATTCTAATTTATATGGGTCCCACTATCAACCGAGACCTCCTCACACAAATCAATTTAATCAAGGCTATTTTTATCCTCAAGGACCACCTAGACCAAACTACGGTCCTCCATTTGGAACCTATCCTCCGTATAATCAAGGTCCTCTAAGGCATTTTCAAGGTAACTTTCAACCTCTTTATGACATTCAACAAACAATTAATTTTCTATTGAAAGAAAATGCGTCAAATCGAGCTAGACTTGAGGCTTTAGAGGCACGTTCCGCCTCGCAAGCTCGATCTTCACAAGAGCCGACCAATTCTTTCAATCAAGAATCCATAAATGCCATTAAGGTAATGAGCAAAAAGGAACCGGTGAAACCCTTTGACCCACAAACTCTTACATCTCATCCCTCAATCAATGAGCCCGATGAGAAAGTGCTCACGAATGTAGCCGAAAAACCAAGAAGAGATCCATCAAAGTATTTTGTAGGAGACCTTGCGTATGTTATTGAACAAATTCCAATAGAGGACACGAACCTAGTCTCTAATATTGAAGTACCACCCTTGAATGACAAGCCACCAATCTCATTCGATAACCAAGCTTTGGACATGATAACCTTCACCGATCTTATCGAGAACAGTGATACAAGCCCTTTCATGCCCACCTCGTCCGAATATATTCGAGACATTATTTTGAAACCCACCGAAAGGGAAAGAGCTCCCGTTTTCCCAAGAACCACCCCAAAAGTTGCAATTCCCATCAAGTTAGGTGATCCGGGTAGCTTTGCCATACCTTGTTCCATAGACCATGTTTTGAAAGACCGAGCCTTGTGTGATCTTGGCGCCGACATTAGTCTAATGCCTCTAGCCATTGCTGGTACCATTTATATCACGGACTTGGAACACTTCCCAGTTAATGTGCAAATGGTCGATGGAACTACAAAGGAACCCTATGGACTAGCCCGCAACCTCATGGTCAACGTGGGAAATCTTTATATCCCCACCGATTTTGTTATTCTCAACATGCCTATAGAGGAGCGGAATCCTATTATTTCGGGACGGCCTTTCCTAGCTACCAGTGGAGTAATCATTGATGTGAAGCGAGGGCGATTATCTTTCAATGTTGCTAATGATACGGTTCAATTTGTGCTTCCCGTGTTCCTTCCAGAAAATTCCCAAGCGGAGTTTTGGAATCAAATGGTGGAATTTCCATCCAATGAAGAACCCTCTACCGAAGATCTTGACTATGATAGCGAAGAAGACAACGGTGCTCTATTTATACTCGGTTCTACCTCGGAAGAAGATATTCCCGAAAAATTTGCAATGCTTCCCGAGGTAGCACGACTTATGGGCTTGCCGGATTTTAGAGAAAAGCTCAAGATCGGTAACATTAAATTTGAAGTTAATGACCAAGACCCCCCGGGATGCTTTTCAAGCAACCCCGACTAAACTCAAACAATTCAATTCGGTTTGGAGGTGTCCATAATAAACACCTTGTAAATATATGTATATTCTTATCTCTTTTTACTTTCTTTGGACAATAGCTTTTGGATTTTTCTTTTGGAGCTTGCTTTGGTACCTGCAGGAATTGTGAAGATTTCTTTTGGAATTTTTGAGTTGCGCTATGAACAATATTGAGAGTCCTTCTCCATGTAGCTAATACATGGGTCGAGAGGATTGATTTTATTGAAGAGTTAAGGATGGTTTGGGCCAAGTCGAAGAGATTTTTCGTAGCAAAGTCCTATTTTGAAGTGGATTATTTTACCGGGTGAAACTTCACCCGATGGCAACTTTGCTCGAATCAATGGAATTGACGAAAAATCCGCCGGGCAAAATTTCACCCAGTGGAATCTCACCGGGCGAAATTTCGCCCTACGGTAAAAAAATTTGCGACTTGGTTTTTGACGGAAATCCCACCGGGTGAAATTTCACCCGGTGAGATCTCACCGGGCGAAATTTCGCCCGGTGGGGAAACTGCGCGGAAATGACGAGATTCAACCCGAAGACCGTCGGGCGAAATTTCGCCCGATGGTGACCACCGGGCGAAATAACACCCTGCCGCATATACCCAACCAACCCACCTTACCCGTTCTCATAATCTACCTTTCCTCTCTCTCTCCTCAATCAAACCCCAAAAAAATCCCCCAAATAAACCCCAAATCTACCACCTTAAACCACCTCTAATCCTTCCATTTCTTCACCAAATCTCAATCAAATTACATATTTCTCATCCCCATCACATTTCTATCATCTTCTTGGAGTTTGTTTTCAGAAATCGTCCCAAATCCCACAAACCCCAAACCAAGACAGTCATCACCATAATCACCAAATTCAAGCAACAAGGATGAGGAGGGTAAAATAAATGGCAAGGAAACGGATTTCCTCAATGCTTAATCGAAATTCGGGGTCAACATCATCCTCAAGGTCAGAGGAGCTGACCGAGTCTCGGGACGAATCTGTCATGATGCCTCTTCAGACACAAGGCTCAGTCCTGCACGAACAACCTGTTTCGCTAGAGGTACGTTACCCTAAAATCCATCGTAATTTCCATCATTCAGAATCTGGTATCTATTTCACTAAAAAAGCCCATCATGATAAATGTAAAAAATTTTGGATTTGTCGTCTCGAGCCGACTCGTTGGGCGGCTCGAGATGTACTTGAGCGCATGGGTATAGACACGCAGGTACAAGCAAAGTGCCAAAGCCTTGGTCTCACCAAATTTTACGCCTCCGAGGAGGAAACTTATCAGAAGTTGACGTGCGAGTTTTTCGCAACTTTCGAGCTGAGTGGTGATGATAATACAACTGTCTCTTTTCAGCTGCGAGAAACTCTGTACGTCCTCAACTTGAGGGACTTTGGTGCATTGCTTGGTTTACCTTCTTCTGTCCTTGGAAGGCCTAGGGCGGGGCAGACTCGGGATGACAAATTCGCCCGAGATCGATTTTGGTTTAAAATAGCCCGCCAAAGGACTTTTAAGGGAGGGAAGTTGCGTTCTTTCTCTATTCGAAACCCCATCCTTCGGTATTTGGCGCGTATCGTAGCCAACTCATTCCTGTCAAGCTATGATACGCACCATAACTGTAGTGCTACAGTTGTACAGCTGTTGGAGGATGCAGTTTTGAACAGAGGCCCGTCGATCGATATGTCCGAGGCCTTAGCTACTCATTTTGCCCAGGTTGCGAAGGGCGACCGCAAGAAAATTTCTTGTGGCGGTATTGTAACGATGTTAGCTTAAGCCTTAGGCATCGGTTTTAGTGATTTGGCACCAGTTGGCGGGGCGGGAATTTGTATAGATGAGGTTTATTGTCCTTTCCTTGTTTGGCCCCAAAAAGGGGATTATGACAGTTTGTTCTTGTATAAGATTACTGAAATGAGAGCCATTGCAATGCCAAGCCCCGAATGGGTTAGGCTCGATATTGAAGAGAACTTCGGCATGCCGAAGAGGTCTGGGGAATACATTCGGGATAACACCCGAGGTAAGTTTCGTATAGTCGTAGACGTGTCGGAGGAGGAACCGGAGGTTGAAACCTCCCGGGAGGAGGGTCATAGAACTTTACCGTCATCATCACACGGACCCTCTTTCTCCCATCAGACCGAACCCCAGACCTTGCAGTTTTTCACCCCCAACTTTGAACCACACAGACACTCCACGTTCACCTAGTCTACCCCAGGTTTTCAGGAGGACGTTAACATGAGTCTACGACCTCGCAGGTTTTAACTTTGAGTTTATAAGACTTTAATTTTTGTTTTGTTATTTTACGATAATTGCGATAGTTTAAGTAATCAAACTTATATTTTAGGTATAAAAATCTTCAAATTTTCTTTGTTTAAATATGTATATTGATTTTTTTTCTACCGTGTCCGTGTCCTATAAATTTTTGAACGGCGTGTCCCGTGTCCGATACGTCTCTGTGTCCGTGTCCGTGTCCGTGTCTGTGTCTGTGGAACCTAGGTGTTAATCCCCCATAACATGTCAGTTGTTATCCATCTTGAAGTCAATAACATAACGTTTATGCAAG
This sequence comes from Agrostemma githago, assembly GCA_958450325.1. Taxonomy (NCBI): domain Eukaryota; kingdom Viridiplantae; phylum Streptophyta; class Magnoliopsida; order Caryophyllales; family Caryophyllaceae; genus Agrostemma; species Agrostemma githago. The sequence continues at coordinate 58,949,230 of OY288240.1, forward strand.
ATTGACATTTCAGTACGCTGCTCGTAAAAGTAATCTACTTAACGCCAGCCTTGTGCTCTCCTTAGGAGAAAAATTATCCTCTCACTTATCTACTTAACACCAACTAGAGCTTTAGGAGGAAAATTATCTTCTCTCCTTTATTTCTCTCAGCTTACACTAGCCAAGTACAATATCTTCGAGACATGTTCCAGTAGCCCTTCAGTAGTTAAAAGCATAACTTCACCTCCTACTATACCCTGCCTCGATCCTAGCTACATAGTGATTTTTGCCTATTGCCACACTCCACCTGATGAGTATTCACATCACCTGCAGCTATCATTACTTGTCCCTGCTTCTCCATTTCTAAAATACCTTGAGTACTTCAATATTCTCCTAAACTCACAAGCACTTCACTCAACAGGTAATATGATACTATAACTTAACACCTTGTCTTCTAGCTGCAAATCTCATGCATGTTATGCATCTGTTAGTTTCTTCCTGAAATAATTTAATTAGTTTTGTAGGGTTAATGATGCACGAGTTGGTGTCATTCAAATTAATTTGAGGCACTAATTGTTAGAGATTTCACAGGTATGTCAAGCTGAAGTTAATGCATTCCCACAGACTTTGTGGGGGGTTGTTTAAATCATCCTTGTAAGAATATTAGAGATGAACATATACGATTTCTGCTACACTTAAACATAAAGTTTGGTGCTCGGTGTTTGATTTGCAAATCTGGGTTTCAGTTTCATGTTCAGCTAAGGTTCAGTTTTTGGTTGATTCCTTGCGTGAACTATTATGCTTCCTTTACATCTACAATAGATTGAATGTGTTTGTTCCCTTCATGTTGTGCGGTAGTTCTATAGCTGTCAGATACTTGTTGGCTTGTGTCAGGACTTCTGCCTACCCCTCAAGAAAATGTGTTAGGATGCTGTTTGCTTCCTTGGTGCTGCACATTAGATCCATCGTCTGCAGTGCTTTTGAATTGACTGTGTCCTATCAAATGCGCAATGTGTTTTGAAGTTGAGTTAGACTGCTGCCTGTTTTGAGAGTGTGGCTTCTAATGGATTAAGGTGTATATTACACTGTAGGTTTAGAGTGTCTAAGTATTCAGATTAAAGTAATCGCCTTTCATGTCTCGAGGTAAACGCTTCAGTGCTCCTCCTACGTATACTATGTATTTATCGAATATATGTAATCGCCTAATTTTCAGGTAGATCTGTGTACACCATTAGATCAAAGTCATGTACGTAGTGATAAGCTACCTTCTATCACAGTCTAATTTGAATAGTATTACTGGTTTTGCAGAATGAAGCCTAAAGCAACTTACCTGGCTGACTTGAACGCGCACAGCCGTGACTACAAGGTCAAGGTGAAGGTAATAGAAAAAAGACGGCCAAAGACATCTCCCAACAAAAATATGGTGTACCAGAGTTTGCTACTTGAAGATGAAAAGGCAAGATTACAATTTAGAATGTATATTGGGCTAATACATCTATCATTTCAGTTCCGAGTCTAGGATACACTCTGCGCTATTCAAGTTGCTGAATGAGTCATACCTGTGATTGTTGAATGAGTCATACATATGATTGTTGGAAAGAAATTACTTTTGCCAATCTGGGGAGGAGTCAAGTCATTTTTTATGTCATGAAATAGGAAAAGTGTTGATGCAATTCTCAACATGATTGTTGTTATTCGTCGCTGAGAGGCACCTCGGTATACACTTGAAAGCTAGGAACGAGCTACTGATATATTGATGGGACCCTGGTGCTTGTTGCACCCAAAACATGAATTATATAGAGCACTACGTCAATTCTATACCCAAACGTTTCGCTTAGATTAAAACACGTGGTTGCTCACCGGACCAGTATGATCACTAAAACTTTGCTTTGTACTGAACAATTGCTGAGAATATATAAACTGCACTCTGCTCCCTCGGCGACCACTGTTTGTACCACCCATTAGCTGTCTTAAGAAGAGGCATGCTAAGAATAAGAGGCATGAGTTCTGGTGAGTTTGGAGATACTACCCAATCGTGAGCCATGGAATTATGGAGTCTACATTTGATCTTGATGAATAGCCCAGACCTACTGCCACAACTCGCTTTAACTTTACTCCTAATTGTATAGTCTCCGGTGCTTAGTTCTGCGTTTGCTTGCTTGTTTTTTTTGTTTACAGTATAGTCTGCAGATTTCTTCACCATCTTTTCGTGCACTCTACTTTTAGTAAGACAATTACTGTGTGGGGTTAAGATTCCTGTGTACAACTTGCAGGGCACGAAGATGCGCGGTGCTCTATTTGCCGATCAAGTTGCAATGTATGAAGATGCACTTCATCGTAACAAGACATATAAAATAACGAATGCTGCTATCAGTCCTCTCAAACCCGAGTGGAAGACAAGTCCAACTGATCTTGACTACCAGATGACATTTAGGCGTCGAACACTCATATTTTCATTGGATGATGACACTGGTCTTGGTGCTGCTGCTACTCAAGAGTACCGACCAATCTCGCAGCTTCCTAGGCAGCAAGAGTATTCTGAACTATTTGGTAAGTAACTTTGTACCTCTAGATCTCTACTTCGAGTCATATATCTATACACATATCAGACTGTACCTACACATCGGACGGTCTAAAAATCGTACAGGCATAACCAAATTAGCTACAGTTATCCTATAGTTCATTAATCATTTGATCTTACAGAACTTACTTTCACCAGTTAGACCCACAGGTACAGATCTGTATTTTGTGTGCATATATGTGTTTATGATTAGGTCAACCTTACTCTTGCAAGCCCGTTAACAATCCGTTCTGAGATGATACGACCTAGTTGACCCGAGTGCCACTTTAATTGCACAGTGGCTCTCATTTGCAACCAACACACGGTAATTATGTAGTGAGATCTGCCACATACAAGGTGGCTACGAATTTAGTACCAGCCACTTATATAAGGGATATTACAAAATATTGCACGTGTGAAGAAGACTCTGTTTGAAATTAGTGCAGCTGACCAGATATAACTAGAAAGATGACAATTCAATGGAAGATGTCCTTAATTTAGCTGATTGGTGGTGTGTGGAGACCTATAACCTGTCAATGAGTTATAGACGAGTGATGACCAACTATCATTGCAGATGTGATGGGTGTTGTCTTGTTTGTTGAAGACCAGCCGCGTGTGATTACAACATCTAACAAACGCAAGTCCAAAGTACGAAAGCTCATGCTAATTGACCATAGGTGACATAAACACTACTTCGTCAGTCATATCACGTATATTGTACGCGTCAGTGAGTCTAACACTACACTTGGTCCTGTATTTGTGATAGCACTACGCAGCCACTGGCAATCTCCGTATGGGATGAACTAGCTGAAGACGACTGCACCATGCTTATTCCAGTACCGGCAAAGTTCAGGATTGTAGGCCTAACAGCACTCCGAGTATCAGGCTACAAAGGTCTATATTATTTAGGTCGTCCTTTCATTTTTGTACATAGAACAACCATTTATACAAATGACTAGCGTTTATTGCCTGTAACCAATGCATAGGATTCTCACTGTTAACTTCTACGTCAACTACTATCATACACGCGCCTGTTGGAGCTAAAGCTGAAGCACTCAGGTTTATCGTTATTTGTTAGCTGCAGAGCCGAACTTCCTGATACTTGTATATACATAGTGCAGACATCATTACTTAAGTGCTCATAACCAGTGGATGCCTTTTGCTCCAGACTGATCTTACAATTCAAATTTGGACATGCCACCATTTGTAGGATGGTTGCCCATCACATGGCACTGTCGGAACTGCAAGCAAGGATCTTTGGCGCGAGGGTGCCGTCTCAGTCATAAAAGGCTATTACAATTGCAGCCCTCCGTTCTAAGAAGGTACGCAGAGCACTGTTCTCTGTTTTCAGTTGAAAATACAGCTCATATACAGCCAACTGTAAATGTATCGTTGTTTATGACTCCTAAAATGTTCCGCAGGAAAAGTCAGTTCTGCGGGAGGAAAGACACTGGCTGGAAGTTACTATCCCGGATGCTGACCTATCTAGAGTGCATGCATACCTGGGCTGTTCCCACTGTAGCAAACGTTCCAGCATACCGTCGGGAACTACCTACACTTGCTACGCTTGCTCTACCAGATTGTACTTCAGAGCCACGGTACGTTTGTCGCTATTCTACTTCTTTGCACTCGCTTTGACCTTCAAACTGTTAGGCACGGTAATATCGTTCGGTCTCATATCATCGACTAATACCAGCAATCCAGTTTAGGTAAATAAATAGTTGCACCCAAATTGAACTTCTTCTCATTGTGAAACATTCGCCCGAGTGCTAATTCTTGTTAGCCATTTGTTTTTTGTCGTACCGTCGCGTGTATGCCTTGACTATATCTCTTGAACCTGTTTGCTCTCGCGTCTGTTTTTTTTTTGTTGGTCTGTGTTTTCAGTTCTCGGTTGTGAGCTATTTGCTTCGATTGTAGCTTGATTGTTTCCGTTAATTGGGTGTCCTTGCGTAGTGTTCATTAATGGCTTTTATCAATTTCGCTTGGTTGAAGTGAGCAACTGTTATGTAATGATTCATACAAAAAAATACAGTTTCTGATTCAGCAGTCTGAAACTACATTCAGGTACTCTAGACACCCGCATTTGGCTGCTAGGTGTCCATAGCGGTTTCCAAAAAACACCCGATGATGATCGGACGCAAACGTGCTTCTACGCGCTCGGATATGGGCTCGAAACCATTAGTTTCTGGCTTGGGCTTTTTACGGAGTACAAATCTCACAAAACTGACCTCAAATTCAGGCCCAGTGGACCGTTTCCAATAAAATAAGACTAATTTGGGTCAAAACCGTCACCAGAAATAAAACCGTCTTTTAGCGACTGGGTCAAACCCCGGTCAAAGCCGTTTCCGAGTCACAAAAATAGCAATACAACTACAAGACCCACAAAATACCCAACCCAAGGTCCAAAAGAACTGGACCCCTTCGCTTCAGCTGACCCACTCGATCGAGTGTCAACCCACTCGATCGAGTGGGCCCTCAAACAGGCCTGTAGGCGGCAGCTTGGGCCACTTGACCGAGTCAGCTGGTTACTCGGTCGAGTAACCCTAGACGGGGAGGTAGCCATTGCCTATATATACTCCTCTTTGCATGCACAAAAAACAACTTTTCGGAAACCCTAGCTCTATACACACATACCTACACAATATCTCCTCCTACACATCCTTACAACCCTAAACCCTAGCATCTAGGAATCGAACCCTAAACCGCCATAACTTCGTCTACATCTCGATACTCCCGTGCAAGCCACAGCTAACGAGTCCCGTCCAAGAACAAGAAACATGTAGGTTGAGGGTGAAATAATCCCAACTTCTTCTCTCTTTCTCTCCCTCTTCTCGTCCGTCCCCTTTCGTTCGTCGTCATCGTCGTCGTTTTTTATTTATTCGTATTGTCGCGTTTATAATATCTTTAGTACTACTAATATAAGACATTAAAATACTTGCGGATTCGTGTCGAGCGTGAATGATGACGGGATAAGGAAATCCGAATATACAAGGGTGCTTCGCCCGACGTTGCCGGTCGCTTATCTCGACACCCCGAACGCTTGATTGTTGAAGCGAATCAACACCAACAAAATCGTCTCTTTTTATTCTTGTCGCGTCATTATCGTCATAATTGTCGCACATTCATCAATTTTAAAACTATTTTCGAATCAAATTTTTTTTCATTTAAGTCGAAACCTGTTGATGCGGATCCGACATCACACAATCCGTAAGGATTTATCGTGATGTCGGGATGCGGAGGGAATCAAGTCAGGTTATTTTAGTTTAAGCAAATTTAAAGTGTCAATCCATTAGATTCGATGCCAACTCAATAGTTGGATGTCGAATCTAAACGATTTAGTCAACTAATTTAACTAATACGATTTTCGTTGATGCTAAAATAGTTGTCACCTAATTTGATAGAATTAATTACGACACTATAAACGCGGAGATAATCTATATCGTTTTAGCTTAATTTAAACGACTTACAAATGTATTTTCCAAATCTCGCTCTAAATATTCGATATCGATTCAATAATCGAATATCGGATACGACGAGTATCAAAGTCCGAATCGGGCATAAATCATACAATATTTATGTCCGATTCAATGAAATCATCAATTTTTCAAAGTCAAAAAGCAATTTCGAAATCGACAATAAATTGTGAAGCGAACCCCAGTTCGTACAGGGGTCACTCGACCGAGTGTCATAGGTCACTCGACCGAGTGCCATAGGCCACTCGATCGAGTGACATCCAAAAATCGAGGCAGAATGCATTTTGAGGACCACTCGGTGAGTCTCCCAATGACTCGATCGAGTGGCGACCTACTCGATCGAGTCTCTTAGTGACTCAGTCGAGTAACACCTCAAGTTTTTGGCAGACTCCTTTTCCGAGGCACACTCGGTCGAGTCCTTCAATGACTCGATCGAGTGCCCTCTCATCACGTCAAAACGTGAGCCCTAAACATATTCCGAGCCTCGATAAAATATTTTTATGACTTCGGTCAACACGTGTCAAGTCTATCACGTGATTTATTACTTCCTAAAATCATGCATCATGTTATTTACATCATTCTATATCATTCCATATTTTTTACAAACCGTTATTACCGTTACTAACTTGTTTGTTTATGTCTTTTCATCCTATTCTTTTTATTTCGTTTGTTTTATTGTACTAAAACAAATCTCGCATGCTAAATACAACTTTGACGTTAAATTTAGATGCATTAAATCGACTTAGCAACCCATTCAAGTTTTCGCATGTTTAGGCAAAACGTTGTTTGCATATCATCTCATCGTATTACTAACGCGCGTATTTCAAAATCAAATGATATCTTAGTAGAGGCCGCTAAGTGCGGGCGGGGTTGAGAGTTCTATGTGAACTTCTCAACACGTACCCTCACCCCTTACTCAGAACCTCGGTTTCCGGATGCCCGAAACCGTTGGCGCACGAGAGTCATTCAATACACGGTATCCGATAATGTCGGTATCGGTATCAAATGCAAAAGGACGAGCCCAATAAACTCTGACATCCGAATGGGCCATACTTTGTGCATGGCCCACTAAGATATAGAGTGGGTTCGAATGGGCCCGAACTCCCACAAAGTTTGGTGGCGACTCCACTTCGATTTAAATTTCAATCTGACCCATCTCATATGGAGATTCATTCGCCTCCCCAAACCCGCACGTGGCCGCGTCGAGGTGGACTATGTCATGTCCACAATTTGGCGACTCCGTTGGGGAGATAACTGATGCGTGACTTACCATCGGCATCCTCAAGGTGAGACTCGAATAAAAATCGTTTGACTAGTACAATACGCGTTTTAGTTTTACGGTTCATGCATAACCCCATCTTTTCCCGGGCCGGTACTGGTGACCGACGTCCCACTATACCTTGATGTACTCCAACATGGATATGTCAAAGGTATTCATAGTCGATTCGTATGGGTTTCGCGGCATGTTCTAAGCTCAACTCGACTTAGGAAGTCCGTCCCGATTCTCGGATAGGCTATGTGCACTGGTATAGACCCTTTATAGACCGACCGAGACTTAGTGTTGAGCATACATGCTGTCGTTATTATGCTTGCGTGACTATGTGCTACTTGGTTTCCAAAGTCATTTTCAAAAACCGTCATTTTCAAAAAAATGCATCTTTTCAAAAATATTCAATTTTCAAAAAACTCGGGAAGCTGCCGAAAATTAGACTTAAGATTTGACTCAAAACAAGCCTATTTTCTAGCCGGCATGCTGCCCATTTCAAAATTCGAATTTCCGATCCACCATTCGATTTTCGAATTTTCAAATTTTAATTTTGATTTAAAATTTTCGAGATGCCATTCGCGATTTTCAAATTTTCGAGATGCCATTTCCGATTTTCAAAATTTCTGAGATGCCATTTTCAATTTTCAAATCTTCGAAATGTCGTTTTCGATTTTCAAATCTTCGGGATCCCGTTTCCAATTTTTCAAATTATTGGAATTTTTTTTCGATATTCAAATTTCAAAATTCCAATTATTCAACTTTTCAAAAACCCGGAAAGCTACCGAATTTAGGAGTTATGATTTTACTCAAAATAGCCTATTTCTAGCCGGTATGCTGCCCATTTCAAAATTCAAAAATATTTTCAAACCTTCAAAATTACGGCCCGATGGCACTTTTTCCGATTTTTGAAAAAATCGGGCCATCCACTGATTTTCTCGAACTTCTCAAAACTTTCCTCTTCTTAGGACTTCCCGTATTTAGTAGTGTCGGGTCTTGTCATAAGTCGTTGAAGGTCTTTAGCGTCGAAACTCCGTCAATCTTACATCATGGGTTTCCTCCCTATCCCAGTCCGCCTTATTTGACTAAGGCATGGCCCACCTACATAGGACATACTCCTACAAAAGACGGCCCGTCTACACATTCGAGTCTAAAGTCTGGTGAATGTCTCACATGGACCCTCCTTCGGACAGGACTCGGCCCACATGCCGAGTTCTAAGGGAGGCCCACCTTTCACAAGTCACCTGTCTAGGTGTCTTTTCAGAGTCAACCTTTTATAAGGCATAGCCCTATAACAAAAGGTTCGCGGTCCTTACGTCTAAGGGTCACTCGTCCGACACTTGAGTCTTAACAACCTTCGATCCCACTCGGGGGCTACCCTTCAGCAGAGCGATCAATCACGGTTGCTCTAAGGGTCGTGTCTTACACGTGTCTCACGTACCCCACTTTCGAGTCACTTAGATGTCACACCATTTGAGTCCTATCTGAGTCCTTAGTCTCACTTGGGGGCTATTCTCCGACGGAGCGATTAATCACAATCACTCCGAGAATCGCACCCTACGCATCTGTGTTAGGAGAGTCTAACCCGAGTCAAACTGGAATCGTCTCTCCTCCCACGCTATTTTCTATGCCTTGGTGTATTTGAGTTCCGAAGCAACTTTACTGATTACGTGGTATTCTTACAAACAGGCCACCGGTAACCAGACGCCAGAAAATGCAAGAAACCTTGGACCAACTGACTGTCGCGTGATAAGTGTGGTTTGTAGTGCCTATTTTGTAGTGTTTTGGTCCCATTTTCCTTGTAGAATCGCTCCTTGGGAGCGGTTTAGGGGCTTCTTATGCTTCCTTTAGTTCGTTTCAGGTTCCCGAGACCGATTTGGAAGAGTTGGAGCGATTCCGACTCGATACATACACATTTTGGAGCCAACGAGATAAAGGAACGATGACTCGATGCTTTGGAATCGACCCCGAGACCTTGGGACCCAATCCCGAGTCCCGAGACCCGATCTCGAGTCCCGAGAATCGATGAGAAGTCCATGTGAGGCAAGGAGAGACCAAAAGGATCATAATGGAGGCCTACAAGACCCATCCCCGACGGGTATGCACCTCATCCCGTCGGGGATGAAGTGCACTTTGGAGGAGGCTACTGCAGGGCCGTCCCGGTCGGGACCAACCCGTCCCGGTCGGGATGGTGGGTCCGTCCCGGTCGGGATGACCCGTCCCGGTCGGGACCAAGCACTGTTGCCCGCATTTCACTTTCTTTCTTCTCCCTTCCATTTGGAACCCTATAAATACCCCTCCTCTTGTAATCTTAGCTGATGTTAGACATTACCCACAAACCCTAGCCTAGGTTTAGCATAGATTAGATTAGATTAGTGTAGATTAGTCTTTAGATTATCGTTAATCTTAGTTTAATGCTTGTAATTTGGGAATTCTTCAAGATCTTCACCAAGCTTGACAAACTTGGATGTTTGTTTTGGGTTTTTCTCATCTATGCAAGTTTTCTTCTTCCTTTCATCTTCTAGTATGGTATAATCTTCTCCTTTTACTCTTAATCCTTTATTGTTCATCAAGTTTGAATCTTTAGTTCTTGTTTATTGTTTTGTTCATCATATTTGGTAGTTTCATTATGTATGTTTTGTTGTTTGTGTTGATTCATATTGTTAGTGTTAGTTTTAGTTTAGATATGTTAAAGTAGTGTTCTTGCTAGGGTTAGTAGGGTGATTAGGGTGTTAATTGGGTGATTAAGGGTTTGTTGGAGATGTGGGTGGAAGATTTGGGTTTCCTCTTGGTTGATGCATATGACATGTTTGATGAATTGCTTGAATGACTAAGTAAGTTAGATTGCTTGTTTTTCTTGCCTTTCCCTTGTGGGTTTTAGTTGTTATGGGTTCGGTTCCCTCATTAAGTTGCGAGAGCCCGGTGAGGACGACCCCTAGGTTAGTCTAAGTTGCGACCGCCCGGATGCGATCTAGGCCATAACACGCTAGAACCCCGTTTGTCATGTGTGTCGCCAAAATGGGTTCCATGAGGAACCTCTAGGTCGGTTTAAGTTGCGACCGCTCGGACCGACCTAGATTACCCTACTACCTCCTTCGTTCTAGCTCTCCCTTGACCATTTCGTTACCCCTTTGACCCCGACCTAATCCTAGCCCGTTTTCCTTGTTTGTTTTCTTGCTTTAGACCTAGCTTAGCCCTAGTCTCCCCCTCCTTAGATTAGCTCGTCTCGAACCTAGTCCTAGACCGTAGCATACCTTAGTCCGACCTCCCGTCCCTGTGGATTCGACCCGACTTACCCTAGCTACCTAGTTAGATTTAGCCGGTTTTATTTGACGGTTGGGATCCACGACAAATCCCTTCCCATCAAATTGGCGCCGTTGCCGGGGACGGCGTAGTTTAGACTTTTGTTTGCTTAGTTTTGGACTTTGTTCTTGATTTTTGTGTTCTCTTCTCCTTGTGTATCTCCGTTTTTCTTCTTGTGTGTTACTCTCCCTTCCTAGTGCCTCAAAAGCACTAGGATACTAACGTTTGCTCAAGTGCTTCTAGCTCATCCTAGGTACTAAAGCAACGTTATGGACATGGCGCGTCCAAGCTACCATCAATCATCACGGGACAACTATGGGGCGAATTACCAAAACCCACAACTTTACCAACCATATCAACCTCATCAACATTCTTACGAAAGCCCTTCATATGGTTACCAAGAAAGTTGTCAAGGATCGTTCCCACATCCTAACAACTACCAAACACCCTCACATAACCCACAACCAAATATCCCTAACTTTGACACTTGTCAAATGTTGGTCCAAACACAAGAGAGCCAACAAGAGATGATGTTGTTATTGCAAAAGGGTCAACATGAGATGGCGATTTTAATGCAAAAGAGTCAACAATTGATATTGACTCACATACAAGGGGTTGAAAGGGAGCTCAAGGCCCAAATAGAGGTGCAAGATGCTCGCATCAATGCACTCATGGCTCATATCACGATGTCGGCCACTCGAGCTCCACTACATGTTGAGGAAGGTTCATTTGGGCAAGAAGGTCGGGTGTCTCCACAAGAAAGGCAACCCAACCTTGAAGCTACAAATGAAGAAGAGAGGGTCGATCAAGAGACCATTGTTGAGTGTTGCTTGGGTGGTGAAGATAGGGAGAGAATAGAGGAAGTTGAAGCTTCAAGGGCCAACAATGAGGAGGGGAGTGAACATGATTCTCAAGATAACTCTTGGGGAGCCGATGTATTGGCTATCAAATTGGATTTGTTCGATTTTCTTCGTGATGAACCGGATGACAATCCAAAGCCAAGTGAAGACATACCTCCTCTAGGCCATGTAGACAAGGTGAGTGAAAAGGAACGTAATGTTTGGGAAAAAGAGGTAGATGCCTTGGAACTTGCCTTGTATGGGAAATTGGAGGATCCTAAACCCTCCAATGAAGAAAACTTGATGCCTTCTCCTCCTCTACCGCACTCGATGGCTAGTCCCTTGTCTTGTGAAACGATTGGTGAAGAGGATCCTTGTCGGGCGGTGGAAAAGAGTTCCACTCTCGACCCCGTAGAAGAAGCGACACCCCTAGGGTGTGATCTCCCACATAATGACACCGAGCACGACTCTAGACCACTATACCTACCGGATGGTCATAAGAGTCGTAGCTATGTTGGTTCCGAGGACCCGGAAGATCACGATAACCCCGAGCTTAATGAAGATGATCGCTTCTCACCTCCGACTTGGAAACTTTTGAAAGTGGCTAGGCTTGGCCATGTGAGCTTAAATGAAGATGTTGCTAGGGCATTTGACTTACTCCTTCGAACTCTTGATGGCTATGGAGGTGTAGTTGGTGAGAGTACCTTATTGTATATATCTGTTTTTCTTGTTCTTTTTGCTTTTGTGTGTGTATATATATTTGTTTGGTACCTTGGTTTTTAGGATTGGTAGTTTTGCGAAATTCTTGTCATTTGTATTGTTGATGAGCGTTGTGAGGGAGAGAATTTGATGTTGTATTTGAGCTTATTGTCATAGGTGTGAAGTGAAGATGATTCCTAGAGAGGAATGGTTAATGATAGAGCTTGGTTCGTGAGTATGGATGTCGGTTTTTGAAGCTTCGGTGAAGCTTTTGGGGTTTTGGAGGTCAAGAAGACCCATCTCGGGCGGGAAGGGAGCTTCCCGACCGGGAAGGATATGCCATCCCGACCGGGAAGGAGCCGTCCCGATCGGGATGGAGGTGCAAAAATTGGAGCTTGCTGGAGTGCCGTCCCGACCGGGAAGGTGGCTTCCCGACCGGGACGAGTGTGTCTTCCCGACCGGGACCATCCATCCCGACCGGGATGGTCCCCTTTCTCCTCTTTTAGCCTCTTCTTCGACATTTGGGCCCACCCAACCATTGTATACCCCCACCCAACCTCCCTACTCATCCTTGCTCATGTCATATGACCATTGCACTTCATTTACATACCCTCACCTCATTTCTCTTCCCTTTACACCGACCTTCACATCAATTTCCACCCCCCTCACACCATTACTACCTCTACCATGCGGTTCTATCAAGTTCGAAGTGGGTTAGCAATGAGGAAGACTAGCAAAGTGCCTTTATTGATCATTGGAGACAATGGAGCAAGTGAGTTGCTATCCTATGGGTACGACAACTATCCTTTCTTTTCCGTCTATTATTGCTTGTTTTTGCTTGTTTGCCCCCCTTCCCCTTGAGTCATGGTGTCTTGGCGGCCTTCGAGGCCTTGGTTTTGGTTGCTCCCGATTCTCGATGATGTGACTACATCAAGAGTCATTTTCAAAATCCAAATTTTACAAGTTTTTCACTCTTTCTTTTTGAGGATTTAGTCGGATTTAGGCGGAATCCGGGCTAAGTGACTTGATTACACCTAGCCCTCCCCTCCCATTTCCTTTTATTTCCTTCTTTTTATTTTTTCTTCCCCCTTCCATATCTTTTCTTGTCTCGGCCCATGGTGACTTGAGTACACCCCGGCCGGACACCTTCTACCATTTTCTTCACCCTTATTTTTTGATTTTTAGCTTTATTTTCGTAGTTTATTTTCTTTTTCTTTTGTGCTCCATGCACTACGGTCGAGCATGAGGACATGGCTCGACTTAAGTGTGGGGGAGCGATATTCTAGCGTAGTTAGTTTTATTTTCTTAGTTTTTGGAAAAAATCTTTAAAAACCCTAAAAATTTAAAAAAATTTCACAAAAATCAAAAAGATTTTTCTTTTGTGTGTTTTCCTCTTGTGTCATTGTGTTGTATATTTGTTTTGTTGTGCGTGTTTTGCCCCCCTCTTTTCCTTATAGGTTGCCTAATCACCATTAGCTTTGTTGAGCTTTCAAGACTTCCGGTAACATCTCTTCATCCCTTATTCCCTCTTTGCTTCTTGTGAGTTTGGAGGAGTTTTGTGATGATGTGTGCTCGGGAGGAGCTTTGTAAAGATTGTGGTGGATTTGGAGACTTGTTTGAAGATAGGGGTGGTGTTTGTGTTTTTATTTGTGTTCGTTTTGTGTTGTTCTTGTTTTGTTGCTCTTGTTTCTTTTTCTTTTGTTTTTGTCGAGTCTTCGTTTTGTGTTTTGTTGTGTGTCTTGTGTGTAATTGGTTTTCGAAAACCCGGTTTAGAGGCTAGTGTGTGAGTGCTTACTTTCTCTTCTTAGTAGTATAAATCGAGTCTTGGACTTTAGTCTAGTAGAATGACCATAAATCAATGAATTCGTTGGTCCTTTACCTTGAGTCCACCTAGCTTACTAGGAATTTACTACGGGATTTGCATTTTGACCATTTTGACCACCCACGGTGTGAAAAGGCCTTGGTTACCGAGTCTCGTCCCTTAGGTGACCGTGTCTAGGATTGTTTAATTAGTCCAAGTTCTCCACTTTTTGTGGGTTTGAAGGGAAATCGCGACCCCCGACTCACCCATTTACCTACCTCCCACACATTTCCACACAATAAAATTGCAAATTGTTGATTCCTCTCTTTCTTGTCATACAAAGAAATGCCAAAAAGCCAAGTCTTGCCCAAAAGGGCAAAGGAAAGAAAAGAAAGAAAAGAATGAAAGAAAGAAAAGAATGAAGAAAAAGAAAAGGCACAAAAGCCAAAAAGAAAATAGAAAAGAAGAAAAAAAGAAATGGCATGGCAACAAACAAAGCGTAAATGCAAAAGAAAAGAGAAAATGCCAAAAGAAAATCGTCTCACAAAAAGATTATATCCCCACAAAAATAAGCCTTTTTCCGACTTTTGCCGTGAAGAGCCTACCAACGGACCGAGTCCCGAGGAAGGATGATAGCGGCATTAGTCGGTCTTCCCTCATTTTGCATATTTTCACCTTTTTACTTGGACTAGTTAGGCGGTTTCGGATATGGGACGACCCTCTTGGCTCATTGCTAAAGGGGGCGGGGTCTCACTTACCTACAGTTTCGACTAACAGCGTGGTTCATCCTTTTTCCATCCCGCCGATCGTCCCGTAGTACGTTCTTAGAAGGTTAGGAGGAAACGAGGTAAGTTACCAACGTTTTTGTTGCTTTGTCGTCATACTATTAGGGTTTAGTCCATCTTGGTTTGTATTGCTAGCTTGGGAACGTTGTCACTTGCCTTGAGTCCTAAACCGGTGCTTCTTTCACCGCTTGTTTGAGGGAAGCGGTATTTGTTTTTCCTTTGGGTGAAACCTTCTGTGTGTTCGTTTGTGTGCTTGTTTGTTTTTGTGTCTTGTGTCCGGTTGCATCCGCAGTTTTGTCGCAAGACCCGACTTGCCTTGCGGAGTGCACTTTCCCTCTAAGTGCACTCGCGTGAGTTGAAAGGGCGTAGGGTGCGCTAATACCCATTCGGCTAGTATAGTAGTTAGTATGTGCTTACTCGAGGGCGAGTAAGGGTTAAGTGTGGGGGAGTTGATAAGTGTGGTTTGTAATGCCTATTTTGTAGTGTTTTGGTCCCATTTTCCTTGTAGAATCGCTCCTTGGGAGCGGTTTAGGGGCTTCTTATGCTTCCTTTAGTTCGTTTCAGGTTCCCGAGACCGATTTGGAAGAGTTGGAGCGATTCCGACTCGATACATACACATTTTGGAGCCAACGAGATAAAGGAACGATGACTCGATGCTTTGGAATCGACCCCGAGACCTTGGGACCCAATCCCGAGTCCCGAGACCCGATCTCGAGTCCCGAGAATCGATGAGAAGTCCATGTGAGGCAAGGAGAGACCAAAAGGATCATAATGGAGGCCTACAAGACCCATCCCCGACGGGTATGCACCTCATCCCGTCGGGGATGAAGTGCACTTTGGAGGAGGCTACTGCAGGGCCGTCCCGGTCGGGACCAACCCGTCCCGGTCGGGATGGTGGGTCCGTCCCGGTCGGGATGACCCGTCCCGGTCGGGACCAAGCACTGTTGCCCGCATTTCACTTTCTTTCTTCTCCCTTCCATTTGGAACCCTATAAATACCCCTCCTCTTGTAATCTTAGCTGATGTTAGACATTACCCACAAACCCTAGCCTATTTTTAGCATAGATTAGATTAGATTAGTGTAGATTAGTCTTTAGATTATCGTTAATCTTAGTTTAATGCTTGTAATTTGGGAATTCTTCAAGATCTTCACCAAGCTTGACAAACTTGGATGTTTGTTTTGGGTTTTTCTCATCTATGCAAGTTTTCTTCTTCCTTTCATCTTCTAGTATGGTATAATCTTCTCCTTTTACTCTTAATCCTTTATTGTTCATCAAGTTTGAATCTTTAGTTCTTGTTTATTGTTTTGTTCATCATATTTGGTAGTTTCATTATGTATGTTTTGTTGTTTGTGTTGATTCATATTGTTAGTGTTAGTTTTAGTTTAGATATGTTAGAGTAGTGTTCTTGCTAGGGTTAGTAGGGTGATTAGGGTGTTAATTGGGTGATTAAGGGTTTGTTGGAGATGTGGGTGGAAGATTTGGGTTTCCTCTTGGTTGATGCATATGACATGTTTGATGAATTGCTTGAATGACTAAGTAAGTTAGATTGCTTGTTTTTCTTGCCTTTCCCTTGTGGGTTTTAGTTGTTATGGGTTCGGTTCCCTCATTAAGTTGCGAGAGCCCGGTGAGGACGACCCCTAGGTTAGTCTAAGTTGCGACCGCCCGGATGCGATCTAGGCCATAACACGCTAGAACCCCGTTTGTCATGTGTGTCGCCAAAATGGGTTCCATGAGGAACCTCTAGGTCGGTTTAAGTTGCGACCGCCCGGACCGACCTAGATTACCCTACTACCTCCTTCATTCTAGCTCTCCCTTGACCATTTCGTTACCCCTTTGACCCCGACCTAATCCTATCCCGTTTTCCTTGTTTGTTTTCTTGCTTTAGACCTAGCTTAGCCCTAGTCTCCCCCTCCTTAGATTAGCTCGTCTCGAACCTAGTCCTAGACCGTAGCATACCTTAGTCCGACCTCCCGTCCCTGTGGATTCGACCCGACTTACCCTAGCTACCTAGTTAGATTTAGCCGGTTTTATTTGACGGTTGGGATCCACGACAAATCCCTTCCCATCACCGCGCTGGCTAAGATCGAGACCCAATTGACAACTATCAGGTCCGACCAAATAGCCATTACCACCCGTTTAAGTGTCGTGAAGCAAGGGACTCCTATGGTCGGGAATGAAACCACTGGGCCAATACCTGAACTGGTCAGCGCCGTTCGCAAACTTGAAGAGCAGGTCCATTTGTCAACAAACAACTCGATCCATATGGAAAATGCTCGCTCATATTCACCTCTGAATGACGAGCTACCCGCCAACCTCAAGCTTACGGGCATACCGATGTTTGAGGGTACTGAAGACCCGGTTCATCACATTCGGACTTTCAAGGAGTTCATGGCTGTCAAGGGGGTGAAATCCACCATGTTCAAGCACTTGTTTGCTTCTTCCCTCGAGAAGCACCCGAAAGCCTGGTACTACATGCTCGATTCCAAGAAGAACAAGACTTGGGATGATGTGGCAACAGAGTTCGCTTGGAATTACCCCGATAATTCCGAGATCCAGACTACGATGCGTACTATGGAGGTTATGGCCCAAGAGCCCAAAGAAGGTTTCACCAAGTACCTTCAAAGGTGGAGGGCCGAAAGTGTGAAGTTGGTAGACAAGCCCAACGAGAAGACACTAGTGGAGGCGTTCATCAACAACCTCCTACCTTACTACCGCGTCCATCTTAGGTATACCGGCATTTCAAACTTTGCGGTGCTTAACGAAATGGGCATTAGGATTGAAGACGATCTTCGACATAATGAAGATCTGGGTGAAACTTCTACTGAAGGCTATATTGGACATCAACTCGAGTCCTTAGAAGCTGACGACTAATGACAACATCATCCGAGAGTCCAGATTTGATTTAAGTCTGAGTCCGAGTCTGAGTCTAGGATGTGCTATTTCTTCCAAAGTCAAAGTCAAAGTCAGAGTCAGTTGTATTATGTCCTCTTTTTTCAAAATTCAATAAAATCAGCTTTTCTATTTCTCATATATACTTTCCTTATGTGTTTCCGAGAACATGATGAACACCGTCATACACTGTGAGCACACGCACGTGACTATTATAGGCACATCTATAATGACTGCAGGAGACCAAGCCCGTGTTTTCCTTTTACCTATTCCATATCTGGTATAGAAAAGCCACATAACTACCCTTAGGGAGCGGTATCGAATCCTATGACAAATCTAGGTAGTCTCCTAGTTTGCGTTCAAGACGGGAGGCAGGCCCATTTCCCACAATAAACACCCCTCCAATAAGACTGGCCAATCCCTACCTTAGGTGTTAGTCTGACCAACAAAAAAAATGTTGGACAAAGAAAATCAAAAGTCCAAGGAAAAAAGAAAAAGGCCAAAACAAAAAAGCAGGCCATTATAAAAAAAAAGAGGCACCCATGACCGAGGCTAAGAGGTCAACAAAAAAAATCAAAAACCCATAACCACGGTTAGCGGCCAACTCAAGTGAAAAACCCCTTGGCCAAGTACGGTCAATTATCAATACTCATACCATCAAATAGAGGAGAAATAATCAAGTTGGTCAGCTAACACCACATTACAACCCTCAAGACCTTCTCGAGACCTATGCTAAGAGACAGCCCGGAATTTTGAGGATTCAAGCTCCATAGGATACACTCTAACCATTAGGGCCAGACATGGAAACCAAATCCCGCATTATCAACCTACCCCGATCGAAGTTCGAGTCATTTTTATTCGACTTCGTTCCCCCTTTCCTGCCACATTACAATACCTTACCCTCGAAGCCTTAGCTCCACAAAATCGAGCTCCAGATGTCAAAACATCAAAGCCACTTACGACCTAGCTTCACATTTCCAAAAACATCCAAACCAGTTACCAGCTCCGCACACGGGAACTCAACTTGCAGTCGGCATAGAACATGCCCAAATAGTTCACACTACCTCTGGGGGCTACCCCCGAGAACGCTCACAGTCACTGGATCAACATCCTAACTATTCTAGCCCTTTGATCAAGACATCATTGGGAATGCACCTAGCCTACACCATCGCTATGGCTAGTTACACACAAAGCCCTAATATACTAGGCACCATAACATATCTTTCAATCCACTGAACTACGGCATGGTTTGATTTCACTACACGTGAATATGTAGGTAGCCTTTCAATAGAGGCACAACCACCCACATTGACACACATTCAAAAAGCACCATCATTCCGGTCATGACACTGTCACGTTCTCAACAGTTAGCTTTGTCGTCCTGGGGGCTTCTATTAGACAGAAGTTCTCCATCCACTCACAAAATTCAAATACTTTCAAAATTTAGGCTCCTTTCTATAGTGTGTCCTGGTACTCGACTCAGTCAAAGATCATAATCTGTCAAGGGCTCGAAGCAATACCCACTTTGGGAGTGTACCCGAAAACCAGAAAAGATCCAAAAAGCACTAGTCTACAACACTGCTACTGTCCTCTCATGCAGAAACAGTCACATTACAGACTACCGCAATCCCCTTACGATATATTCTTCCCATTTTGATGTTCGACCGTGTTGCCACTCGCCTAGTCTACGGAATAAGCGCAACTTGAGAGTCTTGTCATCTTAGGTGGCCCACCCCCTACCAGGTCACGGTCCAACTCTTAGAGAGTCCAAGTCGTGTCCGTCAACTCGTTCTGTCGCGTCCAGAGTCGAGTCTGCCGAAAGGCCTCTCTCTTCAAATCCTCATTTTAAAATTTGCAAAACTTAGCCATTTGAGAAAAAAAATCCTTTTTGACAAGGTCAAATTTCAGTCTGTTTAAGCTGCAAATTTCTTTTCCGCCCCTTTTCATTTTGAAAACCTATCTCTTAGCACGTGAGTTGTTTTCAGGACTTCGATTTCAAAATGAAGCAAAAATCATTTTCCCCAGCGCAAGTCAGTCGATAGATGCTAACTGCATTTCCTGTATGCTATCTTGCTATCTGCTATATTTGCTATTTCTGCATGTATATCTAACATTTCAGGTACCAGCTTGGCTTCCCAATGGAACATCAAGTTTTTTATTCCCCAACACCTGCGCAACTCACATATCTCCCCAGCGGAAAGCCCTAGGCGGCATATCTCTCGGATCAGTACGGGATGGGCCTACATACAGGCGCACCCGGGACTTACACAACACGTCCGAATCCCCACGAAGTTATTAGCATCAACTCAGATATGATTTCTGCCTTATGGCTGGCAAGCCTTTCACGCAAGTCTAACGGACTATAAACGACCCAACCAGAAGTCTACCAGTTCTTAATCCTCGATTGGCCTGGTAACTACTCTGACTTTTGCCTTGTCCAAGCCTCAGTCAAAGTGGAGGCTCTGTAGACACCCGCATTTGGCTGCTAGGTGTCTATAGCGGTTTCCAAAAAATACCCGATGATGATCGGACGCAAACGTGCTTCTACGCGCTCGGATATGGGCTCGAAACCATTAGTTTCTGGCTTGGGCTTTTTACGGAGTACAAATCTCACAAAACCGACCTCAAATTCAGGCCCAGTGGACCGTTTCCAATGAAATAAGACTAATTTGGGTCAAAACTGTCACCGGAAATAAAACAGTCTTTTAGCGACTGGGTCAAACCCCGGTCAAAGCTGTTTCCGAGTCACAAAAATAGCCATACAAAAACAAGACCCACAAAATACCCAACACAAGGTCCAAAAGAACCGGACCCTTTCGCTTCAGCTGACCCACTCGATCGAGTGTCAGCCCACTCGATCGAGTAGGGCCCTCAAACAGGCCCGTAGGCGGCAGCTTGGGTCACTCGACCGAGTCAGCAGGTTACTCGGTCGAGTAACCCTAGACGGGGAGGTAGCCATTGCCTATATATACTCCTCTTTTCATGCACAAAAAACAACTTTTCGGAAACCCTAGCTCTATACACACTGTGGACATGACGTAGGTCCACCCCGACGCGGCCACGCGCGGGTTTGGGTAGGCGAATGAATCTCGTGGTGAGATTGTTCTCGGGTTCGAAATTTAAGTCAAAATGGAGTCGCCACCGAATTTTGTGGTTATTCGGAACCATACGAGCCCACTCTATGTCGTCATGGGCTGTACACAAAGTACGGCCCGCTTCGATTTCAGAGTTTATGGGGCTCGTCCCTTTGCATTGCAATATCGATACCGTTTAAGCCGGCTTTCGTATATAGAATGACTCTCTTGCGCCAATGGTTTCGGGCATCCGGAAACCAAGGTTCTGAGTAAGGGGTGAGGGTACGTGTTGGGAAGCCCACTAAGGACACCCAACCCCGCCCGCACATGGCGGCCTCTACTAACACATCGTTCGTGTTCGTGTGCGCGCGCTAGTAAAACAACTAAATGATATGCAAACAGCGTTTTCGGGCTAAGCATGTGAATTTTACGTTAACTACGTCGTTTAATGCATCTTAATTATGGTCGGAGTGATTTAACATGCGAGGTTCATTTATAAAGCAATAAGCAAGTAAATAAATAAACTCGAAAGTAAATAACGTACAAGTTACACGGGCGGAAATACAACCCGGCCAATACAAAACTTATAAGCGATATAGAAACGGAAAAATAAATAATAAAAAGTTAGGAACGAACCCGTATGTGAACTAGACCGTGAATTGTATAGATGGACAAACCCCGATTAAATACACATTGCGTTGTGTATTAAACGAAGGACGGAGACATAGGACCTAAGCGTGACGCTAGCCCGATCCTATGCCTCGATGCCTTGTCCCGACTTATCATGCCGAAAAATCGATCAAAGTCGCTAAAGTAACAAGGATCGAAATGGGGTTTAGGACACCCTCAACATACATGCTTAGTAGGGACCTCGGAAATGAACTCGTAAATAGTGACGGGACGTCGGAGTATCGAGGATGTATGCAAGTTATGGTGTGTGTGTGTGTGTGGATGATTTGTCGGTTTTTCGAGAGACAAAGGACTCAGTTTTTGTGTGTAGTGCTTAGGGTTACTAAGGCTTGTAGTGTAGGTGAATTATGGTGGGAATGTAGGGCAAAATGTAGGTTAAAAAAACTGTCTAAAATGAGTGGGGGTCGTGGGGTATTTATAGAGTTTACCCCACGACCTAGGGTCACTCGATCGAGTGGCCCTAGTGAACTCGGTCGAGTGCCCTAGAAAATGGGCCTGATCCGGAAAATGACGCTCCACTCGACCGAGTGGGTCAATCCACTCGATCGAGTGGATCAGGTAAATCGAGGTAAATTAGGAAGGTGTTGACCTTGTTGATTTGTTTGCTCTTTTTGAATTTGATTTGGGCGCCAGCTTCTAGAAGGTCCCCTTAGGCTGATTTTTGAGACGGGTTCGTCTTTGACCGGGTTTTGACCCGGTCGCCAAAACACGAGTTTTATTTTTGGTGTCGGTTTTGGCCCAAATTAGTCTTATTTTGCTCGGAACGACCCACTGGGCCTGAATTTGAGATTGGTTTTGAGAGATTTGCACTCCGCTAAAAGTCCATGCCGGATATTATTGATTCTGAGCCCAAATCCGAGTATACCAAGTCACGTTTGCGTCCGATCATCATCGGGTGTTTGTCGGGAACTGCTATAGACACTAGCAGGCAAAATGCGGGTGTCTACAGAGCCCCCACTCTGACTGAGGCTTGGACAAGGCGAAAGTCAGAGTAGCCACCAGGCCAATCGCAGATTACGACCTGGCAGCCTTCCGGTCGGGTCGTTTATAGTCCAGTAGACTAGCGTGAAGGGCTCGCCAGCCATAGGCAGAGGGTCATACCTGTCCTGCTGATGATAGCTCCGTGGGGAGTGAAACTTGCTTTTCAAGGTATAGGTGCACCCGTATGCTGATACATCATAGCTCTGATTGTAGCATTCTGGGATAAATATTGACTCACGTTGGGGAGTGAAGTAATTGCGTGGAGACTTGCTTCTGAAGTCCGGGGTGTACCTGTATGCTGACACATAACAAATTGCGTGTAACACATAGGCAAAACAGCGACTCGTGCTGGGGAAAAACTGGATTTTGAAAAGCCGAAAATTTTGAAAGATTTTTTTCACATAATTTTTAGAAATTTCTAGGAAAGCTCGGGACAACTTGATTCCTATTCTGGGTTTTCGTCTGAAGTCAGGCCTGCACACGCTGGGGCCCAGGTTTGCTGAGGAGGCAAGGTAGTTAGGGTTACAGTTAGGGCTTCCTGTTATAAATATAGGGCTCCCTGCTTCAGTTTACTGTATCTCAAATCAAAACTTCTTCTTCTCCTCAAAATCTCTTAGTCTTTCGAGAAGGTTCTAATTCCTACCATGGGTATCGACCATCTTACTTCCATGCTTTTTGCCTGGTCCCAGCACTTTCGGGACGAGGACAAAGTTCAGCTGACCCAAATGGGGATTGTCAGCCTGTTTCCTCTTCGACGTCTAATAACTGATTCACATTTCTTGGACGCCTGCCTGTCGTTTTGGGATACTACCCATCACGTCTTCGCGTTCCCGCGGGGAGAGATATGCCCTCTTCCCGAGGAGATCGCAGCCATTGAGGGTTGGAGCCCTGTCGCTCGTCCTGTTATTCCTCCGTTCTACCCGGACCCGAGGAGAAGGTTGAGGGATTTCCTGGGTCTGTCTCATGCTGAGACAGATCGAATGGTGCAGGGAAATACTGTTTCCCTCTTCGACTTGGCTGACAAGTTTATGAACAGTCAAGATGTAAGGGCTACCCCTTCTCATCGGCGTAGGGCTTTCGCCTTCTGCATGCTGCACCGCTACGTTTTTGAGGGGATGATGGACGTTGACTCATGCTTGGGTCAAATCAGGCTGATCGGAGTGGTTGACCAGATGGAGACTGGTCATAGCCCTGCTTGGCTAGCCACCGGAGAAATTATCATGGGTCTGGATGCTAGGCGACTTGACCCGACCCGGCAACTGACGGGGAGCACCCTTATTCTGCAGATATTTATCTTGCGATTTTCATTTTTTTTTGCGTTTCGCGCGATTTCTTGAGGTCCGTAAGTCACTCGATCGAGTGGACCTGTCACTCGATCGAGTGATAACTTCAATAGTGCTTCTGTCCATCTGTGGAGGGGTTACTCGATCGAGTCAGATGCTTTACTCGATCGAGTGGCACTCTTAACGAGATTCTGTTTGTCTTTAGAGAGCCTTACTCGATCGAGTCGGATGGTATACTCGATCGAGTGGGCTGTATCGGACCATTCCATTGCTTACGAATTTTATATATCCTTTTTGCAGGTTTGGTTGTCGGAACGCCTGTCAATCATAGAGTCTCCTCCGAGCATTCCCAACTACCGCAGCAGCCAAATTAGTTCAAGAGGGCGCCGGATAAGCTCAAGTCACCATATAAATCGAGCTTACTGGGATGAGGAGTTGGTGTTCCATGGTGGCCCCTTAATTAGGTGGACGGTCGCTTGGTGGTTCCTTTCTAAACTGACGGGGTTGGCCAAGAGGGACCAAGCCCGCTACTTGGTGATCCTGTCCCTTGATTGGACAGTTCACATTTACCCGGACCGCATTCTAAGGCAGTTCGGTTCGTCTCAGCGCATTCCTGAGACTGAAGCCATTATTAGCGTCTCGCTCCAACTGATAGACGCTATGTGCGACACTTGGTTGCAGAGATGGTTTACGCGTCCTACATGGACTATTACCAACCCTTGCCAATCCGCTTGGGTTTCTCGGGCTTACGAGAAATGGACTTCTGAGGAGTCCGAGGAAGCTCGTAAAGCTATGAAGGTCGATGAGGCCTTCGAACTGGTCCGTCGGGAGACGGCGAAGGATAATAGGGAATTCTTCGATGAGGGAGAGACCCCTGCTACCTTAGTCCGATTAGAATTGGGTCTTAAGTCACATACTAAGACTCGAGCTAAAGATGCCGGTGCTAGTGGCACGCGGGGGCGGGTAAGCCCCCAGACTGATTTGGAACGGCGACTTGGGCCAAGGCTGGCGGCCCGGGACCGACTAGGTCCGCGTGACCGGCTCCTTGAGCCCGTGAGGGCCCGACTTGGGCCTATCGAGGTGGATGAGGACTCGAGTTCCAAGAAACGAGTCCGGGCTAAAGAGGTTCCTGTGGTGATTCGGGAACGCTCTCCTCCGCGTCGTCGTCAGTGGACGACCAAGAAGGCCAAGGACAAGGGGAAGGGCAAGATGCCTTGAATACCGAGTCCTTAGCTTTTTTATTATTTAAATATTATTATTATTTATTTTGGAGTGTCGCGTGCATTTTTGTTTTTTGTAATTTTTGAATTCCTGCATTTTGTAAGCTTCCCGAGTTTATCGGGGCTCTTTTTTTTGTGATAATTAATAAAAGGGGTTTATTATTTAACCGTTCCTGTCTTTTCTTGATTGCACTGGTTGTGCCCTTTTGAGGGGCTGCCTACGTATCCGCAATTAGCAGAATCAAACCAAACGTAGTTCAGGCTCAGTAAGTTTGCAATCTCGAATTACACCAAGACTAATGGTTCAAGATGTTTTGTGACAGTAGAATAAATAATTCTAGCTCATTGACTTGCTTTTTATAAAAAAGATTTTGATAAATTTTGCTAATGACATTGAGAAATGGCTAAGGGTAGTAACGCTTCAACTGGTCCAGGTTGGTTGGGTTGACGAACTCATTCTCGTCCAGGTCCGTCAGCATTACTGCTCCCGCTGATAGGATCTTCTTCACCAGATATGCCCAGCCCAGTTGGGTTTGAATTTTCCCCTTGGGTCAACTGGTAGTAAAGCTCGAACAAACCTAAGGACTAAGTCCCCTTCTTTAATGTTCCTGGATCTTAACCGCTTGTTGAAGGCCCGTTGGATTCGTTTCTGGTAGATTTGGATGTTGTTAAGGGCGCGGGACCGTCGTTCGTCTAATTCAACTGGTTGGACTGCCTCCATCCCGTAAGTGAGGTAATACGGTGTCGCTCCGGTTGCGGTGCGAATTGATGTCCGGTACCCCCATAGGGCAAAAGGTATTTTGTCGGGCCAATCCCGATAATTATCAGCCATCTTTTTGAGTATGGTGACAATCGTTTTATTAGCCACCTCCACTGCTCCATTTGTTTGGGGACGGTAGGGCGAGGACGTGTGCCTTTGAATTTTATATTTAGCCAGTAGGGCTGCGGTCTCAGCTTGGAAATGAGTCCCATGATCACTGATAAATTCATGTGGGATTCCATACCGACATATTATCTTGTTTTCGATAAATTTGGCGACATGTTTAGCATTGAGGATGCGGTATGACTCAGCTTCGACCCATTTTGTGAAATAGTCGATAGCTACTAAAATGAAGCAGTGCCCGCCAGTACCGGAGTGATTTACCTTCTCGATTATGTCGATACCCCATGTCGAGAACGGCCAAGGCGATGTCATGGTATAGAGCAGAGATGACGGCATATGTTGCACATTGCCGAAGATTTGACAGTTATGACAATGTTTGACATATAACTGGCAGTCGGCTTCCATGGTGTTCCAGTAATACCCGAACCTCATGATTTTTCGGACCAGCATGTGAGCATTCATGTGTGGGCCATTTTCACCATCATGTACTTCGGCCATTACTTTCTCGGCCTTGTATTTATCCACACAAAGGAGGAGAGCCCCCTGTGCCATTTTTTTGTACAGTTGCCCGTCATCAGTACGGATGAACTGGCTGGCTAGCCTCCGTAAGGCTTTCTTTGCTCGACCCTCAGTCCCGGGAGGATATTCTCCATTTGTCAGGTACTTTAATACAGCCTGGTACCAAGGTTCGGGATCCGTGATCTCGATGTCTTCAATGTCATGAACGTATGCCGGCTCGGACCGTCTTTCAACGCAAATTGGCATACTGGTTATGTGGTCGGGAATATTCAGTAAAGATGCCAATTTTGATAGTGCATCTGCAAACTGATTTTCTTCCCGAGGCAGGTATATATACTCCACCTTTTGGAATTGTTTCTCGAGATCCCTTACTCGTGCCTAGTAGGCCACGAGATTAGCATTCTGAGTCTTCCATTTTTGAGTGCTTGGTTAATGACCAAGGATGAGTCGCCATGTACCCGGAGATTTGTGATCCCCAGGTTGGCGGCGGCTTGTAGCCCGTAAATGCACGCTTCGTACTCTGTTGCATTATTGGTAACATCGAAGTCCAGTTTGATGGAGACGGGAGTATGCTCCCCTCCTGGTGAGATTAGGAGGATCCCGACTCCGAACCCTCGAAAATTAGATGCTCCATCGAAGTATAAATCCCACGTTTCAGCATCGGTATGGAAAATATCTTCGTCTGGGAAGGACCAGGTGTCGGTGTGTCCTTCTTCGGTTACTGGGCTGTCAGCGAGGAATTCAGCTACCGCCCGTCCCTTAATAGCCTTTAATGGCACAAATTTCAGATCGAACTCTGCCAGCATTAGAGTCCATCTTGAAATACGGCCATTGAGGATGGGCTTTTCGAAGAGGTATTTGATCGGGTCCATCTTGGATAGAACATGGACCTCGTAGCTGAGCATATAGTGTCGGAGCTTTTTAGTGGCCCAAACTAGAGCCAAACACGTCTTTTCGAGCATGGTATATTTGCACTCATACTCTAAAAACTTCTTGCTGATGTAATAAATGGCTCGTTCTTCGGAGTCGACCGTCTGAGCCAGCATAGCCCCCATGGTTGTCTCGGTCGTTGTTAGGTACAACGACAGAGGCAAACCGGGTTGAGGTGGCATCAAAACTGGCGGAGCAGACAGAATTTCCTTGATCTTGTCGAAAGCAGCTTGGCACTTGTCATCCCATAGTATCCGTTCCCCTATTTTCAGTTTCTTGAAAATTGGTTCACACACCATGGTTAGCTTGGAAATGAATCGACTAATATACTGGACTTTTCCGAGAAATCCCCTTATTTCTTTTTCGGTTTTAGGAGCTTGCATCTCGGTAATGGCTTTGATTTTAGCTGGGTCGACCTCGATACCTCGTTGGCTAACGATATGACCCAGTAATTTGCCTGACGTTACCCCGAAACTGCACTTTTGAGGGTTTAGCCTCATGTTGTATTTGCGCAATCGGGTGAAAAATTTCCTTAGGGCGGTGATGTGACCGTCCCGTTCTTTGGATTTGACGATCATGTCGTCTACATAAACCTCTACCTCTTTATGCATCATGTCGTGTAGTAAAGTGGTAGCGGTCCTTTGGTACGTGGCCCCGGCATTAATGAGGCCAAATGGCATGACGCTATAGCAGTAAGTACCCCAAGGTGTGGTGAAGGTAGTCTTACTCATATCTTCTTCCGCCATCTTGATTTGATTATATCCGGCATACCCGTCCATGAATGATAGAAGGGCATGATCGGCTGTGTTATCCACCAGTATATCGATGTGTGGTAACGGAAAATCATCCTTCGGGCTTGCTTTATTAAGATCCCGAAAATCCACGCATACCCGCACCTTACCGTCCCTTTTAGGAACCGTCACGATGTTTGCAACCCAGTCCGGATACTCGGACACTTTTATGAAGCCGGCTTTGAACTGTTTGTCGACTTCTTCTTTTACTTTGAGAGACCACTCGGGCCTCATCCGACGAAGCTTCTGCTTGACCAGTTTGCACCCGTCTTTGATAGGTATGCGGTGCTCGGCTATTTCCCGGTCTATCCCCGGCGTGTCCTTGTAGGACCATGCGAAGACATCTTTGAATTCTTGGAGGAGGTTTATAAACTGTTGTTTCTCCTCGGGATCTAAAGATAACCCTATCTTAAGTATCTGAGGCTCTAAGGTTGTTCCCACGTTTATGGACTCGGTCTCTTCAATTACCGGATTACGGGATTCCCTTTGCTCTAGTTGCTCGATCAGATGTGGAGGTAGGGGTACCTGTTCGTCGGATTTCTCAATGTCATAGCATAAAACATTTTTGAAAGCAGAATTTAAAAGAGACAAGTCGTAAGCAGAACGGTTGTTATTATTGATCGAAAATTTGGAAAACAGCTCAAAGAGAGCAGCCATCTGATCATTGGTCAGTGGTGGAATTGGTAAGGCACTCGGGACAGTCCCCGAAGTGCCAGCAGCAGGAATGATAGAAGGGAGAGGGGCTATAGGAGTGACTCTAGCACCGACTTTCTTAGACTCGACCTCAGACTCTGACTCAGACTCCGACTCAGACTCGGACTCAGACTCAGGCATGTCTTCCTCTCCGGTGACCATCTTGTAAATCTTTCCTTGACTGTCAGTCCACTTGACAGTCTTCCTCCAGGCCCTGTTCCCCGTCTCGGAGCCAACATTCAAGATCAACTTGGTTGGGTCAAACCTGTTGCTGCGGAGGATCAGGTTGACCAGGTCTTCTTTTGGAGTCGGGGCTATGGTGTCTTCCCTGAAGAGCAGCCCCAGCACGTGCTCAGCATCATCAGCTTCATCAGACTGGATGAGGGCGAATACCTCATCCGGGATGTAGTTGCAGTCACGGGCCGAGTGGGTCCCGAGATGCGTAGCATTGGGTTGGTACAGTCCAACCTGGATAGCCCCAAATACGGGTGTGACAAAGTAGTCGGCCAACCGTGGGCTATAAGGGCTCAAGTGGATACCCTTCATGATGTTGCAGGCCTTTTCAATTCCTGCTCGGACAACGTTGCCCGGAGTGGCGGCATAGCCAAGGCCGAAGTGGGAGTCTTCGTCCTTAAGGACCTCGATGATCTTCCCAGCTGGAAGGTCGGGTCGAGAGGTAGCCCCCAGAAGGTACCCTAAGTTCTGGAGCATCGTGTCAATGCTCGTGGTGAAGTAAGGCCTAAAAAGGTACTCCTCTTCGTTCATCCCCACAAAGTCGAACCCCCAGAGGTCCGTGCGGCCCGTGGCGTTACAGCTAGCCACGGTCATTGCGGTTGCCTCCAAAGTAATAACATTGTCGAGCAAAGGCATCTTGATCTTACGGTGGAGGGTGGAAGACACAGCTTTGACCGCGTGGATCCATGGCCTCCCTAGGAGCAAGTTGAAGGATGAGGTGACATCGATCACCTGGAATTCAAGCTCTTTTTCTATCGGGCCCGTTATGATGGTTAGTTTTATGGCCCCAGCTACCGACTTTGGACTCCCATCAAAAGCTTGGATGGTCTAAGCCGTCGGGATATAGTCAGCCTCGGTAATGCCGAGGGCTTTGGCGGTCCTCAGAGGAAGAACGTTCACGGCTGACCCGTCATCGACTAGGGTCATCGGGAGGTATTTCCCTCGGCAGATCACTGTAATGTAGAGGGCCAGATTATGAGAGGCCCCGAACGGTGGCAGGTCGGCTTCAGAAAAAGTGATCATCGGGCCTCCTTCCTTACCTTTGCCCTTCAAGTGGGGCAGGACTGTGGCTACCATTTCAGCAGGAGTAGCCAAAGAGTCGATCTTGACTTGATCGAGAGCCTTAGTGAGTGCTTCTCAATGTTCTTGTGAGCTAACCAAGAGTTGCCATATAGTGAGGTCAACTCGGGTCTTCTTCAGTTGCTTCATAATAGCCGTTTCAGCGGTCGGCTCCTCAGGGGCGACTTCCATCCCGAGTGGATCGGTGATGGTGGTCGGGATGGGGGTGTCCCTAGTGCTTGTGGCTAGATAGGGACGACCAAGATGGTTGCTGGCTAGGACTCGAGTTTTGGCCTCGCGAATCTGTTCAGGGATGATGGGAACGGTTTCCCCTTTAGTGAGGTAGACATCTTCCTCGTCGTCAAACCAGATCCCGTTCACTTGCGGGATAAATGGAGAGATAAGGTGAGAGCAATCAATCACTTCCCCGGCAAATATGGCATGGGAGCTGAAAGGGTTCTCCTTGTTGCTTGGTTTATCTCCGGGTAGCGGGATTTTACCGCTTTCGATCAAGTCCTGGATCAGGTGCTTCAGCTTCCAGCACTTTTCGGTATCATGCCCATTTCCCCGGTGGTATTGGCAATAGGCCTGAGCATTGTAGTTCTTGGAGCGTCGCTCGACCGGAACTTCAGGAGTTGGGCCTATCGGTTGGATTAGGCCTTTGGAGGACAGCCTTTGTAAGGCATAGGTATAGGTGGTACCTATATCAGTGAAAACCCGAGGTGGGGTGTTCTTCTTGGACGGGGCATCTAGTAGATTAACCGCGTCCAAAATGCTGCGAGTGGCAGCTTGGGGCTTAGTGGTGGAGGAAGAGGCCCCTTGGTATCCTTTGCTAGCGGCCTTAGTGAGGCCTTCTAGTCTCAGATCGTCTTCGATCCTCATTCCCATTTCAGTGAGAGTGGTGAAATTGGGTATGACAGCGTACCGGAGGTGAACCCGGTAGGAGGGGAGGAGGTTCTTGACAAAAGCCTCCACCAAAGTCTTCTCATTGGGCTTATCAACTAGTTTCACGCTTTCAGCCCTCCAGCGTTGAAGGTATTTAGTAAAACCTTCCTTAGGCTCTTGGGCCATAACCTCTAGAGATCGCATTGTGGTTTGGATCTCGGTGTTGTCAGCATAGTTCCGAGCGAACTCGGTAGCCACATCATCCCATGTAGGGTATTTTTTCGGGTCTAGCCTGTAGTACCAGGCCCGTGGGTGCTTCTCAAGAGATGCAGCAAAGAGGTTCTTGAACATGGACGAATCCACTCCCTTGATGGCCATGAATTCCTTGAAGGCCCGCACATGTAGTAACGGGTCTTCAGTTCCCTCAAACATGGGCAAACCTGTGAGGTTCAGGTTTGCGGGCAGCTTGTTACTCAATGGGTTGTACTCTCGACTATTCTCCCGATGGATGTTGTTACTCCCAGCCAAATGGACTTGTTCCTCTAGCCGGCGCATCGCGCTGACTAGTTCAGCTAGAGGCTCAATAGCCTCGACATTAGGAGCCCTTTGCTCCACTGTAGCTAGGCGAGCAACAATGGCCACTTGGCCAGCCCTCATTTCAGTCAGTTGGGCTTCAATGTCGGTTTGCTTCTCGATCATGGCGTCCAGAGAGGTTTGCAGGCTGTTCAAAGTAGTCATCCTTCGAGCGTGTCTAGTTGCTGGCGGCCCGTCTGTAAGAACACCGCGTAATCAGAAACCGAACCCAGATCTTGGAAAAAGAAAGGAAAAGTACATCCCGAGCGACACTAAGAAGGAAGACCAAAGACTCGAGAAAGACACCTAGACGGATGACCCATGGGTGGTGTAACTTCCTTAGGGCTTCGGCCTTGCGGGCCTAATCCCGTTCGAAGGAAGGTCCACGTGAGACTTTTCCCAGACTTTTGACTCGAGTGTATGGACGGACTTTCCTTTGTAGGGGTATGCCCTACGCGGGTTGGTCGTGCCTTGACGGATAAGGCGGACTCGGGAAAGGGGGAAACTCGTGATGTAGGATCAGCGGAGTTTCGACGCTATAGACCTTAGACTTACTACGCAAAGACCCGACACACGGCTAGACGGTAGGTCCTATAATAAGGAAGGTTTACTAGGAAGGTTGAATGCTTGAAAATATAAAGTGGATGAATTTCCGAGAGTTCGAAAATTGAAGATGGAATTTCGAAAACCAAGATTAGAATTTTGAAAATTCAGAAAATCGGGATGGTATCGGAAGTTCGAGGATTAAAATGGGCAGCATGCCGACTAGAGAAAGAGGATATTTTGAGTCAAATCGTTGATCCTAAATTTCGGCGGCATTCCGAATTTTTAAAAGTCGGATATTTTTGAAAAGACGGGTCCCGAAATGGACAGTATTTCGGGTTTTTTCCAAATCTGGTATTTTTGGAAAGATGCATTTTTTTTTTGAAATGACGGTTTTTTGAAAGTGACACGGAAACCAAGTAGCACGTAGTCAAACAAGCATTATAACGACGCTCATGTATGCTTTACGCTAAGTCTCGGTCGGTCAAAGTAGGGTCTACACCAACAACGATAGCATTCTCGCGAATCAGGACGGACTCCCTAAGCCGAATTGGACTTAGGACCTGCCGCAAAACCCAGGCGAGTTCCGCCATCGAAGTCTTTAGTGCACCCATGTAGGAATGCACCGTGGTATAGTGGGACGTCGGTCACAAGTAACCGGCCCGGGCAAAATTTGGGTTATGCATGAATCATTAAACTAATGAGCGCACACTAATATACGAACGATTTCTCTTCGAGTCTCACCCTAGGAACCCCGATGACATGTGGTACATCAGGTATCCCCAGCGGAGTCGCCAAATTGTGGACATGACGTAGGTCCACCCCGACGCGGCCATGCGCGGGTTTGGGTAGGCGA
Organism: Agrostemma githago; assembly: GCA_958450325.1. Lineage (NCBI taxonomy): Eukaryota > Viridiplantae > Streptophyta > Magnoliopsida > Caryophyllales > Caryophyllaceae > Agrostemma > Agrostemma githago. Next base: position 58,982,037 of record OY288240.1, read on the forward strand.
ATGAATCTCGTGGTGAGATTGTTCTCGGGTTCGAAATTTAAGTCAAAATGGAGTCGCCACCGAATTTTGTGGTTATTCGGAACCATACGAGCCCACTCTATGTCATCATGGGCTGTACACAAAGTACGGCCCGCTTCGATTTCAGAGTTTATGGGGCTCGTCCCTTTGCATTGCAATATCGATACCGTTTAAACCGGCTTTCGTATATAGAATGACTCTCTTGCGCCAATGGTTTCGGGCATCCGGAAACCAAGGTTCTGAGTAAGGGGTGAGGGTACGTGTTGGGAAGCCCACTAAGGACACCCAACCCCGCCCGCACATGGCGGCCTCTACTAAGACATCGTTCGTGTTCGTGTGCGCGCGCTAGTAAAACGACTAAATGATATGCAAACAGCGTTTTCGGGCTAAGCATGTGAATTTTACGTTAACTACATCGTTTAATGCATCTTAATTATGGTCGGAGTGATTTAACATGCGAGGTTCATTTATAAAGCAATAAGCAAGTAAATAAATAAACTCGAAAGTAAATAACGTACAAGTTATACGGGCGGAAATACAACCCGGCCAATACAAAAATTATAAGCAATATAGAAACGGAAAAATAAATAATAAAAAGTTAGGAACGGACCCGTATGTGAACTAGACCGTGAATTGTATAGATGGACAAACCCCGATTAAATACACATTGCGTTGTGTATTAAACGAAGGACGGAGACATAGGACCTAAGCGTGACGCTAGCCCGATCCTATGCCTCGATGCCTTGTCCCGACTTATCATGCCGAAAAATCGATCAAAGTCGCTAAAGTGTCGTGATATGAATGGATTTTGAGAAATGGGATTCACGTGATTGGCTTTACACGCGTCGACTAAAAGTCGTAAAAAAAAGACGACACTTAAATGTTGCATTCAAGCTCTCGGTTTTCTGGGTTACAGGACCCACTCGGTCGAGTCATGGTCTGACTCGGTCGAGTGTGTCCTCGAAAAGGGGTCTGCCCAGACTTATGGACGCTACTCGATCGAGTAGCCTACGTACTCGGTCGAGTAGCCCCTGTACGAGTGTCAACTCGCTTTGATTTTTTTGTTCAAAATCAATGGTTGGCCAAATCAAATACAAATATCGCACGATTTGTATTTAACTTGGCTTCCGGTGCTATAACCGCGTATGCATGCGATTATAATAGCGTTATCGGAGATTTATAAAAATGCTTGTGCTAGATTAGAAATTTTGTATTAGTGACGAAATTGCGTCCCTCTACGTCACGACATCAAAACTAACCCTTTCGGATTATGTGACGTCGGTTTTCGTGTCAACGGGTTTCGTACTAATAAAAAATGGGATCAAATGCGTTCAACTATTATTAATCGCGATCACGTCACGCCCTTGAGTACATTGGGGCGGGGCTCCTCGAAAGGGCTCCACCTCCGTCGTTGCTCCTAAAGGGATTAGACGGACTTTAGGCGATAATTATAGTCAAACGTATTTAAAACCGGAATTTGATACTCGTTTATATATACGCGGTATAATAGTGTTAGTAACGAGAATGTAAAGAGTTAATATACAAAAAAAGTAAAATGTTAGAATTATGTTAAAGTTAGTGTTAGGATACTAGCATAGTTATTATATAAACGATATAAAAACGTAAATAAAAATGAAGTAACAAGGATCGAAATGGGGTTTAGGACACCCTCAACATACATGCTTAGTAGGGACCTCGGAAATGAACTCGTAAATAGTGACGGGACGTCGAAGTATCGAGGATGTATGCAAGTTATGGTGTGTGTGTGTGTGTGGACATGACGTAGGTCCACCCCGACGCGGCCACGCGCGGGTTTGGGTAGGCGAATGAATCTCGTGGTGAGATTGTTCTCGGGTTCGAAATTTAAGTCAAAATGGAGTCGCCACCGAATTTTGTGGTTATTCGGAACCATACGAGCCCACTCTATGTCGTCATGGGCTATACACAAAGTAAGCCCACTTCGATTTCAGAGTTCATTGGGCTCGTCCCTTTGCATTGCGATACCGATACCATCTACACCGGTATCGTGTAAAGAATGACTCTCGTGCGCCAAGGGTTTCGGACATCCGGAAACCAAAGGTTCTGAGTAAGGGGTGAGGGTACGTGTTGGGAAGCCCACTAAGGACACCCAACCCCGCCCGCACATGGCGGCCTCTACTAAGACACCGTTCGTGTTCGTGTACGCGCGCTAGTAAAATGATGAAATGATATGCAAACAGCGTTTTCGGGCTAAGCATGTGAATTATATGTGAATTACGTCATTTAATGCATCTAATTATGGTCGAAGTGATTTAGCATGCGAGGTTCATTTATAAGGCAATAAGCAAGTAAATAAACGAAACTCGAAAATAAGTAACGTACAAGTTACACGGGCGGGAATACAACCCGGAATTCACAATACGACGATTATTATAACGGTTGAAAGAAATAATAAACCGAGTAAGAAAAGCGAAAAATAAAATACACGACTCGACAAAGACCCATATATAATAAATATTCGCTAGATCGTGAATTAGCTAGACGGACGAACCTTAATTAATTACGTATTATATTGCATATTAATCAAAGGACGGAGGTTCGAGACCTAGGCGTGAATCTAACCCGATCTCGAACCTCGATGTCTTGTCCCGACTTATCATCTCGAAAAATGAAGTCTAAATTAATTATATGTCGGATACGACTAAAGAGTCGTCGACATAAAAATCAATAGTGCGAGACCGTCGATCAAAGTCGTTTCTTTTAGTGATGTGCATGAGTATGAATTTTAGAAAAAATGGGTTCACGTGATGGTCTTTACACGCGTCGACTAAAAAAGTCGTAAAGAAAAGACGAGTTTTAAAATATGGTCGTATGTCGCGGAGGTCGCATGTTAATGTAAGGACCGAGTAGGATAGAAAGTCGGAAGAAGAAAGAAAAAGTGGGTTCGGCCAAACAGGCCTGCCCGCGAGTCGCATGGCTGGTCGCGCGACTCGCGTGCGGGTCTGGTCGGGTGCCTTTTTTATTGGAAATCGAGAAAAAGTAGGCTCGGCCAAACAGGCCTGCCCGCGAGTCGCATGGCTGGTCGCGCGACTCGCGTGCGGGTCTGGTCGGGTGCCTTTTTATTTGTCGAAAACTCGTCAATTTTTATAATCACGTGCCAATACGGATTTATTTACTCGACTTACGTTTTTTATAGATTAAGGATTTTGAATTAGTGACGAAATTGTATCCCTCTACGTCACGACATCGAAACTAACCCTTTCGGATTATGTGATGTCGATTTTCGTGTCAACGGGTTTCGTACTAATTGAAATGGGATCGAGTGCGTTCAACTACGACCGATTGCAATCACGTCACGCCCTTGAGAACATTGGGGCGGGGCTCCTCGAAAGGGCTCCACCTCCGTCGTTACTCGTAAAGGGATTAGACGGACTTTAGGCGATCGTCGTAGTCAAACGGATTCGAAACCGAGATACTAGTACTAATACATACGCGGTATTATAGTGTTAATAACGAGAAAATAAAGTTAGTGTGCGAGAAATAAAATGTTAGTATGCGAGAAATAAAAATGTTAGCGATGTTAGTGTTAGTATTACGATATTAGTATAATTATAATATAAATTACACAAAAACGTAAATAGAAACGAAGTAAAAAGGATCAAGATGGGGTTTAGGACACCCTCAACATACATGCTTGGTATAGGCCTCGGAAATAGTCTCGTAAATGGCGACGGAACACCGGAGTATCGAGGATGAATGTGAGTTATGGTGTGTATGTGTGTGTGTGTGTGTGCCGGTTTGCTTGAGAGCAAAATGGCTCGATTTTTGTATGATTTTTGCTTAGGGTTGTAGTGTGTGATGTCTAGGATGATTAGGGTAGAATTTTGTAGGATGAAAGAGCTTTTTTAAGGCTTATGTTTCAGCTTTTTTAAGGGTTTCTAATGCTGAAAAAGGGTCTCCAAATGATGAGGGTTAGGGAGGTATTTATAGAGTAGGGGTGTGATTAGGGTTAGTTTAGGAAAGGTTGACTTTTGTGATTTGATTTTGCATTTTTGAATTCTGATTTGAGCGCAATTTCTAGAAGCTGAACTTGGCTGGTTTGTGTGACGGGTTCGTCCTTGACCGGGTTTTGACCCGGTCGCTAAAAGACGGGATTTATTTTTGGTGTCGGTTTTGGCCCAAATTAGTCTTATTTTGCTCGGAACGACCCACTGGGCCTGGATTTGAGGTCTGTTTTGTGAGATTATTACTCCGCTAAAAGTCCATGTCGGACATTATCGATTCCGAGCCCAAATCCGATTATACCAAGTCACGTTTGCGTCCGATCATCATCGGGTGTTTGTCGGAGACTGCCATAGACACCTGGCAGTCAAAATGCGGGTGTCTACAGATCCCCCACTCTGACTGAGGCTTGGACAAGGCGAAAGTCAGAGTAGCTACCAGGCCAATCGAGGATTACGACCTGGCAGCCTTCCGGTCGGGTCGTTTATAGTCCAGTAGACTTGCGTGAAGGGCTCGCCAGCCATAAGCAGAGGATCATACCTGTCCTGATGATGGTAGCTCCGTGGGGAGTCGAAATCGCCTTTGGGGATGTAGGTGTTCCTGTATGCCGACACATCCTGCTTTGGATGTAGCATTTCGGAGGAATCACCGACTATGCTGGGGAGATAAAATAGCTCTGTGGAGACTTGCTTCTGAAGTCTGGAGTGTACCTGTATGCTGACACATAGCAATTTGTATGTAACACATAGGCAAAATATTGACTCGCGCTGGGGAGGAAAGGTACCGAATTTTGAAAATGCCATGATTTTCGAAAAAAAAGAAAATTATCATAATTTTTGACACAGAGGATTTTGAAAAGAATTTTAAGAAAGCTCGGGACGACCTGATTCCTATTCTGGGTTTCTTGTTTGAAACCAGGCCTGCGCGCGCAAAGGGCCCAGATTAGCTGAGGAGGCACAGCAGTTAGGTTACAGGTGGGGTTTCCTATTATAAATATAGGTTTCCCTGCTTCAGCTTTTGCATCCTAACTCAAATTCTCTCTTAAACTTCTCAAAATCCTTTAGACTTTCAAGAAAGTTAGAAACTTCTGTCATGGGTATCGATCACTTGACCGCCATGCTTCTTGCCTGGTCCCAATACTTTCGGGACGAGGAAAAGATTCGGCTGACCCAGATGGGGATTGTCAGTCTGTTTCCCTTCCAACGACTGATAGTTGACCCATACTTCTTGGACGCATGTCTGTCGTTTTGGGATACTACCCATCACGTCTTCGCATTCCCACGGGGAGAGATATGCCCTCTTCCCGAGGAAGTTGCAGCCATAGGAGATTGGGGCCTAGCTGTTCAGCCTGCCATTCCTTCGTTCTACCCGGACCCGAGGAGGAGGCTAAGGGAATTCTTGGGTCTGTCTCATGCCGAGACAGATCGGATGGTGCAGGGAGATACCGTTTCCCTATTCGACCTTGCCGACAAGTTCATGAACAGCCGGGATGTGAGGGCCACCCCTACTCACAGGCGTAGGGCGTTCGCTTTTTGCATGCTGCACTGTTACGTTTTTGAAGGGCTGATGGATCTTGACTCATGCAGGGGTCAAATTAGGTTAATTGGAGTGGTTGACCAGATGGAGACTGGTCATAGCCCTGCCTGGCTAGCCACCGGGGAGATTATCATGGGTCTAGATGCTAGGCGACTCGACCCGACCCGACCATTGACGGGGAGTACCCGTATCCTGCAGGTATACATCTCGCGCGTTTTTTTTTTTTTTTTTTTTTTTTTCGCGGGATCCTTGAAAGTTACCTGGCGAATTTTTCTGTTGCTTACAACATTCGCGTACTCTTATCAGATATGGCTGTCGGAGCGGCTATCAATCATAGAGCCCCCTCCGAGTATTCCCAACTATCGGAGCGGTTAGCTTAGCTCCCGAAGGCGGCGGATAAGCTCGAGTCATCTAATAAACCGAGCTTACTGGGATGAGGAGCTGGTGTTCCACGGGGGTCCCTTTATAAGGTGGACTGTCGCTTGGTGGTTTCTTTCTAGGCTGACGGGGCTGGCCAAGAGAGACCAAGCTCGCTATTTGGTGATTATGTCCCTGGACTGGACAGTTCACATTTACCCGGACCGCATCCTGAGGCAGTTCGGTTCGTCTCAGCGCATCCCTGAGACTGAAGCCATCATTAGCGTTTCGCTCCAACTGACGGACGCTATGTGCGACACCTGGTTGCAAAGATGGTTTACTCGTCCCACATGGACTATACCCAGCCCTTGCCAATCCGCTTGGGTTTCAAGGGCTTACCAGAAATGGACTTCTGAGGAGTCCGAGGAAGCTCGCAAGGCCCTAAAGCTTGATGAGGCCTTTGAACTGGTTCGCCGCGAGACGGCGAAAGACAACAGGGATCTCTTCGTTGGGGGAGATATTCCTGAAGCTGCAGCCCGGGAAGAATCGGGTCTTAAGTCACAAACTAAGACTCGATCTAAGGAGGTCGGTTCTAGCAGCAAACGGGGGCGGCCAAGCCCCCAGACGGATTTGGAGAGACGCCTTGGGCCTAGGCTGGCGGCCCGGGACCGACTGGGTCCGCGTGACCGGCTTCCTGCGGCCGTGAGGGCCCGACTTGGGCCTATCGAGGTGATGGAGGATTCTGGCTCAAACGGGCGAGCCCGAGCCAGAGAGGTTCCCGTGGTGATTCGGGAACGCTCCCCTCCGCGTCGTCGCCAGTGGACGGCTAAGGAGGCCAAGGACAAGGGGAAGGGCAAGATGCCCTGAATGCCGAGTCCTTCAGTTTTATTATTATTTAAGTATTATTACTATTTTTGGTTGTGTGTTTTTTTTTTGTATTTTTGGATTCCTGCATTATGTAATCTCCCGAGTTTATCGGGGTTTTTTTTTTGAATTAATAAAGAAAGTTTATTATTAAACCGTTCATGTCTTTTCTCGATTGCATTGGTTGTGCCCTTTTGAGGGGCTGCCTACGTATCCGCAATTTAGCAGAATCAAACCAAACGTAGTTCAGGCTTAGTAGAATTTGCAATCTCGAATTACACCGAGACTATTGGTTCAAGATGTTTTGTGACAGTAGAATAAATAATTCTAGCTCATTGACTTGCTTTTTGTAAAAAATTTTGATAAATTTTGCTAATGACATTGAGAAATGGCTAAGGGTAGTAACGCTTCAACTGGTCCAGGTTGGTCGGGTTGACGAACTCATTCCCGTCCAGGTCCGTCAGCATCACTGCTCCCCCTGATAGTATTTTCTTTACTAGATATGGCCCAGCCCAGTTGGGTTTGAATTTTCCCCTTGGGTCAACCGGTAGTAAAGCTCGAATAGACTTAAGGACTAGATCCCCTTCTTTAATGTTTCTGGGCCTTACCCTCTTGTTGAAGGCCAGTTGGATCCTCTTCTGGTAGATTTGGATATTGTTGAGAGCGCGGGATCGTCGTTCGTCTAGTAGAACCAACGAGTCATACCGTGCTCGAACCCAGTCAGCTTCGGGTACTTGACTCTCTAGCAGAATTCTGAGGGACGGTACCTCCAACTCGACGGGCTGGACTGCTTCCATCCCATAGGTTAGGTAATACGGTGTTGCCCCGGTTGCGGTGCGAATTGACGTCCGGTACCCGCATAGGGCAAAAGGTATTTTGTCGGGCCAATCCCGGTAATTATCAGCCATCTTTTTGAGTATGGTGACAATTGTTTTGTTGGCTGCCTCCACTGCTCCATTCGTTTGGGGACGGTAAGGCGAGGACGTATGCCTTTGAATTTTATATTTGGTCAGCAGGGTTGCGGTCTCGGCTTGGAAATGAGTCCCGTGATCACTGATGAATTCATGTGGGATCCCATACCGGCATATTATCTTGTTCTGGATGAATTTGGCAACATGCTTAGCATTGAGGATGCGATATGATTCAGCTTCGACCCATTTGGTGAAATAGTCGATAGCTACTAAAATAAAACAGTGCCCACCAGTACCAGAGGGGTTTATTTTCCCGATTATGTCGATACCCCATGTTGAGAACGGCCAGGGTGACGTCATAGTATAGAGCAAAGATGACGGCATATGTTGCACATTGCCGAAGATTTGACAGTTATGACAATGTTTGACATATGACTGGCAGTCGGCTTCCATAGTGTTCCAGTAATAACCGAGCCTCATGATTTTTCGGACCAACATGTGAGCATTCATATGTGGACCGTTTTCACCATCATGTACTTCGGCCATGACCTTCTCAGCCTTATATTTATCAACACAAAGGAGAAGAGCCCCTTGTGCCGTCTTTTTGTACAGTTGTCCGTCGTCAGTACGGATGAACTGGGTGGCTAGCCTTCGTAAGGCTTTCTTGGCTCGACCTTCCGTCCCGGGAGGATACTCTCCGTTTGTCAGGTACCTTAACACAGCCTGGTACCATGGTTCGGGATCAGTTATCTCAATGTCTACAATATCGTGAACATATGCCGGCTCGGACCGTCTTTCGACGCAAATCGGCATACTGGTCACGTGGTCGGGAATATTTAACAGAGATGCCAATTTCGAAAGTGCATCCGCAAACTGATTCTCTTCCCGGGGTAGGTATATGTACTCTACCTTCTGGAATTGTTTCTCGAGATCCCTTACCCGTGCCTGGTAGGCCACAAGATTAGCATTCCGAGTTTTCCATTTTTGCAGTGCTTGGTTAATTACCAAGGATGAGTCACCGTGCACCCGGAGATTTGTGATCCCCAGATTGGCGGCGGCTTGTAGCCCGTAAATGCATGCTTCATATTCTGCTGCATTATTGGTAACATCGAAGTCCAGTTTGATGGAGACGGGAGTATGCTCCCCTCTTGGTGAGATTAGGAGTATCCCGACTCCAAACCCTCGAAAATTAGATGCTCCATCGAAGTATATATAAATCCCACGTTTCGGTATCGGTATGGAAAATATCTTCGTCTGGGAAGGACCAGGTGTCGGTGTGTCCTTCTTCGGTTACCGGGCTGTCAGCGAGAAATTCAGCTACCACCCGTCCCTTAATGGCCTTTAATGGCACGAATTTTAGGTCAAATTCTGCCAACATTAGAGTCCATCTAGAAATTCGACCATTGAGGATTGGTTTTTCGAAGAGATATTTGATGGGGTCCATCTTGGATAGGACATGGACCTCATAGCTAAGCATATAGTGCCGGAGCTTCTTAGTGGCCCAGACTAAAGCCAAACACGTCTTTTCGAGCATGGTATATTTGCACTCATACTCTAAAAACTTCTTGCTGATGTAATAGATGGCTCTTTCTTCGGAGTTAACCGTCTGGGCCAGCATAGCCCCCATGGCTGTCTCGGTCGTTGTTAGATATAACGACAAAGGCAAACCGGGCTGAGGCGGCATTAAGACTGGCGAAGCAGACAGAATTTCCTTGATTTTGTCGAAAGCAGCTTGGCACTTGTCGTCCCACAATATTCGTTCCCCTATTTTCAGTTTTTTGAAAATTGGTTCACATACCATGGTTAGTTTGGAAATGAACCGACTAATATACTGGACTTTCCCGAGAAATCCCCTTATTTCTTTTTCGGTTTTAGGAGCTTGCATCTCGGTAATGGCTTTGATTTTAGCTGGGTCGACCTCGATACCTCGTTGGCTAACGATATGACCCAGTAATTTGCCTGACGTTACCCCGAAACTGCACTTTTGAGGGTTTAGCCTCATGTTGTATTTGCGCAATCGGGTGAAGAATTTTCTTAGGGCGGTGATGTGACCGTCCCGTTCTTTGGATTTGACGATCAAGTCGTCCACATAAACTTCTACCTCTTTATGCATCATGTCGTGTAATAAAGTGGTAGCGGTCCTTTGGTATGTGGCCCCGGCATTAATGAGACCGAATGGCATGACGGTATAGCAGTAAGTCCCCCAAGGTGTAGTGAAGGTAGTCTTACTCATATCTTCTTCCGCCATCTTGATTTGATTATATCCGGCATACCCGTCCATGAATGATAGAAGGGCATGATCGGCCGTGTTATCCACCAGTATATCGATGTGTGGTAACGGAAAATCATCCTTCGGGCTTGCTTTGTTAAGATCCCGAAAATCTACGCATACCCGCACCTTACCGTCCTTTTTAGGAACCGGCACGATGTTTGCCACCCAGTCCGGATACTCGGACACTTGTATGAAGCCGGCTTTGAACTGTTTATCGACTTCTTCTTTCACCTTAAGAGACCATTCGGGCCTCATTCGACGAAGTTTCTGCTTGACCGGTTTGCACCCGTCTTTGATAGGTATGTGGTGCTCAGCTATTTCCCGGTCTATCCCCGGCATGTCCTTGTAGGACCATGCGAAGACATCTTTGAATTCTTGGAGGAGGTTTATGAATTGTTGTTTCTCCTCGGGATCTAAGGATAACCCTATCTTAAGTATCTGAGGCTCTAAGGTCGTTCCCACGTTTATGGACTCGGTTTCTTCGATTACCGGATTCCGGGATTCCCTTTGCTCTAGTTGCTCGATCAGATGTGGAGGTAAGGGTACCTGTTCGTCGGATTTCTCAATGTCATAGCATAAAACATTTTTGAAAGCAGAATTTAAAAGAGACAAGTCGTAAGCAGAACGGTTGTTATTATTGATTGAAAATTTGGAAAACAGCTCAAAGAGAGCAGCCATCTGATCATTGGTCAGTGGCGGAATTGGTAAGGCACTCGGGACAGATCCCGAAGTGCCAGCAGCAGGAATAATAGAAGGGAGAGGGGTTACAGGAGTGACTCTAGCACCGACTTCCCTAGACTCGACCTCAGACTCGGACTCAGACTCGGACTCAGACTCAGGCATGTCTCCCTCTCCGGTGACCAGCTTGTAGATCTTCCCCTGACTGTCAGTCCACTTGACAGTCTTCCTCCAGGCCCTTTTTCCCGTCTCGGAACCAACATCCGAGATCAGCTTGGTCGGGTCAAACCTGTTGCTGCGGAGAATCAGGTTGACCAGGTCTTCTTTTGGGGTCGGGGCTATGGTGCCTTCCCCGAAGAGCAGCCCCAGCGCGGGCTCAGCATCATTGGCTTCATCAGACTGGATGAGGGCGAACACATCATCCGGGATGTAGTTGCAATCCCGGGCCAAGTGGGTCCCGGGGTGCGTAGCACTGGGTTGGTATAGCCCAACCTGGACAGCCCCGAATACGGGTGTGACAAAGTAGTCAGACAACTGTGGGCTGTAAGGGCTCAAGTAGATACCCTTCATGATGTTGCAGGCTTTTTCGATTCCTGCTCGGACAACGTTGTCCGGGGTGATGGCATAGCCAAGGCCGAAGTGAGAGTCTTCGTCCTTGAGAACCTCGATGATCTTCCCAGCTGGAAGATCGGGTCGAGAGGTAGCCCCCGGAAGGTACCCTATGTTTTGGAGCATCGTATCAATGCTCGTGGTGAAGTAAGGCCTAAAGAGGTACTCTTCCTCGATCATCCCCACAAAGTCAAACCCCCAGAGGTCAGTGCGGCCCGTGGCATTACAGCTAGCCACGGTCATTGGGGTCGCCTCCAAGGTGACAACATTGTTGAGTAGAGGCATATTGATCTTTCGGTGGAGGGTAGAGGACACCGCCTTGACCGCGTGGATCCACGGTCTTCCTAGGAGCAAGTTGAATGACGAGGTGACATCAATCACCTGGAATTCGAGCTCTTTCTCTATCGGGCCCGTTATGATGGTCAATTTTATGGCCCCAGCTACCGACTTTGGGCTCCCATCAAAAGCTTGGATGGTCTGGGCAGTCGGGATATAGTCAGCCTCGGTAATGCCGAGGGCTTTGGCGGTCCTTAGGGGAAGGACATTCACGGCTGACCCGTCATCGACTAGGGTCATCGGGAGGTATTTTCCTCGGCAAATCACCGTGATGTAAAGGGCTAGGTTGTGGGAGGCCCCGAACGGTGGCAAGTCGTCCTCAGAAAAAGTGATCATTGGGCCTCCTTCTTTGGCCTTACCCTTTAGGTGGGGTAGGACCGTGGCTACCATTTCAGCAGGGGTAGCCAAAGAGTCGATCTTGACTTGATCGAGAGCCTTTGTAAGTGCTTCTCGATGTTCTTGAGAGCTAACAAGGAGTTGCCATATAGTGAGGTCAACTCGGGTTCTGTTCAGTTGCTTCATAATGGCCGTTTCAGCGGTCGGCTCTTCAGGGGCGACTTCCATCCCGAGTGGATCGGTGATGGTTGTCGGGATAGGGGTGTCCCTAGTGCTTGTGGCTAAGTAGGGACGACCAAGGTTGTTGCTGGCTAGGACTCGAGTTTTGACCTCTCGAATCTGTTCAGGGGTGATGGGAATGGTTTCCCCCTTAGCGAGGTAGACATCATCCTCGTCATCAAACCAGATCCCGTTCACTTGCGGGATAAATGGGGAGATAAGGTGAGAGCAATCGATCACCTCCCCGGCAAAGATGGCATGGGAGCTGAAAGGGTTCTCCTTGTTGCTGGGCTTATCTCCTGGTAGCGGGATTTTACCGCTCTCGATCAAGTCTTGAATCAAGTGTTTCAGCTTCCAACACTTTTCGGTATCATGCCCATTGCCCCGGTGGTATTGGCAATAGGCCTGAGCATTGTAGTTCTTGGAGCGTCGCTCGACCGGAACTTCAGGAGTTGGGCCTATCGGTTGGATTAGGCCTTTGGAGGACAGCCTTTGTAAGGCATAGGTATAGGTGGTACCTATATCAGTAAAAACCCGAGGTGGGGTGTTCTTTTTGGACGGGGCATCTAGTAGATTAACCGCGTCGAAAATGCTGCGAGTTGCAGCCTGGGGCTTAGTGGTAGAGGAAGAAGCCCCTTGGTACCCTTTGCTAGTGGCCTTAGTGAGGCCTTCAAGTCTCAGATCGTCTTCGATCCTCATGCCCATTTCAGTAAGGGTGGTGAAATTGGGTATGACAGCATATCGGAGGTGAACCCGGTAGGAAGGGAGGAGGTTCTTGACAAAAGCCTCCACCAAAGTCTTCTCATTGGGCTTATCAACTAGTTTCACACTCTCGGCCCTCCAGCGTTGAAGGTATTTAGTAAAACCTTCCTTTGGCTCCTGGGCCATAACCTCTAGAGATCGCATTGTGGTTTGGATCTCGGTGTTGTCAGCATAGTTCCGAGCGAACTCGGTGGCTACATCATCCCAGGTAGGGAACTTCTTCGGGTCTAGCCTGTAGTACCAGGCCCGTGGGTGTTTCTCGAGAGATGCAGCAAAGAGGTTCTTAAACATGGATGAATCCACTCCCTTGATGGCCATGAATTCCTTGAAGGCCCGTACGTGTAGTAACGGGTCTTCGGTTCCCTCAAACATGGGCAAGCCTGTAAGGTTCAGGTTTGCGGGTAGTTTGTCACTCACCGTGGAGTATTCTCGGCTATTCTCCCGGTGGATATTGTTACTCCCAGTCAAATGGACTTGTTCTTCTAGTCGGCGCACTGCGCTGACTAGTTCAGTTATGGGCCCCGCAGTCTCGACATTAGGAGTCCCTTGCTCCACTGTAGCTAGGCGAGCAACGATGGCCACTTGGCCAGCCCTCATTTCAGTTAGTTGGGCTTCAATGTCGGTTTGCTTCGCGACCATGGCGTCCAAAGCGGTTTGCAGACTGTTCAAAGTAGCCATCTTGCGGGCGTGCCTGGTTGCCGGTGGCCTGTCTGTAAGAACACCGTGTAATCAGTAACCAAACCCAGATCTTGGAATCATAAGAAGAAGTACATCCCGAGCGACACTAGGAAAGAAGACTAGAGACTCGAGAAAGACATCTAGACGGATGACTCGATGAGTGGTATAACTTCCTTAGGATTTTGGCTTTGTGGGCCTAATCCCGTTCGAAGGAAGGTCCACGTGAGACCTTTTCCCCAGACTTTTGACTCGAGTGTATGGACGGACTTTCCTTTGTAGGGGTATGCCCTACGCGGGTTGGTCGTGCCTTGACAGATAAGGTAAACTTGGGAAAGGGGGGGAAACCCGTGATATAGGATCAACGGAGTTTCGACGCTATAGACCTTCGACAAACCATGCAAAGACCCGACACACGGTTAGACGGTAGGTCCTATAATAAGGAAGGTTCACTAAAGAGGTTGGATGTTTGAAATTTGAATATGAGATGGGTGAATTTCCGAGAATTGGAAAAGAGTTTCAAAAACCGAGATTAGAATTTTGAAGAATTCAGAAAATCAGGGTAGTTTCGGAAATTCGAGAGTTAAGACGGACGACATGCCGACTAGAGAAAAGGATATTTTGAGTCAAATCGTTGATCCTAAATTTTGGCGGCATTCCGAGTTTTGAAAATTGGATATTTTGAAAAGACGGGTCCCGAAACGGACAGTATTTTGGGTTTTCCAAAATTTGGTTTTTTTGAAAAGATGCATTTTTTGAAATGACGGTTTTTGAAAAAAATGACACGGAAACCAAGTAGCATGTAGTCAAACAAGCATTATAACGACGCTTATGTATGTTTTACACTAAGTCTCGGTCGGTCAAAATAGGGTCTATACCAACAACGATGGCTTTCTCGTGTGAAGGACGGACTCCCTAAACCGAGTTGGTATTAGGACATGCCGCGAAACCGAGACGAGTTCCACCATCGATGTCTTTAGCGCACCCATGTAGAAATGCACCGTGGTATAGTGGGACGTCGGTCACAAGTAACCGGCCCGGGCAAAATTTGGGTTATGCATGAATCATTAAACTAATGCGCGTACATTAATATTCGAACGATTTCTCTTCGAGTCTCACCCTAGGAACCCCGATGACATGTGGTACATCAGGTATCCCCAGCGGAGTCGCCAAATTGTGGACATGACGTAGGTCCACCCCGACGCGGCCACGCGCGGGTTTGGGTAGGCGAATGAATCTCGTGGTGAGATTGTTCTCGGGTTCGAAATTTAAGTCAAAATGGAGTCGCCACCGAATTTTGTGGTTATTCGGAACCATACGAGCCCACTCTATGTCATCATGGGCTATACACAAAGTAAGCCCACTTCGATTTCAGAGTTCATTGGGCTCGTCCCTTTGCATTGCGATACCGATACCATCTACACCGGTATCGTGTAAAGAATGACTCTCGTGCGCCAAGGGTTTCGGACATCCGGAAACCAAAGGTTCTGAGTAAGGGGTGAGGGTACGTGTTGGGAAGCCCACTAAGGACACCCAACCCCGCCCGCACATGGCGGCCTCTACTAAGACACCGTTCGTGTTCGTGTACGCGCGCTAGTAAAACGATGAAATGATATGCAAACAGCGTTTTCGGGCTAAGCATGTGAATTATATGTGAATTACGTCATTTAATGCATCTAATTATGGTCGAAGTGATTTAGCATGCGAGGTTCATTTATAAGGCAATAAGCAAGTAAATAAACGAAACTCGAAAATAAGTAACGTACAAGTTACACGGGCGGAAATACAACCCGGAATTCACAATACGACGATTATTATAACGGTTGAAAGAAATAATAAACCGAGTAAGAAAAGCGAAAAATAAAATACACGACTCGACAAAGACCCATATATAATAAATATTCGCTAGATCGTGAATTAGCTAGACGGACGAACCTTAATTAATTACGTATTATATTGCATATTAATCAAAGGACGGAGGTTCGAGACCTAGGCGTGAATCTAACCCGATCTCGAACCTCGATGTCTTGTCCCGACTTATCATCTCGAAAAATGAAGTCTAAATTAATTATATGTCGGATACGACTAAAGAGTCGTCGACATAAAAATCAATAGTGCGAGACCGTCGATCAAAGTCGTTTCTTTTAGTGATGTGCATGAGTATGAATTTTAGAAAAAATGGGTTCACGTGATGGTCTTTACACGCGTCGACTAAAAAAGTCGTAAAGAAAAGACGAGTTTTAAAATATGGTCGTATGTCGCGGAGGTCGCATGTTAATGTAAGGACCGAGTAGGATAGAAAGTCGGAAGAAGAAAGAAAAAGTGGGTTCGGCCAAACAGGCCTGCCCGCGAGTCGCATGGCTGGTCGCGCGACTCGCGTGCGGGTCTGGTCGGGTGCCTTTTTTATTGGAAATCGAGAAAAAGTAGGCTCGGCCAAACAGGCCTGCCCGCGAGTCGCATGGCTGGTCGCGCGACTCGCGTGCGGGTCTGGTCGGGTGCCTTTTTATTTGTCGAAAACTCGTCAATTTTTATAATCACGTGCCAATACGGATTTATTTACTCGACTTACGTTTTTTATAGATTAAGGATTTTGAATTAGTGACGAAATTGTATCCCTCTACGTCACGACATCGAAACTAACCCTTTCGGATTATGTGATGTCGATTTTCGTGTCAACGGGTTTCGTACTAATTGAAATGGGATCGAGTGCGTTCAACTACGACCGATTGCAATCACGTCACGCCCTTGAGAACATTGGGGCGGGGCTCCTCGAAAGGGCTCCACCTCCGTCGTTACTCGTAAAGGGATTAGACGGACTTTAGGCGATCGTCGTAGTCAAACGGATTCGAAACCGAGATACTAGTACTAATACATACGCGGTATTATAGTGTTAATAACGAGAAAATAAAGTTAGTGTGCGAGAAATAAAATGTTAGTATGCGAGAAATAAAAATGTTAGCGATGTTAGTGTTAGTATTACGATATTAGTATAATTATAATATAAATTACACAAAAACGTAAATAGAAACGAAGTAAAAAGGATCAAGATGGGGTTTAGGACACCCTCAACATACATGCTTGGTATAGGCCTCGGAAATAGTCTCGTAAATGGCGACGGAACACCGGAGTATCGAGGATGAATGTGAGTTATGGTGTGTATGTGTGTGTGTGTGCCGGTTTGCTTGAGAGCAAAATGGCTCGATTTTTGTATGATTTTTGCTTAGGGTTGTAGTGTGTGATGTCTAGGATGATTAGGGTAGAATTTTGTAGGATGAAAGAGCTTTTTTAAGGCTTATGTTTCAGCTTTTTTAAGGGTTTCTAATGCTGAAAAAGGGTCTCCAAATGATGAGGGTTAGGGAGGTATTTATAGAGTAGGGGTGTGATTAGGGTTAGTTTAGGAAAGGTTGACTTTTGTGATTTGATTTTGCATTTTTGAATTCTGATTTGAGCGCCATTTCTAGAAGCTGAACTTGGCTGGTTTGTGTGACGGGTTCGTCCTTGACCGGGTTTTGACCCGGTCGCTAAAAGACGGGATTTATTTTTGGTGTCGGTTTTGGCCCAAATTAGTCTTATTTTGCTCGGAACGACCCACTGGGCCTGGATTTGAGGTCTGTTTTGTGAGATTATTACTCCGCTAAAAGTCCATGTCGGACATTATCGATTCCGAGCCCAAATCCGATTATACCAAGTCACGTTTGCGTCCGATCATCATCGGGTGTTTGTCGGAGACTGCCATAGACACCTGGCAGTCAAAATGCGGGTGTCTACAGTGTGTGTGGATGATTCGTCGGTTTTTCGAGGGACAAAGGACTCGGTTTTTGTGTGTAGTGCTTAGGGTTACTAAGGCTTGTAGTGTAGGTGAATTATGGTGGGAATGTAGGGTAAAATGTAGGTTAAAAAACTGTCTAAAATGAGTGGGGGTCGTGGGGTATTTATAGAGTTTACCCCACGACCTAGGGTCACTCAATCGAGTGGCCCTAGTGAACTCGGTCGAGTGCCCTAGAAAATGGGCCTGATCCGGAAAATGACGCTCCACTCGACCGAGTGGGTCAATCCACTCGATCGAGTGGATCAGGTAAATCGAGGTAAATTAGGAAGGTGTTGACCTTGTTGATTTGTTTGCTCTTTTTGAATTTGATTTGGGCGCCAGCTTCTAGAAGGTCCCCTTAGGCTGATTTTTGAGACGGGTTCGTCTTTGACCGGGTTTTGACCCGGTCGCCAAAAGACGGGTTTTATTTTTGGTGTCAGTTTTGGCCCAAATTAGTCTTATTTTGCTCGGAACGACCCACTGGGCCTGAATTTGAGGTTGGTTTTGAGAGATTTGGACTCCGCTAAAAGTCCATGCCGGATATTATTGATTCCGAGCCCAAATCCGAGTATACCAAGTCACGTTTGCGTCCGATCATCATCGGGTGTTTGTCGGGAACTGCTATAGACACTAGCACGCAAAATGCGGGTGTCTACACACACATACCTACACAATATCTCCTCCTACACATCCTTACAACCCTAAACCCTAGCATCTAGGAATCGAACCCTAAACCGCCATAACTCCGTCTACATCTTGATACTCCCGTGCAAGCCACAGCTAACGAGTCCCGTCCGAGAACAAGAAACATGTAGGTTGAGGGTGAAATAATCCCAACTTCTTCTCTCTTTCTCTCCCTCTTCTCGTCCGTCCCCTTTCGTTCGTCGTCGTCGTTTTTTATTTATTCGTATTGTCGCGTTTATAATATCGTTAGTACTACTAATATAAGACATTAAAATACTTGCGGATTCGTGTCGAGCGTGAATGATGACGGGATAAGGAAATCCGAATATACAAGGGTGCTTCACCCGACATTGCCGGTCGCTTATCTCGACACCTCGAACGCTTGATTGTTGAAGCAAGTCAACACCAACAAAATCGTCTCTTTTTATTCTTGTCGCGTCATTATCGTCACAATTGTCGCACATTCATCAATTTTAAAACTATTTTCGAATCAATTTTTTTTTAATTAAGTCGAAACCTGTTGATGCGGATCCGACATCACACAATCGTTAAGGATTTATCGTGATGTCGGGATGTGGAGGAAATTAAGTCACGTTATTTTAGTTTAAGCAAATTTAAAGTGTCAATCCATTAGATTCGATGCCAACTCAATAGTTGGATGTCGAATCTAAACGATTTAGTCAACTAATTTAACTA
Source organism: Agrostemma githago (assembly GCA_958450325.1). Classification (NCBI taxonomy): domain Eukaryota; kingdom Viridiplantae; phylum Streptophyta; class Magnoliopsida; order Caryophyllales; family Caryophyllaceae; genus Agrostemma; species Agrostemma githago. Next base: position 59,000,779 of record OY288240.1, read on the forward strand.
ATACGATTTTCGTTGATGCTAAAATAGTTGTCACCTAATTCGATAGAATTAATTACGACACTATAAACGCGGAGATAATCTATATCGTTTTAGCTTAATTTAAACGACTTACAAATGTATTTTCCAAATCTCGCTCTAAATATTCGATATCGATTCAATAATCGAATATCGGATACGACGAGTATCAAAGTCCGAATCGGGCATAAATCATACAATATTTATGTTTGATTCAATGAAATCATCGATTTTTCAAAGTCAAAAAGCAATTTCGAAATCGACAATAAATTGCGAAGCGAACCCCAGTTCGTACAGGGGTCACTCGACCGAGTGCCATAGGTCACTCGACCGAGTGCCATAGGCCACTCGATCGAGTGACATCTAAAAATCGAGGCAGAATGCATTTTGAGGACCACTCGGTGAGTCTCCCAATGACTCGATCGAGTGGCGACCTACTCGATCGAGTCTCTTAGTGACTCAGTCGAGTAACACCTCAAATTTTTGGCAGACCCCTTTTCCGAGGCACACTCGGTCGAGTCCTTCAATGACTCGATCGAGTGCCCTCTCATCACGTCAAAACGTGAGCCCTAAACATATTCCGAGCCTCGATAAAATATTTTTATGACTTCGGTCAACACGTGTCAAGTCTATCACGTGATTTATTACTTCCTAAAATCATGCATCATGTTATTTACATCATTCTATATCATTCCATATTTTTTACAAACCGTTATTACCGTTACTAACTTGTTTGTTTATGTCTTTTCATCCTATTCTTTTTATTTCGTTTGTTTTATTGTACTAAAACAAATCTCGCATGCTAAATACAACTTTGACGTTAAATTTAGATGCATTAAATCGACTTAGCAACCCATTCAAGTTTTCGCATGTTTAGGCAAAACGTTGTTTGCATATCATCTCATCGTATTACTAACGCGCGTATTTCAAAATCAAATGATATCTTAGTAGAGGCCGCTAAGTGCGGGCGGGGTTGGGAGTTCTATGTGAACTTCTCAACACGTACCCTCACCCCTTACTCAGAACCTCGGTTTCCGGATGCCCGAAACCGTTGGCGCACGAGAGTCATTCAATACACGGTATCCGATAATGTCGGTATCGGTATCAAATGCAAAAGGACGAGCCCAATAAACTCTGACATCCGAATGGGCCATACTTTGTGCATGGCCCACTAAGATATAGAGTGGGTTCGAATGGGCCCGAACCCCCACAAAGTTTGGTGGCGACTCCACTTCGATTTAAATTTCAATCTGACCCATCTCATATGGAGATTCATTCGCCTCCCCAAACCCACGCGTGGCCGTGTCGGGGTGGACCTATGTCATGTCCACAGGTTCACACCTTTTGTTGTATAACGAATCCTCTTTTCACGAACAAAATCCCCAGGATACTTCTGTGAGGTCTATATTTATCTTGCCTGTGACCATGTCAAACTTTTAGAGCTCCCCTAAAGTTGTACTGACCACAAATTCTTACAGGGTCACTTTCAGCTGTGATATATCGGATGGGACAGGCACACTACCAATGATAACGTTCACAACAATCGTTGAAAAGCTATTTATGATGTCGGCGTCAGACATATTCCACATGAAATACTCTGTAAGTCGATAACTGTCTGTGCGTAACCACTAGCACATCTATATCTTCACACGTCTATCGAACCTCTACAGGACAACGATCAAGCTTTTACTATCATCCATGAAATGCTGCAGTGTAGGAAGTTCAGGGTCCATGTTGGTCCAGCAACGTCACTGTCAATAAGTAACGTTCTGCAGTGGGTGGTCAAACAGGTTGTCGTGGATGACGCCGGTATCAACAATCCAGCAATTAGTGTGAGCACTCCAACATCAGATCTACACCCTCAAGTACTTGAAACAGTTCCAGCAGAAGTGAAGCAAGTCAGCATAGATGAAGCTGACATGAACAACCCAACAGCCACTACCAACACTCCATCGCCTCGAGCTTCTCATACAACTTAGAATTTTATCCATCATCTTAGACTAAAGCCTATCTAACGGCAAGACTATATAATCTTCTCCGCGATTCATAACTATCAAAACAAACATACGGGGCAAACATGCCCGTAGTTTAAACACGTTCCATGACGGTTTATGGGACTTCGCCTCCCTAACCGACTCTGTCATCTTTGACGAGTTTATGGGGCAAACGTGTCCACATCTTGTGTAGCCAGATATTTTTGGGATGCATTTGGATAAGCGTATTTTCTGTTTAGGTTCAGTTCCTCTATTCATCCAATGATAAGGAAGAGTATGTGATGGGAGGGATTTGTCGTGGATCCCACCACCAAATAAAAACCAACTATTCCTAACACGTAGATAGGGCAAGTCGGGTCGAGTCCACGGGGACGGTAAGAGGTGTCTAGACTAAGGTCATCCAAATACAAGACTAGGTCCCGGGACTAAGCTAATCTAGGACGATAGGAAGGGGGGTAAACAAAGACTAGGACTAAGCTAAGGACAAAGAATAAGGAAAGAATAGGGTTAGGTCGGGTTCATAAGTGTAGTAGGATAGTTAGGAGATCGATGGCGCAAGGTTCACCTAGTTACTAAGGATGGTCCGCGCTCTCGCGTCAATGCCTAAGTCCGCACTCTCGTGTCAAGGACAAAACCTGAATACTTATGCAAGGTCGGTCCGCGCTCTCGCGTCAAAACCAAAGTCCGCACTCTCGTGTCAAAGACTAAACCCGAAAACACAAGAATTCAAACACAAGTCGACCACAAAATGAGAAGAAGAAGACTAGCATGAGAGGAATGGCCAATTCTACTCAAACAAGCAATTCAACAAACACATGGAGTGTTCAACATGTGACTAGTAACAAAAGGATCCACCTTTACCCTCAATCAAACCCTAATCATCCATAATCAACACTTAATCACCCTACTAACCCCACAAAAAGTCTACTCACACATATCTAAACAAACATTAACATAAACAAGAGAAATCCACACAAACAACAAAACATACATAATGAAACTAGTGAAAACTACGAACTATGAACTATGAACAAAATAATAAACAAAGATTAAAACTTGAATGAATAAACAAGATAAAGAAAAGGGAAAAGAGATTATACCAAACTAAAAGATGAAAGGAGGAATGAAAACTTGCATAGAAGAGAAAACCCAAATACATCTACCAAGGTTGTCAATCTCGGTAGAGATCTTCAAGGATTCAATTAATACAAGGATAATCTTGGTAGAGATCTCATCACTGTTTGAAAAAAATTGGATTCTTTCCCAACCCTCGAAAAAGGAAATTGGATTCTTTCTCATCGCTCGAAAAAGGTCTCCTTTAATTATACATATTGATGCTTGATTGATTATTTTTGGACTCCTCTTTAGATTTTTCTCTACACTACAAACTCCTATTTTATTTTATTTTATTCTGTTTAATCTAGCTCTATTATTCGTTTATGTTTTCATTTGTAAGAAAATCAATCAATGACGAACTGATTCCTACCAAACCACCAAAAGTCGAAATAAAAAATAAATGAATGAGTTTGAAAACTAGATATGACAGAATGAGCAGGATGTGAGGAATGGACAGAAGGTCGGCCATATGGCAAAAACCTAAAGAAAGAGAGCAATAAAACAAAGGTTGAAAAATGGAGTGACGCAGACCCATGACCCCAAGTCAGCCAAGCAGTTGTACAATGTACATTTGTACCACTCCATAAGCAGCAAGTCATGAAAATCAGAAGAATCATCATCCCATGAATAAATAGTGACTCCCTCCCTCCCTCCTCCGCCTCTGCCACTGCAAAACCCACGCCGCGTTGGAACCGTATGTTTGTTGGCGTCTCCTTCCGATCCATCCCTTTCTCCCTTCCCTTCATTCTCTCCCCCCTCCCTCTTCTATTCCTTATAAATATTACTCCTGCACTTCCGCTTTCTTTTGACCTCCTCCTCCTCCTCTTATTCGTTTCTCTTTTTTAATACGGACGACTACTTTATTTATTTTACCGCCACTATTCATTTCCTCCCTTTAAAATATCTTCCCCCCCCCCCCCCTCTCTCTCTCCTCCCTCCCCTCTCTCTCTCTAGGTGATCTCCTTCCTCAAGCTTCGTTTTCTGCGATTTCCTTTTTATTCTCTTATGATATCTTCTTATTCTGGGTGGATCTGTTTCAACTATTCATTCCCATATGCCCTTTTTGCCTGAGATTTATATTTAATTTTGACTGAGATTCGTTTTATATCGTTTTTACATCCCCCCATTCTTCTCCTCTTCCAATTATATTCAATTTCGATTGGAATTTGGTTTCAGATCAACCACAGTGTATGATTTTCGGTTTGATTTTTTGCTTTTCGTATTATGTTTATTTTATATCTTGTATTCTTTGATTGATGCCATCATGCTTTTCAAAGGGATGAGAAAAATGATGTGCGTTGCTTATGGAACATTTTTTAGTTGCCTGGCCTATGGCTTTCTGGAATGTTTTATGTTAGTAGAACTAATTATGTTGATGCCAGAATAAGAAGTTTCTTTGTTTGGTCATCAATTCGTGATCCGAATGTTGGCATGTCTTTTCGGTTAGATTTGTTCCTTTCTCGGAGACACGAAAAGATGGAATAGTTTCTTTTGTGGATCATATTTCTGCAGAATTATACTCCATAAACAAGATATATTTTTTCACATTTCTGCTGTTGATGCCCTTCGTTTATTCAGTGTTTATGTCGGAGACTCAGAGGATACTGTGTCTGTATTTTGGTAAATTGTTTTTGAGTTTGATAATGACAATGCAATTTCTCAGAATTAGAAAATTTTATATTAGGTCATTGAAGTTTGGCTAGAATTTGAGGGGAATTAACGGTGTATGTGGTGCAAGAAGACTTTAGGGAGTGACACCCTAATTGATATAGGAGATCATTTATGACTAATTGATTATAGCGGGTGGTTGGTTTAGGTAGTTCTATTATGTAAAAAGAAGAGTTGAATTGTGCTTTGATTTAAAATGAGAGGATTTGGCATCTGAGTGTCTGATGGTTTGTCGTGGTGGAAACAACATTATCGACCGGTTATATTTCAGCTCATTGTAGCGTTATAGAGTAGATTTCAAGACTAATGACAAATCACTGCATATGCAATGTGCATTAGAATGACTTTTATTTTGGTGATTGAGAAGTTAAATTTGATTAACGGGCTTTTTAGTTGATGCAAATGTGACTTCTTATGCATGTGTTTCTGCTGTGTTCAGATTCTGCCAACCTCGAGGTTCTGAAAATGTTGTACATAGTCTTATAAGGAGAAGCTGCAGTTTTAGTTAGAAACGCCATGTTTGATTTTGATTTTTCGATCTCGAGGTTACTGGCCGTGTCAGATGTTTTTGGCCCTGTTCTGTTTGGATGGCTGGTGACAGGATCATTTGGGGTTCTGGCCATTGTGTTTGCATTCCTTAAATGGCAGAGGAAGACATCTTTAAATTGGGTTAAAGCAGCTGCAAGAGCAAAGAAAAAAGCATGGAAAAAGCTAAATGTGCCGTTGTCACATCACACATGGGTAGAAGACTATGGTGGTGGTGAACATCCATCCACGTGTTGTGTTTGTCTGACTTCTCTGTCAATTTCACAATGCTTAGGCACAAAGGCTGTACTAAACACTCCTGTCCACCGCTGTGCTGTTTGTGGGGTAGCATCCCATTTCTATTGCTCACAGTATGCAGCAAAGGACTGCAAGTGTGTTGCACAAGCTGGTCATGGCCATGTGCAACACCATTGGTCAGAAAGATGGGTTACGATGGATGATAATCCTGATACTTCAGCGTTCTGTTTCTACTGTGATGAGCCTTGTGGTGTTCCTTTGCTTGATGCTTCTCCAACATGGAACTGTATGTGGTGTCAGCGTCTCATACATGTTTCTTGTCATGCTAAGATGTCCAAAGATATGGGTGATGTCTGCGATTTGGGCCCTCATCGAGATATTATTCTTTCTCCTTTATGTGTGAAAGAAATTGATGCAGGATCTGTGAGGGGCTTTAGTTCGATCAGAGAAGAGCTTATAGCATCTTCTATCCGTGGAGAAATGCGAAAAAGACGCAACCGCAACAAAAATGGACCTGCCCGATCACTTAGCTACAAGTTCCAGGATGCTGCTGACTCCCCTCTGGGTTATGTGCTTAATGGCATAGCTTCTCTTAAAAAATGTTACAGTGAGAAAAACATGGACTTTCTGTCTAGAAATGCAAAAACACATGCTTTAAAGGGACCTAATGTTGGATTTATTAAAAAGAAGGGTGGAACTGTGACATATTGCAAGGCCAAGAAATACAAGCTTGTGGACTTACCAAAGGATGCTCGACCTATCTTGGTCTTTATCAATACTCGAAGCGGTGCTCAGAATGGGCCTTCTCTCAGGAGGAGATTGAACATGATTCTGAATCCTGCACAGGTAATTAACTGTCTTTTCTGTACCAAAGGTTGCTCTATGTATCTTGGGTCATATACTTCTGCTACTTTTATCTGTTTTATGTGATGGATGTCAAAGAGATAGTGCTACTACAACGACGTACTTACTAGGCGGTATCTGCTATTCGTGCACAATGTATGTCATGTTGTATAAGGCTGAGCGTGGTGACCAGTGATCGTGGAATATTAACTCTGGTGATGCATTCAATTTTGTATCCGGAAGTATTTCTCAAGGAAATTTTCTGCAGATTTAAAGCAAGTGCCATGTATTTATAAGCTTGGTAGATTGCTCTATGCTTTCACCTTCCTTTGGGAAGATTTGTGGAAAATCATTTTTCATAGGAAATTTCTTTTGATGCTTGTAAGCAGTAGTGGACCCGAAATTATCAAGTATTTTTCATTGGATAAATAGAGATGCCAACGGTACAATGAAGGGGATATGAAATTTTTAACCTGAGGCCTAGCACTTCCAATAGCATCCCTACAATGAAAGTCATACGGAGTACTACTTTAGTTGTAGGTCTCTAGTTGATGACAGTATGGCACAACTAGAGCCCCCAAGGCCTAAATACTTGGTACTTGAGTACGTTGAATATTTTCCTCTCAAAATATTTTCTCTGCCGTTGGTTGGAATATACGTTTCTTGGCGTTGTTATTTGGCTCACTAGATTGCATAATCTTATGGCAATTTGATGGGTTTCTTTGCAATATCCTATGGTTTTGTATCACCGTACTAGGCTTATGTCGAGTGCTTGCTTTTATACCTATTACCTTCCCATGGCAGGTCTTGGAGCTGAATTCCTCCCAGGGTCCCGAGGCTGGTTTGAAGTTATTTAGCAATGTACCAAACTTCAGAGTGTTGGTATGTGGTGGAGATGGTACTGTTGCATGGGTTCTTGATGCAATTGAGAAGTTGAACTTGGAGTCTCCTCCACCTGTCTCTATTCTGCCGCTGGGTACAGGAAATGACCTCGCAAGGGTTCTACAATGGGGAGGAGGTTTCTCCAAAATTGAAGGACATGGGTTAAGCAACATTTTGCATGATGTTAATCATGCTGCAGTTACAGTTGTGGATCGCTGGAAGGTTGACATCAAAGAAGAAACCTCAAATGAGGATCCAAATAAAGTCCACTCAAAATCTATGATGAACTATTTAGGTAATTATGAGGTCATGTTTTTTTTTTCCATCTCATCCTATTATTGGCTTCAAACTCTTATTTTGATTCTAAATTCTCAGGCATTGGATGTGATGCAAAGGTCGCGTATGAATTTCATGTCAACCGGGAGGAAAATCCTGAGAAGTATTACAGTCAGGTAGCGACATATCTACTCACTGAATTATTGGATGGAATGTGATACTCAGACAAGAAACAACCTTTAGTCGGAAATGCCTGCCGTATAAATGGGCTGGAATGTAGTATTTGTGGAATTTTTAACTAGGAAATCATTTTAGTTTTTTTAGAGATGCTAGAGTTACATTTGGACATTCCAAACAGGAAATCGGGATATGTTACTGGATTGGAGCCTAAGGGACCTTGTAGTTATCTCGACAGGCATCAACCTTTTTAACCCAACGCTCTGCAAATCATATCTGAGCCTCCAAGAGACATTAAAAAAAAGTATTATACTGCCTCCATGTTTTTTTTATCTTCCCATTTAATATAATACTCTTCCCATATTTTGAGGGTGGGAAGATAAAAAAACACGGAGGAAGAAACATTTTTTCATTTTTCCTTATGATAGCCAAGCAAAGATAAATTTAAGAGGCATTAGTAGATTTGAACTCGAAATCTAGATCATCATTATATGTTGATGTGTACTAATCAGTAATTCCTGGCAGTTTGTGAACAAGTTGCGGTATGCTAGGGAAGGCGCCAGAGATATGATGGACAGGGCGTGTGCTGATTTACCGTGGCAAGTATGGCTTGAAGTTGATGGAAAAGACATTTCAATACCTAAGGTTCATTCTATGGATCTAAAAATTGCAATTGTAGTATGACCGACTTTTTACATCATCAATAGTTTGACAATTGAGTTTATGATTCTAATCAACTTACCCTTGCAGGATGCTGAAGGATTAATCGTTCTCAATATTGGTAGCTACATGGGTGGTGTGGACCTTTGGCAAAATGAATGTGAGCATGATGATGATTTCACTCGTCAGTGCATGCATGACAAAATGCTCGAGGTTGTATGCGTCTCTGGAGCATGGCACCTTGGGAAACTGCAGGTACTAAATTGTATATTTATACGAAGTATTATTATTGGGTGTACAAGAAATCAGTGAAAAAGAAAATGATACATGTCGCGCTCTCATCAAAAGTTTGCCCGCCTAAATACTTGAGCTAACAAAACTCTCATGAATTCGGCTCACCAAAAAAAGAACTCACTGTCACCCATTATAATAATGTCAAACTACAAAATGCAACGTATTTACTTCTATAAAAAAATTAACTTAATTTTGTAGTTGTATTTCATCCTTTAACTTATGTCTAAACTAGTACAAGACGGTTGTATTTTTATGACAAAACCCGTTAACAATAGGGATAATGGCTTGCTGTGTCTAATGAGTACTTCCCTATTACAGTATATGAATGATTTAATTCTATGGTATAGTGCATAAAATAAACTCTTGCAATGTCAGAATTCGTTGATATCTGAGTGACAGAGATTATTTATTTTATTTTTATTTGTTACTGAAGTTGAAGTAGGCCTAACTGAATAGAAGTGAGCTGAGACAATGAACCTATTGGTGCTCAGCTGAACTGAAATGGTTTGTAATGAACAGAAGTTAAATGAGCTGAAAATAAGTTGAAAAGAAACACACCTTACTCCATTCAAGCCATTTCACTACATTTTTCAAAATTCCGGTGCATAATTTGATCAAGTAGTGAAGGAAGAAGTATTAGCCTAGCCACGTGACTTGTTACTAATCGGATGGTGATACTTATTTGTGTGTACAGGTTGGACTTTCTCAAGCCAGAAGGTTGGCACAGGGGACATCTATAAGAATACATATTTCTAGTCCTTTTCCAGTTCAAATAGACGGAGAACCTTTTATTTTGAAGCCTGGCTGCCTAGAAATCTCACACCATAAGCAGGTACCATGTGAAACAACATTAATCTACCTTTCTCCCCTTCTAGTTTCCATCGTCTTTTTGAGATCCAAAACTGGACTCCATTAACTTTAGAGATCCATTGCTTCCTAACTTTAGAGATCTCATACTGGACTCCATTAACGATTTATCTACTCAAACCCCACTCAGTTATTCCAGGCTTAATTCAACTTATCCCCAATATATTAAAGTAGTTGACACAGCGTCTTTGCTGCTCTGATCATTTGTGATGTTTAGGTGTTTATGTTAAGGAAGACATCCGAGGAACCAAGAGCCCTTGCAGCTGCCATTATGTCCCAAGTTTTGTTGGATGCCGAGTGTAAAGGCATCATTAACTCCTCCCAGAAAAGGCTGTTGCTTGAGCAGATAGCTCTTCGTCTTTCATAGTCTAAAATTACACACCCACCCTTTAATTTTTTGGCTTGGTTTCTCTACCACTAATTTTCTCATCTAGTCCTAACAAGTACAGGATAGTACACTTGGTCTGGTTGCCCTCATACCTCTTCTTTGGACATAGCAACCATTAAAGGTAATCAGAAGTATAAAAAAGTTTATAGTTTTACTTTTGGCCCATAAATATGGAGCAAATTTTGGTGTTTTTTTTTGACGGCATACATGATGTATAAGCCAGCTGTTTGAGATTAGGTAATGTAATTGTGTAGATAATATTGTACACGGAGTACATAATAACATCACCACAAATGCAACACGGATTGCAGAGTCCCTGCATAATGTCTTCCAAGTTAATACTCGCTTGTTTTTATCTCGAACACTTTTCCTTCCCTTTGCCTTTCCACTGTTGATCATTTTACTCGTAATTGAATCTTCACAAATTCTTGTTTGTGACGGAGATATCCATCACAAACAAATGATGGGCCAAGTAGATACCATTTGAGGGGAAAAGACAAAAGTAAGGTTGGTGGGACCTTGTCCTTTTCCCCTCAAATGATATCTATTTGACCCGTCTTAAGCTTGCGACGGATATATCCGTCGCAAGAGAGACCAACTGTTGAATCTTTGTCATGTCTCTAGATGACCTCTTTGCGTTGTATACGCTGAGATCATTTGCTCCATTCATGTGTTGTAAACTTGTTTCCAATTTCAGTCGGGTTAAATTGACTCCACCTTTTTTTCTTTTCATGGCATTGTGATGTTTACGACTTTGGTTTTTAGGTTTATTTCCCTTCCCTTGGAACTCCCCCATTTACACAAGAACGTATACAATTTTCTTACAATGCATCATTGGCTTATAATCCCTCTAACTCTTTGGAATTGTTCTATAGTTTTAATATATGTGAGTATTATTATAATGAAATGGGGCAATTTTAAAGAGTTGAAGGGAGTATTGATTGTGCACAACACTACCATGTAACTCCGTATTATTGTCGAATTCTTAGCTGTATACCCTGTATACAACTTGGTGTTATAAACCACTTATTAATTATTAATTGAGGTGGCAAAGGTGAATCTTAACTCGACAATCTTGATTTGATGTTTATTTACTAGTTGAAAGAATAACCCAACACAAGTGAATTCAAGTACCCAACATATGGTATGTTCGCGCCCACATGAAACCCGATCCAACAGACCACAAAAGATCCAATCTGACTTGCGCGTAACTCGTCCTGGTATAACTTGATGACCAGCGACCCGACTCGATTTAAATCCATCCCAATAAGATTGACAATCATACAAATATACAATTATTAAGCTTAAAGACGATTCAAATGAAAGTGATTTAGTCATTTAGTGTATAACTTGATTCATTTGACATAATAACAACTTAATTGAACAAAATAATGGTCAACAATTAAACTTATTGGGAATATATATTGAAGCAATATGATACTCGTACATTAACTGGACTCAATTTGACCCAACCTAAACCCGATCTGACCCGACATATTAGCGACCCGAAATGACCTGACCGATAATGATCCGACCCGAACCAGACTCGACCGAAGGAGTATACTGACTCGATGTAACCCAAACCCGATATAATCCGACTCGCCTAGATTAGACTCAAACCTAACACGAGTGAGCCAATTGCCATAAGAGTATTTGCCTCGGGATACATCAACTTGATCATCCACAACACCATAAATAATTCTGAGAATCATAGAAAGATAATTGAAATGAAGAATTTCAATAATTTCTGAGTAATTCCTTACGTTAGTACGAGATTCACGAAAAAATTATTCCGTTCGTTCATATCCAAAATGTACGTATTTTTTTTTGGGTCATTAGATTCCAATTGACTCATTTTCTTTTTATTTCATTTTTTGGACCAAACTATCCTTATTCTACTGCTTTCTTCATTTTTTTTATATCTTCGGTAACACCCACTATTTTTGCTAGTGCCGTTAATTATTCTGTTGTGACTCCGTCATGACTCTATGTCAATTTCGTCTTCTATTTCCTTCATCATTCTGAATTCTTATTATTATTTTTTTGAGTCAAATAATATTTATTTTTATTTTAAAAGATTTTAATTCTTGTAAACCTATTTATTTGATTTTCATTGTAAACTATTTATTTTTGCGCGTGAAATTCTATTTTTCTACGAACTAACGTTTTAAGCTTGGAATTCAGTTATTTATTTTTCCTAAATGTCTAAACACATTTATATAATATTTCCAACTAAGAAATATTTTTATTTACGAAAAATTTAGCCTTTAATCATTTTATTACAAAGTTTCGTAAATAATTATTTTCTATCGCGAGGTTTACTCGAATTGCTTTGAAATGCTTTTAGTAATTATACGATTCTTATTTTTATCAACCTACATTTAAAAGAAACACTTTTTGGCCCCTTTTTAGACCATGACACCCATGGTCACACATCTTCACATTTTTTTTATTTGGTTTTATAAAGTGATTAAAGCCTTAGATATTTTTATTACCTTAATGAATTTAGTGACTAATTGCAAAACTCTTCACTCTCCCTTGTTAATCCATTTTGGCTGGTTTTTTTTAAGTGTATCTAACATTGTTTTCATCAATTTTTAAGATCAAATTCATTCACATAATTCATTTCTTTTCATTCATTCTCATTCAACCACATTAAACAAAGAAAATACTCTTCAATTCCTTCATATTGGCCATGAGTTTCAGCCATATTTTCCAGCCCAATTTTGTCCCTAATCGAGTCTTGATCGTCTCATTTTTATCGTAAAATAATCGTCATTCCGATCCCTTCGTTAAGGTAATAATCGATGTTGTTTTCGATCAATATTTTCCTTGATTTTCTTAGTTTTCTCATGGTATTTTTCCACCATGCTTTTCTTGTGTTGAAGGATTTTTGAATGATCCCGAAGCCGACGAATTTATAATCGACTCGAATTTGGGTTAGAGGTAACGTCGATGTTACTCGGTATTTCATGATTTTAATTGTGTATTTGCATGTATATATTTTTATGTTTTATTTTGGCAATATATATATATGTCATAAAATCTGAAAAAATTTTAAAAGTTGAAAATTTGCATGCTTCGGTATTTTTATCGCTTTTACGAGATTAGCGATTAAATCGTCATATTAATTTGTAAAATCGTAATATTCGGCCTAAACATGTAATATATGTTTATATTCTGGAAAAATGTTGTTTTTGATGATTTTTAATAGTTTAGTATTTTTCTGATATTTTTGATATCGATTATTGAATTATTACCGTTATCGGACAAAAACGATTAAAAGTCGATTTTTAGTTCTAGTACTTAAACATTTTATTTTAATCTGATTATTGACGTGGTGAAACTTTCTGATGAAATAGAATTTTCTGAATTTTTTCATAAATTTTCGGAATTGTTAAGTGGATGAATTAATTAATCACTTTAAATCATCGTTTATCGTTAAAACCGTGTTTGTCGTTTAAATTCTCGATTTCTGGTCTTTGGTTTAAATCTGGAAAAATTATGATTCTGATGATTTCATATTAAAAATAATTCTCTGATTTTTAGTGCCTTAATAAAATGTTAGGAACGATAAGTTTTATTATAGGAATCGTTAATTGTGAAAACGGGTTTTAAAGACGGTTTTGACGGAAGTTGGTAAATCTGGAACTTTGGAAAATCTGGAAAATTAGTATAATCTGGAAAATGATGATTTTTAGGTTTAATAATAATTTTTAGACATTAATACTTAAATCATTTTGTAATTACTATTTTTATTAATCGTTATTGTCGAAATTGGACGATTAACGAGAAAACGCTTTAAAAACCGAGTTTTAGGATTCTGGAAAATTTTCTTTTCTTGACAGAATGTCCATAAATATATTTTAACTATTTTACGTATTTTTTGTACTACTTATTAAAGTCTTTAATTAATAAGTATTGATTTTCGGACAAATTGTGATTTATCGTTAAAATGCTTCGTCTTACCTAAAAGAATTATTTTTCCAGCAATTTTGAAAGTATTTAAATCTGAAACTTTAAGATTTAAATCATCCCTTAACATACTCTAAATGTATTTGTTGGTTTAATTAAATAAAGACGTTCAAATATTTAATTTGATGTTTGCCGTAAAATCTTATTTATAATATTATTGTCGAAACTAATAATAATTAGGGAATTTTAGCTTTATAACTTTTGAAAAAACCCTAATTAGTAATATCAAAATGTTTAAGACATTTTTAATCATTTTATAACGCTTATACGATATTTTAATAATTTCATAAATTAAATGTTCACTTTGGTAATTAATATCGTTAAGGCCGAAAGTATTAGTTTTATAAATCTATATCGTTTACTAAAAATGTGATGTTAGTATAAACAAATATTTTCGCTATTTTGATATGATGCTATTTTTGGTAAAGTTTCTAAAAATAAAAGTTTCCTAAAATAGAAAGTTTCCTCTTTTGGAAAGTGAGTTCTTTTTCTTTTGTTCTCCTATTGTTTGTATTGAATACATCTTTTAAATATCGATAATGGATTGTTTTGGAGTTATGGAATAAGGATAAGTGTGGGTTTAGAGTAATATAGTCTGGGATGCACGTTTTGCCATCAACTATAAAGCTGGTGTGTCTATGTTGAGACACATTGGTCGTTGAACTGAGCATGGTTTGTGTTCAGGAGTGTGTATATTCTGACCTTAAACTTAGATATCGCATCGTGTAAGTCGCTGTCGGGTTGAACTGGATTACGGTTGGTGTCCAGGAGGGGTGTACATTACTTAAGCCAGGACCTCGCTGCACGCAGTCCTGTTATGGTTGAGTTGCCTAGTTAGAGACCGAAGTCTGATTTGTTTTGACTAAGTTATCGAAGCTAGTTTAGTATTGTCCTAGTGAAAGTCTAGATTCTACATTAATCCTATCCATAACGCAATTTTGAATATTTTTATTATTATCGATATAATTTTGATTTGCAGGTTGGCAAGTGTTTTATGTTTTCTTCGGAAAACTCATTTTTATTATATTGCTTTGATACGTGAAGTTTTTCACTGAAAGTTTATTTTTATTATAATGTGTTTTACTGTTTTCCATTTTTACTATTTTTCTATAATAGTAATTATAGTTTTAAAATCCTGTTATACGGCTGGGAGAACGTTGACGTTGCTCCCCACTGATTGTGGCTGTTATGTTTTTAACATGGCAGGTATATGTGTTTTCCTTCGGGTGGGCTAGCGAGCAGTTATGGATCCTGCTTGTTTTAATCAGATCACTGTATTATGGATTGTTAAAACCCTTTTTATAGATTTTATTTATTTATTTATTTCGTAGCCATTTTTATTTTATGGCTTATGTATTGACTTACCATTTTTATTTAATCAAGACATAGCTACAGTGTGTTATAATCCCACTTCTACAGTGTTTTCGCCACTGTATTGCGTTAGAATTTCTAGGGGATTACATCTTCCCAATTTCTTTTTTGGTCCACTTTTTTTTTTCATCTTCCCATTTTATTTTTTTCCATTTTGGTTCATAATGTTTACCATACTGCCATAACTATTTACCACACTTTACATATTTATTCTTTCCTTTTAAAACACACTTACCATTCTACCCTAATATTCCTCAAAATTTATCATTTTATATTCAATACAAACAAATTTGTGCCAAATGTCCATAGGAAGATATAAAAATTGGAGGAAGTATGATATTTACACCATATGCCATTGTGATTAAGGATGACAATGTGGCGGGTCTGGGTTGGGTCCACTAGAACCCAGACCCAGAGCCGTCATACCTACCCTAGACCCAGACCCGCATGGGTCTTATACTGGTCCCACAGACCAACACGAGTCATTTTCAGCGCATGTTGACCCAACTCATGCGCATCCTGTAAACCTTACTAGGAGGTCACCTATCCTTAGATTACCCCTGCCAAGCACGCTTAACTGCGGAGTTCTTTTGCATGGATGACCAAAAAAGAAAGTGCACTTTGTTGATATGAGTACTACTTTCAATTCTTTTAGTACTAGTCATTTAAGCTCATAAATAAGACATCTTCAATCAATGTTGGGTGTTTCAGGGTGTGGGGAGGGTCTAGGTCTACCATTGAGTCCAAAATATAACAAATTTACAAGAAAAAACAAAAGGAAATCCCAAAAATCAGCAACGATTTAATTTTTTCGTCGAAAATCTTAATTGGTTACTGTAGACACCCACATTTTGACCGTCAGGTGTCTATAATAGTTCCCGCCAAACACCCGATGATGATTGGACGTAAACGTGCTTTGACGGACTCGGATATGGGCTCGTAATCATGGACATTTGGTTTAGACTTATTAAGGAGTACAAATCTTACAAAACCAACCTCAAATCCAGGCCCAGTGGGTCGTTTCGAGTCAAATAACACTAATTTGGGTCGAATCCGACACCAGGGGTAAAACCGTCTTTTAGCGACCGAGTCAAAACCCGGTCAAAGATTTTCCCGAGACATGTGAGTCAGCCGTGACACTCACACGGTTGATTCCTACCCAAATTCCTACAAAATTTCAGATTCATTAAAGCATTAAACAATTCCGTTAAAGGTAGAATTCGACCTCAAGTAGGAATTCTATCCGGAAACCGAATCAGACATTGACCGAGTACCAAATACTCGGCCAACACACCCCCAACCAGCCGAGAAGCCTTTCTTCTTTGCCAAGAAAGCGGAATTCTCATGCCTCTCAAATTCCTACGTTTCCTATCCTAAGCGGTACTCAAACTCTCCTAAGCCAAGGTCGGGAACTCCCTATAAATAGGACCTCCCATACAACACTTTGAAGGACCGAAAAATCACATCACAACATCATATCACACCGAGAAAAACAGTCTTGTAACACGGTTTATATATATCCTCGATAGCTAGCAAATCCCGACACCTTTCCGAAGCCTCGAAGTACCGACGAAACCGCACTATCATCCGGCCAAAACCCGGCGTCCAACCATCCAAAATCGACATCCTAAACTCATCCTCATCATCTCGACGCTCCTAAGTCTAAGCCACTTTCCAACGAGCCTTATCCCGACAAAACAAATCATGTAGGTTGAGGGTGTAAATCAAACCCGTCTCTCCTTCTTCTCTTCTCTTCTCCTCGTTTTTATTATTATGGGTCTTTCGTCGGTCTTTTTATTTTCTAATATCAATATTATTAAAAACTATTTTCATATATCGAATATTCTTAAAAATATGATATCGATTCTACATAATCGAATATTGTATCAAAAAGAATTATATTAAGTTTTCGACGATATCGTTACATTTGTTCGTTCAAGATTCTTTTTTATACCTTTTCGTTCGAAACAAACTTTTTTCAAAACCTTTTCTAAAATCCTTCCGACAATTCGATATCGATTTCATAATCGAATATCGAATACGACGAATATCAAAAATATAAACCAAGTATAATTTAATCCATATTTGTACGCGATTTATAAGACTAACGATTTTCGGGCAAAAAATAAAAATCGGACAGACCCGTACGCGAGTCGCGCCATGCCCAGGCGACTCGCGCACGGGCCTGAAACCCGAGCCCTTTTTTTTAGTTTTTCGTTCGTTTATTTTATTATTCTACGAAACGATTTCTAAATTTATATCTTTTCCAAAACTATTCCAAATATTCGATATTAACTTCATAGTCAACTATCGAATATAACGAATATCGAGAATATTAAGTCGAGTACGAATTATGCAATATTCATACGCGATTTAATCGAAATTTTTTCAAAAACCGCTTCCGAAACAGGCTGCCACGCGACCCGCCTGAGTCCCGGGCGAGCCGCGCGGCCGACTGCCACGGCATGCTTTCTCGTTCTTTTTTATTATTTTTCGAACTTCATTTTTTATACAAAACAGCGTTTTAACAATATTTTTCAGATTTCGATTAATATCTATTTTCTCGATTTTGAATATTTATTTGCTATATTATTATTCAATCGTTACTAACTCGTTTTCTCGTGTTTGTAGCAATTTATTTATTTCTTTGTTTTATTAGACTAAAACGAATTCACATGCTAAAATAACTTTGACGTTATTAGTTTAACATCCATTAAACGACTTAGCAACCCATTTGTTTATATTTCCTCACATGTCTTAGGAAAATAATCTCTGCATATCATTCAATCGTCGAACTAACGCGTGTACACAAAACCGAACGATATCTTAGTAAAGGCCGCTAAGTGCGGGCGGGGTTGGGTGTTCTCAATGAACTTCCCAACACGTACCCTCACCCCTTGCTCAGAACCGTGGTTTCCGGATGTCCGAAACCATTGGCAACGAGAGTCATTCAATATACGATTAACCGCGCAAATCGGCATCGGTATCGAACTGCAAAGGGACGAACCCGATAAGCTCTGACATCGGAAATGGGCCATGTTTTAAATATGGCCCACTACGAGATAGAGTGGGTTCGAATGGTTCCGAATAACCACAAAATTCGGTGGCGACTCCTACTTCGATTTAAAATTCAATTCGATCCATCTCATATGGAAATTCATTCGCCTCCCCAAACCCGCGCGTGGCCGCGTCGGGGTGGACCTATGTCATGTCCACAATTTGGCGACTCCGCTGGGGATTAACTGATGTGTCACTTACCATCGGCATCTTCAGGGTGAGACTCGAAAAGAAATCGTTCGATTAGTAATGTACACGTTTTAGTTCAATGGTTCATGCATAACCCCGTTCTATCCCGGGCCGGTTACTTGTGACCGACGTCCCACTATACCACGGTGCATTTCTACTTGGATGCACTAAAGACTTCGATGGCGGAACTCGCATGGGTTTTACGGCAGATTCTAAGACCAACTCGGCTTAGGAGGTCCGTCCTGATTTGCGAGAATGCGATCGTTGTTGGTATAGACCCTATTCGACCGACCGAGACTTAGACTAAGAGCATACATGGCGTCGTTATACTGTTTCCGTGACTTCATGCTACTTGATCTTTTTTGGTCTTTTCAAAAACCGTCATTTTCAAAAGTTTACATCTTTTTTTTTTTCAAATCCATCCTTTTTCAAAACCCGGAAAGCTGCCGAATTTAGGACTTATGATTTTGACTCAAAATAACCTATTTTTAGCCGGTATGCTGTCCAAACCCTTTAAAAAAAAAGTCCAAAATCTCGGCCCGATAACCTCTTTCTCGGTTTTCAAAAAAATCGGGTCTTCCAATCCGACTTTGCTCGGTTTTCAAATTCAAATTCCCTTTTCGAAACCCTCTTCTTCTTAGGACTTCCCGTATTTAGCAGTGTCGGGTCTTGTCATAAGTTAGAATCTATAGCGTCGAAACTCCGTCGATCTTATATCACGGGTTTCCACCCCATCCCAGTCCGCCTTACTTGTCAAGGCACGACCCACCTTAGTAGGACAGACTCCTACAAAGGGAAGCCCGTTTATACACTCGAGTCCAAAGTCTGAGGAATTCTCACATAGACCTTCCTTCGAACAGGACTAGGCCCAGTTTGCCGAATCCTAAGGAAGGCCCACCATTCACGCGTCATCCGTTTAGAAGTCGGTTTTCAGTCTTTTTCTAGTCTAGTCTTTTCCTTGCTCGGGATGTACTTTTGATTCTAAGATCTGGGTCAGTTACTGATTACACGGTACCCTTACAGACAGGCCACCCCACACTCGAGCCATGACGCAACAAGCCATCGATGACATGAAGGCCTCATTGACCAAGCTTGAAAACATGATCACCTCGATGAGAGGGGAGCAGATCGCCATCCTAACCCGGGTAAGTGCCGTGGAGCAAGGAACTCCCAGCGGCAATGTCGATACTACTGGGCCTTTAGCTGAATTGGCCAGCGCAGTCCACAAACTGCAAGAACAGGTCCATCTGACAACCCAAAGCTCCATCCATACGGAGAATGCTCGGACCTACACCCCACTGACCGATGAACTACCCGCCAATCTCAATCTGACGGGTCTGCCAATGTTCGAGGGTACTGAAGACCCGATTCACCATATCCGGGCTTTCAAGGAGTTCATGGCCCTTAAGGGGGTTAAGTCCAACATGTTCAAGCACCTGTTCGCTTCTTCTCTCGAGAAGCACCCAAGAGCCTGGTACTACCGGCTCGATTCCAAGAAATACAAAACTTGGGATGACGTGGCAACGGAATTCGCTCGAAACTACGCCGACAACACGGAAATCCAGACCACTATGCGCACCCTGGAAGTAATGGCCCAGGAACCTAAGGAAGGATTCACAAAGTACCTTCAACGCTGGAGGGTTGAAAGCGTCAAACTGGTCGATAAGCCCAGTGAAAAAGTGCTGGTTGAAGCCTTCGTCAAGAACCTCCTTCCAGCTTACCGGGTCCATCTCCGGTACGCCATCATACCTAGCTTCGCGGTCCTGACTGAAATGGGAACGAGAATCGAGGATGATTTAAGGTTGGAAAGTCTCACTAAGGCCTCCACCAAGGGATACCAAGGGGCTAGCTCATCAACTAGCAAGCCCACAACTACTGCTGCCACTCGTAGCATCTTTGACGAGGTAAATGCACTTGACACCTCATCCCAGAAGAATGCCACTCCCCGGGTATTCACCGACATAGGCACCACCTATGAGAATGCCCTGCAGAGGCTATCATCAAAAGGCCTGATCACCCCGATAGGCCCAACACCTGATCTCCCGGTCGAACGCCGCTCCAAGGCCTACAACCTTCAGGCCTACTGTCACTATCATCGTGGTAAGGGGCACGATACCGAGAAATGTTGGAAGCTAAAACACCTTATCCAAGATCTCATTGAGAACGGGAAGATTCCTTTGCCCGGGGGTAAACCCAAAAACAAGGATAACCCGTTGGCCACTCACGCCATCTTTTCCGGAGAAGTAATGGACTGCTCACACCTCATTTCTCCATTTATCCCGCAAATAAACGGGATTTGGTGCGACGACGAAGACGACGTCTACCTCACCAAAGGGGAAGCTGTCCCCATCACGCCCGAGGAGATTCAGAAGGTTAAGTCCAAAGCCTTAGCCACTAGTCAAGCCCTCATCATTGCCGAACCACTTAAGGTGGAGCCCGCCCCAGAAGAGCCAACTCCTGAAAAGGCTCTTGTAAAACAACTAAGCAAGACTCGAGTTGACCTCTCTATATGGCAACTCCTAGTTAGCTCTCAGGAACATCGAGAGGCAATCACTAAGGCCCTCGATCAAGTCAAAATCGACTCTATGGCTACTCCTGCTGAAATGGTAGCCACGGTCCTACCCCACCTAAAGGGGAGATCCATAGAGGAAGGCCCACTAATCACCTTCTCCAATGCTGATCTACCACCATTCGGGCCAGCTCACAACATGGCCCTCTACATCACGGTTATCTGCCGTGGAAAGTACCTGCCCATGACCCTAATTGACGACGGGTCAGCAGTCAATGTCCTTCCCTTGAGGACCGCCAAAGCCCTCGGCATTACCGAGGCCGACTATATTCCAACAGCTCAAACCATCCAGGCTTTTGACGGAAGCCCAAAGTCAGTCGCTGGAGCCACAAAACTCACTATCATAACGGGCCCGATAGAGAAAGAGTTGGAGTTTCAAGTGATCGACGTAACTTCTTCCTTCAACCTTCTTTTAGGAAGACCTTGGATCCATGCAACCAGGGCTGTATCCTCCACTTTGCATCGGAAAATCAAGCTACCTTTGCATGACACCGTCATCACTCTAGAAGCCACACCTATGACTGTGGCTAACTGCAACACCTCGGGCCGCACCGATCTCTGGGGGTTCGACTTCGTAGGAACCATCGAAGAGGATCATCTCTTCCGTCCTTACTTCACGGTCCACCTTGACCGGATGTTGCAGAATCTGGGCTTTCTACCTGGGGTTACATCAAGGCCCGATCTCCCTGCAGGAAAAATTCTCGAAGTTCTAGACAATATGAGGACCCAAACAGGCTTGGGCTACACCCTAACCCCGGAAAACATGGGCCAAACTGAAACCAGTAAGGTTATCTTTGTCACTCCAGTGTTCGAGACTGTCCAAACTGGCCTATATCGGCCTGCCACCACATGCCCTGGGACCCACTTGGCCCAGGACTGCAACTACATACCGGACGACATCTTCGCTCTCATCCAATCCGAAGATGCTAAAATTGCCGAGCCCGCACTAGGGCTACTTTTTGGAGAGGAACTCGCGGTCCCAACACCGAAGGAAGAGTTAGTCAGCCTCATTCTCCGCAGTCGCACCTTTGATCCGTCTAAGCTAATCTCAGAAGTCGGGTCCGGGACCAGAGCTTGGAGGAAAACTGTCAAATGGACTGACAGCCAAGGAAGGACTTACAAGCTGATCACTGGGGAAGGAGAGATGCCAGAATCTGAGTCTGAGTCTGAGTCGGAGTCCGAGTCGGAGTCCAAGATTGAGTCTAGTGAGTCTGGTGCTAGGGTCAATCCTATAACTCCCCCTCTCCCTTTAGCCATTCCTGGTGCCTCGGGGTCTGTCCCAGGCACCCTACCTATCCCGCCACTGACTAGTGATCAGATGGCAGCTCTTTTCGAGCTCTTTTCCCAATTTATGATCAATAATAACAACCGTTCTGCTTACGACTTGTCTCACTTTCAAAATTTTCTCAATTTCAAAAATTTTATGTGCAATGACATTGAGAAACCCGACGAACAGGTATCCTTACCTCCACATCTGATCAAGCAACTAGAGCAAAGGGAATCCCGCAATCCGATAATCGAAGAAACCGAATCCATCAACGTGGGAACAACCTTAGAGCCTCAGATGCTTAAGATAGGATTATCCTTAGATCCCGAGGAGAAACAACAATTCATAGTTCTCCTTCAAGAATTCAAAGACGTCTTCGCATGGTCCTACAAGGACATGCCGGGGATTGATCGCGAAATAGACGAGCACCATATACCGATCAAGGAAGGGTTCAAGCCGGTTAAACAAAAACTCCGCCGCATGAGGCCCGAATGGTCCCTCAAAGTCAAGGAGGAAGTCGATAAACAATTCAAGGCTGGGTTCATACGAGTCTCTGAGTATCCAGATTGGGTTGCGAACATAGTACCAGTCCCTAAAAAGGATGGTAAGGTTCGGGTCTGTGTGGACTTTCGGGATCTTAACAAGGCAAGCCCGAAAGACGATTTCCCATTACCACACATCGATATACTGGTGGATAACACAGCAGATCACACTCTTCTATCATTTATGGACGGGTATGCAGGGTATAACCAGATAAAAATGGCAGAAGAAGATATGGATAAGACCACCTTCATTACACCTTGGGGTACTTATTGCTATACTGTTATGCCATTTGGTCTCATCAATGTCGGGGCCACTTATCAACGAACCGCCACAACTTTATTACATGACATGATGCATAAAGAAGTGGAAGTCTATGTGGACGACATGATCGTCAAATCCAAAGACAGGGATGATCACATCACCGCCCTGAGAAAGTTCTTCACCCGACTACGCAAATACAACATGAGGCTAAACCCTCAGAAATGCAGTTTCGGGGTAACGTCTGGCAAATTACTGGGTCACATCGTTAGCCAACGAGGTATCGAGGTCGATCCAGCCAAAATCAAGGCCATCACCGAGATGCAGCCCCCTAAAACCGAAAAGGAGATAAGAGGGTTTCTCGGAAAAGTCCAATACATCAGTAGGTTCATTTCAAAGCTAACTATGGTGTGTGAACCGATCTTCAAGAAGCTGAAAATAGGAGAACGGTTACTATGGGACGATAAATGTCAAGCAGCCTTTGATAGAATCAAGGAAATTTTGGCCTCACCACCGGTCCTAATGCCACCTCAGCACGGTTTGCCTTTGTCACTATACCTAACCACGACAGAGACAGCCATGGGGGCTATGCTAGCTCAAACGGTCAATTCCGAAGAACGAGCCATATACTACATCAGCAAGAAATTTTTAGAGTACGAGTGTAAGTACACCATGCTCGAAAAGACATGCTTAGCTTTGGTCTGGGCCACTAAAAAGCTCCGACATTACATGCTCAGTTACGAGGTACAAGTGTTGTCCAGAATGGATCCAATCAAGTACCTTTTCGAAAAGCCCATCCTCAACGGCAGGATATCAAGATGGACCCTCATGTTGGCAGAATTTGACCTAAAATTCGTACCATTGAAAGCCATCAAAGGTTGAGTAGTAGCCGAATTTCTCGCTGATAGTCCCGTAACCGAAGAAAGACACACCGACACTTGGTCCTTCCCGGATGAAGACATTTTCCACACTGACACCGTAGCGTGGGACTTATACTTTGACGGAGCATCCAATTTCCGAGGATTTGGAGTCGGGATTCTCCTGATTTCACCAAGAGGAGAGCATACTCCCGTATCCATCAAATTGGACTTCGACGTCACCAACAACGCCGCTGAGTATGAAGCATGTATCCACGGGCTACAAGCCGCCGCCGACTTAGGGGTCACAAACCTCCGAGTACACGGGGATTCATCTCTGGTCATTAATCAAGCACTCCAAAAATGGAAAACTCGAAATGCTAATCTCATGGCCTACCAGGCACGAGTAAGGGATCTCGAGAAACAATTCCACAAGGTAGAATATATATACCTACCTCGGGAAGAAAATCAATTCGCAGATGCACTCTTAAAACTGGCATCTTTGCTAAATATTCCCGATCATATGACCAGTATGCCAATCTATGTCGAAAGACGATCCGAACCAGCATATATCCACGACATCGAAGAAATCGAGATACCTGATCCCGAGCCGTGGTATCAAGCTGTGTTGACATACCTAGCAACCGGGAAATATCCACCCGGAGCTGACAACCGAGCCAAAAAGGCCTTGCGAAGACTGGTAACCTAGTTCATCCGCACCGACGATGGGCAACTTTACAAAAAGACAGCACAGGGGGCTCTTCTTCGATGTATTGATAAAAGCAACGCTGAAAAAGTTATGGCTGAGGTACATGATGGCGAATGCGGCCCACACATGAATGCCCAGATGTTGGTCCGGAAAATCATGAGGCTCGGATACTACTGGAATAGCATGGAAACCGACTGTCAACAATATGTTAGACATTGCCATAATTGTCAAATTTTTGCCAATGTGCAGCATATGCCACCATCCCTGCTGTACACCATGACATCACCATGGCCATTTTCAACATGGGGAATCGACATAATTGGAAAGATAAACCCCTCGGGAACCGGAGGACACTGCTTCATTTTGGTAGCAATCGACTATTTCACCAAATGGGTCGAAGCCGAATCCTATCGTATTCTCAACGCTAGCCATGTTGCCAAGTTCATTCAAAATAAGATAATATGCCGGTATGGGATCCCTCATGAGTTCATTAGTGACCACGGGACCCATTTTCAAGCCGAAACAGTAGCCTTGTTGACCAAGTACAAAATTCAAAGGCATACATCTTCACCCTACCGACCCCAAACCAATGGAGCGGTAGAAGCGGCTAATAAAACAATTGTCACCATACTAAAAAAGATGGCTGATAATTACCGAGACTGGCCCGACAAAATACCATTTGCACTTTGGGGATATCGGATCTCGATTCGTACTGCGACCGGCGCAACACCGTATTACCTTACATACGGCATGGAAGCAGTCCAACCCGTTGAGTTAGAAGTGCCATCACTCAGAATCCTACTCGAAAGTCAAGTACCTGAAGCTGATTGGGTTCGAGCACGATATGACTCGCTAGTCCTTTTAGACGAACGACGATCTCGTGCCCTCAATAATATTCAAGTCTATCAGAAGAGAATCCAACGGGCTTTCAACAAAAGGGTGAGGCCCAGAAACATCAAAGAAGGAGATTTGGTTCTCAAGTCTGTTCGAGCTTTATTATCAGTAGACCCAAGAGGAAAATTCAAACCTAATTGGGCTGGGCCATATCTGGTAAAGAAGATTCTATCAGGTGGAGCGGTAATGCTAACGGATCTGGACGGGAATGAGTTTGTCAACCCAACTAACTTGGACCAGCTGAAGCGCTATTACCCTTAACCCACCTCTCTCAATGTCATTTGCAAAAGTTTATTAAAAACATCTTTTTCAAACTTTTAAAGACAAGTCAAAAGCTAGAATTATTTATTCTACTGTAACAAACATCTTGAGCCAATAGTCTCGATGTGTTTCGAAATTGCAAATTAATTCAGTCTGAACTACGTTTGGTTTGATTCCATTTATTGTGGATACGTAGGCAGCCCCTCAAAAGGGCACAACCACTGCAATCGAGAAAAGAAAACAGGAACGGTTCTTTAATAAACCTTTTCTTACTTATTTCAAAAAAAAAATCAAAAAATCAGCACAAAATAAATAATACTAATACTTAAATAATAAAAACTAGGGCATTCTTCCCTTTCCTTTGCCCTTAGCCTCCTTTTCCATCCACCGGCGTCGACGTGGAGGTGAACGCTCCCTAATCACCAAGGGAACCTCCTTAACCCGGGCTCGTTTCTTCAAACTCGACTCCCCGGTCACCTCGTTATCACGCGGGCCTAGCCTGTCTTGGACCACTAGCCTCGGTCCAAGTCTTCTCTCCAAATCACTAGCACCGGTCTCATTAGCCTGAGTCTTAGTTTTTGACTTAGAACCCGACCCCGGCTCAGCAAAGATAGTTGGAGTTTCTTCGAAGAACCGCCTGTTGTCCTTGGCCGATTCTCGGCGGGCCAAGTCAAGAGCTTCTTCAGTCTTCAAAGTTTTACGGGTCTCCTGGGATTCCTCAGAAGTCCATTTTCGGTAGGATTCAGAAACCCAAGTGGTCTGACAAGGACGAGGTATAGTCCATATGACACGGGTAAACCACCGCTGTAGCCACGTGTCACACATAGCGTCCGTCAATTGGATCGAAACGCTAATAATTGCCTCAGTCTCAGGGATCTGCTGAAACGAACCGAACTGTCTCAGAATACGGTCCGGATAGATATGGACAGTCCAGTCCAAAGACAAGATCACCAGATAACGGGCCTTGTCCCTCCTAGCTAACCCCGTCAGCCTCGAAAGGAACCACCAGATGACGTTCCACCTAATCAAAGGCCCACCATGGAATGTTAGCTCTTCATCCCAATATTTTTGAGTTATGTGATGACTTGATCTTATTCGACGAGACCTTGAGCCGATTTGACAACTACGATATCTGGATATGTTCACCGGGGACTCTATGATCGACAGACGCTCGGATAACCAGATCTGCAAAAGTTTTCGAAAAGTCAAAAACTTTCGAAAATCAAAAATCGAAAAATCAAAAAATTCGAAAAATCAAAATTTTTGTAAAAATTGGAAATATTCGAAAGTTTCGGGAAAATCAAAAAAAAAAAAATTCGAAAAAAATTAAAAATTTCGAAAAATCCGAAAAAATTGAAAATTCCGGAAAAATTCAAAATTACCGCAAAAATCGGGAAATCAGGCAATTGTTCGAAAAAAACGGTTAAATACCTGCAGAAGACGGATACTCCCTGTCAATTGCCGATCTGGGTCGAGTCTTCTAGCGTCAAGGCCCATAATAATCTCCCCAGTTATCAGCCAAGCCGGGCTGTGACCTGTCTCCATTTGGTCAACTATGTTGATTAGCCTGATCTCACCTAAGCATGAGTCAGCATCCATCCGACCTTCGAAGGCATATCTATGCAGCATACAAAAGGCAAAGGCCCTACGCCTATGGGTAGAAGTAATTCTTTCACCAACCGGGTCCATGAATTTGTCAGCCAAGTCAAATAGGAAAACTGAATCTCCCTTCACCATACGGGATGTCTCAGCGTGCGACAGGCCTAGAAAATCCCTCAACCTCCTCCTTGGGTCAAGATAAAATGGGGGAATAGCCGGACGAGCATTAGGGCACCAACCGCCTATAGCTGCAATTTCTTCAGGAAGGGGACACATTTCTCCTCGAGAAAATGCAAAAACATGGTAGGTAGTATCCCAAAAGGCTAAGCAAGCATCAAGGAAATACGAATCTACCTTAAGTCGCTGAAGTGGGAATAAAGCCACAATTCCCATTTGAGTTAGCTGAACTTTATCTTCATCTCGAAAATCCTGGGCCCACGCATGAAGCATCGCAGTCAAATGATCGATACCCATTACAAGAATAGTTTCTTTTATTTATCCTAAAAGTCTAAGGGATTTTAAGATAAAAAGATTTGGGTTAGAATATGAAAAATAAGAAGCCAAAGCCCTCTATTTATAATAGAGAATATCCCCTTTCCTAGCCATCACAGGAATAAGACTTTAATACCACTTCCCCTGCTTCATTTAGGCATACAGGCCTAACCAAGGAATTCCAGGAATCCGTGTCAGAATCCGATTAGGAATCAAAGTCATCCCAAGCATCCTTATTTCCAAGCTTTTCAAAGAAATTTTTTCAGCATTCCTCTTTTCAAAAAAATTTCGAAAAAAATCATCACTTCTTCCCCAGCATGGGTCGGTGTTTCACCTAAATGTTACATACAAATTATGCCAGCATGCAGGTACACCCAACACTCCCGAGAAATTCTAAGAAAAATTCCCCAGTGGAAAGTCCAGGCGACATTTTATATCTGTAAACAGATATACCCATAGCTTCCAAGGCAAGCTCCTGCGCAATTCCAAGAGAGGATATACCTGTAAACAGGTATACCCATGGCTTCTAAGGCAAGCCCCCACGACATTATCAGCATCAACCCAGGTATGATTTCTATCTTATGGCTGGCGAGTCCTTCACGCAGGTCTAATGGACCCTAAACGACCCGATCGGAAGTCTGCCAGGTTTTAATCCTTGATTGACCTGGTAGCTACTCTGACTTTTGCCTTGTCCAAGCCTCAGTCAGAGTGGGGGCTCTGTAGACACCCACATTTTGACCGTCAGGTGTCTATAATAGTTCCCGCCAAACACCCGATGATGATTGGACGTAAACGTGCTTTGACGGACTCGGATATGGGCTCGTAATCGTGGACATTTGGTTTAGACTTATTAAGGAGTACAAATCTTACAAAACCAACCTCAAATCCAGGCCCAGTGGGTCGTTTCGAGTCAAATAACACTAATTTGGGTCGAATCCGACACCAGGGGTAAAACCGTCTTTTAGCGACCGAGTCAAAACCCGGTCAAAGATTTTCCCGAGACATGTGAGTCAGCCGTGACACTCACATGGTTGATTCCTACCCAAATTCCTACAAAATTTCAGATTCATTAAATCATTAAACAATTCCGTTAAAGGTAGAATTCGACCTCAAGTAGGAATTCTATCCGGAAACCGAATCAGACATTGACCGAGTACCAAATACTCGGCCAACACACCCCCAACCAGCCGAGAAGCCTTTCTTCTTTGCCAAGAAAGCGGAATTCTCATGCCTCTCAAATTTCTACGTTTCCTATCCTAAGCAGTACTCAAACTCTCCTAAGCCAAGGTCGGGAACTCCCTATAAATAGGACCTCCCATACAACACTTTGAAGGACCGAAAAATCACATCACAACATTAGATCACACCGAGAAAAACAGTCTTATAACACGGTTTATATATATCCTCGATAGCTAGCAAATCCCGACACCTTTCCGAAGCCTCGAAGTACCGGACGAAACCGCACCATCATCCGGCCAAAACCCGGCGTCCAACCATCCAAAATCGACATCCTAAACTCATCCTCATCATCTCGACGCTCCTAAGTCTAAGCCACTTTCCAACGAGCCTTATCCCGAGAAAACAAATCATGTAGGTTGAGGGTGTAAATCAAACCCGTCTCTCCTTCTTCTCTTCTCTTCTCCTCGTTTTTATTATTATGGGTCTTTCGTCGGTCTTTTTATTTTCTAATATCAATATTATTAAAAACTATTTTCATATATCGAATATTCTTAAAAATATGATATCGATTCTACATAATCGAATATTGTATCAAAAAGAATTATATTAAGTTTTCGACGATATCGTTACATTTGTTCGTTCAAAATTCTTTTTTATACCTTTTCGTTCGAAACAAACTTTTTTCAAAACCTTTTCTAAAATCCTTCCGACTATTCGATATCGATTTCATAATCGAATATCGAATACGACGAATATCGAAAATATAAACCGAGTATAAATTAATCCATATTTGTACGCGATTTATAAGACTAACGATTTTTGGGCAAAAAAAAAATCGGACAGACCCGTACGCGAGTCGCACCATGCCCAGGCGACTCGCGCACGGGCCTGAAACCCGAGCCCTTTTTTTTAGTTTTTCGTTCGTTTATTTTTATTATTCTACGAAACGATTTCTAAATTTATATCTTTTCCAAAACTATTCCAAATATTCGATATTAACTTCATAGTCAACTATCGAATATAACGAATATCGAGAATATTAAGTCGAGTACGAATTATGCAATATCCATACGCGATTTAATCGAAAAAATTTCAAAAACCGCTTCCGAAACAGGCTGCCACGCGACCCGCCTGAGTCCCGGGCGAGTCGCGCGGCTGGCTGCCACGACATGCTTTCTCGTTCTTTTTTATTATTTTTCGAACTTCGTTTTTTATACAAAACAGCGTTTTAACAATATTTTTCAGATTTCGATTAATATCTATTTTCTCGATTTCGAATATTTATTTGCTATATTATTATTCAATCGTTACTAACTCGTTTTCTCGTGTTTGTAGCAATTTATTTATTTCTTTGTTTTATTAGACTAAAACGAATTCACATGCTAAAATAACTTAGACGTTATTAGTTTAACATGCATTAAACGACTTAGCAACCCATTTGTTTATTTTTCCTCACATGTCTTAGGAAAATAATCTCTGCATATCATTCAATCGTCGAACTAACGCATGTACACAAAACCGAACGATATCTTAGTAAAGGCCGCTAAGTGCGGGCGGGGTTGGGTGTTCTCAATGAACTTCCCAACACGTACCCTCATCCCTTGCTCAGAACCGTGGTTTCCGGATGTCCGAAACCATTGGCAACGAGAGTCATTCAATATACGATTAACCGCGCAAGTCGGCATCGGTATCGAACTGCAAAGGGACGAACCCGATAAGCTCTGACATCGAAAATGGGCCATGTTTTAAATATGGCCCACTACGACATAGAGTGGGTTCGAATGGTTCCGAATAACCACAAAATTCGGTGGCGACTCCTACTTCGATTTAAAATTCAATTCGATCCATCTCATATGGAAATTCATTCGCCTCCCCAAACCCGCGCGTGGCCGCGTCGGGATGGACCTATGTCATGTCCACAGTTACGTAGTACATCATTTGGAACAAGAAAATCAATTAAATTGATGCTTAGATATGCTAACAAAGATACATAAGTAGCTATAAGTGACAACTTGATGGGAAAATGCATAAAATGATGATTTTTTCCTTCTAATGGGTCCATAGTTAGGGATGACAATTTCACCCGCACCCGCTTCGTATCTATCCACCCGATTTAAATGGATGAATGAAAACCCGTAATTAATGGATGATGGATGGTTGACGGATGATGTTAAATCTCACCCGTTATCTATTCGTCACTCGATATTCTTTGTATTTTGCTAAAAAAATATACACATTTACATACAAGTTAGGATAATTAATACGGAGAACTGACTCATTATACTTTTTATAATATCAAAATAAAGATTAAGTTACAAGATTTAGGAAGATGTTAAGAGATACACTAAGTGTATGAGAGTGTTTTTACACCACCAATCTAGGAATGCCATCCTACCAAAAGAATCTATCTTTTTGCAAGATTCCTCATTCATTGACCCTCTCACCTAACTCTCACCTAATTTCTCACCTAATCACCTCTCTTTTTATTTTTTTGTTTGTTTGGTTATCGTGAAAATGGTGATTAGCCCCTAACTTTCATCAACTGTGTGATTAACCTCCTTAAAATTCAATTATAGTAATTAAGCCCCCTTAACTTTGGGTAGAAATGAAATTCAATTCAAGTTTTTTATTTTTCAATTAAAATTGCACCATAAAACAAAAGCTCCATTTATTTATACATTTTCTCAGTATACGATATAAATGATTATTTATTTATAAAAATGTATGCAATTCTTACGTATTTTGAAATAAATATTGAATGAATTACATAAATTCGAAAATTTGTAACAGTAATCTCATAGATTATACTCCCTCCGATTTTTATTTATCTTCCATGTTTCCTTATTTGGCTGAAACACTCTTTCTTCCCTATTTCTATTTTGGGCCATCAACAAGTGGTCTAGAATTACCCTTACATTTCTCTCTCATCCTTCTTCTTTTTTGAGCCACACATTCCTACACCCTTATTTTTCACCCAAAAGTCAAATGAAAAGATAAATAAAAATCGGAAGGAGTATGAATTACATAGTATATTAAAATTATTTAATTTTTTAAAAAAAATTATGTTAATAAATTATTTGATTGCTTTTAAAATATTACTCGTAACAATTATTCAGTGTAAAATTAGTTAATATATAACATGATTTAACGATATAATTTAAGTTAAAAATAAAAATTGAATCGAATTTCACTTCTATTCAAAGTTATGAGGTCTATTTACAACATTTGAAGCCTATGGGGTTTAATCTCACAATTGCCCAAACTTAAGGGGGTTAATTACTACTTTCGTGGTTTTGTTATTAACTTCAAGTTTAATATTTCTGATTTTTTATACCCCATATTATACGTGTATTCTTATATGGTACTGTATTCTTAATGTATTTATACGTTATAGTTCTGTATTTATACGGTCTTACTATATTACCGTATTTTTTCCTTGTAAACTTTCTTTTTTTTTTAAAAAAATTAAATTTTAAACTGATTAGATTTTTTAAAAAAAAATTTCGGAATAATCTTCATTTTTCTTTTTTAATCATTTAATATATTGGTAAGGTATTTTTTAGTAGTGTAATTATAAACGGTGTATTTTGTATATATACGGCTCCAAAATATTCGTTTTTTAATTTTAATTTTCTTAAATTTTTTAATTCTTAAGTCTACATTTTTTTACGGAGTAGTTATTCAAAATTTTATTTTACGTGTATATTGGTCTTAATTACTGAAAGCCATACTTTTTACACAAATTCTTTTTATATTTTACCACATTTTTACATACATTTGTTTAAATCTTACGGTTTTAGGTGAATTTTATTTTTAAGGTTAAAATAATAATTCCGTTAGCTGCAAAAATGATCGATAAAATGTCGTTAACGATAACTACATAGTTGCCGAGTAGTAATATTGTTATGCGGTTGATTTCTTCATGCGATAGTCGAGTAAGTGTAACAAAGGACGAGACATTTATATTAACTTAAAAATGAATAAAGAGTAATGATTTTTCACGGGGTGCATGCGTCGTAAATAATGACAAATGCAATTGCATTAACGATTTAGCATTGAAATTAATCTCAAGACCGACTATAATGTGTGTATTCGGAATTTGAAAATGGCGACCTAAAGTTTGGGGTCTGCTGCGGCTGCGACAACATAGGTGTAATCTATGACAGTGAGATGTGCAAAGTCATTTGCTAGGGCGTATTTCGTGTATCACTAAACCCACCAATAAACGACGAGACATCCTCGTTCTGGAGTTGTTGGGTTTGACTTGTATTTGGCTCGACCATCCCGTCCTGCAAATAGTTATTTGCCTTCTTCCTTCTCTTCGGCTGCTTCACTATACGCCTCTTTCCATTCCCCCGTTTGTCCGACGGATCTCCAATATTGCCTTGTTGACGAGATGTGTTCGGGACGACGTCCCTTTTTCGTAGTCTCCTCCGGCCCCGCACTTTGGGGGAAACTCCACCCGCCGCATATGAATTTATATATTCTATCCTGGCATGAGCCTCCAATTCTTTGATGAGTAGTTGGGTCATTGCATTGTAGATTTCCAAACCCTCTTCGCTTTGCATGACCAACCGCTTCATGTAATCATTTCTAATAGTTATCTCTAGTGATCGTTTAATGCGTTCGTTCTCTTCCGGGTTGTAGTACCCTACCCTGATGTTCTCGTAACCTCTAACTAAGTCTTTCCGCCAACGGTCCAAGAAATACTTATCTGGGATAGTGTGGACATGACATAGGTCCACCCCGACGCGGCCACGCGCGGGTTTGTGGAGGCGAATGAATCTCCATATGAGATGGGTCGAATTGAATTTTAAATCGAAGTAGGAGTCGCCACCGAACTTTGTGGGAGTTCGGGCCCATTCGAACCCACTCTATGTCGTAGTGGGCCGTGTACAAAATACGGCCCATTTCCGATGTCAGAGTTTATTGGGTTCGTCCCTTAGCATTTGATACCGATACCGACATTATCGGATATCGTGTATTGAATGACTCTCGTTGCCAATGGATTCGGACATCCGGAAACCATGGTTCTGAGTAAGGGGTGAGGGTACGTGTTGGGAAGTTCACTAAGAACACCCAACCCCGCCCGCACTTAGTGGCCTTTACTAAGATATCGTTCATTTTTGGTGTACACGTGTTAGTTCGATAGTGGAATGATATGCAAACATTTTTTTCCCTAAGCATGTGAGAGAAATTGAACGGGTTGCTAAGTCGTTCAATGCATCTCAAACTAATAACGTCAAAGTTATTTTAGCATGTGAAGTTCGTTTTAGTTTAATAAAACAATAAAAATAAAATAAACTGCTACAAACACGAGAAAACGAGTTAGTAACGATTGAATAAATCGAATAAAGGTGCAAATACGATAATATGTCATGATTTTGAAAAAGGCTTATGACAGGTGATGGATTAACACGTGTTGACCGAGGTCGAAAAAGTATTTATCGAAATCTGAAAATATGTCGCGAAAGTCGCTGTTTTATGTAAGAAACGAAAAGAATAAAAAACGAGAAAACGAAGAAAAAGGGCACGGTTTTCCAGGCTCTCGCGCGAGTCGCCTGGCAGGCGCGCGGCTCGTGATGGGAGGGATTTGCCGTGGATCCCTACCAACAAATAATAACCAACTAATCCTAACACGTAGATAGGGCAAGTCGGGTCGAGTCCACGGGGACGGTAAAGAGGGTTTGGACCAAGTTCCACCTAAAGACTTGACTAGGTCTCGCGGCTAAGCTAAAGTAGAACGATAAGAAGGGAATAAACTATGACTATGACTAAGCTAGGGGTAACAACTAAGGCTAAACGAATCTATCGAACTAAAGAAATCAAACAAGGAAAGAGTAGGGTTAGGTCGGGTTCATAAGTGTAGTAGGATGGTTGGGTAATCGAGGGTGTAGGTTTCACCTAGTCACTAAGGTCGGTCCGCGCTCTCGCGTCAAAGCCAATGTCCGCACTCACGTGTCTAAGACAAAACCCAAATACTCATGCAAGATATTACACAATACACAAGGATTCAACCACAAATCAATCACCCAATGAGAAGAATAAAACAAGCAAGAGGAGCATTTGCAACTACTACTCTAACAAGCATTTCATCAAGCACATGGGGAGCTCAACATATGACTAGTGACAAAGATTCAACCTTTACCCACAATCAACCCTAATCACCCATAATCAACACATAATCCCCCTACTAACCCCACAAAAAAGTCTACTCACACATGTTCAAACTAATACTAAAAATAATAA
Source organism: Agrostemma githago (assembly GCA_958450325.1). Lineage (NCBI taxonomy): Eukaryota > Viridiplantae > Streptophyta > Magnoliopsida > Caryophyllales > Caryophyllaceae > Agrostemma > Agrostemma githago. The sequence continues at coordinate 59,036,211 of OY288240.1, forward strand.
GAGGAAACAACACAAATATCCAAACATTCATAGTGAAACTAACAAGAACAAGAACGATAAGAAAAGATTGAAACTTGAAAGATTAAACAAAGATTAAGAGAAAAGAGATTATACCAACTACAAAGTGGATGAAAAGAAGAGAACTTGCATTAATGAGAGAAACCCAAAACAATCTCCCAAGGTTGTCAATCTTGGATGAATCTTGAAGAATTCCCTTAATACAAGGATTAAACTAAGATTAACGATAAACTAAAGACTAATCTAAGCTAATCTAGTCTAAAGTAGTCTAGGGTTTAGTGGGTAATGAAGAACATAACCTAAGATTACAAGAGGGGGGTATATATATAGGGTTACAATGAATAAGGAGAAGAAAAGAAGTGAACACGGGCTGCAGGTGCCTCATCCCGGCCGAGAAGGATGGCGTCTCGGCCGAGACGAGATGGTCCCCACCGAGACGAGGTTGGTCTCGGCCGAGACGGCCCAAAACAGGGGCTGCTGTCTTCGTGCACTTCTTCCCGACCGAGAAGGCACTTGTTCTCGGCCGGAAAGGCTCTTGTAGGCCTCCAATATGATCTCTAAGGCCCCTCCTTGCTTCTCATGAGCTTCTCATCGATCCTTGGGGCTCGGGATCGAGTTTAAAAGGCTCGGGAATGGGTCCCAAGGTCTCGGGATCGAATTCAAGGCACCGAGTGATCGTTCCTTCTCTTCGTTGGCTCCAAAAGTGTAGGAAACGAGTCGGAATCGTTCCAATTCTCCATGAATGTTCTTGGGAACCTAAAACGAACTAGAAGAAGCATAAGTAGCTCAGAAACCGCGCCAAAGAGCGATTTCACAAGAGAAACCGGGACAAAAGACAACAAAATAGGCACTACAAACTACACTTATCAACTCCCCCACACTTAACCCTTACTCGCCCTCGAGTAAGCACGAACTAACTACTAAACTAATAAAAACTAAAATACTAGCCGAGCGGGTATTAGCGCACCCTACGCCCTTTCAACTCACGCGATAACACTTAGAGGACAAATGCTATCCGCAAGGCAAGAGGGGTCTTGCGACAAAACTGTGGATGCAACCGGACACGAAAACACACAAACAAACAAACACACACAAACAAACACCAAACGGTTGCATCCAAGACAAAACAAATACCGCTTCCCTAAAAAAAAGCGGTGAAAGAAGCACCGGTTTAGGACTCAAGGCAAGTGACAAAGTTCCCAAGCTAATAGTGCAAATCGAAATGAACTAAACTCTAATAGAATGACAACAAAGCAATAAAAACGTTGGTAACTTACCTAGGTCCTCCTAACCTTCTAAGAACGTACTACGGGACGATCGGCGGGATGGAAAAAGAATGAACCACGGTGTTAGTCGACACTATAGGTAAGTGAGACCCCGCCCCCTTTAGCGATGAGCCAAGAGGGTCGTCCCATGCTCAAAATCGCCCAACTAGTCCAAGTAAAAAGGTGGATATGATTGCAAAATGAGGGAAGACCGACCATTACCGCTATCATCCTTCCTAGGGACTCGGTCCTTTGGTAGGCTCTTCACGGTAACGATCGGAAAAAGGCTTATTTTTGAGATGTGGGGATTCTTTTTGTGAGACGGTTTTCTTTTGGCATTTTTCTTTCTTTTGCATTTTTGCTTTGTGTGTTGCTATGCCATTTCTTTTTTTCATCTTTTGTATTTTCTTTTTGGCTTTTTGTGCCTTTTCTTTTTCTTCAATTCTTTCTTTCTTTCATTTTCTTTCTTTTTCATTGTTTGCCCTTTTGGCTAGATTTGAGTTGTAGGCATTTCTTCTTGCAACTAAGAAAGAGATTTCAACAATTTGCATCTTATTTTGTGGATATGTGTAGGAGGTAGGGGAATGGGTAAGTCGGGAGTCGCGATCCCCCTTCAAACCCACAAAAAGGTGGAGAACTTGGACTAATCAAACAATTTCAAACACGGTCACCTAAGGGACGGGACTCGGCAACCAAGGCCTTTTCACACCGTGGGTGGTCATAATGGTCAAAATGCAAATCCCGTAGTAAATCCCTAGTAAGCTAGGTGGACTCAAGGTAAGAAACCAACGAAATCATTGATTTAGGGTCATTCTACTAGACTAAAGTCCAAGACTCGACTCATACTACTAGAAGGGGAAAGTAAACACTTGCACACTAGCCTCTAAACCGGGTTTTCGAAAAGCGTTTACACACTAGACACAAGTACACATCACAAAACAAAGACACGACAAAAACGAAAGAAAAAGAGACAAAAGGCAACAAAACAAAACAAATCAAAACAAACATACAAAGAGAACAAACACTACCCCGAATTTCCAAATAAGCAACCAATCAACCACAAATCTTCACAAGGCTCCACCCGAGCACACATCATCACAAATCTCCTCCACACTCCACAAGAGATAAGGAAGAAAAAGGGATAGAAAGGCGTTACCGGATGTCTTGAAAGCCCTCCAAAGTTAACGGTGATTAGGCGACCTACAAGGAAAAAGGGAGGCAAAACACACACAACACAACAAAAATACGACACAATGACACATAAGGAAAAGACACTAAGGAAAAATCTTTTTGATTTTTGTGAAAATTTTCAAATTTTTAGGGTTTTTAAAGATTTTTCGAAAAAACTACGAAAATAAAACTAAAATAAAACTAACTACGATAGAATATCGCTCCCCCACACTTAAACCGAGCAATGTCCTCATGCTCGATCGTAGTGTGTGGAGACACCAAAAAGAAAAGAAACTACGAAAATAAAGCTAAAAATCACAAAGAAAAGTGGAGAAAAAGGGTAGAAATTTGTCCGGCCGGGGTGTAGTCAAGTCACCATGGGCCGAGACGAGAAAAGATATGGATGGGGGAATAAATAAAAAGAAAGAAATAAAATGAAATGGGAGGGGAGGACTAGGTGTAATCAAGTCACCTAGCCCGGATTCCGCCTAAATACGACTAATTCCTAAAAAAAAGGAAAATAAAATAAAATAAAGAAAAAGAAAAGACTTGTAAATTTGGATTTTTCTCATTTGATTCTCGATGTAATCACGTCATCGAGAATCGGGAGCGATCACCACAAAGGCCCCGAGGGCCAACAAAATACTCAAAACAAGAGGGAAATAAAATAGACAAGCATCAAAAACGGAAAAGAAAAGAAAGTCGCCATACCAAAGGTTAGCAACTAACGCATCTCCATCGTTTCAATAATCAATAATCATCAAGCTCGTCATCATCCCCCTCCTCACTCTCATTGTCATCATCATCGTCACCACTTTCATCATCTTCTTCTTCTTCTTCTTCTTCTTATTCTTCATCTTCATCTTCTTCACGATTACCCTCCCCCCTATTAACATCGAAGGCATCTTCGGCCTCAAACTCCTCGTCATCCATCATAGCGCCACTACTACTAGGATTAACGTAGTTTGGAAAGTATTCGGGCCTACACCACGATGGGAGATAGCCTTGTGGATTTATATACCCTTGTTGAGCCAAAAGATGATATCCGAGGTATTGAGCATAGTAATCGTCCCTTCTCTTCTCATATTGCCAATCTGTAGAGCATTAAGCATAGAGGCCATAGATGGATCGGCCGGGGGCGAAGGGTAGGCAAAGGGGGTGTATGGTGCATACTGAGGGACATCAATAAAGGCCGGGGGTGAAGTGTAAAAGGGGTAGTGTTGGGTATTGCTTTTTTGTTGTTGTTGTTGGGTTGGTTGTTGTTGTGCCACACTTGGACGTGGAAGCAGGGTACGGAAGGAAGAAGCACCGGGGTCACCTACCGCACCCGGCACTAATAGGTTAAGCTCTTGGACCGGAACGATGGAATGTTTCATAGGCTTAAGGGTCGGTAGCGTATTGCATGGTAAAGTGAAGTGCGGCCGACCCGAGGTAATCCATGTATACCTCTTATGCTCCCTCTCATAGGTAATCCACTTATGGAACCTAACTAAACACTCCTAGTCTATGGTCGTATCCCCCGGTATGGGGGTCAACTCTTCCTCACTAAAATTTTGATCAATCGCCTTATCCACGTGTGTAATGAGTCCCCCTAGAACAATCTCACTCATATTTTTCCCCGTCTTACTAATTTTTTGAAAATGTTTTGCCAAAGCAAGGGGAAGGTCGGTTTCAAACCTAGGTTTGCTCTTGATATTCAAATAAGCACCTAGTATTGTCAACTCTTGTTGAGTGAAGGTGCTCATTTCGGACCTCCCAAATATTGTACCCGCAATAAGACGATGCCAAATACGCACAACCGGATGGTGGACATGACGGCTAGACAACCGTCGAAAGTCAATGAGGGTTAGACCGGTTATACATTTCCAAACATCGACTACATTAAAGTCGGCGGGTATGCTACCCCTAGGAGAGGAGGGGAGGCAAAAAATGTCACCAAATTGTGGTAGGGTGTAGTGGTAATCAATATTGTTCAACCGAAAAGCAACTTGGGGAGGGTCGACTGTAGTGTTTAGAGTAAAACTGCTGAAAAATTCTAGTGTGAGTTGCTTGTAGGTCAATTCATGCATATTGAACAACAACTCCAAGCCCATACCCTCAAAAAACTCTCTAGTTTGCCTAAGAATGCCTAATTTTCTAAGTATGATTTTACCAAGAAATCTAGTAGGCTCAAAAGGCTTACCCAGAAGCTTAATGAACTGCTCCCTTTGCAATTCTGAGCCAAAGACAAGATTAGGAAAACCCGGGAGACGAGGAATTTCCGATTCCTCAACTTCGACTTCCACTTTGGGCTCGACTTCGGGTCTTGATGTGGATGCACTTTTCCTTTTCTTGCTTTGAATCACCCTACTTTTCTTCTTTGGAGCCATTGAAGATGAAGAAGCTTAAAAAATTGCAAACACCCAAACTCTAATTTTACCCAAAAACACTAGCTATAACCCACAAAAACACCCAATAGAAGCTTAAAATTGGTGTAATAAGCTTCCAAGACCAACTCCAACAAGCTAAATCGAGTTTTGAAACAAAACCCCAAACTCGGATTTTGGAAAAAAATGGTGATAAAAACTCAATTTTTTTTCGCTTTTGGTGATTTAAATGGTAGAAAATGGGTCTAGGATAGGTATTAATGTGATAGAAACTGATTTTGGGGTGTTTAGGAAGTGAATTGATGAGATTTGGTGGAGTATTTGAAGATTTATGGTGTTTTGGGGGTTTTGAAATTGGGGTTTATTTGGTGTTATGGAGGATGAAGAAGGTTGAAGATGAGTTAGTATGAGATGGGAATGGGTTGGGTTGGGGTTGGGTAATTGTGTGAGAGGAAAGTATGGGGCGGGGCGGGCTGCTTATGAAGTGGGACTCGGGCTGGGCTGCAAGAGAGACAAACTGCGCTGGTAACAGACCCGTCTCGGCCGAGATGAATTCGTCTCGCCCGAGATGAGTCTTCGTCTCGCCCGAGACGGTCTCGTCTCGCTCGAGATGAGCTCTCAGTAGCTTGAAATTTTCGTCATGTCGTCCCGACCGAGATGGCTCGGTCCCGCTCGGGAAGATCCGTCATCCCGCCCGAGATGGTTTCTTCTCGCCCGAGAAGAGCTGTCAGTAGCTGAGTTCTTTTGCCCACTCGTCCCGACCGAGATGAATCGGTCTCGCCCGGGATGCCTTTTTCTTCCCGACCGAGAAGATCTTGTCTCGCCTGGGATGCCTTCACAGTAGCCTGGATTTTGCACCAACTCGTCCCGACCGAGAAGGGCTCGTCTCGCCCGGGAAGAGATTCCTTCCCGTCCGAGACGGCTTTAGAATAGCCCGGGATGACAATGGTCATGGCCTTGAAGCTTCTCTTCATTAAGAATACACCGAACCTCGGGATCTGAAATCCCGTCCCCAAAAGCTTATTCTAAGCTCAAAAACGACCCTCTAGCTCCCGTCTTCCAATAAAAATCCCACCGAGCCGACACTTGTAGGAGAAATAGAAGACCGAGCATGTAGTACTTGATGCTAATCATGGGAGATAAAAGTGGTGCTTCTCTTGATTTACGAATATTCACCTAAGCACATAGCCTCATCAAAGCTCCAAAAATCAATAATAGAACCGCTCCCAAGATCGCTTCAAGCGTTCACCGCCAACACTCAACATAATCACCCTTCAAACTTCAATCATCCTACACACCTTCACAATAATCATTAGAATCTCCTCCCTCACATCACTCAACAAAAATCCAAAATACAAGAATTCCACAAAGCAAAAACAAAAATCCTAGAAACAAAATCACAATAAACACAATTACAAACACAAAAACTAAAGAGAAGAGAGAAAGGGGAATATACAACATGACGGTTCTTAAGGAACTCCGTCAAACCTAGGATGGTGGACTCTTCATTCCTAGCTATAGCCATCAAGGGCTCGGAGGAGCAAGTCAAATGCTCGAGCCACATCGTAATGAGGGCTCAAGCATAGGAGCCAAGCTATCCTCCATGGCCTCCAAGGGGGAGGCAAGAAGTAGTAATCCCAAGACCCAACGTCATTTTTCATGTTGTCTCCGGGGTCTATCCATCCTACAAGCTTTACCGACCTCTTCCTCCCTAAGCACCGTCTCCAATCATTAGCAAGCTTCAAGTCTTCATCATGAGGCACAAAAAACGGCTTTGGTCTCATTTCCTCGTTGCACACCCCCATACCTTCCTCATGTTGTGGTTCCCCATCTTCAAGTCCCGGAACAACACTTGTCCCCATATCATCTTGGAGGAGAGAATTGAAACTTCTACGGCGGTTTCAATCTCTTCCAAGTCATTGCTTCGCTTACTTGCAAGGGGCTCTTGATGCTTTTCCATATTATCGCACAAGGGCAACTTAAGGTCGTCATTTTCACCCAAAAACTTCACAAATTCCACCAACTCATCACCTCCTCAAATTCTTCACCAACATTGCCTTCAACAAGGGTTATTTCCTCATTCGCCTCCTCTTGGGTGGACAATTGAGGTTCTTCAAAGCAAGCCTCGCTTCTCAAAGGGGATTCATTAGCGGCTTCGTCATTGGGTTGTTCCCCTTCCCCAAATGAACATCCCTCATCAACTTGTGAAGATCGAGTTAAAAACATGAGGGTTTGAGCCGTTAAAGCATTCATTCTAGCATTAAGTTCCTCACTTTCCCATCGGAGTTCGGCCAAGATTACATGGTCTTTTTGCAATTGTAAGGTCATTTCTTGTTGCATTTGAAGCATCGATTGATTTAACTCCAAGTTGGGCATTTGGCGGCCATTGGGGTTTTGGAGTGTTACTTGTGAACCTTGATGATGCCCAAGGGGTGGGGCATCATATGGTTGGTGGTGAGGTGAATATGATTGGTAGTATTGTGAGTTTTGGGGCTCATATTGTAGTTGAGGTGAAGGGTAATGTGGTGGTTTTTGAGAAATTGGCTTCCATATGGTGAATCATGATGAAACATGGTGGGTTCACGATGATTGTTTGAGTAATAGCCACCATGATCATATGATTGATAAGTGTTCACTTGTCGGTAGCCAATTCCATTTCCTTGAAATTCATACCCACGAGTGTCTTGATTATCCCAAGGAGCTTGATAGTGGTAGGGAGATGTCATGTCATACCCTTAATTCATAGAGGGAGAGGAGTAGCTCATGGTAGCTTCTAGGTGTGGGGAGTTTAGATCAAACCTCACGTTGTGCTCGAAAACTAGGCTTGTACCCGGTTGGAAACCTCTCAAACTAACAACCGTCCGTTTATGCGGCTCTGAGTCGTAAGGAAGAGGGTGGTCACCACCTCAAGGCAAAAACTGTAGACTAGGAGCAAACGTGAGAAGTCTAGTGCTTTTTGGGCACTAGACAAGAAGGAAATAAACTTCACACACAAAAGAAGCAAAAGAAAACAAAAAACTATAAAAAAAACAAAGACAAAATCAAGAAAAAAGGTAAACGAAGTCTAATCTAGCACCGTCCCCGGCAACGGCGCCAAATTGGTGGGAGGGATTCGCCGTGGATCCATACCAACAAATAATAACCAACTAATCCTAACACGTAGATAGGGCAAGTCGGGTCGAGTCCACGGGGACGGTAAAGAGGGTTTGGACCAGGTTCCACCTAAAGACTTGACCAGGTCTCGTGGCTAAGCTAAACTAGAACGATAAGAAGGGAATAAACAATGACTATGACTAAGCTAGGGGTAACAACTAAGGCTAACTGAATCTATCGAACTAAAGAAATCAAACAAGGAAAGAGTAGGGTTAGGTCTGGTTCATAAGTGTAGTAAGATGGTTGGGTAATCGAGGGTGTAGGTTTCACCTAGTCACTAAGATCGGTCCGCGCTCTCGCGTCAAAGCCAATGTCCGCACTCACGTGTCTAAGACAAAACCCGAATACTCATGCAAGATATTACCCAATACACAAGGATTCAACCACAAATCAATCACCCAATGAGAAGAATAAAACAAGCAAGAGGAGCATTTGCAACTACTACTCTAACAAGCATTTCAGCAACCACATGGGGCGCTCAACATATGACTAGTGACAAAGATTCAACCTTTACCCATAATCAACCCTAATCACCCATAATCAACACATAATCCCCCTACTAACCCCACAAAAAGGTCTACTCACACATGTTCAAACTAATACTAACAATAATAAGAGGAAACAACACAAATATCCAAACATTCATAATGAAACTAACAAGAAGAAGAACGATAAGAAAAGATTGAAACTTGAAAGATTAAACAAAGATTAAGAGAAAAGAGATTATACCAACTACAAAGTGGATGAAAAGAAGAGAACTTGCATTAATGAGAGAAACCCAAAACAATCTCCCAAGGTTGTCAATCTTGGATGAATCTTGAAGAATTCCCTTAATACAAGGATTAAACTAAGATTAACGATAAACTAAAGACTAATCTACACTAATCTAAGCTAATCTAGTCTAAAGTAGTCTAGGGTTTAGTGGGTAATGAAGAACATAACCTAAGATTACAAGAGGGGGGTATATATATAGGGTTACAATGAATAAGGAGAAGAAAAGAAGTGAACACGGGCTGCAACTGCCTCATCCCGGCCGAGAAGGAGGGCGTCTCAACCGAGACGAGATGGTCCCGACCGAGACGAGGTTGGTCTCGGCCGAGACGGCCCAAAACAGGGGCTGCTGTCTTCGTGCACTTCTTCCCGACCGAGAGGGCACTTGTTCTCGGTCAGGAAGGCTCTTGTAGTCCTCCAATATGATCTCTAAGGTCCCTCCTTGATTCTCATGAGCTTCTCATCGATCCTTGGGGCTCGGGATCGAGTCTAAAAGGCTCGGGAATGGGTCCCAAGGTCTCGGGATCGAATCCAAGGCACCGAGTGATCGTTCCTTCTCTTCGTTGGCTCCAAAAGTGTAGGAAACGAGTCGGAATCGTTCCAATTCTCCATGAATGGTCTTGGGAACCTAAAACGAACTAGAAGAAGCATAAGTAGCTCAGAAACCGCTCCAAAGAGCGATTTCACAAGAGAAACCGGGACTAAACACAACAAAACAAGCACTACAAACTACACTTATCAGCTCGCGTAGGAGTCTGTCCCGCTTTTCTTATTTTTCGAAAATCGTTAATTTTTATAAATCACGTACAAATATGGATTAACTTGTACTCAATTTAAATTTTCGATATTCATCGTATTCGATATTCGATTATGAAATCGATAACGAATAGTTAGAATGATTTTAGAAAAGGTTTTGTGAAGTTTGTTTTGAAAAAGAGTTTTGAACGAAAATAATGTTAATTCTCTCCGCGTAAAAAAATCGTCGAATTTTATTTTAAAAAGGATGTAACGATTTTATTAGCATCAACGAGATTTAATTTAGTTCTTTGTTAGATACAATATTCGATTAGTGAATCGATATCGTATTTGAAGAACGTTTATATATGAAAATGGTTTTTGTAGTATCGATATTAGAAATAAAAATATGCGACAACGACCCATATTAAAAACAGACCGACCAACGACACAAAAAAATGAAAAAAACGTGAAAGAGAAAGAGAAGGAGGAAGAATCGGGTTTGATTTTACACCCTCAACCTACATGCTTTGTTTTCTCGGAAAAGAGCTCGTCGGGAAGTGGCTTAGGCACTGGAGCGTCGAGACGATGTGGATGAGTTTAGGATGGCGTATTTGGACGTGTGAAGTGATGAGTTTCGGCCGGCTTGTGGGTCGGATTCGTCGGGTTGAATTTGACGGTACTTCGTAATAAGCCTAAACCAAATGTCCATGATTTCGAGCCCATATCCGAGTCCATCAAAGCACGTTTGCGTCCGATCATCATTGGGTGTTTGGCGGGAACTATTATAGACACCTGGCGGTCAAAATGTGAGTGTCTACAAATAGTCCTTTCACACAATTCATACGAAAAAGGGGAAAATGAAAACAAATCATACTCTAGAAATAAGGAAATTTAAATTCATAGTTACCCATGTACTGTATGTCATTAACAATTGAGGTTTGTCATTTATTCATTAAACTTCATTACAATTCTTATATCACATTAATTAGTTTTATTAAATAATTTTGTCATATCCAAACTCCCTAAGAAGGAAATTTTAATATTTAAATTACGAAAATAATTAAAAACGTTTTTTTTTTGTATACTTTTGTATGTACCAATATATTTTAGAAAATGGTTACCATATTTATACATTATTGAGATAAGAATTGATAAAAAAAGAATAATATTTTCTCTGCGGTAAAAATTAATATCTATATATTTTAGAAAATGAATACTCAATATTTATTTATTAGGAAACTAATTAAAAACATGAATGACTCAAGCAAGTGACGATCCTCAATATGTATTATGTTTATACGGAGTACAATTTTGACAAAAAAAAATGGAGTGGTGTAGTGGCAAAGGAGTTTAGTTTTAATGTGAAGGTCATGTGCCACGTCACTGATCATGATGTTATTCTATAATAGTGCAGTAGTTGTATTAAGGTTTAAGTTGTTTAATCCCGGATTAATCGGGATGTAATTTTAGCCAGGTTAATTGAGTGTGAAAGTGGGACTGCGAAGATCGGGTTGCTTGACCCGGATTGTGAAGCACGGATGATTAGCTTCCAATGCAAGAATTACTCAATATTTATTTATTAAGAAACTAATTAAAAACATGAATGATCCAAGCAAGTGACGACCCTCAATATGTATTATGTTTATACAGAGTACAATTTTGACAACAAAAATTTGGAGTGGTGTAGTGGCAAAGGAGTTTAGTTTAAATGTGAAGGTCATGTGCCACGTCACTGATCATTAGTTATTCTATAATAGTGCAGTACTTGTATGAGGGTTTAAGTTGTTTAATCTCGGATTAATCGGGATGTAATTTTGGCCAGGTTAATTGAGTGTGAAAGTCGGACTGCGAAGAACGGGTTGCTTGACCCGGATTGTGAAGCACGGATGATTAGCTTCCAATGCAAGAATTCCTCAATATTTATTTATTAAGAAACTAATTAAAAACAAGAATTGAGTATTTCAAAATACTCAACAAGGAGCAGCGTCACGTAATTGTGCATGGTGCTTGCTTTAATATATAAAGGATTCTTCTGCAATCACCTCTACATTATCTTTACTTTTGACCTTCAGCCGACTCTTTTACTAATATGAATCATCATTTTTGTTAATAATAACTCTTTTTTTTATTAATTAATTTATAGAAAATTTCAAAAAATAATTTGAGTAAATAAATGCATTATGGATTGATAAAAATATGATCAAATCATGATAAGTTACCGACTTACCGTTAGATTTGCATTTGGCTGAATTATGAATCATTGTTTCGTCGATTTATACTAAGCCTCAGACTATACGGAGTATTAGTCCAAGGATTGAATAGGATGGGTCATATGTTTTAATAGGATGGGTTTATTATATAACCGCGCTTTCAAATTGTTTTAATAGGATGGGTTTAAGTTAAAACCGTGCTTTTATATTAACGAGGACGATTTTATTGACCAACCGCGCTAATAATACAAATAAAAGGATGGTTCTTTTACTGAACCGTGCTATTTAACTAAGGTCATGGGGCGCCAAAATTTATCATAATATAGAGGACGGTTCCTTATATAAGCGTCTTATTTGGGGCGTCTTGTATAATCAAAATTGTAGTAGTGTTAGAGTTGGCAAACCGAGGCGGACCCATCTCAGTGGCCCGACCCGACCCAAAAATAAGTACGACCCAACCCGACATGGTGATGACTTGGTGAGAAGCACGGGCTTGACACGATCGGTCCCAAGTCGAGTCGCGATGTGAATTTGAAGAAAAGTTTGTGCCTAGGCACGGCCCGGCACGAGGCACGGTTGGGCCGACACGACTCTAAAACCCAAAAAAATGAAAAATCCTGAAAATTTGGTCATGCATGACTTAGGCACGACCGGGCCCGGGCTAGGAATTGTGCCTCGGCGCATGTTCTCAGGGTCAGGCACGACCCCGCACGACATGGCGGACCTACTAGGCACGACTAAGTCCGGCTGGACGGGAACGAAGAACGACTGGGCCGACACGAAGCACGACCCAGCACGTCTGATTTGGCACCTCTAATCCCACTATGATGTTCCCACTTATATTCATTTATGAGGAATATAATGATCAAATGGGAACATCTCTTTGCGATGAAGGGAGTAAGGCTATGTTCTTTTTAACTTCTTTTAAGCTCACTTCAGTTCAGTTCAGCCTCAGGAGACTCATTTTGTCTCAGTACTTCAGTTCATTTCAGCTCACTTCAGTTCAGCATACTTTAGTCTAAAAGAACAGGGCCTAGTTGCTATTTTATACACGTTTTTACAATGTTGTACAAATTCTTTAAATTACCTTTTCAAATATTTGGTTAAAAAAAACTTACCCACGAATTTGTTGAATTGATTAACGACTACGTATTATCTCTTCTTTACGGTAAAGAGGAGGTATATCGAAGCTTTGATGATGTATGTATGCACGAGATAGTTTCTGGCCAGTCGAATATGCACTCCACTGAATTCCTGAACAACATTAAGTGTTCAGGGGTTCCTAACCATGAGTTACGATTTAAAGTCGGTGCTATGGTCATGCTTATCCGGAACATTGATCAATTTCGTGGGTTGTGTAATGGTACGTGCTTAATTGTGACTAACGTAGCGAAACAAGTCATTCGGTGTAAGGTGCTAACAGGCTGCCATGCAGGTGATATAGTTTATATCCCACGTTTGGCACTACTAATGTGGTGTATCAAGAAGTTTTTTAAGTATTTGTAATCATATTTTTATATTCGCGTAAATATTGTTGTGTTTTGTCATTTCTTACTATAGTACAATTTTACTTTTTCATGTACATGTTATTCTCAATGATGAAAATTTGTAACTTTTTTGAAATACTTATTTTCCATCCGTTGATTTCGGTTATGATTAATGTAAACTTTTCGCTATTTAGTCATTGTCTTTGTCACGACGTGTTTAATGCAACCGTACAATTTGCACGCAATGACATAGCTAGGAGTAGGCCAAAGGGGCCATGGCCCGGGCTGTGTTTGGGAAAGCTTTAGATAAGATTAGCAGTACAAATTAAACATGTTAATGAGCGTGGAGCAGTTGGTTGAGTGGTTTCAATAGAAATTGAGGTGTGCTAGTGCTCCTGGGGTTCGAATTCCTTTTGGTGCTTTTTTCTATTGTTTTCCCTTTTTCCTTTTTTCATTTGTCTATTTAATTTCTATTTTAATTTTTCATTGTTTTTATTTTTGATACGAAGTTTGCACATAATTTACAATGATTTAACTATAGTTTAAGAAATGTTTGTATTGTTGTATAAAAATGATAATTACCCCATATAAAACATATATTTAAACGTTTGTAAAAGTATTCACAAAGTTTGTCTCTAATAACTCATGATAGATAATTACAAAAATATTAAAAGGCATTTAAGTACAATAAGAGACAGTTTTACATACTCCGTATTGTATTTACGTAATATTTATTTGTATACAACAAATATTTTTACAATATTATAGTCTGAGAAATTATTTATTTAACAAGTTCATGATAATATTCATGTTATGATTATTTAGGTTATTAGGTATCATTATGTTTCGAGATTAATAATGACCATTTTTTACCTTCATTATTGTTAATATATGTCAATCTATCTTCTTATATTATCCACTAATTTAATTTTTTTTTTTTTGAGCGAATAGATCATTTCATTAATAAGAAGTCATACGACATCTACAACTTATATCAAAATTGAACGGATACAATACTATAAAATTTGAGTAAAATAAATTCTCATTAAAACAAAGATCTCTCACTAAGATTTTGATCTCCGCTTCTGCACATCCTCTTTCAACACATCGCTGTTTAATGATACAGCTTTTCACAAGAGGGTCTTCGGATCTACCAAGTTTTTGCCGAGAATCAATTTCATCTAACCCAATAGATTGTAGCCGCCGATCTGACATCAATTGAGATACCACATGATCAACGATTATAGCACTGATGATCTTTCGCGTCCTCTCCACTATAATAGATTTAACATCTCTCCTCAAAGAGAGAGCGAAACCCATCAATTGATGGGGGCGAAACTCTCCAAAAGGAGAGGACTTATTGTTATAACTAAAATACTAATAGTACTAATATTAAAATGATATAATTAATTAAAAAATTGGGGCTTACCACCATTAATGGTGGTAGCCCCAAGGTTTTTTTTTTTTGGAGGCTAGGGTTTTTTGTTGGGAGGAGGGAGAAGGGTTTTGGGTTTCTCTTGGTTTAGAATTTATCCACTAATTTAATTTAGATGAGACATTTTTTTATTATAAATTTTACCAAATTAAACCATGACGAAATAGTTAAAGACAAATACAACAATATTTTTGTACACTTCAGAAGTCTAAACATGGTTAATATACATTTGAAAAAAAATGTCGATTATGCTTAAAATGATTTTGATTGATCTTCGGTCAATTATTACTATGAATAATAATATAAAAATCAGCCCCGGGTACTTTATAATCCTGACTTCGTCCCTATTTGCACGATTTCAAATTAGTTTTATCATAAAGTACAAAATAACTACCAATCTTGTTTGCGAATTAATGCGTACATTGTAATTTCTATGCTAATTTTTTTTTACAAATAGGGGATTCTCATAATCTCGTCTTGAAAATAGACCAACTTATGAAGAAGTCGTCTTGTTTATGAATTATGAGTTCGAAATGCCAACAATGAGCTTCTAGATAGAAGCATGCGTGGAATTACACATTCATACTTTCATAGTCAACACTCGAAACCCAACACCACCTCTTTCTTGTCCTTTTCTTCTTGGTTGGCCCATCTACACCTTTCGTTACTTATCTTTAATCTTTAGCATCCACCATTATTGTACCGACTTACTCCTATATGATTTTCCAAATACATTTAAGCAAAATAAAGTACGCCATACATGTACTGCATAGTACATACATTGAAACATGATTACGTACGTACTAAAAGGTATAAATAATAAAAAATCTGTGACATAAAATCTCACAAGTAAAATTTCAACGCATGATACGAGTCATCAGTATGCATACGAACCATTCTTCAAATTCAAGCGAGGGAGCGTACAAAATTTTATACCGTATATAATTTGTTAGACATCAAATATTAATATATTTCATCTAACACAAACATACCTAACTTAAAATTAAGGTTAATCCCAGATGAAGTAATCTACACAATAAAAGTACTAGTGTACATATTCCGTACATGGACTTAAAATAATAAGGGGTTACCCCTTCAATCACAAGTCTTTTGGAAGTGTGTTAATAGAATTCAAGATTAAAAATTATTTAAACAGAATTTACGGTTAAACCTTACTCGAATCACAATCACATGATATGATATGCATAAAAACAAAGTATATGTACTACATGCTTAAAAATGTAATTATTCACCTCAATAACCATGTATTCTAATACATATCCAATAAACTATCAACACGATTGATATTCACTATGCCCAATATATTATTAAAGAAAGAAAGGCCAAGAAAAATTATAACTGGAATCACACCAAATAGCATGGCACTAACAAAGTCGTAGTCTTTACATATTACGTCCGAAATTAACTTAAATAAATGTAATTAATTAAGCGCATATATCACATTCAAATATCATGTATTTTAGTAATTGATAAAGATTGGGAATAAAGTATCAACAAGATTGATAGATATGGTAAAGAAAAAGAAGAATCCAAGAAAGTAAAGAAGAGGGGAGCTTGGTTTATTATTCAATCAGAAATGAAGCGTTGGAGAAGCATAATGAACCTCTCTCTAACACGTACGTAACATACACGTACGTTCAATATTATACTCTAGTACTCCGCCCTCCGGGTATATGTTACTTTCTTCTGGTGTAAACTAGCTTAGCAAGAACGAAAAGACAAAGCATGATTAATAACGTGATGACGATGTTGAGGATGGTGAGTAGTACCGGAGTTCTCCCTCTCGATTCGCCACCGGAGATCAAGAAACTCGTCGAGGGAGCAAGGCAGCTTGAGCGGTCCGTCTACATGGTATCCGTACACTTCACGAGCTCTATCCAACAGCCTCATGAATAATGGATGATATATCAAATGTATCGGTATCTCTAATCTCTGACGACCACCATTGTTTGCACCTTCATCTTCTAACCCTACTTGGACTATCATACACCCTTTCTTCACCATCTTCACTTTAAGTACGTAATTTGTCAATGAAAAATTGTATTTGTAGTTTGTTGAGGGTAGTGTGTGTGTGGGTTTGGTGGAGAGAAAGTGAGATGTGAATTATGAATTATGAGGAAATAGAAGTGGTTGTATTTATAGTAGGAGTAGATGGGAGGAATTATGTGTATGTGTTTGGGCTCTTGGAAAAGTCGGCTTCTATTTGTACTTGAATACGGAAAATCTGTATTTGTACTCCGTAATTCTGAAGGATCCTTTTGGGTACGTGTGTGATAGACCAATTTGACATATTTTATATTCCTTTTATTTTTCTACCCAACTTATATTCCTTGTTTTTTTTTTATATTTATTTAAATTCAACTCAATGTAACTTAAACTACTTTTTGATGACATTGGTATATCTTTATGTAGAAAATACGTTGTAAATATGATTACTAGATTGATGTAACTGCGATGCACGGATATTTATATTGTCCGTGTTAAACATCACAAAATGTAGACACCCAGATTTGGACCTGGTGGCTGCAGAAGTGCCCAACAAACACCCGATGACGATAGGACTGCAACGCGATGCGGGTTCGCGATGTTTTGGGTAGTTTTTCTATAAAACGGATCAAATAATTACTCGTAAAATTAAAACTAACATGATGGCAGCCTTAGTCGTGTCGTTACGGTCACATAGACACTAATTAGAGTCAATTCCGACACCGGGATCCCGAGTCAGTCCCGAAACTCGAACCGAGTTAGCACCGTGCCAGGGGAACTCAGGACGCACACCCGAGGCCCACTAAACCCACGACGCTAGGTCAAGCCGCGGGAATTCTTAGGCTCTAAGCTAAGTATCACACTCCTCCCAACCGCCCCACCTCACGTGTCTTAGTCTCCCCGCGCCTAAGCCCAGGCGCCTGGGTCTTGGTGCGCCCCAACTCAGGCGTCCATATGGGCGACGAGGGCCGAAAACACCTATAAATACCCCCCCTTCGCCTCATTCATTCGGCACATTCTCATCTTCTCTTCTCCCTCCACTCTCTCGCTAAGAGCTCGCACTCCGACACCCGAGGCAAACAATCCACTCGATCGTAATTCCGATAAAAAAGCGACATCGACGTTACTCCTCACCTTTGAGCATCCCACTCGATATCAAGGTGCCTGTGTTCGACTAGCTCAAGTCTAGTAGCGAAGCTTTGCCGGATTAGCCGCAGAACCGGTCCACAATAACGAAGCTCTGCCGGAATAGCCACAGGAAGGGTAAACGATAACGGAGCTCTTCCGGGGTCACTGGTCAAGCTAGGATGATTTGCCTGTTGAATTCGAGTCGTCACTAGGTTATCATCTAAACAAAACTTTCCATATTTGTACTTTCTTTTATTATGCACTACGATAACACTAGATGTGGACACTAGGTCCACAAACATCTACTAAAACACGTAACGTCCCAACCTCAACCACAAATGCTAAAACACACTAAATAGACCCAAATAATTCTGAGATCCGTTCTCAACTATCTATGCATCGAGTCCCGTTTAGTGTATACTCCGAGGGTGCAACTCCTCACAATGTGATTTACTTACATTCGCATTTACAGTTTTACATATGATTTATTGCTTTTATGACCTTATAATTGCATGCTAAATCACCTAACACGGAAGTCAAAACGTAAAACAACTAAAACTGAACAAAGCGATGGTCGTGTTCCGCATTAGTCCAGATGCTCGCCTTATTAAGTTCGACGCATCTCTATTAATACCGAACCGACGCATCTTAAGCAGAATACCAGGTAAGGTATACCACGAGAACGACTAATATCCGTATTATCACGTTAAAACTGACTTACTAATACCTATAATTTTAGTACTCTCTACTCTCCTATGTGCATCTTTTCAGGGCCTGCTTGTCACGTGAAATCGCATGCAAAGAATGTAAACACAACTATTTTGACGACAATACTTACTTGTCCTTAAACAACCGACATAGCAAAAGGCATAGGGTTAATACAACGGATGTTAAAGTATTTCCACCACAACAAAGGAACTAGGTTATCAGTCCACCGATTGATTAGTAGAGGCCGCTATAGTGCGGGCGGGATTGGATGTTGACATCTATCGGATGTTGGCTTCCCAATACGTACCCTCACCCCTTACTCAGAATCGACGGTTTTTGGATGTCCGTAACCATTGGCAATGAGAGTCATTCTAGGCATGAAGTGCTTTAAGGCTACAAGTCTTTATCTTTAGGTCCCGTGCCACTCAACTATGAGCCGGCAAGGGATCAAAGTTGACTTGAACGGTTTCCGAGTCCACATAATTGAGTCGGTGGCGACTCCACAAATCGGCAACGACTTCAGTTCACTAAAAAGGTCGCCTTACCAAATGAATCGGCCTTTAAACATTTACAACCACGACTCGATCGATTCCAAACGGAAACACGGGTGCCTGAACCCGTCTAGTACAAGTCCAGATCGTCATCCGAATCGAGGTCCGAAACATCGCCACGTACGCGAGATCGGACCGGCCCCCGACCGGGAGGGGGCCGCGTGGGTGGCCGCCGCCACACGATGAAAAACCAGGTCGGACCTACGCGGGCGCGCGCGGGGCGCCGGGCGGTGCGGACGGACGTCCACAGTTTGGCAACTCCGCTGGGCATTTGGAAACAAGTTTCCAGTGGTGGTGTAACTTGAACGAGGTCGGTGAAGCTCATTTCTTAGTTCCTAGTTTTGGTCACTACAGGTTTTGGCCCTAAAAAGCTCACCCTAACCGGTATCAGGACCAATCGACCTCTTCGCGGTAAGATCTTTAGGGACACGCGGAGAGATCTTCGGTTGACGCTCCGGCCGCCTAACGCGTAACCCGCGGGATTAATAAGCGGATAGTTCCGAACGAACGGCATGGCACTCGTCTCCCTAGATGATTTGTCAATGCCTAAGCAAAGACTATTCGTGGGCGGTAGCCTACCCTAACCTACCCGTGTCTGGATTCTTCATGAGTGTATGCATTCCTAGTTATGTGTAGTGTGTTTGCGAACAACCCAAATAAAATACTAAAAAAATCTGGATTCAACTACGCCAACATATTCAACCGCACCCAATTCCGTTTTCGAAAAAAATACCTCATCTTTTCAAAACGATCTTTTAAGCTACTCCGGTCAACTCACGATTTCTAAAAAGGGAAAAAAAACATTTTTAGATGCCGTCATCATGGCAAATTTTGCACTCACCACCTTCAAAAATAATATTTTTAATGCCATCACCTTGGCCAAATTAAAACCCGTCAACAACGAATACCGTTAATACATCCGAGATTCCCGATCAATGGAATCAAGGTATACCAAACGGTTACATTTAAAAAAAAATGTTTTTTTACACGCAAACCGTAAACCCAACCAAAGCTTCATTTAGTGAAGTCAAGGAACTAAAAAAACGGTCACACTTTCAAAACATTTTGTTTACAATGCACCCTCCCACCGTTAAATGCTAGCTAACGCAAAGAACGAACGTGGGTTACTAGTTTTAAGAGTTCTTCTAAAAAAAGGGGACGAAAGTTTTTTAAAACACTATTCACCACATAAATCCCTCACTAAGGATTTGGTCACACTTTTAAGAACACTGTCATTAGACTTCACGCTCTACCACGAGCATCACGTACACCACAAGTATCGAACTAGCTAATTAATAGTAGTTTCGATAAAAGCATCACATAATCAATTTCAAATCCGGTTCCCCTAAAGAACTCTGCTCCTTTCAAAAAGAACATTTACGTTTTGTCATCGCCGGATTCCCGATGCACACATATAGCAACACAATTCCACGTCACAAGTGATGTCATCCCGCCGTCGTTACACTATTTCTGCAAACCATCATTTTCAAATTTTTTGCCATGAATCGGTCGTTTTCAAAAGAAAAGCATAAATCAGAATTCTTTGATCTTGAGCCGGGATCGCGATCAACCTCTTACGTCATACAACCGTGTGTTTAACTGTCTGTGTTAGTTACTAGGATTACCTCTATTCGAGGTCTTACATTTTGGGTCGTCTCATTTCGAGAAGTACTCTTTAAAACCTCACCACTGAGGTTTATGTCAAATCGTCTCGTTGTAGAGACTTAAGGTTCAATAGGCGTTTCGCCGAATACACTTAGAGTCTAAAGCACCTGAGTCCCTAAGGCAACGACCACACACACGGGTCAAGGGTCTGATTCCCGCGTCGCTCAATTACGAGCATTCCTCGAGTTCCTAAACCACCCGATAGGACCCGACCTCATATTCCTTTCTTTTATCTACGAATGGCACCGAGTGGCAATGAAAGTAGCATCGAACAGCTCAATGCCTTGATGAACGTGGTCCATGGGATACTGGGGATAGTATCGTCGATTTCCTCCTCCATCGATGTCAAGCGTCGCCTTGAGGCCCTCGAAGGACCCGAGAGGAAACCCTAGGGAGGACCGATAAGTCGGGGACTGGTACTTAGTGGGGATCCGTATGTTGAATACGCCAAGCTCGCGCACCCTGTCGAGCCTACAGGCCTTCGCCGTCCCTTTAGGCAATTCACCGAATTGGGGGAATCCTACTCTGAAGCCCTCCAGAAACTGCAGGAGGCCTGGCTATTATGGCCAGTGGGACCCACCCTAGACCCACCTATAGAGAAGAGGGGACGGGTTGGAATCCGAACGCTTACTACTTGTACCATCAAGGCCAGGGGCATGAGACCCAAGTATGCACCGAGCTCAAGCATGAAGTGCAGGACCTGATTGATAAGGGGGTCTACGTCCCCGTGGGGTGTCTTCGGAGAAGGGCTGGCTCCAGGTACCAAGAGAGCGACCCGCGTAAACACCGGGAGCCCAATCAACGAATGTACCTCTAAAGACAAGTATAGCCGGTCCCAGGAAGGGTCTAGTTAATCTTAGGGCCTAGACTAAAATAATAATAATGTCTTCTCCCTTATCGAGTCTAGAGAGGTGCGAGGGAACATGTCCTCCACCTCCCCCCAAAACCAAAATCATGGGCATCTAGCCCGTCTTACTATCTATTAATAAAGTAACTCCTTTTTCCTTTTTTTTACAAACATGCCTCGACAATCGCTTAACATCTTTCAACAGTTTACTTTAACGCTTAAAAAGGCTCGACTTTATGTCATTTATCGATAACAACTGAGTAAAACGCAAGGGCTGCCACGAACAACCCACTCAACTTCACCCTAAAAAGGAAATCGGGAATAACAACCTTAGGTTCAACCAACCACTGACCAAACAATAAGTTTGCAAACGAACAAACCGCCACCCAACCAGACTCACCAATAACGCAGCCAAATACGAAGCTTGCCTAATAGGTCTAAAAGCAGTCGTATCTCCAGGAGTCAAAAACCTTAGAGTACATGGGGATTCATCCTTAGTGGTCAACCAAGCTATGGGTACCTGGAAAGTTTATAGCGAAGGCCTAACCCCATACCAAACCAAAGTGGAAACAATGTCCCGGGAATTCACCGAAATTGACTTTATACACATACCCCGTGAGGAAAACTAATTCGCTGATGCGTTATCCAAACTAGCCTCACTAATAAACATGCCCGATCACCTTTTCTCCATGCCATCTACGTAGAGAGAAGCGAACAACCAGCCTACATCCATAACCTCGAAACTGACGATACCCCGAAGAATCTTGGTACAAAGCAGTCCCAGACTTTAAAACCCACGGGTCATATCCATCCAACACTAACACCAAGAACAAAAGAGCCCTGCGAATACAAGCCAAACATTACGTCCTAAATCAAGGGTTACTATACAAACGAAGCCCACAAGGAGTCCTCCTTAGATGCATAGACAAAAACCAACCCGAGAGAGTCATGGAAGAGGTACATGACGGAGAGTGCGGACCCCACATGAGTGCACACCTACTAGCCCGAAAAATAATGAGACTGGGCTATTACTGGATTACCATAGAGACAGACTGTCGACGTCACGTTTGCCACTGCCACAATTGCCAAATATTTGCCAACATCCAACACCTACCTCCTAACCCTCTACACACTATAGCCACACCCTGGCCTTTCTCTACTTGGGGGATAGACATCATAGGAAAAGTACACCCATCCGGGACCGGCGGACACTGCTTTATATTAGTGGCCGTCGATAATTTCACCAAATGGGTAGAGGCTGCCTCTTACACCGTACTAACCTCAAAACAAGTAGTCAAATTCTTACAAAACAACATTATCTGCCGGTACGGTATACCTCATGAAATCATCAGTGACCAGGGGGCTCACTTCAGGGCCGACACCCAAAAGCTCCTAGACAAATACAAAATCCAAAGACACAAATCCTCTCCATATAGACCGCAAACAAACGGGGCCGTAGAAGCAGTCAACAAAACCATAACCACAATCCTTAAGAAAATGATAGACAACTACCGGGATTGGCCAAACAAAATCCCCTTCGCCTTATGGGGGTACTGAACATCGTATCGAACATCCACTGGAACCACACCATATTACCTAACCTACGGCTCCGAAGCCGTCCAACCAATAGAGCTAGAAATACCGTCACTAAGGATATTGGCCGAGAGGGATATCCCCGAAGAAGAATGAAACCAAAAACGATATGACGAGCTAATACTCTTAGACGAACGTAGGATACATGACCTATCCAACGTACAAGCTTACAAAAAACGAATCCAGCGAGCCTTTAACAAACGAGTGAAATCCCGAAACATACACGAGGGAGATTTAGTAATTAAGTCCATTAGAGCACCCCTTCCCGTTGACCCTAGAGGGAAATTCAAACCAAATTGGGCGGGCCCCTACCTCGTGAAGAAAATACTCTCAGGGGGCGTCGTGATCCTCACCGACCTAGACGGTTAAGAGTTCTCAACCCCAACCAACATGGATCAGCTCAAACGATACTACCCGTAGACACCCTGACAACCACATTCCGACCTCCGACTTTCGGGGAAGCCATGCGAAACATAAAAAAAAAACAAAAAAAAAGCAAAAAAACAAAAAAAATCCAAGTTCGCATCGATAAATAGCAAAAACGAGTCTAAAGCAAAAATCACTCACACTTTTCGAAAGAACTACGAACCTGGTTTGATTCCGCCTAGAAGCGGATACGTAGGCAACCCTTCTCCGGGTACAACCAAAAAAAAAAGAGATCGGTTACTCGATTCATGTACAAACCGGGACTCCTTCCACGTCCCGGCCAACGAGTGATGTAAAATGACGAAGCACAAATGACGAGCTGAGGACGGAGTGAAAATCCGAAAGGGCGCCCCGGGCAAAAAGAAGAAACGAGTTGCGAGCCGTCGTAAAAAAAAATGACGAGCCGAAGACGGGGTAAAAACCCGAAAGGGCGCCCCGGGCAAAATGAAGAAACTAGTTGCGAGCCGTCAAAAAAAAGAAGCGAAAAAAAAAGAAAAAAATCGGTGAGCCGAGGACAGGGTGAAAACCCGAAAGGGCACCCCGGGAAAAATGAAGAATCGAGTTGCGTGCCACCACGGAAAAAAACGAAAAATATACGTGCTTCTAATTATTAACAAAATTCGGTTAAATCGAGCCTTTGTTGAGGCATTTACATTAAGCATCCGAAATCCGGACATCCCGGAAATCAACAACGTGTCAAAGCTCCACAAAAAACTAGTAATTATACGCCACATAATATCAACTAATAACACATAATACAAATGACTGGGCTCTACCGGTCCAACCTTTTCTTCCCCTTGTCATTCGGTTGAGCCCGCTTGTGTTTCTCATCTTCGAGCCTCTGAATACAAGTTTCTACTGCCCTAGCCAAAGGGGAGCCCAGCCAATCCCGCTTTCCTTCCTCTTCCATGCTTTTGATATGGGTCTCGTTAGTCTTGGCCCGCTTAAATAAACTGACGGAAATAGGATCGGTAACCTGTCTTTGGTCAGGCACTTAGTGGCAATCCTTCGAGTCACCTCCTCACCTCTTAGTGGTGCTATCTTCCTAACTTTTAAGTTTATCTGTCCTGATGGGTGTTCACAAACCCTCCGTAGGAAGGAAGCATTGTCGGTCGGTCGAACAACGGGACGCAAGAACCTCTGCTCCCAAGACATCCTAAATTTCCTAAACAAATCCTCTGTCCATGGGTCAGAACTGGAAATAACCTTAGCATCCTTGGGAATGGAAGGTCTAACACACATTTGACTTGACAACATACCCGGGTAAACATAAACCTGTTCCCTCATGGATAGTATTAGCAAAGCCCAGGTCGAAGACGAAAATGGAAACCCGCCACGCCTATTAATATTCCACCACGGGATGGACCACCGAATGACCACATCCCCTTTGGCCAAATAGGAAAGCCATTCCTTTTCCTTGTGACCCTTGCCTCACACCTGCGCTGTCTTCCGACCCGTGAAACCCTTAAGTTATAACCTTTGATGCATCGGGGAGGATCGACTAAACCAAGCTGTTCTTGCAACCAAACCTGTACAAAACACGACAAAACATCACACCTCCAATCCAAAGCGACCACAAAACAAAGAAAACCAAGCTACAGAAACATAGCACGAAGAAAAAACACACCTGTAAAATGATCCTGGAACCTCGGAAAGATGTATCGTGGAGTCGAGCAAGAGCATTAAGACCTAGAATAAGCTCACCCAAAATAAGCAAAGAAGGTGATCGTCCATGTTCCATCCCCATCACCACATCCAAAACTCGAGGGTTACCCCAGCCTTCACGCGCCCTCGCATCCTCAAAAAGATGATAACAAGCCATCGCAACATTAAAAGCGCGTCTACGTGCTAAGGCCGAAACATGATGAGAGCCGACCTGTGAGAACGTCTTAGAAAGCAATTTTAAATTAATGTCATCCCTACCAAAATAACCTTTAGCCTCCTCCAATGACGAAAGATCCAAAAAAGGGTAAAACCTCTCCACGTAAGCGTCATCCCCGTAAGGCACACAAGGTCGAACCGAGCTCCACCCACCTATAGCATCTATCTTTTCGGAAAAAGGACAAATTTAACCCCCGGGAAAAGCAAAAACATGGCTCTTCGAGTACCAAAACATAGAGCATGCCAATAAGAAGTCATCCTGTGTCTTAACTCGACTTAGCCCGATAACCACTAACAAACCATCATTTGAACAAATCTCGGGGTCAAATTTCTTAAAAGAACTAGCCCACTCGGTAAGGATATTCCCAAAACCCGGCATGACACTAAATATAGACGTGCTAGACTCTATGGATATCCTAGTATGTCTGAAACAAGCACCCACAACCCGTATATATAGCCCTAACCCCACAAGAATTAGGAAACAACAAAAATTTTCATAACCCGGACCCGAACCGCCTCGGCCCAGGCGCCCGAATATCCGGCCGCCCGAGCCTAGGTGACTCTGGAACCGAGAGCATCGGCCCAAGCGCCCATATCTAGGCGGGCAGC
This sequence comes from Agrostemma githago, assembly GCA_958450325.1. Taxonomy (NCBI): domain Eukaryota; kingdom Viridiplantae; phylum Streptophyta; class Magnoliopsida; order Caryophyllales; family Caryophyllaceae; genus Agrostemma; species Agrostemma githago. The sequence continues at coordinate 59,062,239 of OY288240.1, forward strand.
ATCTAGAGCAACCCCAAAGGTAGGAACACCGATCCCGCATCATAACCATGGCTACCACATGACACCCCGGACATCGTGAACGACCTCCCGAAGCCGTTAAAACCCGCTCCGATAACCGAAGCACCCATGCAGGGACCGCAGGAATGCAAGTTCACCCGTCTAACGTTCCACACTTAGGCGTTTTGTTTTGTTTTTTTTAGGGGGATAAGCTACCCCACCTAGGCGTGTTGTAGCCTGTTAACGGTCATCGTCAAGTTACGTCTGTAGCCTAACAAGGCAATATTATGAATATGCAAAAAGTGGTCTAACTTTTTTTTTTCAAAAGTTGCCCGAATTTTAAACTTCGATTTAGTTCTGAATGTCAAAGAACTAAACTCATCTCCTAATATACTCGGTCAGAACACGTTAATGTTTTACGTTAGCATTTTACATCTCGCCCATCTCGAGTCAAAACATTTTAATCGACGTACTATCTTCCGATTCTCGGCTCAAACTAACGCATTTCAAAACATCCAAAAGGAACTGTTTTCATACTTTTGTGCAACGCCAACGCACCCTAAACTAGGTCAGATCGCAAATGAATAAACACAAAAGTGATTACTTGTCAATCTAGGTAAACAATTTGCCGAACGAAAACACAAGACTAATACGACTAATTCAAGTACTAAAATTAAAAAACAAATATAAAACATATACAAATTCATACACAAATCGAGGCTAGGAAGGACCCCTAGAAGCTGCGCCAATGGCTATCACTACCTCACAAAGGTTGTCATCTAAACCTAGATCCTCCAAGTCTATAAGAGGAGACTCTCTACCATCAATTCCCGACAACATGTCTAAGGTAGCCGTCTCGGGGACTCCTCCGATCTCCTCGTTAGCACCCGTAGCCTCAGCCTCCCTTTCGATCTGATGCTTTGCTTCGCCCCGCGCATAGGTCTCACACTGAAACCGAGCCAGCTGATTCTTTAGCAAGGCGATCTCGTTAGCCCGAGATTGTAGGAGCCATTGTGCTTGAGCCGCCTCCGCCTCGAACTCGGTCACCCAAGTCTCCAGCTGCCCCACCATATCCGGGACATCCTACAAGTACACTTAAACATTAGGAAGGTACACCAACAGCCTAGAAAACCACCCTAGTCATGCAAACTCACCGATTGAGGCTCCGAAGTATCACGGGAAACCCTCGAGGCAAAGACCCGGAAGCAGTTGGCGGCCTGCCATTCTGCCACAACCGCTGATGGCAACCCGAGGAAACCTGAGAGATGAAACCATAAAGTTAGGCAAACCGACCCTAATTCTTAAAGCCAAAATGAAAAAGAACGAAGACCAAAACTCACCCGGTACACCCGGTCACGCCACTCTATCCCGGCGTCTATCTCCTCAGCAGAACACGGGGGGAGAGGCTCGTTGAAAGGTGTCCCAGCCGCATCCACCCTAAGCAACGTCAGGGGAAAATCTGGGGGTTGGATTTCATTAGCCGGATCGACCAGCTGAGAAACTAACAGATTGGTCAGTCAGGGGGCAAGGAAACAACAAACCACAAAACAAATCTTAGAACCAAAATTAGAACATTACCACGAGGCAGTACCAAGCTAACCGCTGGGTGACGTGAGATAGGTAGGAGGCACTTGGCACCAAGAGAGCATCGCTTCCTTCTCCGTCCCTATCCTCGATGATCTCTGCGGAGGTCGGTGGTCTAAAAATTGTTCGGGGAGGATCAACCAGCACCCTGAAGTCGTCGTATAGGCACTGACGTACCAACCGCTCGCCCAAATAACAAATTGGGCGAAACAACACAGGAAGGAGCATCCTCCTGTAACTTCTAGGCCTCAGCTCCGTGGCCATGTATTCTGGTACGCCCTCATAACCAGCCCAAGGGCGGGCCACAAACTTCACAAATAAAACCAACACTCCGATAAGTCCTAAACCTTGAGGGCTACTAAAGTAGGTAGGACATAAAGGAAAACTTACATCCCTGAGGCTTAGCTAGTTGACCAGCGCGTTCTCCGACGGGTAGTGGCTAGTAGTGCTCTTAGGCTAAGCCAGCCTCCACTCGATCCCCGCCGGGAATCTCTTCGGATGAACCCTCACCGTCTTAAGTGCAAGGCAGGGAAAGTAAGAATAGATCCAAGCCTGCAACAAACTCAAAATACATTTAGCAACACTACGCCAAAACTGAGTAGAACTCGAGATACAAGAGTGAGAATAGTAGCTAACCTCCAGTATAAGGCCCGGACCCACAATGGGCACAGCTGAGGACGACTCTATCGCCAACGACCTCACCATGACTTGCAGGCAGCGAGTCATCTCCACGAAAGCCGCGGTCACCCAATCATAACGTCCTAGCTGAGCCAGATCAGCTAGGAGAGGCAAAATCCTAGTGCTAAACCTCTCGCCTTTATTCGAGAAGTGGGTCGACCCTAGGAAGTACCACAACCACAACCGGGCATCCTACTCCGGCGTTTTGGGTTCCCGACCCTCTAACACCGCCACTCGCTCGAAGTGATCGGTGATGTACGAGCTCACCAAAGCATGAGGCGCACTATATGCGTCACGCGGTAAACAGTCCCCGATGAGGCCCCGCACCTCATCACTATCTAGCCTAGGGCCTTCAACGGCCCACCTAATAATATCCGAACCCCAGGGCAAAACGGTAATCATCCCAAAGTCCTCTAGTGTCATCCCAACCTCCCCACAGGCCATGTGGAAGGTCGAGGTAGTATCGTGGAAGCGATCTATCAACGCTCTAATCACCATAAGGTTGCACTTAGTCTTGCAACCCACCAACCTAACCCACTGCTCAACCACAAAACCTAGGGCGGTCCTTGCGATGATCCTCTTTACCGCGGGGGTTAACTTCTGAAAGTAAACCTCGAGACACGTAGTAAATCCCGAGAAAGTCCTCATCGGACCTGGGAGCTACAAACCAAAACCACACAGGTATATGATGGAAGGGATTTGTCGTGGATCCCTACACCAAATAAAACCAACTAATCATAACTAGGTAGCTAGGGGAAGTCGGGTCGATCCACGGAGACGGAAAAAGGGTCTAGACTAAGTTCACCTAAGGACTAAACTATGTCAACAAAGCTAAACAACTAAAACAATGAAGGGGATAAAACTATGACTAAGAATAAACTAAGTGTAACAACTAAAGCTAAAAGATTCAACAAACTAGAGGAACAATAGGTAAGAAGATGAAGAAATAAATTAGGAAAGAATTAGGATTAGGTTGGGTTCAAAGGTGATGAGACGATTAAGGAAGAGCAAAGGTGAAGGGGTAGTCAAGCTATCTAGGTATAATCCGGGCTTTCGCTCCAAAACCGAACTAGAGGTTCCTCACTCTCGCGCAAGAACCCATCCTAGCAACATACAAGGTCACAAGAAGAAGGCAAGAAAACATGTATTTGCAACTACAAGTCATTCAAACATTTCATCAAACTTGACCTATGCATACAACTGAGAAGCAACCAAAAGTTCCACCAACAATCTAAACAAACCCTTAATAACCCATTAAGACGCCCAATTCCCCTACTAATCCTAGCAAGGAAATCTACTCACACATATCTAATCTAAAACTAACATAAACAACAGAAATCAACATAAGAACAAAAACATTCATTATGAAGATTAAACAACGATGAACACCAAACAATAGATGAATATGAAAACTTTACTAACTATGAAGGATTAAGAGAAAAGAAAGAAGAAAGATTATACCAACTAAACAAGGAAGAATAAAAGGAGAGAACTTTGAATAAAATCAACCCAAGGGATACTCAATGTTGTCAAGATTGAATAATCCACTACAAGTCTTCAAGAATCCGAAGATGAAACTAGGATTAACACTAAATTAAGAAGTAATTTAGCTAATCTACACTAATCTAAGCCAATCTAACCTAAAGTAGTCTAGGGTTTAGTCGATGTAAGGTAGAGTCATCAAAAAGTCCTTAAAACAATACAAGAGGGGGTTATATATAGGGTTACACGAATGAAGGGGGGGTGAAAAAATGAAACACGGGCTGAACTGGGCCTTTCCCGGCCAGGAAGGGATGATCCCGGTCGGGAAGAGATCCATCTCGGTCGGGAAGATCATCATCCCGGCCGGGAAGGCCCTCCAGGAGCGCTGTCTTGCTCGTCACTTCATCCCGGTCGTGATGGATGTGTTCCCGATCGGGATGGGTCATGTAGGCTTCAAATATGGTCCCATAGGTCCGCACTTTCTCTTCCTAGGCTTCTTATCGACTCTCGGTGCTCGGGAATGGGCTCCAAGGGACTGGGGATCGAGTCTAAGACACCGAGTCATCGTCACTTCTCTGCGTTGGCTCCATATGCGTCGGAAACGAGTCGAAATCGTTCTATTTCTCCATGATAGACCTTTGGAACCTAAAACAAGCTGGAAGAAGCGTAAGTAGCCTCAAAAATGCTCCAAAGAGCGATTCCACAAGAGAAACCGGGACCGAACATATGAAATAAGCACTACAAAACAACACTTATCAACTCCCCCACACTTAACCCTTACTCGCCCTCGAGTAAGCACGAACTAACTAACTAATTAAGACAAATTAAACTACTAGCCGAGCGGGCATTAGCGCACCCTACACCCTTTCAACTCACGCGAGAACACTTAGAGGAAAAGTGCTCTCCGCAAGGCCATTGAGGTCTTACGACAAAACTGCGGACACAACCGAACACGAAAACACATAAACACACAAACAATCAAACAAACAAACAATCAATCGGTTGCATCCAAGAAGAAACAAATACCGCTTCCCTCAACAAAGCGGTGAAAGAATCACCGGTTAAGGACTTAAGGCAAGTGACAACACTCCCAAGCTAATAACACAAGTCGATATGGACGAAACCCTAATAGTATGACAACAAAGCAATAAAAACGTTGGTACCTTACCTAGTTCCTCCTAACCTTCTAAGAGCGCACCACGGGACGATAGGCGGGATGGAAAAAGGATGAACCACGGAGTTAGTTGACACTGTAGGTAAAGTGAAACCCCGCCCCCTTTAGCGATGAGCCAAGAGGGTCGTCCCATGCTCAAAAATAGCCTAACTAGTCCATGTAAAAAGGTGGATATGGTTGCAAATGAGGGAAGACCGACCATTACCGCTATCATCCTTCCTAGGGACTCGGTCCTTTGGTAGGCTCTTCACGATAACAGTCGGTAAAAGGCTTATTTTTGAGGGGGTGAGAATTTTTTTGTGAAATGATTTTCTTTGGCATATTTCTTTTATATTTTGCTTTTGAGTTGCTATGCCATTTCTTTTTCTTCTTTTGTATTTTGTTTTTGATTTTTTGTGCCTTTTCTTTTTCTTCTTTCTTTTCATTATTTTCTTTCATTCTTTTTCTCTTTCTTTCTCTTTTTGACTTGGTTTGCCTTTTGGATAAATCTTGTATTGTAGGCATTTGTCACAACCAAGTGTAGAAACCTCAACAAAATTGCAACTTATTTGTGGAAATGTGTAGAAGGTAGGGAAATGGGTGAGTCGGGCGCGCTTTCCCTTCAAACCCACAAAAAGGGGGAAACTTGGACTAATCAAACAATTTCGAACATGGTCACCTAAGAGAAGGGACTCGGCAACCAAGGCCTTTTCACTCCGTGGGTGGACAAAGTGGTCAAAATGCGAATCCCGCAGTAAATCCCTAGTAGACTAGGTGGACTCAAGGTAAGAAACCAACGAAACTATTGATTTATAGTCATTCTACTAGACTAAAGTGCAAGACTCGATTCTTATCACTAGAAAGGGAAAGTAACCCTTGCGCACTATCCTCAAAACCGGGTTTTTGAAAACCTTTTCTACACTAGACTCACAAACTATACATAACAAAACAAAGACAAAAGAAAACGAGACAAACAAAACAAAACAAAATAAAACAAACACAAACAAAAAGAATGAACAAACACCACCCCGAAGCTTCCAAGCAAGCGACCAATTCAATCCACAACTCCAAAAAGCTCCACGCGAGCACACACCATCACAAATCATCCTCCAAACTCCACAAAAAAGGAAAAAGGAGAAAGAAATGAAAGGATATTACAGAATGTCTTGAGCTTTCCGAAACTTATCGGCGATCACGCAACCTACAAGAAAATCGGGGGAGGGCAAAACACACAACACAACAAATATACGACACAAAGACTCAAAAGAAAAAGACACAAAAGAAAATCTTTTTGGCTTTTTATGTAAATTTTCAAATTTTTAGGAATTTTTAAGATTTTTCGAAAAAACTACGAAAATAAAACTAAACTAGACTAAGATATCGCTCCCCCACACTTAAACCGAGCAATGTCCTCATGCTCGATCGGTAGTGTGTGGAGACACTAAAAAGAAGAGAAAAAGGGAAAATGAAGCAAAAAGTTAAAAATCAAAGTGAAGAAAGGGTAGAATGTGTCCGGCCAGGGTGTATTCAAGTCACCAAGGGCCAGACGAGAAAAGATATGGATGGGGAAAGAAATAAAATGAAGAAAATAAAAGGAAATAGGAGGGGAGGGCTAGGTGTAATCAAGTCACCTAGCCCAGATTCCGTCCAAATCCGACTAATTTCTACCAAGAAATGAATAAAAATAAAGAAAAAGTGAAAAGACTTGTCAATTTGGATTTTTTAAATGATTCTCGATGTAATCACGTCATCGAGAATCGGGAGCAATAACCATAAAGGCCTCGAGGGCCACCGTGACAACAAAATGATAAAGGGAAGGGGAACATAGAAAGAAAGACTAGCAATAAAAGACGGAAAAGAAAGGAGAGTCGCCTACCAAACGGTTAGCAACTCAATTATCTCCATCGTCTCAATGATCGTTATCGGCACTTTGCTTGTCTTCATCATTGAAATTCCTCCTCTTCCTAAATGTAGTGGCACGGTAGGAGCAACGGGCTTGTAATGGTGTGAATGAGGTTGGGATTTGAGGGGAAACACGGTGTATAGTGATGAGAAGTTAAGATGAAGGTGTATAATTGAAGTGTAAGGGTGCAATGATAGTGACAAAGGTGAGTAGGGAGGTTGGGAGGGGGTATAAAGCGGTGGGGTGGGGCTTAAATGAAGAAAAGAAGGCGAAAACCACCTAAGGCTCTCCTTCCCGGTCGGGAATAACCCTTCCCGGTCGGGAATAACCCTTCCCGGTCGGGAATAACCCTTCCCGGTCGGGAAGCTCACCCTTCTCGAGCGGGATGGCCTCACAGTGGGCTGTCTTTTAGAGCACAACTCGTCCCGGTCGGGAAGACATCTATCTCGAGCGGGATGCTTCTCTAACTCTTCATTCCCTTAGATTCTACCAAGTCTTCCACTCTTAGAACACTACCAACTACGGGATACAAATCCCGTCCCCAAAAGCTTATAAAAAGCTCAAAAACCAACTTCCTCCACCAAGCATAAAAGCTTCTATCATCCAACAACTCTTCAAAACTCTTCATCTTCACTTCAAACCTATCAAGTAAACTCAAAAATTTCCATCAAAACTCCCTCCCTCACATCACTCATCAAAATACCAAACAACAAGAATTCCACAAAACATACAAAGCAATCCTAGAAAACAAACAAACCACACAAATACAAACACAAAAGCTCAAAAGAAGAGGAAAGGGGAATATAGAACATGACGGTTCTTGAGGAACTCCGTCAAACCGAGGATGGTGGAGTATTCATTCTTATCCATAGTGCTCAAGGGCTCGGAGGAGCAAGTCAAATGCTTGAGCCACATCATAATGAGGGCTCATTGAGTACCCAAGCCAAGCTATCCTCCAAAGCCTCCAAATCGGAAGCGAGAAGTAGTCGTCCAAAGACCCATTGTCTTATTTCATGTAGTCTTCGGGGTCTTTCCATCCTAAAAGCTTTAGCGACCTCTTCCTCTCTAAGCACCGTCTCCAACCACAAGCAAGCATCAAATATCTAGCACAAGAGAGTCAAAAGGCGGTTTCGACCTCATTTCCCTATTGCACACCTTCATATCTTCCTCAAGTTGTGGGTTCCCATCTTCAAGTCTCAAAGCATCACTTGTCCTCATATCATCTGGAAGAAGAGAATTGAAACTTCCACCGGCGGTTTCAATCTTTTCTAAATCAAAGCTTCGCTTTCTTGCAAGAGGCTCATGATGCTTTTCCATATTTTCGCACAAGGGTAACTTGAGTTCATCATTTCCACCCCATGACTTCACAACTCCTACCACCTCATTCAACTCATCCCAAAGCTCCATATTCTCAATGATAGGCTCATTAGGAGCGCCATGAAGGTCAAGAGGAGGGCAAGTGGAGGGGATTGAAGTTTCAACAAGTATGGAGGGGATAGACTCTTGAATTTCCTCTTTTTTATCGGTGTTTTCATCAATAAAACTCTTCAAATTCCCATTAACCTCGTCCAATTCTTCACCAACAATGCCTTCATCAAGGGTTATTTCCTCATTCGTCTCATCTTGGGTAGGCAATCGAGGTTCTTCATAGCAAGTCTCGCTTCTCAAAGGGAATTCATTAGCGGCTTCATCATTGGGTTGTTCCCCTTCTCTAAATGAACATCCTTCATCAGGTTGTGAAGTTCGAGTTAAAAACATTAAGGTTTGAGCCGCTATAGCATTTAATCTAGCCTTACGCTCCTCATTTTCCCTTTGAATTTGGGCCATCATTTCATATTGTTCCTTTTGCATTTGGATGGCCATTTCTTGTTGGCTCTTTTGCATTTGAAGAATCGATTGAAATAACTCCAAGTTGTGCATTTGGGGGTCATTGGGGTTTTGGAGTGCTACTTGAAAACCTTGATGATGCCCAAGGGGTGGGGCATCATATGGTTGAGGTTGAGATGATTGGTAGTATTGTGGGTTTTTGGGCTCATAATGTGGTTGAGGTGAAGGGTAATATGGTGGGTTTTGGGGAGATTGACTTCCATATGAAGAGTTACGATGAAACATGGTGGGTTCATGATGATAATTTGAGTAATAATCACCATGATCATACGATTGATAATCATTCACTTGTTGGAAGCCGTTTCCATGCTCTTGAAACTCATACCCACGAGTTTCTTGATTACCCCAAGAAGCTTGATAGTAGTTAGGAGACGTCATGACATAGCTTTGATTCATAGAGGGAGAAGAGGAATACATGGTGGCCTCCATGCATGGGTAGGGAGTTTAGATCAATCCTCACGTTTTGCTCAAAATCGTTGCTTGTACTCGATTGAGAACCTCTCAATCTAGCAACCGTCCATTGACGAAGGTTTCGAAAAAAAACCTTTCCGGCTCTGCGTTGTAAAGAAGAGGATGGTCACCACCTCTAGGCATAAACTGTAGACTAGAAGCAAACGTGAGAAGTCTAGTGCTTTTTGGGAACTAGACAAGAAGGAAATAAACTTCACACACACAAGAAGCAAAAGAAAACAAAGAAAAACACAAACACAAAGACAAAGTCAAGTAAATAAGCAAACGAAGTCTAAACTAGCACCGTCTCCGGCAACGACGCCAAATTGATGGAAGGGATTTGTCTTGGATCCCTACACCAAATAAAACCAAATAATCCTAACTAGGTAGCTAGGGAAGGTCGGGTCGATCCACGGAGACTGAAAAAGGGTCTAGACTAAGTTCACCTAAGGTCTAAACTATGTCAACAAAGCTAAACAACTAAAACAATGAAGGGGGATTAAACTATGACTAAGAATAAACTAAGTATAACAACTAAAGCTAAAAGATTCAACAAACTAGAGGAACAATAGGTAAGAAGATGAAGAAATCAATAAGGAAAGAACTAGAATTAGGTTGGGTTCAAGGGTGATGAGACGATCAAGGAAGAGCAAAGTTGAAGGGGTAGTCAAGCTATCTAGGTATAATCCGTGCTCTCGCTCCAAAACCGACCTAGAGGTTCCTCGCTCTCGCGCAAGAACCCATCCTAGCGACATACAAGGTCACAAGAAGAAGGCAAGAAAACATGTATTTGCAACTACAAGTCATTCAAGCATTTCATCAAACATGACCCATGCATACAACTAAGAAGCAACCAAAACTTTCACCAACAATCTAAACAAACCCTTAATCACCCATTAAGACACCCAATCCCCCTACTAATCCTAGCAAGGAAATCTACTCACACATATCTAAACTAAAACTAACATAAACAAGAGAAAGCAACATAAGAACAAAAACATTCATTATAAAGATTAAACAAGAAAGAACACCAAACAATAGATGAAGATGAAAACTTTACTAACTATGAAGGATTAAGAGAAAAGAGAGAAGAAAGATTATACCAACTAAACAAGGAAGAATGAAAGGAGAGAACTTTGAATAAAATCAACCCAAGGGATACTCAATGTTGTCAAGATTGAATAATCCACTACAAGTCTTCAAGAATTCAAAGATGAAACTAGGATTAACACTAAATTAAGGAGTAATTTAGCTAATCTACACTAATCGAAGCTAATCTAACCTAAAGTAGTCTAGGATTAAGTGGATGTAAGGTAGAGTCATCAAAAAGTCCTTAAAACAATACAAGAAGGGGGTATATATAGGGTTACACGAATGAAGGGGGGCGAAAAAATGAAACACAGGCTGAACTGGGCCCTTTCCGGCCGGGAAGGGATGATCGCGGTCGGGAAGGGACCAATCCCGGTCGGGAAGCTCGTCATCCCGGCCGAGAAGGCCCTCCGGGAGCGCTGTCTTGCTTGTCACTTCATCCCGGTCATGATGTATGTGTTCCCGACCGGGATGGGTCATGTACGCTTCAAATATGGTCCCATAGGTCCCCACTTGCTCTTCCTAGGCTTCTTATCGACTCTCGGTGCTCGGAAATGGGATCCAAGGGACTCAGGATCGAGTCCAAGCCACCGAGTCATCGTCGCTTCTCTTCGTTGGCTCCATATGCGTCGAAAACGAGTCAGAATCGTTCCATTTCTCCATGATAGGCCTTTGGAATCTAAAACAAGCTAGAAGAAGCGTAAGTACCCTCGAAACTGCTCCAAAGAGCGATTCCACATGAGAAACCGGTACCAAACACAAGAAATAAGCACTGCAAAACAACACTTATCGGTATAAACAAAATAAACCTAACCTAACCCGAGCCAAAAATCTAAGACATAGCTAATCAGCACAAACCGAGCACTCACCAGACTCAGCACGACGCGGTGAGAAATGTGAAGGTCAAGATGAAATAGCAGCTGATGACCATCCCAGTCCCGAGCCCACTCGGGATCCTTGTAACTAATATCCTCATCCTCCAGTACAGGAACCGGAACATGAGCCCTCCTAGCAACCGTCTCCAGAAGCCTACGCTTTCTCACCCTATCAAAATCGGCCTCATTAATGGCCTCATTGTCGCGACGCTGAGACGAGAAACTCCGTCGTCTCCTACGAATCCCTCGGGGAGTCTGTGAACTCGTCCCGACAGTCTCATCACTAGGAGCTCCCTCGGGACGCTCGGTGTTACCTCTTACTACAAAATCAAACAAAAAGAAAATTCGTGCCTCAGGTCAGGCTAAAGCAGCTCAAACTAGATAAAAATAGGGTCAAAATATCGGATAAGGATATCAAAATTCCGAAAAGGCTGCTAACACCCATTTTTGATCCCGGTAACGATGAAAGTGGTTTTGGGAAAATGCGGCATCGTTACTACACCATTTGGTCCGTCTTAAGACACACAAAACCTCACGGAGAGTCCTAAAAGTCATCCTAGCCCATAAGAATCGAAAAGAGAGCTACCCACATCCTCACAAACACTATTTGAATGAGATTACACAAAATAAATACGGGAATAATCGGAAAACAGTCCTTAACCCTAGCATTCCAAACACATTTCCATAGGGAGCCATTGTCGCACCTCAAAAACCCCTATCGAACTTATAACTACCCTAACAAGCTCTAATCGACTCTAATTTAACAATGGGACTAAGCACAAGCATCGAAACTTAACGAATCAAAAACCCCCAAATCAATTTTCTAGGGTTTTCAAGAAAACAAGCTCATAATCAATCAAATCAAGCAAAAACGACAATAAACAAGTAAAGAACGTTTTCCCGGAGTCAACATTGTCACGTACGACAGAAAATTGAGACGAATTTTGCAAGAAAAGTTGAGAAATCGGCTTTGAGGCGAAAGGGGCGACACGTTCGAGTTTTGTGTTGAATGAAACGATCGCCCCAATTCTCGTTTACTTAAACAGACCCGGTCCACGAAACCCCGACCGCCCCAAGTGACGCGCCTGATTCCTAGCAGGCTGGGGGCTAGACGCCTGACTTTTAGGGCGCAGATGGATGCGCGTCCGAGCAGCCCAGTACAGACTAAAAGAAAAACAAACGAGACTCTAAGTTCGATACACATGAAACACACACCTTTTAAGACAAGAAAAATGACAATAAAGAAGCAATTACTAATCAAATTCGACAAAACACGCTCGATAACAAGAAAAGGATAAGAACCGCACTTAACACGAACACTGCGCCCGAACGCGCAACAAAACAGTCTAAACCGAACTAATCTAAACACGCTCTAAACAAATCTCAAATGCACAACAAACTAAAACAAAGCAGAAACAAACCCAAACAAAATAAGACAAACTCACAAAATAAAAACAATTAACTTAAACAAGTAGGCAAACAACAGTTTCTCGCTCAAAGGGTCTTAGTTATCCGAGGGTCGACGGAGTCTGAAACCTCCACAGCAATTTGTCGAGTGGATACCAACACCCTTGACAACAATTTATCGAGTGGATACTAACGCCCTCGAAGGAGTCTGAAACCTCCACAGCAATTTGTCGAGTGGATACCAACGCCCTCGACAGCAATTTCTCGAGTGGATACTAACGCCCTCGAAGGAGTTTGAAACCTCCATAGCAATTTGTCGAGTGGATACTGACGCCCTCGACAACAATTTTTCGAGTAGATACCAACGCTCTCGAAGGATTCTGATACCTCCACAGCATTTTTTCATTCGAGAGAAGACCGACGCCCTCGAATGGTCCGTTTTGTCCTAGGGGTCATAGGCATCCCGAAAGACATCTACTCGAGTGGAGACTAACGCCCTCGAGTAGTTTATCTCGTTTTGTTTTGTCCTAGGAGTCAGAGGCATCCCGAAAGACAGCTACTCGAGTGGAGACTGACGCTCTCTAGTAGTTTATCTCATTTTGTTTTGTCCAAGGGGTCAGAGGCATCCCGAAAGACAGCTATTCAAGTGGAGACTGACGCCCTCGAATTGTTTTATCCCATATTGTTTTGTCCTAGGGGTCAGAGGCATCCCGAGAGACAGCTATTCGAGTGGAGACTGACGCCCTCGAATATTTTTATCTCATTTTGTTTTGACCTAGGGGTCATTGGCCTCCCAAAGATAGGTGTTTGAGTGGAGAGTGACACCCTCGAACATTTTTGTTTCACTTTATTTCGCCCAAGGGGTCACAAGCATCCCGAAGACGACCGCTCGAGTGGAGACTGACGCCCTCGAACGTTTTTTTTTATCAAGGGTTCACAAGCATCCCAAAAACATTTGTTCAAATGGAAGCCAACACGTATGAGCATTCTTTGCACTTACGCTTAACGCGTTACCTACAACACGAAAACATTTAAAATTAAAAGAACTTAAAAGGTAAAAGCGCTCAAGCATGAAAAACTGAAGAACAAGATGACATGCAACGGCCCGGGCCCAAGCAAGGAACCACGAGCAATGCTGTCAGGTATGATTCCTAAGCCGGCGCCTCAGCTGTCGAGCCTCAACACGCAGTCCAATGGACTTAAAACGACCCGACCGGACAGCCACCAGGTCGTAATCTTCGATTGACCTGGGCGGCTATACTTTGACTTTCGCCTTGTCCAAGCCTCAGTCAAAGTGGGGGCTTCTGTAGACACCCAGATTTGGACTTGGTGGCTGCAGAAGTGCCCAACAAACACCCGATGACGATAGGACTGCAACGCAACGTAGGTTCGCGATGTTTTGTGTAGTTTTTGTATAGAACGGATCAAATAATTACTCGGAAAAATTAAAACTAACATGATGGCAGCCATAGTCGTGTCGTTACGGTCACATAGACACTAATTAGTGTCAATTCCAACACCGGGACCCCGTGTCGGTCCCGAAACTCGAACCGAGTCAGCACCGTGCCAGGCGAACCTCGGGACGCACACCCGAGGCCCACTAAACCCACGGCGCTAGGTCAAGCCACGGGAATTCTTAGGCTCCAAGCTAAGTATCACACTCCTCTCTCTCGGTTTTGGAAAGTATCAAAATCGTATCTTTAAAATCCCAACCGCCCCACCTCACGCGTCTTAGTCTCCCCGCGCCTAAGCCCAGGCGCCTGAGTCTTGGTGCGCCCCAACTCAGGCGTCCATATGGGCGACGAAGGCCGACAACACCTATAAATACCCCCCTTCGCCTCATTCATTCGACACATTCTCATCTTCTCTTCTCCCTCCACTCTCTCGCTAAGGGCTCGCACTCCGGCACCCGAGGCAAACGATCCACTCGATTGTAGATCCGATAAAAAAGCGACATCGACGCTACTCCTCACCTTCGAGCACCCCACTCGATACCGAGGTGCCTGTGTTCGACTAGATCAAGTCTAGTAGCGATGCTCGGCCGGATTAGCTGCAGAACCGGTTCACATTAACGAAGCTCTGCCGAAATAGCCGCAGGAAGGGTAAACGGTAACGGAGCTCTGCCGGGGTCACTGGTCAGGCTAGGAGGATCCGCCTGTTGAATTCGAGTCGTCACTAGGTTGCCATCTAAACAAAACTTTCCATATTTGTACTTTCTGTTATTATACACTACGATAAGACTAGATGTGGACACTAGGTCCACAAACATCTACTAAAACACGTAACGTCCTAACCTCAACCACAAATACTAAAACACACTAAATAGACCCAAGTAATTCCGAGATCCGTTCTCAACTATCTATGCATCGAGTCCCGTTTAGTGTATACTCCGAGGGTGCAACTCCTCACAATGTGATTTACTTATATTCGCATTTACAGTTTTACGTATAATTTTTTGCTTTTATGACCTTATAATTGCATGCTAAATCACCTAACATGGAATTCAAAATGTATAACAACTAAAACTGAACAAAGCGATGGTCGGGTTCCGCATTAGTCCAGATGCTCGCCTTATTAGGTTCGACGCATCTCTATTAATACTGAACCGACATATCTTACGTAGAATACCAGGTAAGGTATACCACGAGAACGACTAATATCCGCATTATCACTTTAAAACTGACTTGCTAATACCTATAATTTTAGTACTCTCTACTCTCCTATGTGCATCTTTTCATGGCCTGCTAGTCACGTGAAATTGCATGCAAAGAATGTAAACACAACTACTTTGACGACAATACTTACTCGTCCTTAAACAACCGACATAGCAAAAGGCATAGGGTTAAAACAACGGATGTTACAGTATTTCCACCACAACAAAACAACTAGGTTATCAGCCCACCGATTGATTAGTAGAGGCCGCTATTGTGCGGGCGGGATTGGGTGTTGACATCTATCTGATGTTGGCTTCCTAATACGTACCCTCACCCCTTACTCAGAATCGAAGGTTTTCGGATGTCCGTAACCATTGGCAATGAGAGTCATTCTAGGCATGGAGTGCTTAAGGGTACAATTCTTTATCTTTAGGTCCCGTGCCACTCAACTTTGAGCCGACAAGGGATCAAAGTTAACTTGAACGATTTCCGAGTCCCCATAATTGACTCGGTGGCGACTCCACAAATCGGCAACGAATTCAGTTCACTAAAATGGTCGCCTTACCAAATGAATCGGCCTTTAAACATTTACAACCACGACTCGATCAATTCCAAACGGAAACACGGGTGCCCGCACCCGTCTAGTACAAGTCCGGATCGTCATCCAAATCGAGGTCCGAAACATCGCCCCGTACGCGAGATCGGACCGGCCACCGACCAGGAGGGGGCCGCGTGGATGGCCGCCGCCACACAATGAAAAACTGGGTCGGTCTCGCGTGGACACGTGCGGGGCGCCGGGTGGTGCGGACGGACGTCCACACAAAGATATTCGTTATTCTTGAATTACGAATTACAAATTTATCTTTGAAATAATTTAATTAAAAATTTATTGAAGCTAAAAGAGGATAAAATGAATACTCCGTAGATGATTACTGGCATTTTGATCTGATACTTTTTATCACCATCCTAACATTACAGTAAGATATTGAGCACCAGTTGAATATTTCTAATTGGGTCAACAAAATTTTAGGAGTTAATAATCATAGGAACGCGCAGTACTTCTTTGGGTTCGTCCGAGGGCTGACTCTAATCAGCCTGGGATTTCACCACTTTCCACTGTTTTTCTCTATGTCGAAGATTTCGGCCTCGGTCGGGAAAACACGCCGTAGTGGTCAAACTTAGGTATGTAAGACGTTCTCTCACTTCTCCTTTCCCCACGGCTCCTATTCCTTCTAAGAGGTTCTCTTTCGCCTGCCGGACTTGCGACTTTCTTTGGGAGGGTGGGGAATCCTGGGTTGCGAGAGGTCATCATGTCACATTTTGTAGTCCTCTTCGTCTATGTATCCTTCGGCTATTTGTCTTGCCTCCACCAATGACGTTGGCCTTTCCCGGAGTAGGTGGCTTTTCAGCGGACCGTCGACCATTGTGTGAGTCAGGGCGCAAGCGACTATCGACGCGTCGATTGTTCTTATCTGCTGGCATTCCAAGTCGAACCCCCTGACATATTCCTTGATGGTGTCTTTTGGACCCTGCCGCATAGTCATGAGATCCACCATCACGATGTGTCGACGGCAGCTGCCGGCGTATTGATCAATAAAAGAGGTGTTAAGGTCTCTGAAGGCCCCAATGGACGCTCTTGGCAGTCACCTGAACCATGACTGAGCGTATCCGGTCAGGGTGGTTGGGATTACTCTGCAACAAATAGCATCGTCGAGCTCGTACATGGCCATGTAACTCTCGTATGCCGCAAGGTGATCTTCGGGATCCGTTGTTCCGTCGAACTGAATGTTCGTCACTTTCACCCTAGGCATTGGGTGTTCTGTTATTTCCGGGTGGAGCGGCGACACTATGGGTCGTCCTTTCCTGGATGTTTTCTTGGAGGGTGTGGTCCACTTGGACTCGCCCTCGTACTCCTCCGGGGTCGAGTGCGCTACTCTGTAGGGCCGGCGCATCACCGTGGCATCTTGCTCGGAAGATATACTCTGACGCGTGTACTCGCTTCCTCTGCCGGAGGTCCTACCCTTCAATCGTGTGAACACCAATTCACGCCCATCGGGGTTGTCGGGCATTCGCCTGTCTTCTCTCCCGCCCAGTCGGTCTCTCAGGGTTTTCGTTGGTCTACCCTCCCATTCTCTCTGGTCGAGGTGGTGGTGAACCGTTCTCTGGGGTTGTGGCTTCTCCTGACCTTACTGGAGCCGGGGCCTAGCCTGGCCAGTGGCGCAATGCAGGGGTGTGACTTCTGCTCCTTTCTCGTCTCCTGTCTTCCGGAGGTGAGCTGGAGTCCCGTCTTTTGTCAGCGACAGGAGCCAGGATTCCCGGGATGGTAGGGAGACGGTTCCTGGGGCATATATCTATGTCTTCTTTTGTTTAGCTCGATCCTCTCTTTATCCAGGCGTTCACACCTTTCTTGATACTGGCGTGTTCCTTCTTCGAAGGTCAACAACTCTAGGCGTTCGGGGAAAAGCTCTCTAGGCGAGACGTTAGCCCTCTAAGGGACTCTGGTAACGTGCTCCAAGACTGGTACCGACAAAGTTGGGATTATGGAGGCTGCGGCGCTGGGCGCCAATGACTTTATGAACACCACAAAGAGATTTTGGGCGGCAGACAATTGTTCTGGGGTGAATAAGTCTGCTGGTGCAATGGCCAAGGTGGTTACCGCTGGAGAGGATATCCCCCCACCCCCATTGGCCGCTTCCCCTTATCCGTGTTCCTTGGTTGGTTTCCAGGAAGGGGCCCTCCGTTGGCTCAAGGTCAGTGCCTTTTTCAGTTTCCCTGGGGGTGCTAGTCGTACCTTGGCTTGCCATTTGTTGATGTTTCGATCGATTTATTAGAGCATGAAACTTTTTGTTCAAACTCCCCACAGACGGCGCCAAATTTTTTGGGTAGCAAACAATCGAATGTCTTTGGCCGACAATTACCGACGTGTTCTTCCTTCGTCCTAGAGCAGCCTCGTGCTTCGTAACTACACAATGAACACACAAGGGCCTCGGAGGGTGTCCGAGGTTGCCTCTCTGACGCTCAAGTCAGTGAACGGGACTAAGGAGGTGATCTCTTTTAATGAAGGATTTACTTAGCATTTAAGAGAGATGAATGGTGTATATTTTATGATCCCCTTTCCTATGGAGGCCTCCTCGGTCCTCTGTATTTATAGGGCAAGAACTCGTACGGACGTCTCCCTCTTCGGTGCCGACTGGGGCGCCGACCTCTTTATGGAAGTCCAACATTACCTCCACGTGGATGAAGGGCTCCTTCGTTGGCTAGCGACCGGCTACATGAATTTTCTTAGTGTTTAGTAACCTAAGACCTTGAACATTTAGATGGCCATACCTCAGATGCCATAATCTACCCTTATTATCCTCTTTCACAACCAATGCTCTACTAGTGT
Organism: Agrostemma githago; assembly: GCA_958450325.1. Taxonomy (NCBI): domain Eukaryota; kingdom Viridiplantae; phylum Streptophyta; class Magnoliopsida; order Caryophyllales; family Caryophyllaceae; genus Agrostemma; species Agrostemma githago. The sequence goes on from OY288240.1 coordinate 59,080,783, forward strand.
TTTTGACCAAATCTAATGAGAACATCATGTTCTTACTCATGGATGTTATTGCTACCAACTCATTTGATTTCTTATCTTTTGTCACACATGAATCATCATCAAACACTAGAGAGTAACCAGAATTAAGCACTTGACCCACTCTAAGCAAATTATACGCTAGAAATAGCACATGTTGCACATTGTATAATAGCTTAATGTTACCTTGTTCTATCTTGATAGCTACTGTACTGTACCCGCGCCTTCAAATGCTAGTTGCTTGTCATTGCCTAGCCTCACTTTGCCTTTCTTTGTTTCATCCAATTCTTTAAACATGGATTTGGTACTAGACATATGGTTAGAACATCCACTATCAATGTACCAAACTCCATTCTCAACTGTATGAGATCCTACTTTTGTGATGAATAGGTTTTCTTCTTCTTGCTCCACCATATGTGCCTTTGGAACGGGCTGCTCGGGCTGATCAAGTAAAGCAACAATCTGAACAAATGAGGTAGCAGTCTTAACAAATGAGGCAACAGGCTGAGGTGAAGAGGCAAATACTAGAAGAACTAGCCCGCCTGAGGAGCATGCAGCAGCAGAACTGCAACTCCGGCCCCATTCCCCGACAACGAGACCCTAGAGCTCCCTACAATGGGGGTGGTAGTGGTGCTTCGGCTAGTTTCCCTGTTAGTTGAGTAGATATTATCGGTAGTTGTAGTTTAACAAACCTTGTAGTTTCTGAATGTTGATTCGAAACAGTTTATAACATTATTATTAATTTACTTTATCGATGATATTTAGTTACCTTGGTTAGCAATTGTGGAAGTATGAGGCTGGCATTATGTGGCCGATACAACATGATGTTTGGAATGTGTTTGGAACGTATTGTGATTGTTAGGTTGTTTTTGTGTGTGCAGATTTTAGTTAGAAATGAATCAAATTGAGTCGGCCAATTAAAGGCCTATTAGCGACCGACATCAGTCGCTAATGAAAAATATTAGCGACTGATAATAGTCGCTAAATAAGACACCCAAGTTCCCCCAGAATGTCAGGAAAACTCATAGGGCAACTGATATCAGTCGCTAAACTTTGCCCATTAGGGACCGATAGCGGTCGCTGAGCTGACCATATAGCGACTGATATAGGTCGGTAATCTTAGCGAACGATATCGGTCGCTCGTGTTTCTGAGCGACCGATATCTGTCGCCCGCCTTCTTTTCAAGCGACTACCTAGTGCGACTACTTCTTAGCGACTGTTATCTGTCGCCTGTCTTTTATAGCGACAGAAGGTGGTCGCTGATATCGGTCGACTGTTTTGTATTTTCTAGTAGTGGCCTGTGGTCAGCCCACCATGTTCAATCTTGATTTACGGGTCATTTCATCTACTTCCAAATATTTAACCTCCAAATTTGTGGTTGGGAGCTTCGCAAACCAAACCGTTCCCGCTGATCTCTTTGCTGGAAACTTTGTAGACTTCAACTTGGGCCTTTCTCCGGAGGGTAAGGTTTACCCTGGCATGAAATTATTGGTCATCTTTCAACCTTTTAAGCGACCTGCTCTTCAAAACAACCACCTCAGAAATAATGTATCTTCAAATCGTGGGCGAGTCTTTGAGTTCGAGCAAGAAGAACTCTCTGTTGAATCCATGCTTACGAGAAATGGTAGTAAGGAATGGTGTGGTGTTCCTTTTGAAACTCCTTACTCTGGCAAATATCCTCAACCCGTATGCTACCCTGAAGACACCCTCGTAGTACCCTACACATATGATATGGATTGGTGCTACTCCGGGGATAAAGACGCCATGCGACAAAAAGCTATGAACTACAGACTTGAAGGGAATTACAAAATAGCTTTTGCTATTAACGATGCACGCGGCTGGGCTCAAATTTTCGATCTGCCGCCCAATTTACAACTTCCCTTCCATGAGCCCCCCATGAATGATGCTGACTAGGGCAGGAGCCATCAAAATCATAATGGTGAGAGTGACAACCCAGATGGTGATGCCAATTGGACTGAGGATAGCTGTACCACACGCTCTTCCTCTGAATGGCCCCTCTACATCTCAAAAGAACATAACAACTATAATTTCGTCATCCAAATCTCCTTGGATTCTGAGTCTTTTGAGCGAGCTTTTGTTGATGCGCGTGATGACTCCTCTCCTATCTAGGATCAGGAACCACCTATTCAATCTAGGCATATCTCTCCTGCTGCCATGCCAGTTACTCTCAACAACCTCAGCTCTATTGTTTCCCAAGTTATTTTTCTTTTATAGGACATTGATAATAACCTAAAAGGCTTCTTTACTGACATGTTTGTCTCTCTGGAAGCGGACCTACTTCTTCATTCCCTAGAACCCACCAACAAACACTTCCTTCCCCAACCCCACAGGTCCTTTACTGAGAAACCACTATTCTATAGCACTCGCAAGCAACCTAGTGCTAAATGTAAGTCATGCTCCGACCCTGATCTGCTTCTACTGGAAGAGTACTCAATCACCAACAAAAATACTGCCAAGTCCTACCTGCTCTCTCTTGGCAAGAAACTGAAGTTCGCTGCTATGTCCCTTGAACCAAGGAAATCTGGCTTCAAAATCTCTATCACTGATGCTGACCTTGAGGACCTGGACCTTGAGATCAATAGCTACACCAGGGTTGTGGAGACTGTCCCACAACAGTCTCCCAAGCAGCCATAAGAGGCCTTCGGAATTGCAGGGGGCTTAACGACCTGCTCACCCCTGCAATTCCCAAACTTAGAGCGATGGTTAGGAATAAAAATATGATCTCCAATTTCTTAGTGAAACTAAATGCAATGCAGGCCATGTTGGTCACCCGGGTAAATCCTTAGGCTTCCTTAACTATGTTGGTGTTGACGCCCTATGCTCTAGTGGTGGCCTCTAGGTAGGTTTGAAGGGATCACTCTCGATGTACTTCACTTTTAAATGTAACAACTTCATCATCTTGAGAGCTATAATAAATAGATCCTTTTTCTACCTTATTTTTATTTATTGAAATCGTTACCTGAATGAACGTCACGCTGTTTGGAATAACCTGAGCGATCAGGTCAACAACCTGTGGACGTCCATCCACATCGCTCGACGCCCCGAGCGCGCCCGTGCGGGACCGACCCAATTTTTAATCGCGACGGCCATCCACGCGCCCCCCTTCTGGTTGGGGGCCGGTCCGATCTTGCGTTCGGAGCGATGTGTCAAACCTCGATTCAGATGATGATTCGGACTTGTACTAGACGGGCGCAGGCGCCCACGTTTCAGTTGGAATCGATCGAGTCGTGGTTATAAACGTTTAAAGCCCGATATGTTTGGTAAGGCGACCTTTTTGGTGAACCGAATTCATTGCCGATTTGTGAAGTCACCACCGAGTCAATTATGGGGACTCGAAAACCGTTTTAAGTCAACTTTGATCCTTAGTCGGCTCAAAGCTGAGGGGCACGGGACCTAAAGATAAAGACTTGTACCCTTAAGCACTCCATCCCTGGAATGACTCTCACTGTCAATGGTTTCGGACATCCGGAAACCTTCGATTCTAAGTAAGGGGAGAGGGTATGTATTGGGAAGCCAACGTCCGCTAGACATCGACACCCAATCCCGCCCGCACATAGCAGCCTCTACTAATCAATCGGTGGGCTGATAACTTTGTTCCTTTGTTGTGGCGGAAGTATGGTAACATCTATTGTTTTAACCCTATATCTTTTGCTACGTCGATTATTTAAGGACAAGTAAATTTTATCGTCGAAGTAGTTGTGTTTACATTCTTTGCATGCGATTTTACGTGACAGGCAAACCATGAAAAGATGCACGTAGGAGAGTAGAGAGTACTAACATTATACGTATTAGCAAATCAGTTTTAACGCGGTAATACGGATATTAGTCGTTCTCCTGGTATACCTTACCTGGTATTCTACTTAAGATGCATCGATTCAGTAATTGGGATGCGTCAAACCATGTGAGGTGAGTAACGAGACTAATACGGAACCCGACCATCACTTTGTTCAATTTTAGCTTGTTTACATTTTGAATTCAGTGTTAGGTGATTTAGCATTCAAATATAAGGTCAAAAAATCAATAAATCATACGAAAGCTGTAAATGCGAATGTAAGTAAATCACATAGTGAGGAGTTGCACCCTCGGAGTATATGCTAAACGGAACACGATGCATAGATAGTTGAGAACGGATCTTTGAACTGATCGGGTCTATTTAGAGTGTTTTAGTGTTTATGATTGAAGTTGGGACGTTACGTGCTTTAGTACGTGTAATGGACCTAATGTCCACATTTGACATTATCGTAGTGCATAATGAAAATGAGAGAATGTAAAGTTTTATTTAGATGACAACCTAGTGACTATTCGACTTCGAAAGGCGGATCATCCTAGCTTGCCTGGTGATTTTGGCAGAGTTCCGTTACCGTTGGCCCTTCCTGCGGCTAATCCGACAGAGCTCCATTACTATTTGCTGGTTCTCTGGCTAATCAAGCAGAACTCTGTTGCTAGACTCGGAGTAGCTATTCGAACACAGGCACCTCGGGATTGAGTGGAGTGCTCGAAGGTGAGGAGTAGCATCGATTTCGCTTATCGAGACTACGATCGAGTGGATCGTTTGCTTCAGGTATCGGAGTGCGAGCCCTTAGCGAAAAACTCTTAACGAGTAAAGAGAGAAGGGAAGATGTTGTGTGTCGAATGAAAGGGGTGGAAGGGTGTATTTATAGTTGTTTTTTGGCTCTCGTCACCTGGATGGACGCCTGAGTCCAGGCGCACCAGAACTCAGGCGCCTGGGTATAGGCGTGTGAAAGCTGAGACGCGCGAGGTGAGGCGCTCGAAAATTCAAAGATACGATTTCGATACTTTCCAAGATCGAGAGTTATGCGTATCATTTGTGACTTGGGGACTAAGCTTCCCCCCGCCCCCTTTGACCTAGCGTCGTTGGGCCGTGTGGGCCTCGGGTGGGCATCCCGAGGTTCGCTTGGCGCAGTGCTGACTCGGTTTGTATTTTGGGACCGACTCGGTCCCGGTGTCAGAATTCACTCTAATTAGTGTCTATGCGACCATAATGAAACAACTAAGGCTGCCTTGATGTTAATTTAATTTTTCCGAGTAATTATTTCATCCGTTCTATAGAAAAACTATCTAAAACATCGCAATCTCGCGTCGCATTGCAGTCCGATCGTCATCGAGTGTTTGTTCGGTACTCCTGCAGCCACCAGGTTCAAATCTGGGTGTCTACACAACCTTAATCTCCCAGTTCTGCTAATAGGGGATTTTAACCAAGTTGAATACCTAGAAGAGAAGCTTAGCCTCAAAAATGATAGCCCGAATGGTGCTAATCTTTTCACTAGATGGAAGTTAGATTGCAACATAATTGACATTCTTTTCAAGTAAGGGACCTCGTTTCACCTGGTGCAATAACAGAGAAGCTAATGAAAGAGTCTACGAGCGTCTGGACAAAGCTTTTGCTACACCCTCTTGGTTGACTATCTTCCCAAATACGGCTATGAAGCATTACCCTACTCCGATTAGTGATCATGCAATGATTGAAATAGATATTTTCCTCTGTTGTGATAGCAAGACTCGCCCCTACAAAATTGAAGCCTGAAATTTTGATCATGAAGACTGCAAACTCAGGGTTTTTAAGTCCTGGCTAAATCACCCCTCTCTTCAGAGGCTGAGAGGTTCACTCTCCTACATCTTAGCTAAGAAACTGGCTATTGCTAGAACCACCATGAAGAAATAGCTGCTGGACAAAAGCCTTGAGTTGGGCAAGCAGTGGACTGACTTGATCACACTCTTTCCTCAGACCTTGATGCCATTTTTCTATGGACAAGATGTCGCAAGTTACAATTGCCATCATAATGATCTGCTTAACTTCTGTAAGGCGGCTGCAAAATACTGAAAACAGAGAACCAAGCTCAATTGGGATATTGAGGGAGATACATGTACCAAGTTCTTCTTCGATTCGGTCAAAGGAAGAGCTAGAATTTTTTTTATTGTTGGTCTGTAGACACCCGCATTTTGACTACTTGTGTCTATAGTAGTCTCCAACAAAACACCCGATGATGATCGGACATAAACATGCTTTAATGCGCTTGAATACGGACTCGGAATCAATAATATCAGACTCTTTAGCTTGAGTCTTAGTCTTTGCCTTTTGACCCGATATTAGACGAACCAAGGTGGCAGGAGTCTCACCTTCATCGAAAAAGCCTTGGTTGTCCTTGGCTTGCTCCCTACAAACCAGGTCGAAAGCTTCATCGACCTTCAAGGCAGCTCCAGCCTATACGGAGATTGCCTTCATCCATTTTTCATAAGAGTCTGATACCCGAATTGAGTGAAGAGACTCAGGGACGGACCAGATAACCCGGGTGTACCACCGCTGAATCTAGGTGTCACACATCACATCTGTCAATTGGGTGAGGTCACTAACAAATGCCTTCTTTTTCGGGATCCTTTGAGACCAATCGAATTGTCTGAGAATACGGTCGGGATAAAGGTGAACTGTCTGACTAAAGGACAAAATCACCTAATAACAGACTTTGCCCTTCGTTGCCAAGCCAGTCCAAGAAAGAATAAACCACCACAGGACCACCCATCGGATCAGTGGACCACGGTGGAACGACAATTCCTCGTCCCAATAATTCCTATTAAAAAGGCAAGACGAGTTGATGGCCCGTCTCCTTGACGTCACTTGGTTGAACCGATACTGGCTCGGGTCAAGGGGAGACTCCATGATTGATAGCCTCTCGAACAGCCAGACCTAACAAAAACGGGTTCATAGGCTCTCATATACGAGAAAAAGCAACATTGAGGTCTGCCTAAGCGCACTCGATCGAGTGCCTAGGGGCTACTCGATCGAGTGACACCCCCAAAATTGGGCGGGAGACTTTTGACGAGAGCACTCGGTCGAGTTCCTGGGTGACACGATCAATTGCCCTATGTAGCATGACTATTGTGGAAAAAAAAAACTAACTAGTATACCTGCAGCAGACGGGTACTCCCGGTCAAATGAACTGACGAGTCCCTATTACGGTTATCCAAACCCTGGATAATCTCCCCCGTGATAAGCCACGCCGGACTGTGCTTCGTCTCCATCAGGTCAACGATTGTCAGGAATCGGGTGTCACCCATACACGATAGCAAATCCATACGACCTTCAAAAGCATAAACGTGGAGCATACAGAAAGCAAATGCCCTATGGCTATGAACTGCCATGACCCGGACGTCAGTTGAATTCATAAATTTATCAGCCAGAGCTGACAGTGAAATGGTATCCCCAACTAGTATACGGGATACCTCCATGTGAGAAAGGCCTAAAAATTCCCATAATTTCCTCCTCGGGTGTAGAACAGAAAACGGGACAGCAGAACAGAGCATAGGGTTCAACCCTCCCACAGCGGCAATCTCCTCCGGTAAAGGACAAATGTCGTCCCGAGGAAAAGCAAAAACATGATAAATATTGTCCCAGTACGATAAACAAGCATAAAAAAAATAAGGGTTTACCTGCAGCTAACGAACAGTGAGCCGTTGAGAAATACCCATCTGGTTTAAAGCCACCTTTTTCCCGTCCCTGAAGCTTTGGGACCAAGCTTGGAACTTCGCAGAGTGAAGTTCAATACCTATAACTGGTTTTCTTAAAGGAAGAAAAGTCGTCATTTCATTGAGAGAAGAGAAGTTGTGAGATGCAAGAAAGGTGAAGCAGGGGGTCGCATATATATAGGGCAAAACCCTGGCAGCCTCCACACAGGCATGCCTCCTTAACCCCCGCGGGCCTACGTGCGCAGGCCCGATCCCTCTCTTCAGCTCTTATACACCAGCATAGGAATCGAGTCATCCCGAGCATTCTTATCCCACGAAATTAAAAAAAAATAATTCAAAAAATCAATTTTTACTCCCCAGCGGAACTGAGTCGGTGTCTCACCTAAATGTTACATGCAATATTATGTGACCGCATACAGGTATACCCGAGACTTCAAAATCTAGTCCAATTCCTCATAGAGCTATCCCAGATAAACAGAACTCATGCATGCTTTCTATCTTATGGCTGACGAGCACTTCATGCGTGTCTAACAGACTATAAACAAACCGACTAGACGGCTGCGAGGTTGTAATACTCGATTGGCTTGGTAGCTATTCTGACTTTCATCTTGTCTAAGCCTCAGCCAGAGTGGGGGCTCGGTAGACACCCACATTTTGACTGCTTGTGTCGATCTATAGTAGTCTCCAACAAAACACCTGACGATGATCGGACGCAAACATGCTTTAATGCTCTTGGATACGGACTCGGAATCAATATTATCCGACGTGGGCACTTAGCGGAGTACAAATCTCTCAAAACCAACCTCAAATTCAGACTTAGTGGATCGTCTCCAATAAAATAAGACTAATTTGAGCCAAAACCGTCAACAGGGGCAAAATCGTCTTTTGCAACCGAGTCAAAACCCGGTCAAAGTCGAAACCCGAGACGGAAGCATCCTCACGCTGCATCTAAATGCGTAATGTGAATCAAGACACAACAACCAAATCATGGGTCAAATTCAAATCCAAACCTTCCTCATTTATCTCCAACCCGTTCAGACCCACTCGATCGAGTAGACCCTAAAAAAACCCCAGGCGCCATTGCCTAGGGCACTCGATCGAGTGCACATAGGGCCACTCGATCGAGTAACCGTAGACGGGGTCCGAGTTTATAAATACTCCCTCATTTCACTACATTTCACAACTTTTATCACATTCAACTTAACAACTTTCCTTCAAACTCAAACCACAACCTTCATACCTTCATCCTCTCATACACATTTCGAGAGTTCCACACACATACACATGCACAAACATCCCGAGATCTAGCCTCCCGACAACCAAGAAAACCATCTCTCCAACCATACACATCCTAACTCATCCTATGTTCTCAACGCTCCCGTGCCAACGCCACTACTAGACGAGCCCGTGTTCCGAGACCAAAAGCATGTAGGTTGAGGGTGTAAACAAACCCCAATTTCTCTAATCTCTAATCCTCCTTTAATCTCGCATATTAATCACTAACTATTACTAACATTTAATTCATGTTTACTAACATCTAACATTTTATTTTTATGCATCTAACTTTTTAATTATCGTTCCTAACATTACTAACAATCTAACTACTAACTCGACTATAAAATACTCGACTTTAACGTACCGAGCACAAATGGTGACGATATAAGGAAACACGGACACAAGAGTACTCACTCGCGTCGACGGTTGCATATCTCGTTACCTCGTGTAATTGGTTGTCTAGGGTGAGTCAACTTCTTAAAATGACTTTTACATTTCTGTAGTATTAATACCGTGTATACTACTATAAAATTATTTTCAAAACGATTCGAGCGATGTCCAATGACGCAAAATCGATTGTCATCGGTTTAAAAGCCAAATTATGACATCGAAACGCAAAGGACTTAAGTTTCGTGACGACGAAGCAACTTTATCCAATCGGGTACAAACAATGATTGAACTAGCATGAAACCGATATTCATTCTAGTTTAATTATTTTTGATTTCATAAAATTCACTCTAAATGCTTGATATCGGTACATCGTGCACAGAGAGTTATCGAGGGTCAGATCAATATAAATTGCTTAATATTTATGTTTGGTTCAACCATGTCTTGATCCGACCCACAAAAACGCAAAATGGATCATTCAAAAAAACGAGTCGCGACCCGTTACAGAGGGCACTCGATCGAGTGACCCCCTCAAAAATGGGCGGAGAGTTTTCACGAAGAGCACTCGATCGAGGCCCCTCAACGACTCGATCCAGTGACCCTTTTAGGCCACCAACGTGAGCCTAAAATGTGACATAATTAAAGTCCCGTCAATACATTCTTACGACTTTAATTCGTCACGTGATAACTCGATCACGTGATCCCCTCTTCAAAACTCATACATTATATTCTATTCTATTTTATCATTTTTACGACTTTGAACAATGTCTTGTATGACTAGTCCTACATCGACGACTCATTATTCGTATTCGACGTACGATTAGTCTAGGCATCAAAATTTCACCATGATAAGTCGGGACAAGACTCTAAGACCCGGGATCGAGCTAGCATTACGTTTCGGTCCCATACGTGAACGCGTATTAAAGCCTTCGTTCTTTGATCAATATAAAACGCATTGTGTACTTGATCGGAGTTTGTCCAATCGTTCGATTTACGGTTTCAACTTATTTCGTCTGTTTACGAGTCCGTTTATAGATCCATATTTACCGTTGCTAATCCGATTTTTTGTATCGCTTGTTGTATTGTGAATTACGGGCTGTATTTCCGCCCGTGTAATTTGTAATTTATTTACGAGCTTTTATTTTTGATGTTTGCCATTTATTGATATTAAATGAACATTGCATGCTAAACCACTTCGACATAAACCGAGATGCGTTAAATGACATAGCAACACGTACTATATTTATGTATCGTAAAATAATGTTTGCATAACATTTCACCGAATTACTAGCGCGTGTAATAAAAAACCAATCGATATCTTAGTAGAGGCCGCTATGTGCGGGCGGGGTTGTGTGTTCTTTGTGGGCTTCCCAACACGTATCCTCACCCCTTACTCAGAACCATTGGTTTCCGGATGCCCGAAACCATTGGCATACGAGAGTCATTCGATATACGATACCCGATAACTCGGCGTCGGTATCGTAATGCAAAGGGACGAACCCAATAAGGTCTATTACTAAAGCGTGCCCTGCTTTGTGCATTATGCGCCCAAGTATAGAGTGGGTTCGAATGGACCCAAACTCTCAAAAAGTTCGGTGGCGACTCCTATTTCGATTTAAATTTTGACCCGAGAACCATCTCATCACGAGAACATACCGTCGCCAAAACTCACGCGTGGCCGCGTCGGGGTGGACCTATGTCATGTCGACATGGTCTTAAATTTCAGATGACAATTGGGCTTACAACCAAGATGAAATAAGTGCTGCTATTGTTGAGTACTTCTCCAATCTTTAGAGCTCTTCAATTCAATCTGAACCACAACCAGTCTTCTCTACTCCCCGCATGCATCATGAACCTTACTCTCATCAGCACATCTCCAGCAATCTCAACAATAAGCTTACTGAGAGTAACATTAATTATCTCTGCTCTTCGTTCACGCACAAGGAAGTACGTACTGCAGTCTTCCAATTGGGTTCTTTTAATTCCCTAGGGCCTGATGGGATTTCTGCTATCTTCTTTCATCGATTTTCGTACTTTATAAAGAACGATGATATTCATGTTGTTTGTCATTGTCTTAATACTGGCCACATATTGAAGGAATTCAACCGTACCTTCATCACATTGATTCCTAAATCTGACAGTTCGGAGGGTGTTGAACATTACAGGCCTATCAGCCTTTGTAACGTCACCATGAAGATTCACTACAAGAAAATAGGAGATTAGCAACTGCTGTTTACCGACCGTCAAAAAATTGGTCGGCAATATATAATACCCACTGATATCGGTCGGTATTTTGAACTTCAGTCGGTAAATTACCGACCGATGATAGCCAGTCGGTAAAATCTTAAACAATCGGTATTGGTGTTACTTACCGACCGATTTAGCAATAACACCGACCGATTTATGTCGGTTGGTGAGGTTTTCGAATTAAATGGAACCCAACTTCCTTCATTCATTATTTACACTTACCTTATTAAAAAAAGAACGCCCCAACCCTCCCTCCCCTTCGCGACAAACCCGACCCAACCCCCCGCCCTCCCCTTCGTCAGCGCCACGCCGGAGCTTCCCCCTTCACCGACGCCACCGTTGCCGTCCTTCCTCTGCGCCGCCGCTGTTGTAGCCTTCATCGGTTCTCCTCCCTTTTCCTGAAAATCCCCAATTTCAAGCTAGGGTATGATTTTTAATTGAGTTTGTTGTTTAATTTTGTTTAGATTTGCTTTATTATTGTTGTATGTTTGATGAATTCAACTAAGTTAGTATAATTTAGATTCAATTTGTTTGTTAGATTAGGGTTAAATTGAATTTAGGGTTTAATCAATTTTTAGTTTAGGGTCAAATTAGATTTAGGGTTAATTAGATTTAGGGAAAAATTGTTTTAGTTAGGTGAATTGGTATTAGGTTGGATTAATTGAGCTTACGATTGCGTGATAAATGTGAGTTTTTCTTAAAAGGGTTGAATCATGTTTTGCTTATTATTAGGTATATACAAGGGTTGGTGTATGATAGATGAGACTTGTGTATGCTAGCTTGTATGTTGGAAGAGGAGGATGAACAGAGGAGAGGAAGGAAAGAGAAAGGAACAGGGAAGAATAATTCTGTATATTGATGTAATGTATGTCAACCAACTACATATTGTATATCGAGTACATCTATTTATAGTACTCTTGATTATGAGTTAGTTATATCTAGTAGCTAACTTCTAACTAACTAACATACACCAACCTTGCATATACCTAATACTTATGGTAGTTTGTTTTTCTAGTTCATTACGGAGTAGTAAAAGAGTGGATTTGGAGCGACTAACGATAGTAAATTAGTCGGCTGATTTAGGTTATCCCGAGTACTCAAAGTAGTCTGATACGAACTTCATTTCTTTTCACATTAGTTGTCCTAAGTTTGAGTAGGTGTATTTAGAAATTGTCAATAGAATACCGTCCCCTTCATTTGCTAAATACCTATATTATTCGAGTGTAATGCATATGGTATTTTGATATTTGAATTCTTCTTTCTAATGCTATAATAACTATTATGAGTTGGTTAGGGTTTAAAGTATGAATTAGTATTATTTAAGTATAAATTATTGTGGGTTTAAGTATGAAATTTGGCAAAGGAGATTGATGAATTAATATTATGAGTATAAATTATCTTCCCTTACCATAGACACTTCAACTACTGTTTATTCTCAACTTACCAAATAATAACAATGTAGGGACTAACATTTCATATTTGGAACATCTAACATCTACGAAGTATACATGTGTAACTAAACTTGACATATAATATTACTCATGCATATATCTTGTTAGTTTTTCCCCACACACACGCTTAATATCTTGTTACTCATGCATGTATATTATATATAAATATAATATATATATATATATATTGAAATTGAAATACGTTTCTATCTTGACGTATAATATTACTCATTTCTATTAATATTATATAGTCAAATTTATGTATTGTCAAATTTAAATAAGTTTCTTTTTTTTTTCTATATAGAAAATCTAATAATGACGAATATCAAAAGAAAATGGATGTACGAAAGGGTAGACGATAGAAAAAAAAGTTAAGTATGAGTTTATACTTGGGGTGGATGCTTTTATTCTATATGCTAAGGAACAAGAAGAATACAAGACACATCAGATTCTTAGATGTCCATGTGTGAAGTGCGAAAATTTGAAGTATTGAATGAGTTTACGGTGAAGGCCCATCTCATTAACAAAGGGTTTAAGCCTGGTTACACTAATTGGGTGTGCCATGGAGAACCCTTTTCTTTTATTAGTAATCCTACTACTTCAACAAATTAAACACTAATGCTTTCATCGACCAACCATATCGGAAGATGGTAGTAGATGCATTTGGAGACATAATGTTCAGCCGTGTTGAGGATTCTCCTTTGGGTGAAGAAGAAAGCCCCCACCCTGATCTGAAAGAATTTTTTGAAATGTTAGAGGCCGCCGAGAAAGCTCTGTATCGTGGATGTGAGTCGTCATTGCTAGAAGTAGCTTCTAGGATGATTAACATTAAATGTGAGGACAACTTACCGGAAATAAGTTTGGATAAGATTGCTGCTTTGATTGAGGATATCATTCCACGAGATAATCTGATGACTCGCACATTTTATGACACTAAAAAGTTGCTTAGGGGCCTTCAAATGCCCCATCATAGGATCCATTCATGTCAGGACAGATGCATGCTATTTTGGAAAGAAGACTCCATGCTTGATAAATGTAAAAAGTATGGAAAAGATAGGTACAAGAAGAAAACTTTTAGTGGGGCAGACATACCTTTGAAAGTCTTAACCTATCTCCTTGTAGCACCAAGGTTGCAACGTTTATATGCAACCAAGAACATTGCAAAAGAAATGAGATGGCATATTGAAAATCCACGTGTACCAGGGACCATGGCTCATCCAAGTGACAGTGAGGCTTGGAAGTATCTAGATTATATGTTTCCGGAGTTTGCTAGTGAGCCTCGTAATGTTAGACTTGGGCTCTGCACAGATGGTTTTACACCATAAGGTCAATTTGGTAAGTCGTACTCATGTTGGCCGGTGATTCTCACTCCTTATAATCTACCCCCCGGATTATGCATGAAAAAACAATTTATGTTTCTATCTTTGATCGTTCCCGGGCCAAAAAATCCTAAGAAAAACTTGGACATATACATGCAACCTCTTATTGATGAATTGAAAGAGTTGTGGGACACGGGAGTGCTCACCTATGATGTGTCCAGGAAACAAATTTTTCGGCTGAAAGCATGTATTCTATGGACCATCAACGATTTTCCGGCGTATGGGATGCTCTCTGGGTGGGCTACTGCTGGCAAACTTGCATGTCCATATTGTATGGAAGACACGAAGGCGTTTTGGCTTCCACATGGAGGTAAAATGTGTTGGTTCGATTGTCACAGACAATTCTTACCCCTACATCATGCATTCCATTACAACAAAACTACCTTTAGAAAGGGTAAGTGCGAGAATGATGAACCACCTCCGACATTGTCAGGATGTGAAATCTGGGAGACGATATCAGAATACCCTACGATCATTGATGGTACTGATCGTGAACTCAAAGAACTTAAAAAGTTGAAAACAGAATGGTTCAAAAAGAGTTTGTTATGGGACCTACCTTATTGGAAGCATTTGTTGATTCGACACAATTTGGATGTCATGCATATTGAAAAAAACTTTTTCGAGCAATTAATTCATACAGTACTGGATAATAAAAATAAAACAGCTGACTCCCATAACACAAGGAAGGACTTGTCCAAATTATGTAGTAGAGGTCACCTACACATCAAGGATGGCCGCAAACCAAAAGCTCCCTACACTCTTGATAAACTGCAAAGAAAGATACTATGTGAGTGGATATGCAATTTGAGGTTTCCAGATGGATACGCATCCAATTTAGGTCGCTGCGTCGACCTACACAGTCTCACACTTCATGGTATGAAGAGCTACGATTGCCATGTGTTCATGGAACGGCTATTACCCGTTGCTTTCAAACACTTGTTGCCAACTAATGTGTGGAATTCAATTACCGAGATCAGCTAATTTTTTCGCGATTTGTGTGTGTGAAGCCTTACAACTCAAAATATAGAGCGGCTGGAGAACGATATTGCGGAGATCCTCTGCAAACTTGAGAAAGTGTTCCCACCATCGTTCTTCAATTCAATGGAGAACTTACCAATACATTTGCCTTATGAAGCAAGGGTTGGTGGCCCAGTACAATATAGGTGGATGTACCCTTTTGAGAGGTATAATTGTGAAAATACTCAACTTATTAATGTTTCATCGTACTCTCAATAATTTTTAAATCCCGTATTAACACTATATCAAAATGTAGGTTTCTTAATCATTTGAAAAAAAAGGTGGGTAATAAAGCACGTGTGGAAGGTTCAATTTGCAATGCTTTCTTAACTGAAGAAATATCAAATTTCTGTTCTCTATACTTTGAAGACCGCGTAGATACAAAGGCTAAGGATTTGGATGTGGGCACGGGAGATGAAAATGATTCATCTTTACCCGAGCTCTTTCGACAACACATAGGTAGAGCACTTGCTAAACCACAACAGAGATACTTGAACGAACAAGAGTTCGATCGTGCCCATCTTTACGCATTATCAAATTGTGAACTACTAGGAGAATATGAACGGTACGTAAATAGTAACAACTTACTTATTTATTTTAAAATTAAGAGATGCAGATGTCACGACTAAACTGGATAATTACAGCTTATTTGAATAGTTCATTATGGAGCAACATCCACAAGCTAAAATGGATGAAGTTTGGACTACATATGAGAAGTTGTTTCCAAATTGGTTTAAAGGATATGTAAGTCTCAGTATTGACATATTAGAATGAAATAAACTTTGAGCACGTCACAAATGCACTAACACTCTACTACGCAATTAGGTATCTGAGATGAATGTCAAAGATGATGTGATTCAAGCCTTAGCATTTGGTCCTTCTAAAGAAGTAAACACTTGGCAAAGATATATGATTAATGGGTTTAATTTCCACACACAGAAATATGGGAAAAACAGAGCTACCATGAATTACGGGGTTTGCGTAAGTAATGTTGAAGGTAACGATTACTACGACACTTTAGAGGAAATTATTGAGTTGAGGTATTGTGGGGAGAAGGGAATTTATAATGCAATCGTGTTCAACTGTTCATGGATGGATAATTCCACAAACGGTACAAGTGTTCATGGCCTTTATAAACTAGTAGAAGTTAATAGTAGGAGGAAATATCGTAAATATGATCCTTTTGTACTTGCCCATCAAGCTAGTCAAGTTTATTATGCTCCATACCCAAACCCAAAGAAGGATAGAGATCATTGGTGGGCTGTTTTTAAAGGTCGGGCAAAGTCACAATTTAATACACCAGTGGATGTCACGGTATTTCAAGAAGATGTGACATGTACTTCATTATTATCTAGCCTTGTCGACGATGACGTCTTAGAAAGTTTTAGTGAAGGGGAGGACATGGAAGAGATGAATGAGATGGGTGATGACGTGGTTGTCGAAGATGATCACATTGATGAGGAGGAGGAATTTGAAGATGAATTTGAGGAGGAGGAGGAAGAAGAAGAAGAAGAAGAAGAAGACGATGATGATGACGACGATTGCAAACTTGTATTTGTTTAGTCAATGAAATAGTTGTCGATCAACACTCATGGATACTTCTAGTTATTTGTATATGTTTGTTTGGTTTTAGGCAAGGTGATATTATTTGTTAAATGTTTTCTTGGATTACATTTGGTAAGTGTTATCTGCATATGTTTGTTTGTTTTGTCATTCAACAGATTATATCTGAAAGATGGTTGGACGTGGACGTGGACGCGGACGTGGACATGGACGTGGACAATCGGTGGAGGTCGAAGAGCACGAGCAGGAAGACCACCACCACCAACAACAACAACAACAACAACAACAACATGAAAATCTGCCCATAATTGCGATAGAACCCAAAGGGAGATGGTATTGCTTATTCTATCCTTATCGAAGTAGATGTAGTGTATAATATATTTTTATACAAAAATATAATTTGTTGCATTTGTGTTGATTAAGATTTGATGACTCCGCCGTGGTAAGAAGAGTAACAAAGTCATTCAAGGGTTTCTACCATGAACCTCATACGAACTACCGGGAGACCCCGTAGACGATCAAAGATAAATGGTTCAACAATTTTAGGGTATACATTCACTTTATATTATATGAGTATATTTCTAACTATATATATATATATATATAGTTATATGCACTTATAATTGTTATTTGAATTTTTTCTTAATATGTAATTATTAAATTATGATCAGTCACAATGTCAGGGCTACTGCTCATGGAAGCCCGAGGACGAAGAGGAAGTTAGAACCAACTACGACGTTGAAGCACGAAAACAGTTAAAGGATACGGTCAACGACATCTGTGAACTACAGAATGGCAAGAACAAGGGTTGACCGGGGTGGATGGTGCCGCAAGTGTACAAGGACTTATTGGAGAGACGGAAGACAAAGGCATTTCTGAAGAAATCGAAGACAGCGGCAGCCAATAAAGCGTGTGCTCAGCCTGGCCCTACACACCACGGGGGGTCGATCAAGGCAACTAATCATGCTTCCAGGCTGGTAATGACCAAATATATTAAAATGTTCCATAATGTTTTTATTAATATTTTTTTCAAGATGATAGTAATATTTATCCAAGTTTATGCATAGTAAGTTCTAATTTGTCTTTGTAGATGGAGCAACTGGGTGGTAGGAGGCCCAGTGCGCCCGAGCTTGCGCAAGCCATACATAGCAAGGAAGTCGACAGAAAAAGGGTTTTCACTAGTCAGAAGGCGAAGGCGACATTTGTAAGTATTAATTTAGTTAATTATAGAGATTATCTTAAAATTCCTTATTAAATTAGTTATAATTTGTTCCTAAACATTACCGGTCTCTGTTTGCTAATAGGACCGATTTGAAGAGTTGAAGAAGAAGAACGAGGTGGAGGGGAAAGAGAAACCGGACGATGAAGTTTGGTTTAAAGCGGCTGAGGGTTTCAAGAAGGGTCACGTATACGGAGTGGGAACCGTCGGCCCATTGTACTTCTCCCCCCCTCCACAGAATACGGGGAAGGCTTCATGCTCTTATCATCCCGGTATTCTTGTTCAACAAGAAAAACGGGCTGAGGAATTTCAAAACAAAATTTTGGAAGCCTTAGAGAAGGAGAAAGATGAGAATAGGCGATTTAGAGAAGAGACCCGGGAGCTCATGAAACAACAACAGGAGCTCATGGCAGCACTATTGAAAACTCAGAAATGTAATCAGTTTAACTTTACTAACTTCCGTAATCCGAATGATGATAATTCGGGAGGTGGTGGAGTTGGTGGAGCCGGGGTCGGTTTTCAAGTGTAGCTTGAATTGAACCTCTAATTGATTACCCTTTTAAGTTGTGTAAACTTTGATTACTCTTTCAAGTTGTTTAAACTCTTTAGACTTTAATTAGTACTCTCTTAAGTAGTTAAACATTTTAGAAAGTTATGTCCATGATATCGAATGGTTTTATGTGAATGAATTGTGGAGATGTTGGATTCCGAATGAATTGGATGAAGTTAATGAATGAAGGTTGAAGTGAATGATGTTGTAGTTTGAATGAGTTGGAAGAGTTGAATGGTATGATGAATATAATGCAGATTTGTATGTCGCAAATTGGAGGACAACAAAACCACTAGACCCCACGACCTGTTTCAATTTACCGACCGCCCTCACCTCTTTACTGACCGACCATACCTCATTACCGACCGTCCTAATTAACCGAGGTTTTGTCAAACATCGGTCGTTAAACTTTACCGACCGACAGCAGCGGTCGGTAAAAAACACATATAACGACCGCATTACCGATCGATCAAACATCTTACCGACCAAACATCTTACAGGAGGTTTTGATCTGTGTTTGGTCGGCAACACTTACCGACCAAAATTTTCAGTCGGTAAATCCATTCACCGACCGCAAAGTAATATTGCCGACCAACATTTCGGTCGGTATTCCTTCATTTACCGACCGCTAGCATCAGTCGGTAATTATGTTTGCCGACCGAATATCTTCTTTACCGACCGCACATCGGTCGGTGATTCACCGACCAAAAATCCCGGTCAGTAATTAGTGTTTCCGACCATAGTTTTCGACTAATTTCTTTCGGTCGTAAATATTTCGAATGCGGTCGGTAATTCTGTTTACCGACTGATTTCTTATCTTCCCGACCGATTTTATCGGTTGCTAAATGTTGTCTTCCTTGTAGTGATTATCACAAAGTGTATTGCTAATAGACTCAAGAAGGTGATCTCCAGCATTTTTGGGCCCTTCCAGAATGGCTTTATGTCTAGTAGTTCTTGTGGTAACAACATCCTGCTTGCCCACGAAATCATGGATTACATCAATAAAAATAGGTGCGTCAACAATGGACTCATGGCCTTCAAGGTTGACATGAGTAAAGCTTTTGATAGAATTGAATGGCCTTTTCTAAAGTAAGTCCTCTACACCCTGTACTTTCCTGAGCAGTTCATTAACTTAATAATGAACTGCATTGATTCCGTCTCTTATGAAGTCCTTTCGAATGGTTCGCCTACAAGGAAAATCTGTCCCTCAAGGGGACTCAGACAAGGCGATCCAATGTCCCCCTATCTCTTCATTTTGTCAATGGAAGTGCTCTCCGCCAATCTACTCAAAGCCCATCATGATGGACTGCTCCGAGGTATTAAAATCAGTCGACTTGCTCCGAATATAAGCCACCTCTTTTTTGCTGACGATGCAATTTTTTTTGCTCACTGCAACCCTTTGTACATCCCACTCTAAATAAAAACATTCAAGAATTCTGTCGTGCGTCTGGACAACTCATCCTCTTCAATAAATTTGTTATTCATTTCAGTTCTTCTACTTCACTTGCTAATGCTAAACTCTGTCTCGACACTCT
Organism: Agrostemma githago; assembly: GCA_958450325.1. Lineage (NCBI taxonomy): Eukaryota > Viridiplantae > Streptophyta > Magnoliopsida > Caryophyllales > Caryophyllaceae > Agrostemma > Agrostemma githago. The sequence continues at coordinate 59,100,924 of OY288240.1, forward strand.
TCGCATCAAAAAGGATAATTTGATGGGTAAATATTTGGGCATTCTCATCCTGATGGAAGGTAATAAAAACGCTTTTTATAACGACCTTATTGGCAGGGTCAAGCGACGAATCAACTCTTGGAGCGGCACCACCCTCTCACTTGATGGCAGACTAACCCTCATTTCCTTTGTTCTTACTTCACTTTCTATCGGTATTTCGCATACCGCTAAGTGTGACTAAGAGGTTAAATTCCCCCTTTTCACATTTCTGGTGGGCAGGGACTGAAGCCACTTGCACACTGCACTCGAGAAGCTTCAAGTTCATTAGTCTCCTTAAAGAGGAGGGCAGACTGGGTATTCGAAACGTCATGTGCTTTAACCAAGCGCTTCTTGCTAAGATGGTCTGGAAGATTATGACTGAAACCGACTCCCTTATAAGCAAAACTTTCACTGCCAAGTACAGGATTAACTCTAATCAAGCGCTTCTTGCTAAGATGGCCTGGAAGATTATGACTGAAACCGGCTCCCTTATAAGCAAAACTTTCGCTGCCAAGTACAGGATTAACTGTAACTCCATCTCTGAATCCCTAACGCGGGCGTATCATGGCTGCTCATGGGGATAGAGAGGCATTCGATGTGGTCTTAATCTCCTTCACAGTCATACTTCTTGGTCCCTTGATTTGAATAGCAAAATCTGCATTTGGAATGCGAGATGGGTTGATGGATCGATTCCAGTCCCCAAAACTAGGGTAAACATTACTGATGATGACAATGTCCCCATGATTATCTCATACCTCCTTACGACCACTGGAACTTGGGACTTTAAGATTCTTAATCGATACTTTGCTCCTTTATGGGTTAATTGTATTTAGGATATGTACATCCCAAATGATCGTAAGCCTGATAGGCTTTATTGGAGAGACACCATCCGTGGTACTTACACTGTTAAGTCTGGGTACAAATTGGCTTTCAACTCGCTAAAGGATTCTCTTGCCACTGGCACAAGCAAGTTGGGGGTCTCTCTGGATCTGAGGAAGTTCATTAAGGAGGGTTTGTGGAAACTTCGCTGCCCCCAGAAATGGAAGATTTTGCCTTGGAAGATTCTTCATAGATGTCTGCCGACTAGTGCCACCTTCCAGAGACGTGGTATTCCCTATCAAACCACCTGCCACCACTGTGATTATGCGGGGATCCACACGACTGAAACTGAGGCGCATCTTTTCAGGGATTGCGCTCTTGCATCCAGAATATGGCTCTGCGGCCCGCTCGGTTTGAAATGCGATTTTGTTTCTGACATTGACATCAACTCGTGGATTATAAATTGGATTAACTACTTCAACTCCAAGAAGGATGACGACTGGCTTATCAGTAAATTTCTGTGCACGCTTTGGACCCTTCCGCTCGTTAGAAATAACTTCATCTTCATTGGTGCCTTATGGCCTATGTCCCTTGCTCTTGAAGAGATCAATCGTTTTCAACCTCTGCCTTACACCAACCCGGTCTCTGCTCAGATTTTAGATTATAACCATAACTCTATGTCGCAGGTTCTGAGGAATTGCTCGCCCTTTCAATTGATTGGTGACGCCTCAAATTGTGAGGCCCTAACCATTAAAGTTGATGCCTCCTGGACCCCCGACTACAAAGGTGCTGGTGGATGGGTCCTTATTGATTTCCAAGAGCAGGTCATAGCTGAAGCTTCTAAATTTTTCAAGTCTACCACCCCCTCTACATCGAGGCCATTGTTGTCCTGAATGCCTGCTCTTGGGCTTTAGGTCGAAAGCTTATTCATCTCAACATTATTAGTGATTGCCTGAAGCTTATTGAAGCTCTGGCTATGCCGCCCCGACAAAGAAACGACTTCAGGCGCATCTTGGACGACATTTTGCTACTTACTTTCACTGTCTATCTTTCAAATATACTCCTTGAATTTTTAGCAAATACGCACATGGACAAGTCATTAGTGCGCGAAAACACTGTTAACTCTTCATTCTCCAGTTGGCAAAAAAAAAACAAAAAAATTCCTAGTCAAATAAATTTTTTATTTTCATCATAATTTTTTCTCGATGGAGACAAAATAAATTGATCCATAAGCTTACCACTAGGGTTGAACAAAATATTCGATTCGATCCGAATCTCATCCAAAACTGGATATCCGTTCCGAAAAGTTATTTTTGGATCGGATATTAGATCCAATTTTTTTTATTTGATATATGGATATCATTCTAATTAAATCATTTGGATATCCAATTCGATCTGAAATCATATTTTTCTTTTTAATATATTAATTTTTTTATTTAATGAACATATTTAGAGTGTCATATTATAACATGTTTTCTCCATTATTTTGGCAATGTTTTCATTTTGTAAACTTATACTGTTATTTTAAGTATAATTAGTGACTAGATACGTTACAATAACTTAAAAGCATGAGTAAAATATAAAAACATGTAATGTCTAGGTAAGTTTTATGTCTAGATCATTGTAGTAATGAAATAATAGGAAATCCTCGATGGTCAATATGATATAGTTTTGAACATAATCGTTCAAATGAATTGAAGGATTATTCCGATGCGAAAGACGAATTTCAAGAAACAATTTTCTAGCACCAATCCAGAAGTACAAGCACAATATACATATGAATAAGGGTTATTTAACGACAATAATACCAACTATAGGGCGTCTTCCCAAAATAATATCAATTTCAATAAATCTGAGAGTAATACGCATTATTGGAGTAGTTAAACAAGAGTAGTATAAGTAACTTTATAACCTGCTACATCAGGTCACCTAATTAATATTTAACCTGCTACTTATCCCCCATCCTCCTACTTAGACCAGGATAACGGGTGAACCGTGTCGGGTCACCTTCAGGTCGGGCCACTTACGAGTTATAATAATTGGGTTGACTTCGGGTCGGGTCGGAAAATTTCGGGTTCGAGTCATTCTCGGGTTTGTTGTTTTCAACTTTTTTAGGGATATCGACTCGTTTTCTATAATAATAGTCGGGTCAGTTTCTAGTTAGCTCGGGTCAATTCGGATTACGGGTCAAAATCATGTCTTCAATTCGGGTGTTGGGTCGGGTTCAGTTTGACTTATTCGGGTCGGGTCATTTTTGTCAGGTCTACTCCTCCTTACTTCTCTCCTTTATCCTCTCTCTCTATTACCCTTCATCTTTCTTATGTTTTTTTTTCTATACGTTTCGTTTAGATTAACGTGTTGATTTTGGTGTGAGATTGTGTTGTTAGCAAGATATGGTGAGGTTGAAGACTTGAAGGAAGAGGAAGACGGAGAACATGAATGACGTTTAATGCTCCGTACACTTGAGTAATTGAAAATGAATAAACTAATATGAAATAAATAAAAGGCGAAAAAGGAAGGTGAACGGGTTCTACTGCCAACTGATCATCTATACTACTCCAAAAATACGTATTATTCTCCGATTTTTAAAAATTGGAATTATTTTCGGAAGACGCTCTATAGTTGGTATTATTACCGTTAAATAAAATTAAAGGTGAAAAAGAAAGGTGGAAGGGTTCTACAGGTAGCCGGTCACCTATACTACTCTTGTTTAACTACTCCAATAATACGTATTATTCTCAGATTTATTAAAATTGATATTATTTTGGGAAGACACCCTATAGTTCGTATTATTATTGTTAAATAACTCTATGAATAATGACAAACGTAGGTTGAAAAATACGTACTCTCGTAGTGTAAATTCCTCGATATAAGAGACAAAGAGATACTAGAGAGTAGAGCCCCACGTGGGCCACATCACACATGTTTTTTCTTTACTCGGTACACAAACCCAGTCAAAATCCCACACCTGTCAGTTTGACATATTTTAATGCAATTGTTTTTTGATAGTTGTACGTTCGGTAATTGACTTGGTCCGTTTGAGTGCACGGATTTCATTTTGAAATTTGGATTTGACCCAAATACTTTGTTTGGAAGACAAAGTGAACTTGTGAATTTGGATTTTGTCAAAATCCAACCAAATCTAAGACCCTCACAAAATGGCTCATTTCCAAATGACACCTTAATGTATGTCATTGTAAAATCCATCATTTCACTTTTATAATTTGACAATGATAATTTGAAATAAAATATAGGTTCTCAAACGCTACTTTATTGTATTTTCTAGTTCCACTACTTTTTCTTCAACTCCATCATTCATTTGTCTATGTAATTTTCTTTGCAAAAATAAATTCGCAAGTTCTTGTTATTTGTGATGGTTATATCTATCACAAACTTGTGACGGGTCAAGTAGGAGAGATAACAGAAAAAAAATATACGAGAGTTATTCTCCTCTATGAGTTGTATATCTGTCACATAGTCATAACGGGTCAAGTATCAAGAAAAAGTCAAAAGAACATCGTCTTGATACTAGCAAAACATTTGTCTCAGCTTTTTTATACATATGGTATGATATTTCAGTTTACGACCCGCCTAAACATTTGACCTGTCTTACTTTTATGATGGATATCTCTGTCTTAAACAAAAATTTGTGAAAACATAACATCGAGGAATGACAAATGGGTTGTCTTTACCCACCGAATGAAGTGGTGATATTTGACCCTTCGAAACTTGTAACGGATTTATATCGGTCACAAGGGACACGAAGTCATAGATTTAGGAGTAAATTGAATATTAGTCCCTTTTAAAACAACCTGCTTTAAAATTACCCCATTTTGATTTTTTTTGTTAAAAATTTACACCCAAAACATATGCTTTACAGTTTAGAAATTACTCCAAAAATTATTTTTAGGACGACGATATATATGGCTATCTCTTTTGTTCGTCCACCACTACAACGCACTTTGTAACGAAGGGCATTTTGGTCCTTAATTGAGCATAATACATCACCCTTTAAGTTACACGTATAATTAAGCATAATTTGACCATTTACTTGTACATACCTACATTGACCCTACCTAAAGTAGTGTTAGAGCACAAAACGAAGATGATATAGTATTAGTACTTGTTATCTTCAATAACTCTTCGACGGCGTCAATGGCATCATATATACATTTAACATGCACGTAAAATATGAGCACAAAAGTTAGAAAAGGAGTGGCATGATTTTACATGGTTACACCCACAACATATAAAACGGTCGAATTGACATTTAGCTTAGGAACACAATTGGTGGTTTACAGATGATTGAATTGATCCAAATGGAAGAGATCGATATGTGACAATCTGACATGTCTATCAAAATATTCTCAACATATTTGGCCACACTCCGCTCCCCTATGACTCTATCTATAATCATGTGATCATGTAAGTCTACATGTACTTACTCCTTCCAGTTTGTAATATTTTAGCTATTGTCACACTTTTTTAAGTGGATCGTCTTTTTTTGAGAGACTGAGACGTGTGAGATATCCTGGGTCCATGGATATCAATGGGCGGTTCATCACCAATTCACCACCTACAAAATCGTTGAAGAAAATGTCATAGGGGACTAGGCCCCATGAATTTGATGTGGATTTTAGAGTGAAAAATGAGATGACTTCACCGATTGGTACTCATTTTGAGTATTCACTTTGAATACTACCGAGGTTATAAAGGTAGTTTTGTTTATATTTTTATTTTTTAACCTAGTTTTTCAATTTTAAACTTGTCAATTTTAAATGGAGTATTATAGATATTTTAGTCAATTGCTTATACTATCTAACTAACAATGATTTTTTTCCATGTATGTTCGAGATAATTGAGGGATTTAGTTTAGTAAACCAACTAGTATAGATAATATGAGGCGTATACAAATAACTATATTTATAAAATAATTGACAAATTTGTACTCCTAATAATTGCTATTAAGCTCATCAACCAGTGTTTAATTACATAAAAATAATAATAATAATATCCCTATAAAATATGTTGTGGTAGACGTGTTAAATATATTATAAGATTATTCTATCATAGGAAGAAAAAAATGTTAAATAGAAACATTTAGATTAAATTCAACTGCCATCAAATTGTGTTCTGCATTTCAATACTATTATACTACAAAGTATAATATTGACAATTTTGCATGACCATTTCAAATATATCACACGGAGTAGGAATCAGTGAAATTACTTACCCTGAAGTGAAACATATCATTTTATAAATTATCTAAAATTATTTTCATGAAAGTTACTTTTATCATGAAGAATAATAGTATATAGTTTTTAATATGCAACTAGCGCAAAACCCGTGCACATGCACGGTTGTATAATTAAAATTTGATAAAATTTTTTATTGATAGTACGACATAATCTGAATGTTATATCATTAAGATAATGTTATTGTGTTGCTTGATGAATCAATCTATTACGATACTAAATTCAGAGTATAATTTTCTTAGATAGAAAATAAGTAATTAGTTTTTTCGGTATAAATGTTGAGTTATTGAGATAAACTGATAAAAGATTAAATTTGGTGAAGTAAAAGAAATGAGATCATGATTATACAGTTAGACCTGATAAAAATGACACGACCCGACATCGAACTAGAAATCTAATTTTGACCCGTGATTCGAATTGACTTGTCTAACCAATGAACTGACGCAAATTATTTATCAGACTTTAAATTGTTGAAAATAACAATCTCAAAAATGATTTGAGTCTAAAATAATCTTGTCCAACCTGAAATTGACCCAATTCATACATACTAATCCAAATAATCTTGTCGACGCATCCGGTTGAGTGGTTGACCCAAACATAAAATAACACTATTTAAAATATTTAGCAGAAAATAAAATATAAATGGGTTTTTAATAATTGCTAAATATAAGTTGACATATTGGGAGATTCTTTTTGGAGAGAAAGTTGAAAAGACCAAATTCTCCATTGGTTTTGTTTTATTGAGTAGGGGATAAAAATAACACTATTTAAAATATTTAATAGAAAATAAAATATAAATGGATTTTTAATAATTGTTAAATATAAGTTGACGTATTGAGAGCTTTTTTCTGGAAGGAAAGTTGAAAAGACAAAATTGTCTCTTCGTTTTTGTTTTAATCAATAGGGAATATGTGTCAAATCACTCTTGAATAATATTACATAGAATCGTTCGAAAATTTAGAAATGTGCAGTTTTTGAATTCATATTAAATAGACAATTATAATCAATGATTTCCATATTTATAACTTCAAATTTTCGAGAGAAAAATGTTGAAGGAGAGAGTTATTTTGAGTAGTATATAGAGGATGATTTTTTTAAGGGTTATTTCATGGAAATAATGTGTGCTTATTAAATTTATACAAACTATACATAAAATCATTTTAATACGAACTACGTATTCATTAGTCTCGCTTTGCTATGTATGAAATTATGACTTGCTATTACCGGTCATAGTGACTTGTTGTAACGTTCTAAGGTGTTATTAGGTCCGTTGCAGTTATCATGAAAGCCAAAATTACATTAAAAACAATTTTTTCATAGCTTCTACAAGGCTAATTGAAAAACAAATGAAAGATGAATTTTCGAAAAATTTAATTTTTTTTATCAATGGTCGAAAATGAATGCGAAATATGAATTAGAAGAAAAAAAATTAGAGGAAGAGTTGAAAAGAATATGTTCAACAGGTAGCCGGTCACCCATAACAAAGCGTGTTTAATGAAGACGTAGTTCGTATTAAAATGAGATTACGTATAGTTCGTATTAATTTAAGAAGCACGTGCATAGTTGGTATTATTTACATGAAATAACACTTTTTTTAATTTTTTTTTTTTTAATGATTTTTCATCTCTTCGGCGAGAATCGATTTCAGGAAGAGTATATATTTTATGCTAATTCTTCGATAATTCTTTCATAATTATTTTAGGGTTGTGATTTTTTCTAACGAACTTTTACTCAATCCTAACGACTTTTTACCATTTTATCCTTGTCATTTCCTCTATCAGAATTTATTTCTATGCTTTTCTCCCTAGAAATTATCAAACTCCAACCCGATAAACACACCCATGAACCAACAGAAGCATCGAAATCATCGGGATCGGTGGAGGAGTGATAGCTAGAGTTGGTGGGAGTTGGGTGGCTAGGGTGGTGAGTGGGTGCGGTTCGAGGTGGGGGCCGATCTGGTGAGGGTTGTCGGATTGGTGGGATGACCGGAACGGTCTTTGAGGTGGTTGGGTGGGGGTCGGATGGGGTAGTGGTGGGGGGTGACGGTGGTTGGGGTGGCGGTGGGTGGTGATTGGGTGAGGGTAGTTAGGGTGACTGGTTACTGGTGCCTGGTGGGGATCGGGGAAGAGATACTGCAAGTTTGGTTTTATCTTTCTTTTTTTCAAGAATTTTTTTTTTCAGGTTTTTTGTCTAAGTAAATTTTTGTTTTTGTTTTATATTTTGAAGTATATTTTTGTATGTATAAACTCTTAATATTTAAGACTAAATAATTAATCAAATAATAATAATACAATAATAATAATAAAAATTAATTAAGTATTCCTTAATAAATATTTTATATAACGCAATTGATAACTGAATTATAATTCGAAATCAAATTCGGAAGCGTTAATTGACTATGTAAATTGATAAAAGGATGAGAAACTTTATTGAATGTTAGTGTAAAACCTAAAAGTTTATAGAGGGGTAGAATAGGAAAATTTTAGGAAAATTCATTAGGATTGAGTAAACACTCATTAGGAAAAAGTAATTTCATTATTTTAATAATCTTTTTACACTAATACTTATTTTAATAATTATTTAATATTACGCTATTTCAAAAATTATTACTATTTATTAATCTTTTTTATGCTTAGTTTAGGAATATATAAGCATGATAATGTGATTTAGGCTAGAATAATGATTGAATCAAGCATGATAACTATTTTAGGAAAATATCTTGAAATTGACAGATTTCGTGGTTGACATATCTCTATTATACTAAAAGAGAAACCACAAGAGAAGTAAATGGACACGTGTCACAATTCTATGCGTTTTTTTTCCCGCCTAAATTTTAGTTGTTGTAAAAAAAATCCATAAATAACGAATAATTAGAGATCTATATAAAAAAAGTAAATATATATTTATTGGCAACAAATCAGCCCAAATATTCGAGTATATCTTAAAAATTTGATATGTGAGATCTTTGCACAATAGAAATAATTTTAAAATTAGTCCATAAATTATTGATTACGTAAGAAAATTGTTAATATAAAATATGTACGATGTTAGAAATATATTTTAAAGAGTATGATTTATTATAGAATTTGTTAATTAGCATCAAATTAAATTAAATTTGAACACATATTTTTTGAAATTATCGTTATTGCTGACACATTATCGTAATAATAAGTCGTACATTTGCATGAGGCCTAAATTAGTATTTTCTATATATGTAAATTATTTACGCTAATACTTTTTTAAGCTTGGGATATTTAAATTATCTCTATTATACTGAAAGAGAAACCACAAGAGAAGTAAATGGACACGTGTCACAATTCTATGCGTTTTTTTCCCGCCTAAATTTTAGTTGTTGTAAAAAAAATCCATGAATAACGAATAATTAAAGATCTATATATATAAAAAGTAAATATATATTTATTGGCAACAAATCAGCCCAAATATTCGAGTATCTCTTAAAAATTTGATATGTGAGATCTTTGCACAATAGAAATAATTTTAAAATTAGTCCATAAATTATTGATTACGTAAGAAAATTGTGAATATAAAATATGTACTATGTTCGAAATATATTTTAAATAGTATGATTTATTGTAGAATTTGTTAATTAGCATCAAATTAAATTAAATTTGAACACATATATTTTGAAATTATCATTATTGCTGACACATTATCGTAATAATAAGTCGTACATTTGCATGAGGCCTAAATTAGTATTTTGTATATATGTAAATTATTTACGCTAATACTTTTTTATGCTTGGGATATTTAAATTATTCTACACTAATCATTTTTTATGAATGATCATCAATATTACGGGAGAGATTTTATTTTACGGAGAGTATTTATTTTTACGCTAATCCTTGGACACATTTGTAGACACCCAGATTCTGACCTGATGGCTGCAGGAGTGCCCGACAAACACCCGATGACGATCGGGCTGCAATGCAATGCGAGATTACGATGTTTTAAATGGTTTTTCTATAGAACGGATCGAATAATTACTCGGAAAAATTAATTCAACATCAAAACGGTCTTAGTCGTGTCATTACGGTCGCGTTGACACTAATTAGAGTCAATTCCGACACTGGAACTCTGAATCGGTCCCGAAACACACAAAGTCAAACCCGAGTTAATGCGTCGGGCCAGGCGAACCTCGATACACGCGCCCGAGGCCCACCCGGCGATCAACACGCTAGGACAAACAGGAAACCTTAATCCCCAAGCATGTGCCCAAGATACGCATCATCTCCATTTTGGAAAGTTTCAAAATCGGATCTTCAAAAGTCAAATCGCCTCACTCTAGGCGATCGAGTTCTTCTACGCACGCCCTCAGGCGCCTTAGTCTTGATGTGCAAGACACCAAGCGTCCGAGAAGTCGATTTGAACTGCGCGAACAACTATAAATACCCCCCTATTCCGCTCATTTCAAACACACACAACACTCAATTCTCATCCCCATCCTCCTCTTTACGAGCATCTCCCTCTAGCTTAGCGTCGCACTCCGACTCTAAGTACGATCCACTCGATCATTTGTTCCCGATAAGCGAATCAATACTACTCCTCGTAGTTCCTCGAGTCCTTGGCTCGATTTGAACGACAAGGGACACCTGTGTTCGCGAGCCACCTCAAGACACAGTGGCGAAGCTCTGCTGGATTAGCCGCAGGAAACCTAAGAGGATTCGCCTAGAAGTCATATCGTCACTAGGTTGTCATCTAAACAAAACTTTACATATCGTATTCTATATTATGCACTTCGATAACGTCGAGTCCGACTCGTATAGTCGCTAGGTCCATGGCACGTTATAAACATACGTAACGTCCACAATTTCAAACACAAGCACTAAAACACCCTAAACTAAACCCGAGTAGTTTCGAGATCCGTTCTCAATCATCTACGCATCGTGTCTAGTTTAGTGTACACTCCAAGGGTGCAACTCCTCACTATGTAATTTTCTTACGTTTCGCATTTACCACTTTCGTATGATTTACAGCTTTTATGACTATAATCGCATGCTAAATCACCTAACACGGAATTCAAAACATAAACGAACCAAAATTGAACAAGTGGTGGTCGGGTTCCATATTAATCCCGATGCCCACCTCTCACACGTGGTTTGACGCATCCCTATTAAAACCTAACCGACGCACCTTAAGCAAAATACTAGGTAAGGTATATCACGAGAATGACTAATATCCGTATTATCGCGTTAGAACTGACTTGCTAACACGTATAATATCTAGTATTCTCTACTCTCCTATGTGCATCTTTTCATGGCATGCCTGTCTCGTGAAATCGCATGCAAAGAATGTAAACACAACTACTTCGACGACAAAAGCTTACTTGTCCTTAAACAACTGACATAGCAAAGACGTAGGGTTAGAAACAACGGATGTTATCGCACTTCCGCCACAATTAAGGAACAAAGTTATCAGCCCACTGATTGATTAGTGGAGGCCGCTATGTGCGGGCGTGATTGGGTGTCGATGTCTAACGAACATTGACTTCCCAATACGTACCTTCACCCCCTACTCAGAATCGACGGTTTCCGGATGTCCGAAACCATTGGCAATGAGAGTCATTCCAGGATTGGAGTGCTTAAGGGTACAAGTATCTATCTTTAGGTCCCCATGCCACTCAACTTTGAGCCGGCTAAGGAACAAAGTTGACTTAAATGGTTTCCGAGTTCCCAAAATTAACTCGGTGACGACTCCACAAATCGGCAACGAATTCAGTTCACTAAAAATGTCGTTTTACCAAACATAACGGCCTTTATACATTTACAACCACTTCTCGATCGGTTCTAACGAAACGCGGATGTCTGCATCAGTCTAGTACAATTCGAATCGTCAACCAAATCGAGGTCCAACACATCGCCCCGTACGCGAGATCGGACTGGCCCCACAGGACAGACATGGACGCGTGGGTGGCCGCCGCGAACTGGATATCCCTCGCAGTCGCGCGCTGGGCGCCAGGCGGTGCGGACGGGCGTTCACAGTTTGGCGACTCTGCTTGGGGATTTGGAAACAAGTTTCCAACGGTGGTGTAACTCGAACGAGTTCGGTGAAGCTCATTTCCTAGTTCTTTTTTGTGGTCACTACAGGTTTTGGCCCTAAAAGTCAACTCTAACCGATTTTAAGACAAATGGACCTCTTCGCGGTAAGATCCTTACGGACGCACGAAGAAACCCTCGATTGACGTTTCGGCCGTCTAAGGTAGCCAAGCATTCCATGGATATGTCAAGCGAGTGGCACTGAGCGAACGGGATGACAATCACCTCCCCCGGTGATCGTTCGTCACCTAAGTAAAGACTGTTTGTGGACGGTAGCCTACCCTAACCTACTCGTGTCTGCATTTTGCATGAGTGTATGCATTCCTAGTTATGTGTAGCATTTGTGACAACCCGAATTAAACATTAAAATCCGAATTCAACCACGACAATATATTCAACTACACCTAAACTCCATTTTCGAAAAAGGACATCTTCTTTTTAAAATCACCTTTTAAACGCCGTTACTCAGACCAAAATTAAACATGTTTTCAAAAGACACCTTAGCGCCATCACCCTGGCCGATTTCACACTCATCACTTTCAATCGTCTTTAGCGCCATTACTTTGACCGAAATAAAGCTCGTCATTTTCGAAAATACGACGACGCACCGTTACTATTACCAAACTCCCAACCAATGGGATCAGGTACCTCATACGGTCACATTTTTCTTTCAAAATATTCTCGCACACGCCGTTACTATTGCCAAGCTCCCGACCAAAGGGACCATAGCGTGTAAAACGGTTACACTTCAAATTTTCAAAACATTTTTCGCACATACCGTTAACATTACCAAAATTTCAATTAATGAAGTCATGGAACGTAAACACGGTAACACTAACAAAACATTACACACACACCGTCACCACTGTCGAAATTCCAATCAATGAAATCGACAAATACGGTTACGCGTTTTCAAAGGTTTTCTAAAAGCACTATAGTTCCGTAACGAGAACTTGGTCACGTTTTCAAAAGCACCACCAGAAGCACCGTGTTTTCTCACGAAACACTCTTTACACCGCGAACTTCAAACTCCTTATTAATAGTAGTCTAGATAAAGACGCACGTCACTATTTTCAAATTTGGTTCTTCTAGAACCTCGCCTTTACAAAGTCACAATTTACAATTTTGCTATCATCAAATCGTCGACGCAAACGTTGCAACACTTTCCACACACCATAAGCGATGTCGCTAAACCATTGTAATAATGATTTCACAAAGACTCCCACTTTCGGAAAAGTTTTCTTTCAAAACTCATCCATTTTCAAAAACATCAAAACTCTTTGATTCTAAGCCGGGGTCGAGATCAGTTCCTTACGTTGTACAACCGTGTCATTAACTGTCTATGCTAGTCATAAAAAGTTACCTCTATTCGAGGTCTTATATTTTGGGTCGTCTCATCTCGAGAAGTCCCCTCCTTTAAATCTCACCCTGAGATTCGTGTCAAATCGTCTCATTCTAGGGATACAAGTCTGTTAGGCGAATACACCAAGAGTTTAAAGCATTCGAGTCCCTAATACGATGACCACAAACACGAACAAATCAAGGGTCTCGTTTCCATGTCGCTCACCTACGAGCATTCCTCGGGTCTTTGGGTCGTCCGGTGGATCCATTCTGATTTCCGACACTATCTTGTAGAATCATCCTCCAAACATGTCCATTGATTCGAATGCCATCGAAAGCATCCGCAACGATGCCAAGATCTTGACCGGATTGGTTCGTAACATCCACACTTCAGTAACCCACCTAAGCTCCTCGGTCCGTCACATCGACAGCCGCCTCAATTTCCTTGAGAGTAGGGACACAAAGAGCGAAACAAATGATAGTTTAGGCGATTACCACGCCAAGAACTTACCCCAAGTAGGTCATCCCAATGCTCCGCACAAGCAAAACCTCCTAAGGTCAATAAAAAAATAACCTCGAGGCCTCACAAAGCCCTATCCGACGAAGTTAGAATGTCGCGTAAAAAGTTTACCAAAATCAATCCATCCTATACTGAAGCTCTCAACCACCTAGTCGATCAAGGGTTACTATTACCCATATGTCCCACTCCGGACCCACCTATCAATAGACGAAACAAAAATTGGAGTCCTAATGCATACTGTCTATTCCATCAAGGTAATGGGCATGATACTGAGACGTGCTTTGCATTAAAGCACGTCATCCAAAACATGATCGAGGAAGGAACATTCCCTCCCTCAAAATAGAAAAAGGCATACTTTACTTTCAAGAGCGCCGAGGGAGAGGTAGTGATGTTAGTGGTTGTCACAAGTTATTTCAAACCTTTCGACAATTTACCAACATAAACCAGTCCAGAACGCCCTTTTAGGGTCGCATTCTCAGAAGACTACGTAAGGATCTAAAACCTAGAAGGCAGTCACGGTCCCAAGATCCAGTCGATGCCGTAATAAGGTCGAGTCATGATATTCTAACATCATGGTCATATCGGAACAAAAGTTCCACTAAAGGCGGTGAGTCCGGTCCGAGTTAGAGTCTAGTTCATCTTAAGGGCCTAGACTTAAAATAATCCCAAGTTTTGGTCATTTCTTTTCATCTTTTTACGTCATGTCAGGAGGTGCGAAGGGACCTGTCCTCCACCTCCCCAAAAAACCATGTCTCTGGCGTGGAGCCCGCTTACCACTATCAATAATAAGAAACAAACTTTTCTTCCTTTACAATGCGCCTCGACAATCGCTTGATTTAAAAATAACGCACTTTCTTGCTTACGACTCAATACTACGCCATTTATCGATAGCAATCAATCAAAACATAGGGCTACAACTAACAACCCACATTATTTCACCCTAAAAGAGATCAGAAGCAGCTATCCTAAACCCAACCCGTAACCAATTTCCTAGCCGAAAAACCGATATACAAAACCCACACAACCGATAACTGATAAGCGACCACACACCCACATCAGCCAAACTAGACTTCCCGGTAACCAACAACGCAGCCGAATATGAAGCCTGCCTAATAGGACTAAAAGGCGCAACAACACTAGGAATTAAAAACTTAGTCCATGGAGATTCCTCCTTAGTAGTCAACCAAGCCACAGGCACTTAGAAGGGTTATAGTGAAAGCCTAGCTCCATACCAAACCGAAATAGAGACAATATCTCGAGAGTTCACCGAAATCAATTTCATACACATACCTTGCTAGGAAAACCAATTCGCTGATGCCCTATCCAAATTAGCCTCACTAATAAACATGCCCGACAACCTTTTTCCTATGCCTTTTTGTGTGGAGAGAAGTGAGGAACTCGCCTATATCCATAACATCGAAACCGATGACACCCTGGAAGACCCTGGTACAAAGCGATCCTAGATTTTAAAACTGACGGATCATACCCGCTTAATACAAACACCAAAAACAAAAGAGCCTTAAGAATATAAGTCACCCACTATGTCCTAAACCAAGGATTACTATATAAACAATCCCCACAAGAAGTACTCCTTAGATGCATAAACAAAACCCAATCCAAAAAGGTCATGGAAGAGGTACATGACGGGGAATGCGGACCCCACATGGGCGCACACTTGTTATCCCGTGACATAATGAGATTGGGCTATTACTGGATCACCTTAGAGGCAGACTGCCGGCATCACGTTCGTCACCGTCACAACTATCAAATATTTGCAAATATCCAACACGTACCACCATATCCGCTCCACACCACAACAACGCCTTGAGCCTTCTCTACCTGGGGAATAGACATCATAGGAAAAGTACACCCGTCCGGAACCGGCAGACACTGTTTTATATTAGTGGCCGTTGATTGCTTTACCAAGTGGGTGGAAGCAGCGTCCTATACCGTACTGACCTCAAAACAAGTAGTCAAATTAATAAAAAATAACATCATCTGCCGCTACGGCATACCAGATGAAATCATCAGTGATAAGGAGGCTCACTTTAGGGCCGACACCCAAAAAACTCCTAGACAAACACAAAATCCAACGACACAAATCCACACTCTACAGACCTCAGACAAAAGAGGTTGTGGAAGCAGCAAACAAAACCATCATTACAATCCTTAAGAAGATGATAGAAAACTACCAAGATTTGCTAAACAAAATACCCTTTGCATTATGGGGATACCGAACCTCCTACGGAACTCCCACCGGAGCCACACTCTACTACCTAACCTACGGCTCCGAGGCCGTACAACCAATAGAGTTAGAAATACCCTCATTAAGGACACTAGTCGAAAGCGGCATTCCCAAAGAAGAGTGAAACCAAAAACGTTATGATCAGCTAGTAGTTCTAGATGAGCGTAGAATACATGCACTATCCAACGTGCAAGCCTACCAACAAAGAATACAACGAGCCTTTAACAAGTGAGTTAAATCCCTAAACATACATGAGGGAGACTTGGTAGTCAAATCCATTACAGCACCCCTTCTTGTCGACCCTAGAGAAAAATTCAAACCAAATTGGACAGGCCCCTACGTAGTCAAGAAAATACTCACAGGGGTAGCCATGATCCTTACCGACCTAGACGGTCAAGAATTCTCAACCCCAACCGACTTGTACCAGCTTAAACGCTACTATCCTTAACATCCTAAACGACCTCATCTTGATCTCTAAGCTAGGGTGGAAACCCATACGGACACGCTTAAAAACAATTTGCATCGATAAATGCCATAACGAGTCTAAAGCACAATCACTCATATTTTTATGAACTACGAACATGGTTTGATTTCGTCCAAACACGGATACATAGGCAACCTTTCCAAGGGTACAACCAAAATGAAAACCCGAAAGGGCGCTCCAGGCAAAATGAAGAATCGAGTTGCGAGCCACCACAAAAAAAATATAAAAAAGTGCTTCTCATTAATGTAAAATCAATTAAATCAAGCCTTTGTCGAGGCCCTTTACATCGAGCACCTATTACCCGGCTACTCCGGAGAATGACATCGTGTCAAGCAAAACCATAAAAACACTAGTACTAATACACCACATAATATAAATTAAGACGACATAATACTAAACGGCTGGGCTCTACCAGTCCAACTTTTCCTTTCCTTTACCATTCGAGCGTGTTTCTCCTGGTCTCTCACTACAGACCCTCCATTCACAAGCTTCCACCACCCTAGCCCGAGGCGAGCCCAGCCAGTCCCATTTTCCCTCCTCATTCAGATTTTCAATATGGGTCTTGTCAGTCTTGGCCCATTTAGATGAATTGACGACACTAGGATCGGTAACACTGCCTTTGGTCAAGTACTTAGTGATGTTAACTCGCGTCGCCTCCTTATCCTGTAGCATCACGGTCTTCTTAACATCCGACTTGCCTCGCCCTGGTGGATATCCGTAAGCTTCTCGCCATGAACGTGTAGGGTCTGCCGATCAAACATTTTCCGTAGGGACAGGACTTAAAACCCTCCGTCTCCAAGACATTTCGAGCTCCCTAAGAGAACTTTCCGTCCATGGGTGAGATTTAGTATCATCATTAACAACCTCTGATATGGCTTGCCTTGCGCCCATTTGGCGGGTAAGCCTATCCGAATAAATATGAA
This sequence comes from Agrostemma githago, assembly GCA_958450325.1. NCBI lineage: Eukaryota > Viridiplantae > Streptophyta > Magnoliopsida > Caryophyllales > Caryophyllaceae > Agrostemma > Agrostemma githago. Next base: position 59,118,582 of record OY288240.1, read on the forward strand.
TGCAATCGCTTAAAGACAGTATCTACATGGCACAGGCCGGTAATGAGAGCGGGAGCCCGATATATCCATTAATATGCCACCACAGTATCGTCCACCTAATGGTAACCCCTTCACTAGCCCGCAAGTGGGAAAACCATTCCTCTTCGGTATAGCCATCGTTCCATGGCCACAACACACTCCGACCAGCAAAGCCTTTATAGCTGTAACCCTTAACAGACCGAGGAGGCTCGATCAAACCTAAGCTCTCTTGTAGCCAAATCCGCACAAATCACAGCATAGGGTCAAACCATCGATATAAGGCAAGTTTCGAAAAAGGAAAGTAGTACCCGACGTACCTTCAAAATAATCCTAGAGCCTCGAAAGAGAGCACGATGTATCCGTGCACATGTGTCGAGATCCATAATCAGCTCACTAAGAATAAGCCAAGAGGGTGATCGCCCATGCTCCATCCCCATCACAACATCCAAAACCCAAGGCCTACCCCAGCCTTCATGCACCGACGCATCTTCAAAAAGATAATAACATGCCACTGCAATACTAAGAGGTCATTTACGGGCTAAAGGCGAAATATCACGAGAGCCTTTTTGTGAAAACGCCTTAATAAGTGACTTGAAGTCAATAACACCTTCCCTAAAGAAAGCTTTAGGCTCCTCTAATAAGGGGATATCTAAAACTGATGAAGTCACTCCACGGGAACATCACCTCAAATAGGCATACAAGGACGAACTGAACGCCACCCACCTATAGCATCCAGCTCCTCAAGGAGAGGACAAACATTACCCCCGGAATAGCAAAAACATGGTTCTTAGCATCCCAAAAGTGAGAACATGCCAGTAAAAAGTCATCTTGCACTTTAACCTGTTTTAGCACAGTAACAATAGACAAACCGTCACCTGGCAAAACCTCAAGATCACCTTTCTTAAGACAACCCATCCACCCGGTTAAGAGACTCCCAAAATCCAAAATGACTCCAAATAATACAAGGAAGTTATAAAGACACTATGGGTAATCTAATATTTCTAAGACGAGCACCCATAACCCGCATATGTAGCCATAATCGCACAACAAATATGAAATTGCGGAAAATTTCCATAACCGAGAACTCGGCCGTCCGAACCCAGGCGCCCCAAGACCGGGACGCCCGAACCCAGGCGCCCCAAGACCGGGCCGCCCGAACCCAGGCGCCCCAAGACCGGACCGCCCATGTCCAGGCGCCCGAAGATCAAGCCGCCCAGGCTCATGCGTCAATGCCCTTGACCATCAGCCTCTTGGTGCCCGAATCCCATGCTTTCTGCGATGCTTTACCCCATCAGTTATCACTTGACAACCCCCAAACGTCAGGAAAGACCTCCTAAAGTCACTCGACCCCTTTTCAAAAGCCGAAGCGGTCATTATGAGCCCCTTGCGAGAATGAAAGGACCACACAGACGACACGTTTTGTCCACCGAATCCACCAGACTTAGACGTTCTTTTTAATTTTTTTAAGGGGGTAAGCTACCCCACCTAGGCGTGTTGTAACCCCAAGTGGCATTGTCAATTTGCGTCTGTAGCCCAATAAGGCATTGGCATTAAGACATAAAAAGTGGTTTAATTTTTTTTCCTTTTCTTTTTACTTCATTATGAACACGAGCATCGAAACGATTACACTCGTCTCTCAGCACCAAACACGCACTCGGTCAAAACACTTTAACAACGAAGCGCTTCTTACATATTTTACGCATTTTGAGTCAAACATTTTAATCGACGTATTACTTTATCCAACTCCCGGCTCAAACTAACACATTTTAAGTATTCCGAAAAGCATTTTCGTACTCCCATGCAATCTTAACGCACTAAAAATGTCCAAAACTACGAAGAAACCATAAACAAACCGAACTTGAAGTGATTACTTGTCATCTAAGTTAATATTTCAAAAAAAAAAACACATGACTAACAAATCAGCCAAAGTACTAAAAGTTTAAAATATAAAAAATCGAAAAATAAACTGAGTTTACAATCTAGGGAGTACCCATAGAGGCTGCAGCCACAGCCAGTAGAAGCCCACTGAGGTCATCATCCTAATCTAGATCCCCCTAGATCAAAGGTAAGAGACTCGGTAGCATCCATACCCGTCAGCATATCAAGGTTAGCCATATTGGGTACTCTTCCAACGTCCTCCGCAGCTCCCGTAGCCCGACCCTCATCTTCAGCCTCTCTTTCCACTTCGGCCCCGAGCCTAGCTTCACCCTGCGCCGAGGTCTCGCCCTGAGCTCGAGCCAACTGCTTCTTAAGCTTAGCAATCTCATTGTCCCGAGATTGCAGAAATTGCACCAGGCTGGCCTCAATCGCCTTGAGCTCGGTCACCTGATGGTAAGGATTTGTCGTGGATCCCGCCACCAATTAAATAACCAACTAGCACCTAACGGTAGTTAGGGTAAGTCGGGTCGTATCCATGGAGACGGTATTGCAAGGTTTAGACTAAATCGGCCTAAAACAAGACTATGCTACCAAACAAACACAAAGAGCTACTAATTGATGAATTAAGAAGAGAGGAGAAGAAAGTAGACTAATGATGAGCTATGATGAACTAGACTATCAAATGCTAACTAAACACAAGCCAACTAGCAAACTAAGAGAATGAGTCTAACTAATAAGGTGAATCAAATATGGAAAAGAGGTGGGTTAAGTCGGGTTCATAAGTGTAGTAGGGTGACTTGGGTGGTCAAGGGTGTCCACATACTAGACAAACAATGAGTAGAGGAAAACTAGCATGAGAAGCATGTCCACTACAACTCAAACAAGCATTACAACAAACACATGGTGTGCCAAGAATGTGACTAACAATAAGGATTTACCCTTACCAATAATCAAACCCTAATCACCCATAATCTACCCTTAATCCCCCTACTAACCCACAAGTAATCTACTCACTCATAATCAAAGATGAACTAACAACAATAACAAGAGAACACAACATCATAACCCTAACATTCATCATAAAGAACAATAACAATCAATAACAATAATCACTAAGTAAAGATTCAAACTTGATTCAATAACAATAAACAAGAGAAAAGAAAGTTATACCAACAATAGGATGATGAAAAGATGATATCTTGCATAAAAGAGAAACCCAAATAATCCCAAGGTTGTCAATCTTGGAGAAGTCTTCAAATATCTTCTTAATACAAGAACTAATTAACTAAGATTAACTAAGATAAACTAAGGATTAAAGAGAGATTCAAACTAATGTGAGGAACTAAATCTAGGGTTTATAACTTGTATAGAGGCTTAAGAGAGGCTAAACTAATGTAGGATGCCTAAACAATACAAGAGGGAAGTATTTATAGGGTTACAAATGGAAGGGAATTGGAAGAAAAGAAATGCGGGTTACAGCTAGGTGGTCCCGACCGGGACGGATCATCCCGACCGGGACGGACCCACCATCCCGACCGGGATGGGTTGGTCCCGACCGGGACGGCCTTGCAGTGGCACCCTCCAAAGTGCACTTCATCCCCGACGGGATGAGGTGCATACCCGTCGGGGATGAGTCTTGTAGGCCTCCAATATGACCCTTTTGGTTCCTCCTTGCTTCACATGAGCTTCTCATCGATTCTCGGGACTCGGGATCGGGTCTCGGAGGCTCGGGATTGGGTCCCAAGGTCTCGGGGTCGAATCCGAAGCATCGAGTCATCGTTCCTTTACTCCGTTGGCTCCAAAATGTGTATGTATAGAGTCGGAATCGCTCCAACTCTTCCAAATCGGTCTCGGGAACCTGAAACGAACTAAAGGAAGCATAAGAAGCCCCTAAACCGCTCCCAAGGAGCGATTCCACAAGGAAATTGGGACCAAAATACTACAAAATAGGCACTACAAACTACACTAATCATCACCCGATTCTCCAGCTGCCTCACCATGTCCGGAACATCTTGCAAATACAGCTACCCGTTAGGAAAACACATAGCCAGCCTAGAATACCAGCCCTAGGAAGACAATACTTACCGATCGAGGTCCCAATGTATCATGGGAAGAGGCGGTAGCTATCCTCAACGCATAGGCCTGAAAGTAGTTTGCGGCTTGCCACAACCGCTGATGGGAAGCCTAGATACCTGAAAAACAAAACCAAACCTGTTAGTCAAACAAAGCCTAACCCTCAAAGGCTGAGTTCAAGGCAAAATCCCTAAACTTACCCGGTACACCTGGTCACGCCACTCCATCCCAGTCTCCATCTCCTCCGTAGAACAAGGAGGAAAAGGCTCCATAAAGGCCACCCCAGCCGCATCGATCCTGAGCAATTTCAAGGGAATGTCTGGGAACTGAATAACATCAACCGGGTCGGCCAGCTGAAAGGAAAGCAAAGCCGTTCAAAACACAAACAAATACTAAACCATGGAACAAAAAAAACAAAAAAAACCAAATACTCACCACGAGGCGGTGGCAAGCAAGCCGTTGGCAAACATGTGACACATAGGAGGCACCAGGCAACAATAATGCATCGCCTCCCTCTCCTTCCCTATCCTCATGTGCCTCTGCAGTAGTCAGAGGCCCGAACATGGTTCGTGGAGGGTCAACTGGCACACTGAACTCCTCGTACAAGCACTGGCGCACTAACCTCTCACCCCAAGTACCACAACGAGCGAAATAACGAAGGGAGGAGCATCCTTCTGTAGCTCCCAGGCCTCAACTTTGCCCTCACATACCCGGGCAAACCCTCGTAATCAGCTCAAGGACGGGCCATAAACTGCATAAACAAACCGACATTTTAAACTCCTCACCTTGGGGGCTACTAAGGGAAAACAAACCGTAAGAAGGACACTTACCTCCTCAATGGGCAGCCGGTTCACCAGTACATTCTCCGACGAGTAGTGACTCGTCGTGCTCTTAGCTCGAGCCAGTCTCCACTCAATCCCAGCCGAAAACCTAGTCGGGGGAACGCGCACTGTCTTGGGCGCCAAACGTTGGAAATAAGAGTAGATCCAAGCCTGCAAAACCCAAAATACCATTAGCAAAACCAAACTGAACCGAACAAAACTTCAAAAGTCAAGAAACAATAACTAACCTCCAGCATGAGAACCGGACCCACGATGGGTAAAGCCGAGCCAGAGTCCCCCCTTTGCGGCCTCCCCATGACCAATCGAAACGTCCCAGTTGATCCAAGTCAACTAGTAAAGGCAAAATCCTAGTGCTAAACCTCTCACCCTTATCCGAGAAGTGGGTCGATCCTAAGAAGTACCACAACCATAGACGGGCATCCTGCACCGACGTGTTGGGCACTTGATCCTCTAACACTGCCACCCTCTCAAAGTGGTTGGTAACGTACGAACTCACCAAAGTATGGGGCGCACTGTAAGTCGCAGGCTTTAAAAAGTCCCCGATCCAGCCCTTAACCTCATCGTTATCCAACCTAGGGACCTCCGGAGCCCACCTAATCATCTCAGGTTCCCAGGGCAAACCCGTGATAACCCCATAGTCCTCTAAAGTCATCCCGACCTCTCCGAACGACATATGGAATGTGGAGGTCGTATCATGGAAGAGATCTACTATCACTCTAATTACCATAAGGTTGTTCTTGGTCTTGCAGCCCACTAACCGAACCCAATGCCCGACCAAGGGGCTCAAAACCATCCCCGTAATTATCTCCTTTGCCGCAGGGCTAAGCTTCTGAGAGTAAAAATCCAGGCACATCGTGAAGCCCAAGAAGGTCCAAATCGAACCTGGGGGCTGCAAGACGAGATGACACAAGCATAAATGAACAAGCAAACGTAAGTTAAAATCAAAGCCCGAACCAATAAACATGAGTCAAGGTACTCACCTAGCCGTTTATAATGCGGTTGGAGACGTGCAAGTCAGGACGTAGCAGTAATTGATCACCGTCCCAATCCCGAGCTTAAGTGGAATCCTCTTAAACGGTCTCATCACCGTCGTCGACAGGACTAGGGACATGTGTCCTCCTAGCAATAGTCACAGGCAGTCTACGCTTTGTGACCCAATCAAAACCAGCCTCATCCACAGCTCCTGGCTCAAGGCACTGCGAAGGAGCGCTTCGTCGTCGCTTACGAGCCCCCCGGGGAGTCAACTAGCTCGACCCAATGGCCTCAGCGCTAGTACCAGCCGTAGAGACTCCCTCGAGATATCCTGTGCCATCTCTAGCTGCAAAACAAAGCAAAAGACGCACCTTGTCAGGTCGAAAACAGCCCAAACAGGTCAAAATAAGCTCAAAATTTCGGATAGTGATATCGAAATTCCAAATGACCCACTAGTACATATTTTCGACCCCGGTCACAATAAAAGTGGTTTCAAGAAAATACGGAATCGTTACGGTATCATTTGGTCCGTCATAAGCGACACAAACTCTCACAGAATGACCTAGAGTGCACTCCGACTCACAAAAGTCGACATGTGAGCCACCCATAGCATCACAAACACTAATCGAGCGAGATTACAAAGATCAAGTACAGGGATAATCGAGAAAATGACCCCTAAACCCTTGTGTTCCAATTTTCACCCATAGGAAGCCATTAAAGCACCTCCAAGCTTCGTCTTAAGCTAATAACTACCCTATCAAGCTCTACTCTTTCCTAATTCTACAATGGGACCGAGAGTAAACATTGAAACATAGCAAAAACAAAATGCCCAAATCGATTTCTAGGGTTTAAGCAAAATCGACCCACAATCACACTAATTAAACACAAATTGACAATAGGTGAGTAAGAAACACTTACCCGGGGTCGACATGATCGAACGCAAAAAAAATTGAGTCGGAAATCGGTTGAACAAAGTCGGAAATACGAGCTTGGGGTAGATGGCTAGGTGACTGAGTTTCAAGGTGCCTCAGGACCCGCCTGACCATACGGCTTAAAACAATGACAGAAACAACCTAGACACGATACCCAATAGCCGCAAGATACACCTTCCAATACTAAACGAAATATGCAAAGACAAGACAATTTACTTCTCCCCGGCAGAGGAGGCAAGCCTTAAAACCTCTTATGACCAAACAATTAGAGTCAATCCCTAGCAGGCCACATACCGTAAAATTCCTTTAACGGGAGGATTCAAGTCAGTCCACCTCTCCCCAGCAGATCAAGCAAAATACCCCTTTTAGCGGGATAATTGGAGCCAAGCTATTTTTCCCCAGCGGAATAAACAAAAATCTCCAGCTAATACAACAGCCCGTACTGAAACCCATGGCAACCCTGAATACACTGTCCTAGCAAGAGCATTTCACAAAGCGGCACAGCCCGTCACGCAAACCCATGAAAATCCCCCAGCGGTGCCTTTAAACTTGGAACGACCAAATTCAAGCGCAAACCAATTACCCTAGAAAACCCTCTTCAAATTGAAATCAATCCCCAGCGGAGAGAGCATGAAATCCCCTAGCTAATACGATAACTCATGCCAAAGCACATGACACTCCAAATTTACTATTTATACAAAACAAACTCTCAATCTTCAAACGAGTCTGTAACACCCCTGATTTTATAAATAAATTAATTTGAAGCTATGTTCGTATTTATATTTTGCTTACGATTTAACTCGTAATTCTTAAAATTATTATAAACCGAATTTATCGTCTATTCGTTTCAAACTCCTAAATTTCTATTTGTCTCGGTGATAAGTGTAGTTTGTAGTGCCTATTTCGTAGTGTTTTGGTCCCATTTCCTTGCGGAATTGCTCCTTGTGAGCGGTTCATGGGCTACTTATGCTTCCTCTAGCTCGTTTCAGGTTCCCGAGACCATTCGTGAAGAGTTGGAGTGATTCCGACTCAATACATACACTTTTCGAAGCCAACGAAGCGGAGGAACGATCACTCGATGCCTTGGATTCGACCCCGAGACCTTGGGACCCAATCCCGAGCCTCCGAGACCCGATCCCGAGTCCCGAGAATCGATGAGAAGTTCATGTGAAGCAAGGAGGAACCAAAAGGAACATATTGGAGGCCTACAAGACTCATCCCCGACGGGTATGCACCTCATCCCGTCCGGGATGAAGTGCACTTTTGAAGGGGCCACTGACAGGCCGTCCCGGTCGGGACCAACCTGCTGTAGCCGCACCTCTTCTTTTCCTTCCTCCTTCATTCTTGTACCCCTATAAATACTTCCCTCTTGTATTGTTTATGTATCTTACCTTACCCTAGACTATCTTAAGCCTCCATTAAGCATTCAAACCCTAGATTAGTGTTCCTCACATTAGTTTTAATCTCTCTTTAATCTCTAGTTAATCATTGTAATTAGTTCTTGGATTAAGGGAATACTTGAAGATTCATCCAAGCTTGACAAACTTGGAGTTGATTTGGGTTTCTCTTTTATGCAAGTTATCATCTTTTCATCATTTGGTTGTTGGTATAATCTTCCTTTCTCTTGTTTATTGTTATTTATTCAAGTTTGAATCTTTACTTAGTGTTCTTGTTATTGTTCTTCATTATGGATGTTTGGATTGTGATGTGGTTTTCTCTTATTGTTGTTAGTTTATCTTTGATTATGTGTGAGTAGTCTCCTTGTGGGTTAGTAGGGGGATTAAGGGTAGAATATGGGTGATTAGGGTTTGATTAGGGGTAAAGGGTGAATCTTTGTTGTTAGTCACATACTTGGCACACTATGTGTTTGTTGAAATGCTTGTTTGAGTTGTAGTGGCCATGCTTCTCATGCTAGTCTTCCTCTACTCATTGTTTGTCTTGTATGTGGTCATGTTGAGGATAGTGTTGAGGATAGTCGTAGTCACGAGAGTGCGGACTAGGGTGTAAGTTGCGAGAGCCCGGACCTACCTCGACATCGGTCTAAGTAGCGAGAGCCCGGACCTACCTCGACATCGATTTAAGTTGCGAGAGCCCGGACCGATCCTAGCAACTAGGAGACACCTACACCCTTGACCACCCAAGTCACCCTATTACACTTATGAACCCGACCTAACCCACTTCTTCTTCATATTTGATTCATCGTATTAGTTAGCCTCATTTCTTTAGTTTGCTAGTTGGTTTGTGTTTAGTTATTCTATTTTAGCCTTGTTTTAGCCTAGTTCATTGTTAGTCTACTTCCTTCCTCTCCTCTCATCTTAATTCATCAATTAGTAGCTCTTTGTGTTTGTTTGGTAGCGTAGTCTCGTTCTAGGCCGACCTAGTCTAAACCTTGCAACACCGTCTCCGTGGACACGACCCGACTTACCCTAACTACCGTTAGGTCTTAGCCGGTTATTATTTGGCGGTGGGGATCCACGACAAATCCCGCCATCACTCGGAAACTCTACTTATATGTAAAACATGTTATTATTTCTGTTTCGATTTATTTTATACATTTAATTTAATTCTTATCGAAAGTCTATTTCCGTGATTTAAATTCTAAACTCTTTTTATTTATTTATATTCAACCTCGAATTTCTATTTTCGACTGGAAGCTCATTTATTTTAAGTTTCGTCAAAACATTGTTACCTTTCCTCGAGAAATCAATTTAATTCACTTTATCGAAGATTTATTATTTATCGGAAATACTATTTCATCGTCTAATTATTTATTTTTATAAGCTTCGTTTTCCTCTCGAATACTTTAATTACTCATTTTATTTGACGGCCTGATTATTTAATAATTTTATTAACTCGTTTTTAATTCGATTCGTGGGTCAATCAACTTATCGTTACGGAATTCGACCCACTTTAATTTGAGCTTATTCATCCCTCTTGGCTGGTTTTTCATATTCAATCCTACATTTAACATATACACTCCCTTTTTTTCTTTTTGGTTTTTTCCACCATTTCATGGTTCCTCTCCCCATATTTTCTTTGTTTTGTTCTATTAACTCTCCCTCTCCTTCTTTACTATTCACGTAACCCCATGTTGCTTCCCCTCCTTATTCGTCTGTTCTTCTCCATCAATGTCGGTCCATCATCATCTCTCCACAACCTGCTCAGTGTCGTCTCGTCGGTCTACCCCTGCTTTCCTCTGCCGTCATCATTCAACATCACCTAGGTCGCCATTTTTGACCCGATGTTTGAGTTTTTGTTCACCCGTCACTGCTGCTCCGTTTTGGTCCCGGTCTCAGCGATAGTGTTGACGTCCGTCCGCACCGCACGACGCCCTGCGGGCGCCCGCGCGGAACCGACCTGGTTTTTCAACGTGTGGCGGCGGCCACCCACGCGGCTCCGTCCCAGTCGGGGGTCGGTCCAATCTCGCGTACAGGGCGATGTCTCGAACCTCGATTCGGATGACGATCCGAACATATACTAGACGGGTGCGGGCACCCGTGTTTCCGTTTGGAATCGATCGAGTAGTGGTTGTAAATGTTTAAAGGCCGATTCATTTGGTAAGGCGACCTTTTAAGTGAACTGAATTCATTGCCGATTTGTGGAGTCACCACCGAGTCAATTATGGGGACTCAGAAACCATTCAAGTCAACTTTGATCCTTAGCTGGCTCAAATTTGAGGGGAACGAGACCTAAAGATAAAGATTTGTGCCCTTAAGCACTCCATGCCTGGAATGACTCTCGTTGCTAATGGTTTCGGACATCAAGAAACTATCGATTCTGAGTAAGGGGTGAGGGTACGTATTGGGACGCCAACATCCGATAGATGTCAACACCCAATCCCGCCCGCACTATAGCGGCCTCTACTAATCAATCGGTGGGCTGATAACCTAGTTATTTTGTTGTGGCGGAAGTACTGTAACATCCATTGTTTTCACCCCATACCTTTTGCTACGTCGGTTGTTTAAGGACAAGTAAGTATTGTCGTCAAAGTAATTGTGTTTACATTCTTTTCATGCGATTTCAATTGACAAGAAGGCCATGAAATGATGCACGTAGGAGAGTAGAGAGTACTAGTATTATACGTATTAGCAAGTCAGTTTTAACGCGATAATACGAATATTAGTCGTTCTCGTGGAATACCTTACCTGGTATTCTGCTTAAGATGCATCGGTTCGGTATTAACAGAGATGCGTGAAACCTAGTAAGGCGAGCACCCAGACTAATACTGAACCCGACCATTGCTTTGTTCAGTTTTTGTTCTTATACGTTTTGAATTCTGTGTTAGTTGATTTAGTATGCGATTATAAGGTCATAAAAGCGATAAATCATACGGAAGTTGTAAATGCGAATGTAAGTAAATCACATTGTTAGGAGTTGCACCCTTATACACTAAACGGGACACGATGCATAGATTGTTGAGAACGGATCTCGGAATTACTCGGGTCTAATTAGTGTATTTTTGTATTTGCGGTTGAAGTTGGGACGTTACATGTTTTAGTATGTGTGATGGACCATGTGTCCATGTTTGACATTATCGTAGTGCATAATAAAGGTGCAAAAATGTAAAGTTTTGTCTAGATGACAACCTAGTGATGACTCGACTTCGACAGGCGGATCCGCCTAGCTTGCCCGGTGATTTCGGCCGAGTTCCGTTACTGTTGACCCTTCCTGCGGCCATTCCGGCAGCGTTCCGCTACTACTGACTGTTTCTGCGGCTAATCCGGTAGAGCTTCATTGCTAGACTATAGCTAATCGAACACAGGCACCTCAGTATCGAGTGGGGTGCTCGAAGGTGAGGAGTAGCGTCGGTCGCTTTTATCGGAACTACAATCGAGTGGATCGTTTGCCTCGGGTGTCGGAGTGCGAGCCCTTAGCGAGAATGTGGAGGGGGAGAAGAGAGTTGAGAAGTGTCAAATGAATGAGGTGAAGGGGGGTATTTATAGATGTTTTCGGCCCTCGTCACCCATATGGACGCCTGAGTTGAGGCGCACCAAGACTCAGGCGCTTGGGTTTAGTCGCGGGGAGTCTAAGACGCGTGAGGTGAGGCGGTTGGAATTTTGAAGATACGATTTTGATACTTTCCAAAACCGAGAGGGAGGAGTATAATTCATATATTGGGGCCTAAGGTTTTCCCATGTAACCCTAGCGCCGTGAAATTGGTGGGCCTTGGATGTGCATCCCAAGGTTCACTTGGCACGGTGCTGACTTGGTTTGAGTTTCGGGAACGACTCGGGGTCCCGGTGTCAGAATTGACTCTAATTAGTATCTATGCGACCGTAACGACACAACTAAGGCTGCCATCATGTTAGTTTAATTTTTCCGAGTAATTTATTTGATCCGCTCTATAGAAAAACTACCTAAAACATCGCGAACCCGCGTCGCGTTGCAGTCCTATCATCATCGGGTGTTTGTTGGGCACTTCTGCAGCCACCAGGTCCAAATATGGGTGTCTACAGAAGGCCCCACTTTGACTAAGACTTGGACAAGGCAAAAGTCAAAGTATAGCCACCCAGGTCAAACGAGGATTACGACCTAGTGCCTGTCCGGTCGAGTCATTTTAAGTCCATTGGACTACGTGTTAAGGCTCGCCAGCCAAGGCTTAGAGATCGTACCTGACGTCTTCGCTTGCCGTTGCTTGCTTGGGCCCGAGCCGTTGCTTGTCATCTTGTTCTTCAATTCTTCATGTTTGAGAGCTTTGCCTTTTCGGATAGTTTAAGTTCGTTCAATTTTTAAATGCTTTTGTGTGCAGGTGACGCGTTAAGCGTAAGTACAAAGAATGCTCATATGTGTTGGCTTTTATTTGAACAAATGTTTTTGGGATGCTTGCGAACCCTTGGTAAAATAAAATGTTCGAGGGCGTCAGTCTCCACTCGAGCGGTCGTCTTCGGGATGCTTGTGACCCCTTGGGTGAAATAAAGTGAAACAGAAATATTTGAGGGCGTTAGTCTCCACTCGAACACTTGTTTTGGGGATGCCTCTGACCCCTAGGACAAAACGAAGCAAGATAAACTACTCGAGGGCGTCAGTCTCCACTCAAGTAGCTGTCTTTCGTGATGCCTCTGACCCCTAAGACAAAACAAAATGAGATAAAACTATTCGAGGGCGTCAGTCTCCACTCGAATAGATGTCTTTTGGGATGCCTTTGATTCCTAGGACAAAACAAAATGAGATAAAAGTATTCGAGGGCGTCAGTCTCCACTTGAATAGCTGTCTTTCGGGATGCCTCTGACCCCTAGGGCAAAACAAGATGATATAAACTATTCAAGGGCGTCAGTCTCCACTCGAATAGCTGTCTTTCGGGATTCCGCCGACCCCTAGGACAAAATAAACCATTCGAGGGCGTCGGTCTCCTCTCGAATGAAAAATGTTGTGGAGGTATCAGACTCCTTCGAGTGCGTTGGTATCTACTAGAATCAAATTGTTGTGGAGGTTTCAGACTCCTTCGAAGGCGTTGGTATCCACTCGAAAAATGGCTGTGGAGGTTTCAGACTCCTTTAAGGGCGTTCGTATCCACTCGAAAAATTGTTGTGCAGGTTTCAGACTCCTTCGAGGGCGTTGGTATCCGCTCGAAAAATTGCTGTGGAGGTTTCAGACTCCAACGCCTCTCGGATAACCGAGACCCGTTAGGCGAAAAATTGTTGTTTGTTTATTTGTTTTAGTAAAGTATTTTTATTTCGTGGGTTTGTCCTATTTTGTTCGGGTTTGTTTTTGCTTTATTTTGGTTTGTTATGCATTTGAGATTTGTTCAGAGTTTGTTTAGATTGGTTCGATTTAGATAGCTTCGTTACGCGTTAGGGTGCAGCGTTCATGCTAAGTGCGGCTCTTATGCTTGTTTCATTATCGAGTGAGCTTTATCGACATCGACTAGTAATTATTCCATTATTGTTATTTGTCTTTTGTGTATCGAGTGTTGAGCCTCGTTTGTGTCTGTTTTAGTCTGTGTCGGGCTATTCAGACGCGCACCCATCTGCGCCCCAATCTTCAGGCGCCCAGCCCCAGCGGTTCAAGATCCGGGCATGTCACCTGAGGCGGTCGGGTTCTCGTGGACCGGGTCTGCTTAAGTAAACAAAAGTTGGGGGGGATTGTTCATTTGATCCAGAATTCAAACGCGCTGCCCCTTTCGCCCCTAAATCAATTTCTCGATTTTTTTAGCCAACTTTTGTTTCGAATTCTGTCATACGCAACAATGTCGACTCCGGGTAAGCGTTCTTTACTTGATTATTGTCGGTTTTGCTTGATTTGACAGATTGTGAGTTTGTTTTATTGAAAACCTAGAAAATCGATTTGGGTGTTTTTAATTTACTAAGATTCGATGCTTGTGCTTAATCCCATTGTTAAATTAGGGTCGATTAGAGCTTGTTAGGGTAGTTATAAGTTTAATAGGGGTTTTCGAGGCGCGACAATGGTTCCCTAGGGTGATTAGGTTCGGAATGCTAGGGTTAGGGACCGTTTTCCGGATATTCCCACATTTGTTTTGCGTAATCTTGCTCAAATGTTTGTGAGGATGTGGGTAGCTCCCCTGTCGATTTTTATGGGCTAGGATGGCTTTTAGAGCTCTCCGTGAGGTTTTGTGTGTCTTAAGACGGACCAAAAGGTGTCGTAGCGATGCTGAATTTTCCCGAAACCACTTCCATCATGACCGGGATCGAAAATGGGTGCTAGCGGCCTTTTCGGAATTTTAATATCCTTATCCGAAATTTTGACCCTATTTTGACCTGTTTAAGCTGTTTTAGCCTGACCTAAGGTATGAGTTTTTTATTTTTTGTTTGTTTTTATAGTTAGAGGTAATAGCGAGCGTCCCGAGAGAGCACCTAGTGGTGAGACTGCCGGGACGAGTTCAGAGACTCCCCGAGGGATTTGTAGGAGACGACGGAGTACCTCGTCTCAGCGCCGTAACTCCGAGGCCATAAATGAGGCCGATTTCGACAGGGTGAGGAAGCACAGGCTTCCGAAGACGGTTGCTAGGAGGGCTCATGTTTCGGTTCCTAAACCGGAGAATGAGGAGATTGGTTACGAGGATCTCGAGTGGGCTCGGGACTGGGATGGCCATCAGTTGCTGTTTCACCTTGACCTTCACATTTCTCACCTCATCGTGTGTGGTTTGGTGAGTGTCCTATTTGTGCTTATTAGTTATGTCATAGATTTTTGGCTCGGGTTAGGTTGGGTTTGTTTTGTTTATACTTGTATCGTTTTGGTTTGCAGCCCCCAGGCCCGATGAGGACTTTCTTGGGCTTTACTACGTGCCTCGAGATTTATTTTCAGAAGTTAACCCCTGCGGTAAAGGTGATTATCGCGAGGACCGCTCTAGGTCCCGTGGTTGAGCAGTGGGTTTGGTTGGTGGGTTGCAAGACTAAGTGCAACCTTATGGTGATTAGAGCGATGATAGATCGCTTCCATGATACTACCTCGACCTTCCACATGGCTTTTGGGGAGATTGGGATGACCCTAGAGGATTTTGGGATGATTACTGGTTTGCCCTGGGTTCCGGATAGGATTAGGTGGGCCGCCGAAGGCCCTAAGCTAGATAGTGATGAGGTGCGGGGCATCATCGGGTATTGTTTGGAGCGTGAGGCATACAGTGCGCCTCATGCTTTGGTGAGCTCGTACATCACCGATCACTTCTAGCGGATGGCGGTGTTAGAGGGTCGAGAACCAAACACGCCGGAGCAGGATGTCCGACTGTGGTTGTGGAACTTCCTAGGGTCGACCCACTTCTCGGATAAAGGCGAGAGGTTTAGTACTAGGATTTTGCCTCTCCTAGTTGACCTGGCTCAATTAGGACGTTATGATTGGGTAACCGCGGCTTTTGCGGACATGACTCGCTGCCTCCAAGTCATGGTGAGGCCGTTGGCCAAAGAGTTGACCTCAGCTGTGCCCATTGTGGGTCCGGGCCTTATATTACAGGTTAGTTGCTATTCTTACTTTTTTATCTCAAGTTCTACTTAGTTTTGACTTAGTGCTATTAAAGGTATTTTGGGAATTTTGCAGGCTTAGATCTATTCCTATTTTCCTTGCTTGGCACCTAAAATGGTGCGAGTTCATCCAAAGAGATTCCCGGCGGGGATCGAGTGGAGGTTGGCTCAGCCTAAGAGTACAACCAGTCACTACCCATCGGAGAATGCGCTGGTCAACCAGCTAAGCCTCGGGGATGTAAGTTTCCTTTTCATGTCATATTTAGTTTAGCAGCCCCCAAGGTTTAGGATTTATTGAGGTATTGGTTTTATTCGTGTAGTTTGTGGCCCGCCCTTGGGCCGATTATGAGGGCGTGCCCGGGTACGTGGCTACGGAGTTGATGTCTCAGAGTTATAGGAGGATGCTTCTTCCTGCGTTGTTTCGCCCGGTTTGGTATCTGGGCGAGCGGTTGGTGCGTCAGTGCTTATATGACGATTTCAGGGTGCCGGTTGATCCTCCCCGGACGATGTTTAGACCACCGACCAACGCAGAGGTCCTCGGGGATAGGGATGGATAAAGAGGCGATGCGCTCTTGGTGCCTGGTGCCTCCTATCTATCTCACGTCACCCAGCGGCTAGCTTGGTACCGCCTTGTGATAATGTTATAATCTTGGTTCTAAGGTTTGTTTCGTGGTTTAGCGTTTTCTTACTCTCTGACCGATCAATTTGTTGCTTTCTCAGCTGGCCGATCCGGTTGATGAAATCCATACCCCAGACTTTCCCCTGACGCTGCTGAGGGTGGAGGCGGCCGGGATACCTTTCATCGAGCCTCTCCCCCCGTGTTCTGCCGAGAAGATGGACTGATAAGTGTAGTTTGTAGTGCCTAATTTGCTGTGTTTTGGTCCCATTTTCCTTGCGGAATCGCTCATTGGGAGCGGTTCATGGGCTACTTATGCTTCCTCTAGCTCGTTTTAGGTTCCCGAAACCATTCATGAAGAGTTTGAGAGATTCTGACTTAATACATACACTTTTCGGAGCCAACGAAGCGGAGGAACGATCACTCGATGCCTTGGATTCGATCCAGAGACCTTGGGACCCGATCCCGAGTAGACTCGATCCCGAGACCCGAGAGTCGATGAGAAGTCCATGTGAAGCAAGGAGGAACCTTAAAGATCATATTGGAGGCCTACAAGACTCATCCCCGACGGGAAGGAACTCATCCCGTCCGGGATGAGGTGCGCATTTAGCATTGCTACTGCTTTGGACCCGTCCCGGTCGGGACCAACCCGTCTCAGTCGGGATCAGACCGTCCCGGTCGGGATCGAACCGTCCCGGGCGGGATGAACATGCTGTAGCCCGCGTGACTCTTTTCTTCCTCCTTCATTCTTGTAACCCTATAAATACTCCTCCTTTGTAATGTTTAAGCACCATACTTTACCCTAGATTGTTTTAGGCCTCTCTTAAGAATTCAAAACCCTAATTAACCTCTTTTAATCTCTAGTTAATCTTTAGTTAATCTTAGTTTAATCTAGTTTAGATAATCTTGTATTAAGTGGGTACTTGAAGATTTCTCCAAGCTTGACATCCTTGGGATTAATTTGGGTTCTTATTTATACAAGATTGCATTTTTTTCTTCCTCTTGTTGTTGGTATAATCTTCTTTACTCTTGTTCTTGTTTATTTAATCAAGTTTGAATCTTTTTATATTGTTCTTGTTATTGTTCTTGTTCTTCATTATGGATGTTTGGTTTGTGATGTTGTTTTCTCTTACTATTGTTAGTTTATTCTTGATAATGAGTGAGTAGTCTCCTTGTGGGTTAGTAGGGGGATTAGGGGTAGATTATGGGTGATTAGGGTTTGATTAGGGGTAAAGGGTGAATCTTTGTTGTTAGTCACATATTGGGCACTCTATGTGTTTGTTGATATGCTTGTGTGAGTAGTAGTGGCCATGCTTCCCATACTTGTGCTCATCTTCTCATTGTTTGTCTATTATGTGGTTGTGTTGAGGTTAGTCTTAGACGCGGGAGCGCGAACTTACCTCGGTGTTGGTCTACGTAGCGAGAGCCCGGACCGACTCTAGCAATTAGGAGACACCTACACCCTTGACCATTCCAATTACCCTACCACACTTATGAACCCGACCTAACCCACTTCTTTTCATATTTGATTCAACTCCTTAGTTAGTCATCGGTTCTTTTAGTTAGCTTGTTAGTTTGATCTTTAGCTATTCCGTTTTAGCATTGTATTAGTCTAGTAATTGTTAATCCACTTCCTTCATCTCCAACCACCATAGTTTACCATTTATTGTCTTCTTTGTGTTTGTTTGTGTGACTTAGCCTTGTTTGTGAGCGGACCTAGTCTAGATTTTACCATACCGTCTCCGTGGATATCGACCCTACTTGCCCTAGCTACCCACTAGGAATAATCGGACTTTTATTGACGGCGGGACCCGCGACAAATCCTACCATCAATTTGGCGCCGTTGCCGGGGATGGTGCATTGTTTAGACTTAGTTTGCTTATAGCTAGACTTAGTTACCCTTCTTCGTGCTCTTCTATCATCTCTTGTACATATTTTCTAGATTCTTCTTGTTTCCTTAGTTTTATTTCTTTCTTTTCTCTTTGTCTTTCGATTGTGCTTGTTTATTGTCGTTACCTAGTGGCCATAAAGCACTAGGTGTTCTCACGTTTGTTCTAGTGCGTAGTGTATGCCTAGGCGGGGAGGCGATTTCTTTCTCTTTAATCCAGAGCCAGAAAGACTTTTTCTAGCCTTTCGCCAACGGACGATTAACCGGGTTAGAATCTCTCAACCAAGCGCAAGCAATACTCATCAAGAGCAAGCTCAAGGAAACGACTTTGAGGAAGCATCTCGAGAGACGGCCGAAGGAATTTCACCAATCCCTTTGGATATTCTAGTCCTAGTTCCCCCTCTACATCTACTTCAACTCCGTCTACACCACCTTCTCCCTTACATCCAATTATGCCGAATTTTTCGTCTCACTCCACATTTACGGAAGATGTCTTGCCGGGACCGAATGCTCTACCGGCCGCTTATGCCGGAAATTTTGTGGCCAAGACTCAATTCATCCAACTTGTGGAGAGAAATCAATTTACTGGTTGCCCACCGAAGACCCGCACCAACACATGGAGACTTTCTCCGATTATTGTGACGCTATTTCTCAAACCGGGGTTACTCAAGATCAAATACGATGGGTATTATTTCCATTCTCATTACTTGGAAAAGCGAAGCAATGGATCAAGAGTCTCGATAGGGAAACCATGGGCATCGATACTTGGAAGAAACTTGCATTGGCGTTCTACCAAAAGTTCTACCCTCCAGAGAAGACTAATTTGCTAAGGGCCTCCATCACCGGTTTCCAACAACGGGAGGAGGAAACCCTTTATGAAGCTTGGGACAGGTTTAAATCTTTGGTTAGATCGTGCCCCCACCATGGACTTTCACAATGGTTTTTAGTCCAACAATTTTGGAACGGTCTTTATGAGGACTGAAGAACTATACTCAATATGGGCTCCAATGGTAGGTTCACCGAGGTCGATGATGACCAAACATGGGCAAGGATCGAGGAGATGGCGGTTCATAATTCTCAATACTCAAGGCCTAGGAAGGCAAATCGAGGAGGTAGGCACGAGGTTGATGCTATTACTCAATTAAGCATTGACCTTGGAGCTCAATTGAAGACCCACATGGAGAATATTAACAAGAATCTCCAAGGCCACCTCAAATCAAGTTCAAAGCATTAGTTCCTCCAACCAACACTCGATTCAAGAAGTGAATGCTTTGGGATTTGCACCTCCTTTGCCTTATTATGGGATGTGTGATACTTGTGGAATCGTTGGTCATGATCCTTTGCATTGTCAAGGAAGCGTTGAGCAAATGAACGCCTTTCAAGCGTTCAAGCAAGGTGCCTCCTATTCCAACCAATACCAAGCTTCCAATCAAGTCCCTCAACAACAAGCTATGCAACCTCGTCCCTATGTTCCACCTCCCTTAAGGGACAACAATCAAGGTTATCAAGGTTATGTGGGTAACCCAAGGCCCTTCAACAACTTCAAGCAAAATAACCAAGGTACCTTCCACAACAACAATCAAGGGTTCCAGCAAGGGAACTTCAATCAAGGTGGTTTCCAAGGAAACCAAAACTTCCAAAGACAACAAAACCACAACAATGGCATCAATCAAGGCCTTAATCAAGGCAATTCTCATGGGTTCCAAGGGAACCATCAACAACAAGAGACTCAAGCTAACCGTCAAGAAAGCAAGCCTAGGAGCCGATCTCCTACTCATGACTATGGCATTCCTCTAGCCATCACCGATACTCCGCACAATCCACAATCTCCACCTCGAGATTTCAACATGCAAAAGCAAATGATGGATATGCAAAGGAGTACTCAAGAAATGCAAAGGAGTCAATTGGAGACACAAAGATCACAACAAGAGATCATAGCCCAAATCTTAAATGAAAACAAGGAAACAAGAACTCATATGAAGATGCTTGAGACTCAAATATCTCAACTTGCATCGGGAAGTTCTTCAAGACAAAGGGGGCAACTACCTCCTCAAGGCGAAATGGCGAAATTCGAGCATGTGAATGCTATTACCACAAGGAGTGGTTCATCTTATAACCCTCCCCCACCCCCTAATGAGCAAGAACCAACAAGGGAAGTTATGTCTCCAATTCAAGAAGACCGAAGCTTGGGAAATCCAATAGAGGAGCAAGTCTTATGGGAGATTGAGAAACCCCAAGAAGACAAGCTTCCCCCACTTCAAGGAAAAGACAAGGGTAAAAGGAAAGTGTCATTTGAAGAGTCCACCCCTATTGAGCAAAACAAGATCCAAATCAAGTTGCCTTTCCCAACAAGGCAAATGAAGACCAAGGTGGATAGCCAATATGACAAGTTCCTTAATATTGTGAAGAAGTTGGATGTGAGTGTCCCATTTACCGAGCTACTTACCCATATCCCGGCATATGGAAGATTCATGAAAGAAATCCTAGCTAGGAAGAGATCCATCGACAAGGAAGAGACTATTGCTTTCACAAGGGTGGTGAGCGAGCTTATTCAAGGTTCTACGCTTCCAAAGTTGAAGGATCCGGGTAGTTTCTCGATCCCTTGCACCATAGGCAACTACAAGATCGAGAGGGCATTATGTGATTTGGGTGCGAGTGTGAGCATCATTCCTTATTCTATTTGTTGCCGACTTGGGATGAAGGAGCTTAAAAGTACTTCCATTACACTCCAAATGGCCGATAGTTCATTCAACCGACTATTGGGGATGCTAGAGGACGTGCCGGTACGGATCGGGAAGTTCTTCATTCCGGTCGATTTCATCGTGCTCGATATGCCGGAAGATGCCAACACTCCCATTATCCTTGGGCGCCCATTTCTACACACCGCCGGTGCTATGATCTATGTGAAGAACGGTAGGATCACCTTCGAGTTAGGCGAAGAAAAGCTAGTGTTTGACCTCCAAGGCAACACTTCGCCTACTAATGATGAGTCTTGCAATATGATCCACGCCACGAAAGACATTGATCTAGGGGTTGAGTTGGGACAAAGCTTGAAGAAGAACTCTTGTGAACATGAGGATGATGACACCTAAATTGGAGAGGATGAGTGCCCATATCATGGGTTTGATGACAAGTTGAAAGGCAAGAAGGAAGATGAGCATCCATTGGGGCCACATGAGGACCGATGGACGTTTGGGTATATCCCGAAGGATCGTAAGTATAAGTTCAAACCATTGAACTTGGTAGATCGAGATGCCCCGGGGACGTCAAGACAAGGTCATGGAGAACCTTGGGATGTGGACGGTTATATCTCGAGCTTGATTGAAGACTTTGCTAGAGCCTTCGACTTGTTTCTTCGTGCCCTTGATGGAGACGGAGTAGGTTATAGTGTTGTTGAAAAAGATTGAAGAGTGCACCACCCTTGGTTTGACGGAGTTCCACAAGAACCGTCTCTTTGTATATATCTCTTTCTCTTGTAATCTCTTTTAGTTTTGTGAAATTCTTGATTATTTGGATTGATTAACGAGCGATGTGAGGGAGGGAATTTGATGTTGTGCTTGAGTTTATTGTGATAGGTGTGTAGTGAAAGTGTCTCCTAGGAAGGAAGGGTTAATGTTAGAGCTTGGATCGAGTGAAGGGGAGTCGGTTTTTGAAGCTTGGAACGAGCTTTTGGGAGCTATAGAGGGTTAGAAGACTGTTCCCGGCCGAGAAGAGTGCATCCCCGATGGGAAGGATGACCCATCCCGACCGAGAAGGGTGTCATCCCGTCCTGGATGAGTGTGACAAAAGTTGGGTCTACTGAGGTGCCATCCCGACCGGGACGAAGGCTTCCCGACCGGTACGAGAAGGTCATCCCGACCGGGACCATCCATCCCGACCGGGATGGACCCCCTGTTCCTCCTTTGGCCTTTTCTTCGTCGTTTGAGCCCACCCTACCACTTTATACCCCCTCCCAACCTCCCTACATGTCCTTACTCTCATTATATGACCCCTACACCTCACATACACAGTTTCACCTCACTTTCTCTTCACTTTAGACCGACTTTCACATCAAAACCCACCCCATCATACCTTTGTGCTCCAACCATGGATCTGTATCGCGATTGGAGAGGAATAGCAACGACGACGACTAGCTATGTGCCGATATTGACTTATGAGACGATGGAGTGAGTGAGTTGCTAACCAAATGGTACGGCAACTATCCTTTCTTTTCCGTCTTTTATAGCTTGTCTTCTCTTGTTAGTTCCCCTTCCCCTTATAGACTTTTGTGTCATGGTGGCCCTCGGGGCCTTGGTATTTGTTGCTCCCGACTCTCGATGACGTGACTACATCGAGAGTCATTTCAAAATCCAAATTTACAAGATTTTCACCCCTTTTGTAGGAATTAGTCGGATTCCACCTAGTCCTCCCCTCCCATTTTCCTTTTATTTCTTTCTTTTTATTTCTTCCCCCTCTCCATATCTTTTCTCGTCTCGGCCCACGGTGACTTGACTACACCCCGGCCGGACACTTTCTACCCTTTTCTCCACTTTTTAATTTTTAACTTTATTTTCGTAGTTTATTTTCTTTTGTGCTCCCATGCACTACGGTCGAGCATGAGGACATTGCTCGGCTTAAGTGTGGGGGAGCGATATTCTATCATATTTAGTTTTATTTTCGTAGTTGTTCGAAAAATCTTTAAAAATCCTAAAAATTTGAAATTTTTTCACAAAAATCAAAGAGATTTTCCTTTTGTGTGTTTTCCTTTTTATGTCGTTGTATCGTATTTGTGTTTTGTTGTCCGTGTTTTGCCTCTCTTTTTCCTCTTAGGTCGCCCAATCGCCGCTAACTTTGGAAGTCTTCCAAGACATCCGGTAACACCTTTTTTCCCATTTTCCTCTTTACCTCTTGTGATGTTCGGAGGAAATTTGTGATGATATGTGCTCGGGAGGAGCTTTGTAAAGTTTGGGGTTGGTTGGTTGCTTATTTGGAAGTTAAGGGTGGTGTTTGTTCCCTTTGTTTGTTTGTTTTGTTTTGTTTTTGTTTTGTGTCCTTTTGTCTCTTTTTCTTTCGTTTTCGTCATGTCTTTGTTTTGTGTTGTGTTAGTTGTGTCTTGTGTGTTTAAAAAGGTTTTCGAAAACCCGGTTTAAAGGCTAGTGTGCGAGTGTTTACTTTCCCTTCCTAGTGGTATAAATCGAGTCTTGGACTTTAGTCTAGTAGAATGACCCTAAATCAATGATTTCGTTGGTCCTTTACCTTGAGTCCACCTAGCTTACTAGGGATTTACTACGGGATTTGCATTTTGACATTTTGACCACCCACGGTGTGAAAAGGCCTTGGTTGCCGAGTCCCGTCCCTTAGGTGACCTTGTTTGACATTGCTCGACTAGTCCAAGTTCTCTCCTTTTTGTGGGATTGAAGGGAAATTGCGACCCCCTATTTTCCCATTTCCCTACCTCCTACACATTTCCACACAATAAAATTGCAAATGGTTGAAATCCTCTTTCTTAGTTGCAAAAAGGAATGCCTACAACAAAAAGGGCAAAGAAAAGAAAAAGAAAGAAAAAGAAAGAAAGAAAAGATTGAAGAAAAAGAAAAGGCACAAAAAGCCAAAAAGAAAATAGAAAAGGAGAAAAAGAAATGGCATGGCAACATACAAAGCAAGAATGCAAAAGAAAGAAAAATGCCAAAAAGAAAATCATCTCACAAAAAGATCCTAACCCCACAAAAATAAGCCTTTTTCCAACTTTTGCCGTGAAGAGCCTACCAAAGGACCGAGTCCCTAGGAAGGATGATAGCGGCAAAAGTCGATCTTCCCTCACTTTGCAATTATTTCCACCTTTTTACTTGGACTAGTTAGGCGGTTTCGGACATGGGACGACCCTCTTGACTCATAGCTAAAGGAGAGCGGGGTCTCACTTACCTACAGTGTCGACTAACACCATGGTTCATCCTTTTTCCATCCCGCCGATCGTCCCGTAGTACGTTCTTAGAAGGTTAGGAGGAACCTAGGTAAGTTACCAACATTTTTATTGCTTTGTCGTCATACTATTATGGTTTGGTCCATCTAGGTTTGTATCGCTAGCTTGGGAACGTTGTCACTTGCCTCGAGTCCTAAACCGGTGCTTCTTTCACCGCTTTTTAGAGGGAAGCGGTATTTGTTTCTTTTTGGGTGCAACCTTTTGTGTGTTTGTTTGTATGTTTGTTTGTTTATGTGTTTTTGTGTCCGATTGCATCCACGGTTTTTGTCGCAAGACCTCACTTGCCTTGCGGAGAGCACTTACCCTCTAGGTGTTCTCGCGTGAGTTGAAAGGGCATAGGGTTCGCTAATACCCGCTCGGCTAGTTTAGTAGTTAGTTTGTGCTTACTCGAGGGCGAGTAAGGGTTAAGTGTGGGTGAGTTGATAAGTGTAGTTGTAGTGCCTAATTTGCTGTGTTTTGGTCCCATTTTCCTTGCGGAATCGCTCCTTGGGAGCGGTTCATGGGCTACTTATGCTTCCTCTAGCTCGTTTCAGGTTCCCGAGACCATTCGTAAAGAGTTTGAGCGATTCCGATTCAATACATACACTTTTCGGAGCCAACGAAGCAGAGGAACGATCACTCGATGCCTTGGATTCGACCCCGAGACCTTGGGACCAGATCCCGAGCCCCTTAGACTCGATCCCGAGACCCGAGAGTCGATGAGAAGTCCATGTGAAGCAAGAGGAACCTTAAAGATCATATTGGAGGCCTACAAGACTCATCCCCGACGGGAAGGAACTCATCCCGTCCGGGATGAGGTGCGCATTTAGCATTGCTACTGTTTTGGACCCGTCCCGGTCGGGATCAGACCGTCCCGGTCGGGATCAGACCGTCCCGGTCGGGACCGAACCGTCCCAGGCGGGATGAACATACTGTAGCCCGCGTGACTCTTTTCTTCCTCCTTCATTCTTGTAACCCTATAAATACTCCTCCTTTGTAATGTTTAAGCACCATACTTTACCCTAGATTGTTTTAGGCCTCTCTTAAGAATTCAAAACCCTAATTAACCTTTTTTAATCTCTAGTTAATCTTTAGTTAATCTTAGTTTAATCTAGTTTAGATAATCTTGTATTAAGTGGGTACTTGAAGATTTCTCCAAGCTTGACATCCTTGGGATTAATTTGTGTTCTTATTTATACAAGATTGTATCTTTTTCTTCCTCTTGTTGTTGGTATAATCTTCTCTACTCTTGTTCTTGTTTATTTAATCAAGTTTGAATCTTTTTATATTGTTCTTGTTCTTCATTATGGATGTTTGGTTTGTGATGTTGTTTTCTCTTACTATTGTTAGTTTATTCTTGATAATGAGTGAGTAGTCTCCTTGTGGGTTACTAGGGGGATTAAGAGTAGATTATGGGTGATTAGGGTTTGATTAGGGGTAAAGGGTGAATCTTTGTTGTTAGTCACATATTGGGCACTCTATGTGTTTGTTGATATGCTTGTGTGAGTAGTAGTGACCATGCTTCCCATACTTGTGCTCATATTCTCATTGTTTGTATATTATGAGGTTGTGTTGAGGTTAGTCTTAGACGCGAGAGCGCGAACTTACCTCGGTGTTGGTCTACGTAGCGAGAGCCCGGACCGACTCTAGCAATTAGGAGACACCTACACCCTTGACCACCCCAATTACCCTACTACACTGATGAACCCGACCAAACCCACTTCTTTTCATATTTGATTCAACTCCTTAGTTAGTCATCGGTTCTTTTAGTTTGCTTGTTAGTTTGATCTTTAACTATTCCGTTTTAGCATTGTATTAGTCTAGTCATTGTTAATCTACTTCCTTTATCTCCAACCACCATAGTTTACCATTTATCGTCTTCTTTGTGTTTGTTTGTGTAACTTAGCCTTGTTTGTGAGCGGACCTAGTCTAGACTTTACCATACCGTCTCCGTGGATATCGACCCTACTTGCCCTAGCTACCCACTAGGAATAATCGGACTTTTATTGACGGCGGGACCCGGGACAAATCCTACGATCATGGACGCCGGGATAGAGTGGCGTGACCAGGTGTACCGGGTGAGTTTTGGCTTTCGTTCTTTGTTCGGGTCTTAAGAATTAGGGTCGGTTTGCCTAACTTCTATGGTTTCAACTCTCAGGTTTCGTCAGCTTGCCATCAGCGGTTGTGGCAGGCCGCCAACTGCTTATGGGTCTATGCTTTGAGGGTTTCTCTTGACACTTCGGGACCTCAATTGGTGAGTCTGCGTGACTAGGCCAGTTTTCTAGGTTGTTTGTGTGTTTTCCTAATGTTTAAGTGCATTTGTAGGATGTCCCGGATATGGTGGGGCAGCTGGAGACTCGGGTGACCGAGCTTGAGGCGAAGGCGGCTGAGGCGCAAAAGCACCTGCAATCCCGGGCCGACGAGATTGCTCACCTTAAGGAGTAGCTGGCTCGGTCTCAGGGCGAGACCCCCGCGCAGGGTGAAGCTAGGCATCAGATCGAGAGGGAGGCTGAGGCTACGGGTGTTACCGATAAGGTTAGAGGAGTCCCCAAGACGGCTACCTTAGACATGCCGTCGGGGATGGATGGTAGTGAGTCTCCTCTTCTAGACTTAGAGGATCTAGGTTTGGATGACGACATTTGTGAGGTCGTGATAGCCATTGGCGCGGCTTCTAGGGGTCCTCCCTAGCGTCGATTTGTGTATGGATTTGTATATTTTGTATATTTGCTTTAAATTTTAGTATTTAAATTAGTTAGATTAGTCTTGCATTTTCGTTTGGCGAATTAATTACCTAGATTGACAAGTAATCACTTTTGTGTTCATTCATTTGCGATTTGACCTAGCTTAGGGTGTGTTGGCGTTGCATGGGAGTACGAAAACAGTTCCTTTCGGATGTTTTTGAAATGCGTTAGTTTGAGCCGGGAATCGGATCAGATAGTACATCGATTAAAATGTTTTGACTTGAGACGGACTAGATGTAAATTATTAACATAATACATTAACGTGTTCTGACCGAGTATATTAGGAAATGAGTGTGGTTGTTTTGACATTCAGAATGAAATCGAAGTTAAAATTCAGGCAACCTTTGAAAAAAAGTTAGACCACTTTTGCCTACTCATAATATTGACTTATTAGGCTACAGACGCGACATGACAATAACCGTTAAAAGGGTACAGCACGCCTAGGTGGGGTATCTTATCCCCCTAAAAAAAAATGTCTAAGTCCCGAACGTCCGATGGGTGAACCCATGTTCCTGTAGCTCTTGCATGGGTATTTCGGTTTCCGGAGTGTGTTTAGTGACTTCGGGAGGTCGTTCCCGATATCGGCGGTGTCGTGTGGTAGTTATAGTGGTAATGCGGGATCAATGTTTCTATTCTTGGGCTTGCTCTAAATGGTGCCTGCCTGGGTATAGGCGTCTGGGCTAAGGCTCTCGGATCCTGGGCAGCCTGGGCTCGGGCGCCTGGAAACTCGGGCACCTGGGCCAGGACGGTTCGAGTCCGGGTTAAGGAAATTTTCGTTGTTTCTTAATTCTTGTGGGATTAGGGCTATATATACGGGTTGTGGATGCTTGTTTTAAACATACTAGATTATCCATAGGGTCTAGGACATCCATATTTAGGGTCATGTCAGGTTTCGGGAATATCCTAACCGAGTGGGCGGGTTCATTTAAGAAATGTGACGCCGAGGTTTGTTAAAATGATGGTTTGTCAACGGTTGTTGCGTTGAGTCGAGTCAAGATACAGGACGGCTTCTTATTGGCATGTTCTAAGTTTTGGGACTCAAAAAGCCATGTTCTTGCTTTCCCCGGGGGTAAAATTTGTCCTCTGCCTGAAGAGATAGACGCTATAGGTGGGTGGAGTTCGGTTCGACCTTGCGTGCCTTAAGGGGATGATGCTTACGTGGAGCGGTTTTATCACTTTTTGGACTTTTCTTCGTTGGAGGAGGCTAAAGGTTTCTTTGGGAGGGATGACATTAACTTAGAGTTTCTTTCTACGACATTCTCACAGGCTGGTTCTCATCCTGTTTCGGCCTTAGCATGTAGGCGCGCTTTTAATGTTGCGATGACTTGTTATTATCTTTTCGATGATGCAAGGGCGCGTGAAGGTTGGGGTAACCCTCGAGTTCTGGATGTGGTTATGGGAATGGAACATGGACGATCACTCTCTTTGCTTATTTTGGGTGAGCTCATTCTAAGTCTCGATGCTCGTGCTCGACTCCACAAGACATCTTTTCGGGGTCCTGGATTATTTTACAGGTGTTTTTGGTGCCATGTTTCTTTGTAGCTTGTTTTTTTTGTTTTGTTTTTGCTTTGGTTTGGAGGTGTGATGTCTTGTCGTGGTTTGTGTAGGTTTGGTTACAGGAGCAACTTGGTTTGGTCGACCCTCCCCGGGCCATCAAAGGTTATAACTACAGGGGTTTCACGGGCCGGAAGACGGTGCAAGTGTGGAGTAAAGGTCACAAGGAAAAGGAGTGGCTTTCCTATTTGGCTAAAGGGGAGGTGGTCATCAGGTGGTCCATCCCATGGTGGAATATTAGTGGGCGTACCGGGTTTCCATTTTCGTCTTCAACTGAGGCTTTGTTAATACTATCCATGAGGGATCAGGTTCATATTTATACGGGCATGTTAACGAATCAAATGGGTGTCAAACCTCCCGTTTTGAAGGATGCTAAGGTTACTCCTAGTTCTGACCCATGGACAGAGGAATTTCTCATGGAATTTAGGGCGTCTTGGGAACAGAGATTCTTGCATCCCGTTGTTACTGAGAATGTTCGACCGACCGACACTTCTTCTGTCCGGCGGAGTGTTTGTGAACACCCATCAAGACAAAGCAACTTAAAAGTTAGGAAGACAACACCGCTAAGGGGCGAGGAGGTGACTCGAAGGACTGTCACTAAGTGCCTGACCAAAGACAGTGTTACCGATCCTAGTTCCGTCAGTTCATCTAAGCGGGCCAAGACTAACGAGACCCATATCGAAAATGTGAAAGAGGAAGGAAAGTGGGATTGGATGGGCTCGCCTTTCGCTAGGGCGGTAGAGGCTTGAATTTAGAAAATCGAGGAGGAGAAATACAAGCGGGTGCACCCGAATGGCAAGGGGAAGAAAAGGTTGGACCGGTAGAGCTCAGCCATTTTGTATTATGACTTATTAGTTGATATTATGTGGCGTATTAGTATTAGTTTTTGTGGAGTTTTGACACGATGTTGCTTTCCGGGACATCCGGGATTCAGATGCTTGACGTAAATGCCTCGACAAAGGCTCGATTTAACCGAATTTAATTATTAATGAGAAGCACATTGTTATTACTTTTTTCCATTTTTTTGTGGTGGCTCGCAACTCGATTCTTCATTTTACCCGGAGCGCCCTTTCGAGTTTTCGCTCCGTCCTCATCTCCCCCTTTTTTTGTTTTTTGTTTTTGCTCTTTTTTTTACGGCTCGCAACTCGATTCTTCATTTTGCCCGGGGCGCTCTTTCGGGTTTTCGCCCCGTCCTCCACTCGTTTAATTTTTTTTTTTTGACGACGGCTCGCAACTCGTTTCTTCATTTTGCCCGGGGTGCGCTTTTAGGTTTTCACCCCGTCCTCGGCTCGTCGTTTTTGCTTCGTCATTTTAAATCACTCGTTGGCCGGGACGTGGAAGGAGTCCCGGTTTGTACATGAACCGAGTAATCGATTCTTCCTATTTATTCGTTTGTTTGCTTGTTTGGTTGTACCCGGATACGTATCCGCTTTTAGACGGAATCAAACCATGTTCGTAGTTCTTTTAAAAAGATGTAAGTGAGTTTGCTTTAGACTCGTTTAATTCATTTATCGATGCGAACTTAATTTTTTTTGTGTCTTGCATGGCTTCTCCCTAAGTCGGAGGTCGCGATGTGGTTGTCAGGGTGTCTATGGGTAGTATCGTTTGAGTTGATCCATGTTGGTTGGGGTTGAGAACTCTTGACCGTCGAGGTCGGTGAGGATCACAGCGCCCCCCGAGATTATCTTCTTTACGAGGTAGGGGCCCGCCCAGTTTGGTTTGAATTTCCCTCTAGGGTCAATGGGAAGGGGTGCTCTAATGGACTTGATTACTAAATCTCTCTCGTGTACGTTTCGGGATTTCACTCGTTTATTAATGGCTCGTTGGATGCGTTGCTGGTAAGCTTGTACGTTGGATAAGGCGTGTATCCTACGCTCGTCTAAGAGTACTAGCTCGTCATATTGTTTTTTGTTCCATTATTCTTCAGGAATACCGCTCTCGGCTAATATCCTTAGTGACGGTATTTCTAGCTCTACGAGTTGTACGGATTCAGAACCGTAGGTTAGGTAATATGGTGTGGCTCCGGTGGGTGTTCGATAGGATGTTCGGTATCCCCATAGGGCGAAGGGGATTTTGTTTGGCCAATCCCGATAATTGTCTATCATTTTCTTAAGGATTGTGGTTATGGTTTTGTTGGCTGCTTCTACGGCCCCGTTTGTTTGTGGTCTATAAGGTGAGGATTTGTGTCTCTGGATTTTGTATTTGTCGAGGAGTTTTTGGGTGTCGGCCCTGAAATGAGCCCCTCTGGTCACTGATAATTTCATGAGGTATACCATAGCGGCAGATGATGTTATTTTGTAAGAACTTGACTACTAGTTTTGAGGTTAGTACGGTGTAAGAGGCGGCTCTACCCATTTGGTGAAATAATCGACGACCACTAATATAAAGCAGTGTCCGCCAGTCCCGGATGGGTGTACTTTTCTTATGATGTCTATTCCCCAAGTTGAAAAAAGTCAGGGTGTGGCTATAGTGTGCAGAGGATATGAAGGTAGGTGTTGGATGTTGGCAAATATTTGGCAATTGTGACAGTGACGAACGTGACGTCGACAGTTTGCCTCTAAGGTAATCCAGTAATAGCCCAGTCTCATTATTTTTCAGGCTAGTAGGTGTGCGCTCATGTGGGGTCCGCACTCCCCGTCATGTACCTCTTCCATGACTCTCTCGGATTGGTCTTTGTTTATGCACCTAAGGAGGACTCCTTGTGGGGTTCGTTTGTATAATAGTCCTTGATTCAGGACGTAGTGGGTGGCTTATATTTGTAGGGCTCTTTTGTTCTTGGTGTTAGTGTTGGGTGGGTAGGACCCGTGGGTTTTAAAGTCTAGGAATGCTTTGTACCAAAGTTCTTCAGGGGTATCGTCGCTTCAAGGTTATGGATGTGGGCTGGTTGTTCGCTTCTCTCTACGCAGATAGGCATAGAGAAGAGGTGATCAGGCGTGTTTATTAGTGAGGCTAGTTTGGATAACGCATCAGCGAATTGGTTTTCTTCGTGGGGTATGTGTTATGAAGTTGATTTCGGTAGATTCCCGGGATATTATTTCCACTTTCGTTTGGTATGGGGTTAGGCTTTCACAATAAACCTTCCCGGTACCCGTTGCTTGGTTGACTACTAAGGATGAATCTTCGTGGACTCTAAGGTTTTTGACTCCTACGGATATGACTACTTTTAGACCTATTAGGCAGGCTTATTTGTATTTGACTAAGTTGGGGAAGTCTAGTTGGATGAAGGTTCGTTCGTTGCAAGCTTATTGTTGTTTGGTTATGGGGGTCAGTGATGGGTTGAACCTAGGGTTGTTGTTCCCGATCTCTTTTTAGGGTGAAGTTAAGTGGGCCGTTCGTGGTAACCCTTGCGTTTTTGTCAATTGTCATTGATAAGTGGCATAGAGTCGAGTCTTTTAAGCATTTAAGTAAAATGTTTAAAGAAGTTAAGCGATTGTCGAGGCATGTTTGTAAAAGAAAAAAGAATTGTTTTGTTGATAGATAATAAACGGGCTAGATGCCCGTGGTTAAGTTTGTTCTGGGGGGAGGTGGAGGACATGTTCCCTCGCACCTCTCTAGACTCGAAAAAAAAGAAACATACATTATTATTATTATTATTATTATTATTATTATTAGTAGTAAACCTAGGCCCTAGGGCGAACTGAACTCTGACTAAGACCGGCCATGCCTCTAGAAGAACCTTCGCTGGTTGGACTCTCGGTGCTCACGGCGGTCGCCCTCTTGATGGGCTTGGTACCTGGAGCTAGCCCTCCTTCGAAGACACCCTACAGGTACGTAAATCCCCTTATCGATCAGGTCCTGTACCTCATGCTTGAGCTCGGTGCACACTTGGGTCTCATCCCTCCGTCCCTGATGGTATAGGCAGTAAGCGTCTGGGTTCCAAGTCGCTCCCCTCTTTTCTATAGGCGGGTCTGGGGTGGGTCCTATTGGCCATAATAGCCAAGCCTCTTGCAATTTTCTGAGGGCTTCAGCGTAGGACTCTCCTAATTCGGTGAATTGTCTAAAGGGGCGATAACGGCCTGTGGGTACGACAGGGTGCGCGAGCCTGGCGTACTCGACAAATGGGTCCCCACTGAGTACCAGCTCTCGACTCACCGGTCCCCCTTGGAGTTTCCTTTCGGGACCATCGAGGGCCTCAAGGCGGCACCTGACATCGTCGATGGAAGAGGAAATAGACGATACGATCCCTAGTATCCCATGGACCACGTTCATCAAGACATTAAGCTGGACGACGCTACTTTCGTCGCTACTTGGTGTCATTCCTGGGTCTAGTGGAAAAAAATAGGAAAATGAGGTCGGGTCCTCCAGACAGTTTTAAGGACTCGAGGAATGCTCGTGGCTGAGCGATGCGGGAATGAGACCCTTGACTCGCGTGTGTGTGGTCATTGGCTTAGGGACTCGGGTGCTTTAGACTCTTGGTATATTCGGCGAAATGCCTAACGAATTTTAGGTCTCTATAACGAGACGATTTGACACAAACCTCGGAGATGAGGTTTAAAGAGGACTTCTCAGGATGAGACGACCCAAAATGTAAGACCTCGAGCATAGGTGATCCTAGTAACTAACACAGACAGTTAATCACACGGTTGTACGACGTAAGAAGCTGATCGCGATCCCGGCTCAGGATCAAAGAGTTTGATACATGTTTTTTTGAATGAAAAAGACCAATTCTTTGCAGAAAAGAAAAAAAAAATTCTGAAAAGGATGATTTGTAGAAATAGTGTAACGATGGTGTGATGACATCGTTTGTGACGTGAAGATGTGTTGCTATATGTGTGCATCGGGAATCCAACAATAGCAAAAGTGTAACTGACGTTTTTCAAAAGAAGAACAGTTCTTAAGGGAACCGGTTTCGAAAATGATGACGTGGTGCTTTTATCAAAACTACTATTAATTAGCCATTTCGATACTTTGTGGTGGGTGTGGTACTCGTGGTAGAGCGTGAAGTCTAGTGTTTTAGTGTTTTATTTGGGTTGTTTGCAAACACGCTACACATAACTAGAATGCATACACTTATGCAGGATGTAGACACGGGTAGGTTAGAGTAGGCTACCGCCCAGGAATAGTCTTTACTTAGGCATTGACAAATCATCTAGAGAGACGAGTGTCATACTGTCCGTTCGGAACTATCCGCTTATTATTCCCACAGGATACGCGTTAGGCGGCCGAAGCGTCAATCGAGGATCTTCCCGCGTGTCCCTAAGGATCTTACCGCGAAGAGGTCGATTGGTCCTGATATCGATTAGGGTGTGCTTTTTAGGGTCAAAACCTGTAGTGACCACAACTAGGAACTAGGAAATGAGCTTCACCTCCCTTGTTCAAGTTACACCACCACTGAAAATTTGTTTCGATATCCCCAGCGAAGTCGCCAAACTGTGGACGTCCGTCCGCACTGCCCGGCGCTCCGCACGCCCGCGCGGGACTGACACGGTTTTTCAACGTGTGGCGATGGCCACCGACGCGGCCCCCTCTTAGTCGGGGTCCGATTCGATCTCGCGTACGGGGCGACGTCTCGGACCTTGATTCGGATGACGATCCGGACTTGTACTAGAAGGGTGCGAGCACCCGTGTTTCCGTTTGGAATCGATCGATTCGTGGTTGTAAATGTTTAAAGGCCGATTCATTTGGTAAGGCGACCTCTTTAGTGAACTGAATTCGTTGCCTATTTGTGGAGTCGCCACCGAGTCAATTATGGGTACTCGGAAACTGTTCCAGTCAACTTTGATCCTTAGCTGTCTCAAAGTTGAGGGGCACGGGACCTAAAGATAAAGACTTGTACCCTTAAGCACTCCATGCCTGAAATGACTCTCATTGCCAATGGTTTCGGATATCCGGAAACCGTCGATTCCGAGTAAGGGTGAGGGTACGTATTGGGAAGCCAACATCCGATAGATGTCAACCCCCAATCCCGTCCGCACTATAGTGGCCTCTACTAATCAATCGGTGGGCTGATAACCTAGTTCTTTTGTTGTGGCGGAAGTACTGTAACATCCATTGTTTTCACCCTATACCTTTTGCTACGTCGGTTGTTTAAGGACAAGTAAGTATTGTCATCAAAGTAATTGTGTTTACATTCTTTGCATGCGATTTCACGTGACAAGCAAGCCATGAAAAGATGCACGTAGGAGAGTAGAGAGTACTAGTATTATACGTATTAGCAAGTCAGTTTTAATGCGATAATATGGATATTAGTCGTTCTCGTGGTATACCTTACCTGGTATTCTGCTTAAGATGCGTCGGTTCAGTATTAATAGAGATGCGTCGAACCTAGTAAGGCGAGCACCCGGACTAATACGAAATCCGACCATTGCTTTGTTCAGTTTTAGTTGTTATACATTTTGAATTCCGTGTTAGGTGATTTAGCATGCGATCATAATGTCAAGAAAGCGATATATCATACGAAAGCTGTAAATGCGAATGTAAGTAAATCACATTGTGAGGAGTTGCACCCTCAGAGTATACACTAAACGGGACACGATGCATAGATAGTTGAGAATGGATCTCAGAATTACTCGGGTCTATTTAGTGTATTTAGTGTTTGCGGTAGAAGTTGGGACGTTACGTGTTTTAGTATGTGTGATGGACCTAGTTTAGATGTTTGACATTATCGTAGTGCATAATAAAGGTGCAAAAATGTAAAGTTTTGTTTAGATGACAACCTAGTGACGACTCGACTTCAGCAGGAGGATTCTCCAAGCTTGTCCGGTGATTTCGACAGAGTTCCGTTACCGTTGACCCTTCCTCCAGCTATTCCGGCAGAGCTCTGTTACTACTGGCTGTTTCCGCCGCTAATCCGGCAAAGCTTCGTTGCTAGACTATATCTAGTCGAACACAGGCACCTCGGTATCGAGTGGGATGCTTGAAGGTGAGGAGTTGCGTTGATGTCACTTTTATCAGAACTACGATCGAGTGGATCGTTTGGCTCGGGTGTCGGAGTGCGAGCCCTTACCGAGAATGTGGAGGAGGAGAAGAGAGTTGAAAAGTGTCGAATGAATGAGGTGCAGGGGGGTATTTATAGGTGTTTTCGGCCCTCGTCACCCATATGGACGCCTGAGTTGAGGCGCACCAAGACTCAGGCGCCTGGGTTTAGGCGCGGGGAGTCTAAGACGTGTGAGGTGAGGCGGTTGGCATTTTGAAGATACGATTTTGATACTTTCCAAAACCGAGAGGGAGGAGTATAATTCATATCTTGGGGCCTAAGGTTTCATCTTGTAACCCTAGCGCCGTGAGCTTGGTGGGCCTCGGGTGTGCATCCCGAGGTTCACTTGGCGCGGTGCTGACTCGAATTGAGTGTCGGGACCGACTCGGGGTCCCGGTATCAGAATTGACTCTAATTAATGTCTATGTGACCGTAACGACACGACTAAGGCTGCCATCATGTTAGTTTAATTTTTTCGAGAAATTTATTTGATTCGTTCTGTAGAAAAACTACCTAAAACATCGCGAACCCGCGTCGTGTTGCAGTCCTATCGTCATCTGGTGTTTGTAGGGCACTTCTGCAGCCACCAGGTCCAAATCTGGGTGTCTACAGATAGGTAATCTCCCTTTCCTCCGTTTCCTTCTTCTTTTCGTCCTGTTGCTTCCCCTTCATCTCGTCCTGGTTTCATTCGTATTGGCTGCTACTTCCGGTCTTTTTATTTGTCATTTGCTGGTTGGGAGTCGATCTTGCTGACTAATTATTGCAGATGTACTGATGTACTACAGGTGCTGTTTTGTCTCATTCTTTTTGCCGTTTGCTGTTCTGTCTTACGCTGTTTCTCTTGCAGCCTTTTTTCGTATTCGATTGTTGCGACTGTTGTCGTTGTTGTTTGATGCTTTTGTTGTTATCACGTTGCTGTGCTATTCTTTATTCTCCTTCCCCTTTCTTAATCTTCCTCTTCTCGTCTCTATTTTCTGTTCTCTTATGCTGGGATTTTCATCCTTGTTTGCTGTTGCTCTACGTATTACTGCTGGTCATTTCTATCGAATTCTTATTTTGTTCGGTTTTCGATGTTGTTGTTTGTGCTACTGCCTCCTGCTGCAGTTCGTTGTTTCCGTGCCTTGCTTGTCGGTTTTCCTTGATCTTGTTCTTCCTTTTCTTCTTCTCCTTCTTTTTGTTGTTGTGAATAATGTTATTCCTACTGCTACTGTCGCTGTTGATGTTACTGTTGCCGTTTCGAGACCGATTTGCGTTCTGGAATGTCTGTTAATATTAGTCCTTGGGGTTGTTCGTACGTCCTCTTCGTCACTGTTGCTGCTCTTCCTTTCTATTGCTGCTATTTCATTTCAGTTGCGGTTTTCTTTCGCCTTTGTTAGTTTTTGTCACTCTCTCTGTGTTCCTGCTTGTTACTACGTTCGATCGTCTTGTCTCGGTTGCTGTTAGTTCGTTATGCTGCCGTCTACTCCTGTTTTGTCGTGTTCTGCGGTTGTTTGTGTCGGTTATGCTACTGCTATGGTTTTGCTGCAACTGACGCTCTTCGTATTATTGTGTGAAGTCAATTAGGTTCTGTCCTAGAGTTTTCTTCTATTTGGCACACAAATTTCTGTTTTCCGTTTTTGGAAACACTCTTGCCTCTTAGCCTTTCCGTCATCTTGAGTTTGTCTATTGTTTTACTCTGGTCTTTTCAAACTTTCTCTAATTCTGACTCCTTTATTTAGTATCTACGTGTTCGGATCACCGTGAGAGCCATGAAGCTGGCTTGTAGTCACCAGTAAAGAGCTTGGACAAACGGATTGAAGCGGCTTGTACGTTTTCGGCTCGAGGTAACTTTAGGACGTTACTCGATTTTATATCGTATGTTTGAGTAGTAGTATGTAGTAAATATTTTAACTTCGATTTTCTAATTTTAGCTATTTATTATTTGCTAATTTTATAAATATTTTAAAACTTTCGATATCGTTAGAAATTTTATTATTTATGATCGTTATAATATTTTGTTGGTTATCATGACACTAGTAACTAAATAATATCGA
This sequence comes from Agrostemma githago, assembly GCA_958450325.1. Lineage (NCBI taxonomy): Eukaryota > Viridiplantae > Streptophyta > Magnoliopsida > Caryophyllales > Caryophyllaceae > Agrostemma > Agrostemma githago. The sequence goes on from OY288240.1 coordinate 59,155,895, forward strand.
TTTCATATTTTCGTCATGTTTCGTTAATTTATAATTTTAACTCAAAATTGTGTTTTTATATTATAATCTAGATTTGTATACTTGTTTAATGAATTATTTTCGTTTTACGACATATATTAATAATTGAGAAAGTGGTCGATTTTGTTTGAAATACATTTTTAGTTGAGACTATTTTCCCTAATAATTTTTCATTTGTCGAGACTTAATTTCTCATTTCTCTATGATTGATTTTTTTTTAAATCATTATTATTTATTGACAAAATCTATTTGCTAAAACTAATTTGGAAGCTCTATAAAATCTCGTTTAATTTATAAAACTCGTCGACTCAATTAATTTTTATGTCATTTCTCTTAAAACATCTCTTTGCTAAAATTTGTAGTTTTAACTCAATTTCCTAATTATTTATAAAATACTATATGTTGACTTATTATATTTTATTTATATTTTGAGTAACGAATTTAGAAATATATTATAATATGTAGACACCCGCATTTTGACTGCCAGGTGTCTATGGCAGTTTCCCAAAAAACACCCGATGATGATCGGACGCTAACATGTTTCTATGCGCTCGGATACGGGCTCAAATCCATTAATCGTTGGCTAACGCACTTACGGAGTACAAATCTCACAAAATCAACCTCAAATCCAGGCCCAGCGGACCATTCCGAGTCAAACAAGACTAATTTGGGCTAAAACCGACACCGGAATTAAAACCGACTTGTCACGATTGGGTCAATCCCGGTCAAAGTCATTTCCGAGACACACAAAAAAAACCCATCAATCATCAAAAGTCCAAGTCAAACACAAAACCCATCAAGGTCAAGGTCCAAACAAGACCCGCGCGACCCATCTAGGCCACTCGATCGAGTGACCCATCCACTCGATCGAGTGGGCTTGTTTTGAGCCCGGCTGCAGGCTTCACGGGCCACTCGACCGAGTTAGCCCTTACTCGGTCGAGTAACCCTAATTCGGGTGCCCTAGCCTTGCCTATATAAGCAACCCTCATGCAACAACTTACACACAACTCTTACACATCTACAACTTTCACAACCTCAAAAACCCTAGCATCCTACACACATACTACGTTTTTACCAACCCTAGAAAAACCCTAGGAAAACCGACTTTAGCAAACCCTAAACCTAGTTCTAGGGATTCAATCCGAGCCACCACAACTTAGCCTTCATACACCTCGAAGACTCCCGTGTTAAAGCCGCGTTTACGAGTCCGTACCGAGACTGAAACATGTAGGTTGAGGGTGACAAACCCCTTTTTCTTTCCTTTTCCCTCTTTTCTCGTTTTTTATTATTACTATATATTATTATTATTACTACTATATTTTATTATTATGTATTATTACTATTATTATTACGTACTATTATTAATATTACGGTTATTTTTATTATTTATCTTATCGCGCATTCATCCTTTTTTCAAGTAATTATTTCATAAGGGTCGAAACCCGTTGACACGGATCCGACATCACCATCCCTAGGGATTTATCTCGATGTCGGAGAAGTCGAGGGAATCAAGTTCTTTTCTTTATTTAGACAAAGTATCGATATGTTAGACCCGACGCCAATTCCATAATTGGATGTCGAGTCTAATGAATCAAATCAAATAATTTAGCCGATTCAATTTTCCGTTGATGTTAACGTAGAGGTTATCCATTTATAACACTACAAACACGGAGGAATACTTATATTGTCTCGGTTAATTTAAACGATTCAAATCAAATACAAGCGATTTCTGATCACGTACAAGTGCCACTCGGTCGAGTGCCTGCGTCACTCGATCGAGTGACATCACGAAATCCAGACAGAATGGTCTGCAGGACCTCTACTCGGTCGAGTCTCACAGTGACTCGATCGAGTGGCAGCCTATTCGGTCGAGTTAATCAATAACTCGATCGAGTGGCCTCAGTTTATGTCAAACCGTAAGTCCTAAACAACATTCAGATCTCGCTAATTACTTTTTCTGAAATCCCTTTGTTTTCTTTTTACTCTATGTATTCCATGTCGATTCGGTAATCGAGTGTGGGATACGACGAGTATTCAAGTCCCGAATTGAGTATAAATTCCGCTATATCTATGCCCAATTCGTCAAATCGTCAAACTCTCAAAAAAATCAAAAGCAATTTCAAAATCGACCATTAAATTTGCAAACGAATCGCAATTCGTACAGGAGGCACTCGACCGAGTGCCTAGTCCACTCGGTCGAGTGGCGCCCCAAAATCAAACCAGAATGTTTTTCATGACCTCCACTCGGTCGAGTCTCACAGTGACTCGGTCGAGTGGCCATGTACTCGACCGAGTTAGTCAGTTACTCGGCCGAGTATGGTCTAGAATATGAAACAGAAACCTCTTTTCAGAGCTTACTCGACCGAGTCTATCGACTACTCGATCGAGTGCCCCCGTAACGACTCAAACACGAGTCGTACATTACCCTATTTTTCAAACTCGATAGTATTTTACGACTTAGGTCAACACGTGCATAATTAATCACGTGTATACTGTCTTTTCAAATCATGCATCCTCATATTTGCATCTTTTCAATTCAATTCAATTTTGCACAAACCGTTATTATTCGTTATATTATTATATCATTACTAACGCGTTTGTTGTTTCTCTTGTTAATTTAATTTTGTTCGTTTATTGTACTAAATGAACCCGCATGCTAAAATACAACTTTGACGTTAATCTTAGCTGCATTAAATTGACTTAGAAACCCGTTTCAATTCAATTCGCATGTTTAGGGAAGATACTGTTTGCATATCATTTTCCCGTTTTACTAGCGCGCGTATTGTAAGTCATTCGAGTTCTTAGTAGAGGCCGCTAATGTGCGGGCGGGGTTGGGTGTCCTTCGTGGGCTTCCCAACACGTACCCTCACCCCTTACTCAGAACCTCGGTTTCCGGATGCCCGAAACCGTTGGCGCACGAGAGTCATTCAATACACAATATCCGATAATGTCGGTATTGGTATCAAATGCAAAGGGACGAGCCCAATAAACTCTGACATCGGAAATGGGCCGTATTTTGTATACGGACCACTACGACATAGAGTGGGCTCGAACGGTTCCGAATAACCACAAAATTCGGTGGCGACTCCACATAGACCTAAATTTCAATTCGATCCGTTTCATATGGAGATTCATTCGCCTACCCAAACCCGCGCGTGGCCGCGTCGGGGTGGACCTATGTCATGTCCACAATTTGGCGACTCCGCTGGGGACTAACTGATGCGTGACTTACCATCGGCATCCTCAGGGTGAGACTCGAATAGAAATCGTTTGACAAATACAATGCGCGTGTTAGTTTTACGGTTCATGCACAACCCATATTTTCCCGGGCCGGTACTGGTGACCGACGTCCCACTATACCATTGATGTATTCCAATATGGATATGTCAAAAGGTGTCCATAGTCGATTCGAGTGGGTTTCGCGGCATGTTCTAAGCTCAATTCGACTTAGAGAGTCCGTCCCGATCAACGTCTAGACTATGTACACTGGTATAGACCCCTTCAGACCGACCGAGACTTAGTGTAGAGCATACATAGTGTCGTTATAATGCTTGTATGACTACGTGCTACTTGGTTTCCGAGTCGTTTTCAGAAATATCAACTTTTCAAAATTAGATCCTCCTTTTCAAAATATTCAATTTTCAAAACCCGGGACATACCGAATTTATGACTTATGATTTTACTCAAAATAGCCTATTTTCTAGCCGGTATGCTGCCCAAATCAAAACTCGAACTTTCAAAACTCGTGGCCCAATGACTTTTCGTCCACTTTTTCGGAAATTTGGGCCATTCACCGAGTCCATTCGGTCCTTCTTCAAAAATCAATCAATTTTCAAAACCTTCCCACTTCTAGAACTTCCCGTATTTAGCAGTGTCGGGTCGAGTCTTAAGTTGTCAAGGTCTTTAGCGTCGAAACTCCGTCGATCTTACATCACGAGTTTCTTCCCTATCCCAGTCCGCCTTATTAGACTAAGGCAAGGCCCACCTACGTAGGACATACTCTTACGAAGGAGGGCCCGTCAACACAATCAAGTCAAAAGTCTGGGGATGTCTCGCGTGAACCTTCCTTCGAACAGGACTAGGCCCACTTGTCGAATCCTAAGGAAGGCCCACACTTCACGAGTCACCCGTCTAAGTGTCTTCTTCGAGTCATTTCCCTTTAGTCTCGTTTGGGATGTACTTTCTGTTCCGGGATTTCTGGGCTAGTTTCTGATTACGTGGTGTTCTTACAGACAGGCCAGCCACAACCCGACACCAACGCAAGATGGACGAGCTGAAAAACGCCTTAGCCAAGATCGAGACTCAACTGACCTCCATCCTCGCTAACCAAGCAACTCTGGACACCCGCCTGAGCACTGTGGAGAAGACGGTCCCAGTGGAAGGAGCTGATTCCGCTGGGCCCATAGCCGAATTGGTCAGTGTCGTTCGCAGGCTCGAGGAGCAAGTCCATTTGTCGACAAGCAACTCGATCCACTCTGAAAATGCTAGCATTTATTCGCCTTTGAATGACGAGCTACCGGCCAACCTCAACTTGACGGGAATTCCTATGTTTGAGGGTACCGAAGACCCGGTCCATCACATCCGGGCTTTCAAAGACTTCATGGCGGTCAAAGGGGTAAAGTCCACCATGTTCAAACACTTATTCCCTTCCTCTTTGGAGAAGCATCCCAGGGCCTGGTTCTACAGGCTCGACCCCAAGAAATACAAGACTTGGGACGACGTGGCGACCGAATTTGCTCGGAACTACGCCGATAACACTGAAATCCAGACTACAATGCGTACTCTGGAGGTAATGGCCCAAGAACCCAAAGAAGGGTTCACAAAATACCTACAAAGGTGGAGGGCCGAGAGTGTAAAGCTGGTCGACAAGCCCGGCGAGAAGGCCCTAGTGGAAGCCTTCGTCAAGAATCTACTCCCATCCTACCGGGTCCATCTCCGGTATGCTATTATCCCGAACTTTGCTGTCCTTACTGAAATGGGCACAAGGATCGAAGATGATTTGAGGTTGGAGAGCCTGACTAAGGCCTCTACCAAAGGGTATCAAGGGGCTAGTTCATCCACAAACAAGCCCACACCCGCAGCTGCAACTCGCAGCATCTTCGACGAGGTAAACCTGCTCGACACCTCATCTAAAAAGAATACACCAAATCGGGTATTCACAGATATAGGGACTACCTATACTTATGCCTTACAGAGGCTATCCTCAAAGGGCCTAATCCAACCGATAGGCCCAACTGCAGAACCTCCAGTGGAGAAGAGGCCCAAAACTTACAATGCCCAGGCCTATTGTCAGTATCACCGGGGTAACGGACATGATACTGAAAAATGTTGGAGGTTAAAACATCTAATCCAAGACCTTATCGAGAGCGGGAAAATCCCGTTGCCCGGAGACAAGCCGAGCAACAAAGAAAACCCGTTCAGCGCTCATGCTATCTTCACCAGTGAGGTAATTGACTGTTCCCACCTCATCTCTCCCTTTATCCCACAAATCAACGGGATATGGTTCGACGACGAGGATGATGTGTACTTAACCAAAGGGGAAGCTGTCCCCATCACCCTCGAGGAGGTCCGACAGGCTAAGTCCAAGGCCTTAGCCACCAATCATCTCGCCGCAGCTGGGCGCTCCATCCCTATATCCGTCACTGAACCCGCCAGGACGGAGCTTACCCCCGAAGAACCAAGCCCAGACACGGCTCTGGTCCAACAAATGAAGAGGGTCCGAGCTGATCTAACCATATGGCAACTATTGGTTAGCTCACAAGCTCATCGGGAAGCACTGACTAAGGCTCTCGATGAAATCAAAGTTGATTCAGAAGCTACCCCTGCTGAAATGGTAGCCACCATCATGCCCTACCTTAAGGGCAAAGAAGAAGGCCCGCTCATAACCTTCTCCGAAGCTGACCTACCACCATTTGGGCCCAATCACAATCTGGCCCTATACATCACGGTCATCTGCAAGGGTAAATATCTCCCGATGACCCTTATCGATGATGGATCAGCCGTGAATGTCCTTCCTCTAAGGACTGCGAAAGCACTCGGCATCACCGATGCTGATTACCTTCCAACAGCACAGACTATCCAGGCTTTCGACGGAAGCCCAAAACCTGTCGCCGGGGCTGTGAAACTAAAAATCATAACGGGCCCAATCGAAAAGGAATTGGAATTTCAGGTGATAGACGTCACCTCATCATTCAATCTCTTACTAGGAAGGCCTTGGATCCACGCAGTCAAGGCCGTGTCATCTACCCTCCATCGCAAAGTTAAGATGCCACTTCAAGACGGAATCATAACGCTGGAGGCAACACCAATTACCGTAGCAAGCTGCAACGCTACGGGCCGGGCCGACCCACGAGGATTTGATTTCGTGGGCATGATCGAAGAAGAATATCTCTTTAGGCCCTATTTCACAACTAGCATCGACACGATGCTACAAAATCTGGGTTACCTACCCGGAATAACCTCAAGGCCAAATCTTCCAGCTGGGAAGATTATCGAGGTTCTAAATGATGGCGAGTCACATTTCGGATTGGGGTATGCTATAACCCCGGAGAACGTGGTTCGGGCCGGTATTCACAAGGCCATCGACATTATCAAGGGTACTTACATAAGCCCGTATAGCCTGAAGCTAACGGATTACTTCGTCACTCCAGTCTTCGGAGCTATCCAAGTGGGCCTCTACCAACCCACCATCACATATCCCGAGACCAAAAGGGCTCGGGAATGCAATTTCATCCCTGATGATATATTCACCATTGTCCAGTCCGAATCAAAGGAAGGCAAAAGCAACTCCGAGCCCGTGCTGGGGCTCTTATTCGGGGAAGACAAAGCCATTCCTCCTCCAAAAGACGACCTGGTCAACTTGATCCTTCGCAGCGATCGGTTTGACCCAACCAAATTAATCACCGAGGTCGGCGCCAACACCGAGACGAGGGCCTGGAGAAAGACCATAAAATGGACCGACAGTCAAGGACGGGTCTACAAGTTGACCACCGGCGAGGGAGACATGCCGGATACCGAGTCTGAGTCTGAGTCAGAGTCGGAGTCTGAGTCCGAGTTTAGAGGGTCTGGTGCTAAAGTCGAGTCTGTAACCCCTCTTCCCTTATCCACTGAGGTCTCGGGGCCTGTCCCAAGACCTCTCCCTATCCCGCCTCTGACCAATGATCAGATGGCAGCTCTATTCGAGCTCTTTTCAAAATTTACCATCAATAATAATAACGAACACCGTTCTGCTTACGACTTGTCTTATTTCCAAAATTTCCTCAATTTCAAAAATTTTATATGCAATGACATTGAGAAACCCGACGAACAGGCACCCCTACCTCAACATCTGGTCGAGCAGCTCGAGCAAAGGGAATCCCGAGATCCGGTAATCGAAGAAACCGAGTCCATCAATGTGGGAACCACTTTAGAGCCCCAGATGCTTAAGTTAGGCCTATCTTTAGATCCAGAGGAGAGAGAGCGATTCACAGACCTCCTCCACGAATTCAAAGATGTCTTTGCATGGTCCTACAAGGACATGCCGGGTATAGACAGGGAGATAGCCGAACACCGAATACCCATCAAAGATGGGTGCAAGCCGGTAAAGCAAAAACTCAGAAGAATGAAGCCCGAATGGTCTCTTAAAGTCAAGGAAGAGGTCGATAAACAATTTAAAGCAGGCTTTATACAAGTGTCTGAATATCCAGACTGGGTTGCAAACATCGTGCCGGTACCCAAGAAGGACGGCAAGGTGCGGGTTTGCGTGGACTTCCGGGATCTTAACAAGGCAAGCCCAAAAGACGACTTTCCGTTACCACACATCGACATACTGGTGGATAATACGGCCGATCATGCCCTTCTATCGTTCATGGACGGGTATGCCGGGTACAATCAGATTAAAATGGCAGAAGAGGACATGGGTAAGACCACCTTCATTACACCTTGGGGTACTTACTGTTACACCGTCATGCCATTTGGGCTTATCAACGCCGGGGCCACTTATCAACGGACTGCCACTACTTTGCTCCACGACATGATGCATAAAGAAGTGGAGGTCTACGTGGACGACATGATCGTCAAATCTAAGGACCGAAGCGGGCACATTTCAGCCCTAAGAAAGTTCTTCACCCGGCTACGTAAATACAACATGAGACTGAACCCACAAAAATGCAGCTTTGGGGTGACGTCGGGCAAATTACTGGGCCATATCGTTAGCCAACGCGGCATCGAGGTCGACCCAGCTAAAATCAAAGCCATCACCGAGATGCAACCACCCAAAACCGAAAAAGAAATACGGGGGTTTCTCGGGAAAGTCCAATACATCAGCCGGTTCATTTCGAAACTAACCATGGTATGCGAACCCATCTTCAAAAAACTAAAAATCGGAGAACGGGTGCTATGGGACGGCAAATGTCAAGCGGCTTTTGACAAAATCAAGGAGGTGTTGTCTGCTCCGCCGGTACTAATGCCACCTCAACACGGTCTACCTTTGTCGTTATACCTAACGACGACGGAGACGGCCATGGGGGCTATGCTGGCCCAGACAGTCGATTCAGAAGAACGGGCTATTTACTACATCAGTAAAAAGTTCCTCGAATATGAGTGCAAATATACAATGCTCGAAAAGACGTGCCTAGCATTGGTTTGGGCCACTAAAAAGCTCCGACATTACATGCTCAGTCACGAGGTACATGTGTTATCCAAAATGGATCCTATCAAGTACTTATTTGAGAAGCCCATCCTCAACGGCAGGATGTCAAGATGGACTTTAATGTTATCCGAGTTCGACCTCAAGTTTGTACCATTAAAAGCCATCAAAGGCCGGGTGGTTGCCGAGTTCCTCGCTGACGGCCCAATATCCGAAGAAGGCCACACCGATACATGGGCCTTTCCTGATGAAGACATATTCCATACCGATATGGAAGTGTGGGATTTATATTTCGATGGGGCATCCAACTTCCGAGGATTTGGGGTCGGAATCCTGTTAATTTCACCCCGAGGGGAACACACCCCCTTGTCCATCAAGTTGGACTTCGACGTGACCAACAACGCAGCCGAATACGAAGCATGCATTCACGGGTTGCAAGCCGCCGCTGATTTAGGGGTAACAAACCTCCGGGTCCACGGTGATTCATCATTAGTCATCAATCAAGCACTCCAAAAATGGAAAACTCGGAACGCCAATCTCGTGGCTTACCAAGCACGGGTAAGGGTTCTAGAGAAACAATTTCAAAAGGTAGAATACATTTATCTGCCCCGGGAAGAGAATCAGTTCGCAGATGCACTTTCCAAATTAACATCTTTACTAAACATCCCGGATCACCTGCCCAGCATGCCAATCTGTGTCGAAAGACGGTCCGAGCCAGCCTACATCCATGCCATTCAGGATATCGAGATAACTGACCCGGAGCCTTGGTATCAGGCTGTTCTAACCTACCTGACAACGGGAGAGTACCCCCCGGAAGCTGAAAATCGGGCCAAAAAGGCCCTACGAAGATTAGCAACCCAATTTGTTCGGACTGATGACGGGCAATTGTACAAAAAGACGGCACAGGGGGTTCTACTCCTATGCATCGACAAAATACAGGCCGAAAAGGTCATGGCCGAGGTCCATGATGGTGAAAACGGCCCTCATATGAACGCCCATATGCTAGCCCGAAAAATCACGAGGCTCGGGTACTATTGGAACACCATGGAAACAGACTGTCAGTTGTATGTCAAACACTGCCATAACTGTCAGATCTTCGCCAATGTACAGCATATGCCATCTTCCCTATTATATACCATGACATCACCATGGCCATTTTCGACATGGGGTATTGACATAATTGGAAAGGTGCATCCTTCCGGGACGGGAGGTCATTGCTTCATCTTAGTGGCCATCGACTACTTCACCAAATGGGTAGAAGCCGAGTCATACCGTGTCTTGAACGCCAAACACGTGGCCAAATTCATCCAAAATAAAATAATATGCCGATATGGGATCCCTCACGAGTTCATCAGCGATCACGGGACCCACTTCCAAGCCGAAACTGCCGCATTGCTGGCAAAATACAAAATTCAAAGGCATACATCTTCGCCTTACCGGCCTCAAACAAATGGAGCGGTAGAGGCGGCCAATAAAACAGTTGTCACCATACTTAAAAAGATGGCTGAAAATTACCGGGACTGGCCCGACAAAATACCTTTTGCCCTATGGGGATATCGAACCTCAATCCGCACCGCGACCGGGGCAACCCCGTATTACTTGACATACGGAATGGAAGCGGTCCAACCAGTCGAGCTAGAGGTGCCATCCCTTAGGATCCTACTTGAAAGCCAAGTACCTGAGGCAGATTGGGTCCAAGCCCGATACGATTCGCTAGTCCTTTTAGACGAACGGCGATCCCGGGCTCTCAACAACATTCAAATATATCAAAAAAGGATCCAACGGGCTTTCAACAAGCGGGTTAGGCCCAGGAACATCAAGGAAGGGGATCTGGTCCTAAAATCGGTTCGTGCCTTACTGCCGGTTGACCCAAGAGGTAAATTCAAACCCAACTGGGCTGGGCCATACTTGGTCAAGAAGGTTCTATCAGGAGGAGCGGTAATGCTGACAGACTTGGACGGGAACGAATTTGTCAACCCAACCAACTTGGACCAGCTGAAGCGCTATTACCCATAAACCCCCATCTCAATGTCATTTGCAAAAATTTATAAAAATCTGTCCTTTTTATAAATTTTCAAAATTATAGACAAGTCAATAAGCTAGAATTAATTATTCTACTGTCGCACATCTTGAATTAATAATCTTGATGTATTTCGAAAATTGCAATCATCAATCAAATCAAATTTTTGAACTACGTTAGGTTTGATTCCGCCATTTGCGGATACGTAGGCAACCCCTCAAAAGGGTACAACCACTGACGGGAGCGGTGTTCAATAATATGTCTTTTATTAATATCTCGATAAACTCGGATTACAAAAAAAAAAAAAAAAAAAAACCACACCACACAAATAATAATACTATTCAAATAATAAAATAAGGAGACTAGTATCCGGGCATCTTCCCCTTCCCCTTGTCCTTCGGGTCGCGTGGAGCCTGAGGTCTTCGGGGTGGCGACGAGCGTTCCCGAATCACGAGTGGAACCTCTTTAGCCCGGGCCCGTTTCTTTGGCGACGGGTCTTCAATCACGGTCTTCGGCCCAAGTCGGGCCCGCACGTGCTCAGGCAGTCTATCCCGTGGGCCAAGTCGGTCCTGCACGGGTAGTCTTGGGCCCAGTCTCCTTTCCAAGTCCATCTGGGGGCTCACTTTCCCCCAAGCACCTTTAGCACTAGACCCTTCAGCTTGAGTCTTAGTCTTCTTCTTTTGCCCTGACATTAGGCGGACTAGGGTAGCTGGAGTGTCTCCCTCATCAAAGAACCCCCTGTTGTCTTTAGCTTGCTCTCTTCTCAGCAGGTCGAAGGCTTCATCGACTTTCAAAGTGGCTCGAGCTTTGGCATCTCCGGCTTTGGTCCACTTCGTATAAGAATCTGAAACCCAGATTGAATGGCGAGATTTGACAACGGGCCAAGTATGCCGTGTATACCACCTTTGCATCCAGGTATCACACATTACATCAGTCAGTTGGGTAGGGTCACTCACAACTGCTTCAACTTCAGGGATTCGCTGGGTCCATCCATACTGCCTTAGTATGCGATCAGGATAAAGATGAACCGTCTGCCTGAAGGAAAGGATCACCTGATAGCGGGCTCTGTCCCTCGGATCCAAGCCACTCCAAAGGTAGATGGGCCACCATGGAACCACCCATCGAATTAACGGGCCGCCATGAAAGGACAAAACCTCGTCCCAATACTTATGCGTAATCTGACGAGAAGAGTCAATTGCCCGCCTCCTCGTCATCACCTGGTTATGACGGTAGTTGCCCGCATCAAGAGGAGGATCTATCACTGATAGTCTCTCATATAGCCAAATCTGCAAAAGAAAACAAAACATGAGGCTCATAGGCAAAATAGGCGTTCGCCTAAAGGCCACTCGATCGAGTGCTTGGGATACTCGATCGAGTGGTGCCCCTGAACGCAAACAGGAGACTCTTTGCGAGGGCACTCGATCGAGTGCCAGGGTGACTCGACCGAGTGGCACCTCCGAAAACAGGTCAGAAGCGTCTAATTGAGGGTACTCGACCGAGTGCCAGGGTGACTCGATCGAGTACCCCCTGCAGTAAGAAAAATTTTCGAAAAAGAAAGAAGAAAGAAAAATCAAGAATTGAAAAAAAAGCCAAGTGACATACTTGCAACAAACGGGTGCTACCGGTAAGGCGAATGGATGAGTCCCTTTTGCGATCGTCCAATCCTTGGATTATCTCGCCTGTGATCAACCAAGCCGGGCTGTGCTCGTTCTCCATCAGATCCACTACGGTCAGGAGACGGGTGTTTCCCATACAGGATAACAAATCCATATGACCCTCGAAAGCATATACGTGAAGCATGCAAAAAGAGAAGGCCCTGCGGCTGTAAGCCGGTCTAACCCGAACATCGAGTGAATTCATGAATTTCTCAGCCAGGTCGATCAGAGAAATTTTATCACCATCCATCATGCGGGATACCTCATTGTGAGAGAGCCCTAGAAATTCTCTCAGTTTCCTCCTCGGGTCATAAATCGAGTACGGAACGGCGGGACGGAGTATCGGGTTCCATCCTCCTATAGCTGCAATCTCCTCCGTTAAAGGGCAAACTTCGCCCCGAGGGAAAGAAAAGACATGATATATGTCATCCCAATAAGCCAAGCAAGCATCCAGAAAGTAGCGGTCAACCACCATCTGACGGAACGGGTACAATTGGGTTATCCCCGTCTGATTCAAAGCCACCCTATCTGCGTCCCTAAAGCGACGGGACCACTCCTGCAGCATCACGGTCAACCTATCAATTCCCATGGCTAAACTTCTTAAGAAAATAAAGAGACTTTCTTTTGCCTAAAGGGAAATAGAGAGACTTTCTTTTGATTTGTGTTGGGAATTATGAAGAAAATCAAGAGCATGGAAGGGCTATATATAGCATTAGCCTTGCGAAGTATTTAGGAAAATTTCCTAATCCTAATTAGGAATCAAACCACAATCCTAGTCTCGATACTAGCACGGGAATTTCCATCCCAAACTTTCCTAATCTTTGTTAGGAGTCAAGAATCTCAAAGTTTCCAAAATTCAAAAGTCTCAAATTTTCAAGATTTCAAAAATTCAAATTTTCAAACCACTTCTCCCCAGCGCGAGTCATTTTACTGCCTGCGTGTTGCATGCGTTTTACCTGACTCATACAGGTACAACTCAATTAGGGAAGTGCGACCCACGATAATTCCCCAGCGGAAGACAACGACGGCATTTCAAGGGATGAGTCTACATACAGGCACACCCAGGACTTACGAGACAAGTCCAATCCCCCACGGAGTTATCAGCTCAGGTATGACTTCTAGCTTGCGGCTGGCGAGCCCTTCACGCAAGTCTAACGGACTATAAACGACCCGGCCGGAAGTCCGCCAGGTTTCAATCCTCGATTGGCCTGGTGGATACTCTGACTTTCGCCCTGTCCAAGCCTCAGTCAGAGTGGGGGCTCTGTAGACACCCGCATTTTGACTGCCAGGTGTCTATGGCAGTTTCCCAAAAAACACCCGATGATGATCGGACGCTAACATGTTTCTATGCGCTCGGATACGGGCTCAAATCCATTAATCGTTGGCTAACGCACTTACGGAGTACAAATCTCACAAAATCAACCTCAAATCCAGGCCCAGCGGACCATTCCGAGTCAAACAAGACTAATTTGGGCTAAAACCGACACCGGAATTAAAACCGACTTGTCACGATTGGGTCAATCCCGGTCAAAGTCATTTCCGAGACACACAAAAACAACCCATCAATCATCAAAAGTCCAAGTCAAACACAAAACCCATCAAGGTCAAGGTCCAAACAAGACCCGCGCGACCCATCTAGGCCACTCGATCGAGTGACCCATCCACTCGATCGAGTGGGCTTGTTTTGAGCCCGGCTGCAGGCTTCACGGGCCACTCGACCGAGTTAGCCCTTACTCGGTCGAGTAACCCTAATTCGGGTGCCCTAGCCTTGCCTATATAAGCAACCCTCATGCAACAACTTACACACAACTCTTACACATCTACAACTTTCACAACCTCAAAAACCCTAGCATCCTACACACATACTACGTTTTTACCAACCCTAGAAAAACCCTAGGAAAACCGACTTTAGCAAACCCTAAACCTAGTTCTAGGGATTCAATCCGAGCCACCACAACTTAGCCTTCATACACCTCGAAGACTCCCGTGTTAAAGCCGCGTTTACGAGTCCGTACCGAGACTGAAACATGTAGGTTGAGGGTGACAAACCCCTTTTTCTTTCCTTTTCCCTCTTTTCTCGTTTTTTATTATTACTATATATTATTATTATTACTACTATATTTTATTATTATGTATTATTACTATTATTATTACGTACTATTATTAATATTACGGTTATTTTTATTATTTATCTTATCGCGCATTCATCCTTTTTTCAAGTAATTATTTCATAAGGGTCGAAACCCGTTGACACGGATCCGACATCACAATCCCTAGGGATTTATCTCGATGTCGGAGAAGTCGAGGGAATCAAGTTCTTTTCTTTATTTAGACAAAGTATCGATATGTTAGACCCGACGCCAATTCCATAATTGGATGTCGAGTCTAATGAATCAAATCAAATAATTTAGCCGATTCAATTTTCCGTTGATGTTAACGTAGAGGTTATCCATTTATAACACTACAAACACGGAGGAATACTTATATTGTCTCGGTTAATTTAAACGATTCAAATCAAATACAAGCGATTTCTGATCACGTACAAGTGCCACTCGGTCGAGTGCCTGCGTCACTCGATCGAGTGACATCACGAAATCCAGACAGAATGGTCTGCAGGACCTCTACTCGGTCGAGTCTCACAGTGACTCGATCGAGTGGCAGCCTATTCGGTCGAGTTAATCAATAACTCGATCGAGTGGCCTCAGTTTATGTCAAACCGTAAGTCCTAAACAACATTCAGATCTCGCTAATTACTTTTTCTGAAATCCCTTTGTTTTCTTTTTACTCTATGTATTCCATGTCGATTCGGTAATCGGGTGTGGGATACGACGAGTATTCAAGTCCCGAATTGAGTATAAATTCCGCTATATCTATGCCCAATTCGTCAAATCGTCAAACTCTCAAAAAAATCAAAAGCAATTTCAAAATCGACCATTAAATTTGCAAACGAATCGCAATTCGTACAGGAGGCACTCGACCGAGTGCCTAGTCCACTCGGTCGAGTGGCGCCCCAAAATCAAACCAGAATGTTTTTCATGACCTCCACTCGGTCGAGTCTCACAGTGACTCGGTCGAGTGGCCATGTACTCGACCGAGTTAGTCAGTTACTCGGCCGAGTATGGTCTAGAATATGAAACAGAAACCTCTTTTCAGAGCTTACTCGACCGAGTCTATCGACTACTCGATCGAGTGCCCCCGTAACGACTCAAACACGAGTCGTACATTACCCTATTTTTCAAACTCGATAGTATTTTACGACTTAGGTCAACACGTGCATAATTAATCACGTGTATACTGTCTTTTCAAATCATGCATCCTCATATTTGCATCTTTTCAATTCAATTCAATTTTGCACAAACCGTTATTATTCGTTATATTATTATATCATTACTAACGCGTTTGTTGTTTCTCTTGTTAATTTAATTTTGTTCGTTTATTGTACTAAATGAACCCGCATGCTAAAATACAACTTTGACGTTAATCTTAGCTGCATTAAATTGACTTAGAAACCCGTTTCAATTCAATTCGCATGTTTAGGGAAGATACTGTTTGCATATCATTTTCCCGTTTTACTAGCGCGCGTATTGTAAGTCATTCGAGTTCTTAGTAGAGGCCGCTAATGTGCGGGCGGGGTTGGGTGTCCTTCGTGGGCTTCCCAACACGTACCCTCACCCCTTACTCAGAACCTCGGTTTCCGGATGCCCGAAACCGTTGGCGCACGAGAGTCATTCAATACACAATATCCGATAATGTCGGTATTGGTATCAAATGCAAAGGGACGAGCCCAATAAACTCTGACATCGGAAATGGGCCGTATTTTGTATACGGACCACTACGACATAGAGTGGGCTCGAACGGTTCCGAATAACCACAAAATTCGGTGGCGACTCCACATAGACCTAAATTTCAATTCGATCCGTTTCATATGGAGATTCATTCGCCTACCCAAACCCGCGCGTGGCCGCGTCGGGGTGGACCTATGTCATGTCCACATAATAAAATGTTAATTTCGTTAGAATTGCTATTTTCAATACATTTCACATATTTGAATAACTTACGTATTTTCCGTAGGACTATTTATATTTTAAGTAAGTTTCAAAAATTAGTAAATTTCTATTTATCGAAAGTTTTCCTTTTAATATAAAATGTTTATTACTTTTATCTTCAGATTATTATAATGATTATATCTTTTGTATATATCGATAATGGCTAGTTTTGGAGTTATGGAATAAGGACAAATGTGGGTTTAGAGTAATATATTCTGCGATGTACGTTTTTGCCATGAACTGTAAGGATGGTGTGTCTTTATGGGGCACATTGGTTGTTGAACTGAGGATGGTTTGTGTTCAGGAGAGTGTATATTGACCTTAAACTTAGATATCATATCGTGTTAGTCACGTCGGGTTGAACTGGACATGGTTTGTGTCCAGGAGGGGTATGCACTACTTAAACCAGGACCTCGCTGCACGCAATTCTATTATAGACTTATAGTTGAGTTATTTAGTTAGAGACTGGATTCTGTTATGAGTTAAGTCTACAGTTCTCGATGGTAGTTTGCAGTATTATCCTAGTGAAAGTCTAGATTCTACACTAACCTTATCCGTAACGCCAATTTTGAATATTATTATTATCGATTGGTTTTGATTTGCAGGTTGGCAACTGTTTTAACTTTTCCCCGAAAACTTATTTTATTATATCCGTT
The DNA here is from genome assembly GCA_958450325.1 of Agrostemma githago. Lineage (NCBI taxonomy): Eukaryota > Viridiplantae > Streptophyta > Magnoliopsida > Caryophyllales > Caryophyllaceae > Agrostemma > Agrostemma githago. The sequence goes on from OY288240.1 coordinate 59,172,916, forward strand.
TTAATGTTTTTCCATTTTAAATATTTCTATATAATAATTGTAACACCCCGTGTTTTTGACCATTTTAGTTATTTATAATAACGATTAATATTAATAAATCGATTCTCGACAAAATATTTTATATAGTAATATTCAATTCTTGTGCCTTTGAAACCCTTCTAATTCACTTCAGTGTTTGCAAAACTGAAATTTCTATCGTTATCGAAATTCTGCGCCATTTCGTAAAACGGTTCCTATTTTCTCATACGGACTCCGATTGAGGCGTTTCAAAAGCCTAACTTTATTAATTTTCCAAGATCTACATAATGGTGATATTCAAAATTTTAATTTATGAGTTCATCATAAAAATATTGTACTGGACAGCTCCTTTGCAACGAAAATCGTCACCCGATGAATCGTTTCTCGACATTCGATTTCCGTACTTCTTTCCTAACCTTTGTGGAACCAAATTAACTCAAAAATATCATTCTTATACACCCCATACCGTCACCTTGAGGTCCAAGAGTCAAAAAATGCTTTTCTAATCAAAAACACCAAAAAGGGTAATGTACTTCCAAAAGCATGATTAGCCATTTTGAGCAATTGTCAATTGTTTGTCTATCCTTTGTTCCCTTCATCAAATGGACGACTATTACTCCATATAAACAGCCTTAGGACTCCATTTATCTTACTTATTCATCCATCTCTTACCCTCCTTCAACTCCCTTCAAAAAACCAAAGAAAACAACACAAGTTTTCACAAGTTCTTAAGGTGTTTCAACCACCATTTTTTGAAGAGCTCTAATTCCTTTTTCTCTTATCTTATACTACTTATTTTCAAGTTTATTTAATAGTATAACTACTAACTTAGTTTATTTTTTTTGTGTCATTCTAACTAATTTATGAAGAGGAGCAAGAGAAAAGGAGCATCGATCTTCGTTTTCTTATATGTTGTAGAATCGATTATTTATGCTTAAGGTAACCTAACTTTTCTTCGCCCTCAAATCTCGTAGTATAGTGTTTAGACTCTAACTAACATGTAACATCATGTTTAGGACTAAATCATTAGATCACCAAGTTTAAAGCTAACTATTTGTTGATTTATCACTTAACAATACATGCTGTAAAATGGATTCTGTGATGTATGATGTATGTTCACGATTTTTCTGTGTAAATTATATTTCGAATTAGCCTTAGATTCCTTCACGAAAGTTGTAGATCTGAATGTCTAGAATATGATAAAAATATGAAAATTAAGTTTTTATGAAAATATATATTTAGTAATGTTTTATTTTGTAAACTGGTACTGTATGATTTTATGTACTGTCTGAGAAAATGATATGTTTCGTGATGTTAAACGTTTTATTTGGACTTGTAAAACTTATGTTACGTTCCTGATGATGTCTAAGATGTGTATGTCAAATTTTATATAAATCCATCATATATATTTTCATTTATAAAATTTGTACTAAAATGGGTCAGATCTGGAAAGAATATTTTATTTAAGAACTTTTATAAAGTATTTTAATCTAAATTTCTGGGTATAAGTTATGTACAAGTATATGTATCCAAAATAAAATTTTGGTTCACTTTAATGATGTTTAAGTATTTTAAACGATTTAAAAGAAAGTATTGAAAACCGTACTGTTTTCTATTTTAAATTGTTAAAAATAATAAACCTTATTATTTTTGAAAAATGACTTTATATCTGAAAACCTAACTTATAAAAGTCTGTTGAGTATGAAAATCGAAACTTAAAATAACATTTGAAAAATGACTCATTTAGTATCCTTAATAATATTATCGATTTCGTTATTACTTAAATTTATTTTTGTAAAACTCAATGTTTTGAGAAATATGATACCTAATAAGGTTAAAAAGGATTTTTTTTATAATTATTATTGATTTATTTGGTGTTTGAAATATTTTAATAAGTATAAATAGGCTTTAAGAGATAAGTATACTTGTACAAATACGAAACCGTATAAAAATACTAAATACGTACACTTGAACAATAAATGTACTAAATACTTGTGCCCAAAAAGTATAGAGTACTAAAAGACGAATAACCCAAAAATACTAAGTTAAACAATGCTTACATATGCAAAACAACACTTAAACTTTATAATGAGCACTTAAGGACTAATTAGTGATTAAGTCAAAACTAAGGGTTGACTAGTCCATCTTGGTCAAACTTTGACTTTTTAAGTCAACATAGACCAAGTCAAGATAAAGGAACCCATCTTAAATAATGTACTTAGAAATAATTGAATCTTTAATCAAATCTCAACTAATGAACGCTTCAAATAATATATCACAAATAAAATGTTCCAAATCTCTTACATCAGTATACTAAAACTATCAGTTAAGATAAATTTTACGACGATTGATAATGTTTGTTAATCTTAAAATCGACATACTTAAATTCCATAGGAACAACCGTACTTCTAGTCGGTGTGTTACCTAAGCCGGTGATCAGACACGTTTTCACGAACGATGTTATCAACACCAATCATGGTGAAAATGAACATGTGCCCTGGCAGTATCCTCTGAGTCGTCTTCACCATTCCATGTTGTAATGACTTGTTCTAAGTCAATACACAGGCCACAGACCGGTCATCCTTATGGAACCCGGTATTGTTTCATCTCTCTGGTTATCAGACATGTGCCCCACGATGACCGCTGAGCTCGATATTCCAGAGACTCTGTCTTTATAAGACACCCAAATTCAGCCTACGTTTCGTGTTGGGCGCTATCTTGGTAAAGTTTAGAAGACGATGCGATAGAAGACAGCTTCGAAAGTAGACTACGACACTCGGAGTCACTGCTCATGGGAGGCTATGATGCATCCTGCCGGTGCGAGAAAATGCTAAGAAGTAAATGGGCAGCCAACTCTTTTTTGAGTTTGTCGGTAGAGTAGTAGTCGTCCAGTTGCCATTGAGGTGCTCGGTTGTGTAAAGGTTCTCTTTCCCGAGACCAAGAGTATGGATTGGGTGTGTGTGCATACATAGACAAGGGCACTGATCAACTCTCACTCTCTATATCGGATATCTTTGGGGGCGGAATACCTTCCGACCTTTGCCTTAGCAGTGTATGGGACATGTTCGGTTTAGCGGGGCCTCTGAGTCCATGCACTTGCAGTCCTTCTTCTCCGTATGTCAGTCGACTAAACCGAGTCAATTTAGGTGTTCGATCCTATTGAGCACTAGGGGTGAGATGTAAACCTCCTAGTATCGATATGATTGGCGGGATTGATGTGCCCATCCGCACTTATGGTGAGATGCAAGCCTTAAGTGTGCATGAGACATTAGTAGTCACGTCCCGTGCATTATGTGAAAGGAAACCATTGTTTTTAAAAGTAAATGACTACAGTTTTCTAAATCACATTATGCTTCATTACTGTTCTATACTCTTATGACTAATGATGTGATTGAAATGCTTGATAATGGGAAGTGATGTTTTGTTATATGTCTTGCCTGAACATTGATTATGATTGATATTATGTTTCATATGATTTGTATTATGTATGTCTTACTGTATTTTCACCTGACACTTCTACGAATCCATGATCCATGCTTTACTGTATTCTATTCAGATGATACTCATACTCATATGTATTACGTTATTCTATATAACCTACGTGTCTTATATATGTAAGTTGATTCGCATGTTAACTGAAATCACTTCATGTGTATCTCACATTGTATACATGTCGATTTGTAATGTGACATGCCTGCTTATCTGTTAATTAGATAACCTAAACGTTATACTACATTGATTATTCGGGGCCGTGTTAAAAGGATGGTTAGGTTACTCCCACTAAGTGGGACATGTATATTTAAATATGCATTCAGGTTGACGAACCCTCGCGACTGGACATGGGGGCATGCTTGTAATCCAATTTTGTCAAACTATAAATCTTGTAATCCAATTTTGTCAGACTATTGTATTTAGAAATTTGTAATTCGGTTTTCAGTTGTTGTATTTTCACAAACGGTTCATTTTTTTCGTAAAAGACTCACTTGAGTCGACGGTTTTAAATTTTTGCCACTTTTTAGGACTTAACTATTTTCCGCCTTGTTAGTTAATGTCATTGGAAGAACCGGGTTGTTACAGTTGGTATCAGAGCGACCTTGAGACCGTGTGTAACTATGTGCGATGCATAATTACATTACCTATCGAGGGAACGCGCCTGGAGCTCATGACACGTGTCTAGAGTGTCTAAAGTTTCTAAAACATGTAGAAAATTTAAGATCACTAAATGAGAGATTCACTAGCATAACCCTAGGAGCAAATAATATACTTGGGTAGAATGTCTAGATGGGTAGAACTACTAAGGATTACCGTACCGTCCGATTTAGGTTTTGGCCCCTCGCTTGTTTTCATATGCTATCTGAATAGTTGTATGTACAGTGATTGTCTAACCTTAGCCAATTGGTTAGTTTTAATTTACTTGTGATTAACGCGATGACCAAGATAAAGCACTTGCAACCATTGACAGTTCAAGACTGGTAGAACACCATTGCAAGTACAAATAGACGCACCTTCCAAATCAACTATAGTAGCAAAATCAAGTTGGACCATGTTGATGTACCAAGTGAAGTTATGCAGACGAGATGTAACATACAAGAAGATCAAGTGCAGACGTACGTAAGATAGTAGTCCTCGAGTCCTATTTAGATGTCGACTTAGACTTGACCGATACTCTACTTACCTATATAACTCGTACATCGGAGATCATTTGTTAGCCTGAATTGTAGTCATGGAAATGACCCCTTCTTGCCCATATTCATTTCACAGTAACACCTTACACCACATCTAATTCATTTTTCTAGCTTATCCTTATTTTCTACCTTTGCCCCCACTTTCTTCATCTAACCAAGCAACGATTTGAGTTCAATTCCGAACTATCTTCAATGCTTCTGTTGAAATTCTTAAACATCACATACAAAGCTTTCCTTCGCGTCTAACATCCAACCTTCATAAATCGAGGAAAACCTTTTACCCTCTTATTATTTTTCTGGTTAAACTGTGTATGAACCAAATTTTACATTTGAACCGAGGCCATATCATTATGCATACAAAAAGTCATTCGAAGCTTAACCCTTGAACCATCATTGAACAACTTCTAATCTTTTCAAAAGAAGTTGAAACTTAACTAATTCATTCTCTTTGTTTCTAAACTCATTTTGAACTCTCCTTGAACCAGTTCTTAGGTCCGACTACTCATCCTGAGTTAGATAAGAAGTCTTTCGCTTATTTCACCTTCGTATATTATTGCTCAGTTAAACTTAGTCTGAAATATTCCTATCTGATGGAACCTTTCATATTTACCATTCTATCTTATTTCCTTCTCATTTCTTCAGCTTGCTTCTTATTCTTTTAGATTGCTATACAAACTGCATGTATGCTGACATCATACATATTCATCGTCTTTTATCCCTACCTTGCTCCCATTTCCTATTTCCAAATTTGTCATAACCGTTGACTATGGAGATAAACTTCAATACTCTCAGTTACTATTCTTATCAACCCAATTCAAAATTCTTAAATATTTATTCTGTCAACCCATTTTCTAAGTATATTTCTACGTCTTGAATGAACCATGGTTACAACTTATCAGAGTGCAGTGGAAGCGCGATTAACCCATAAACCACTCAGAATGGACATAGTTATACCAAGGATTCTCACCAGTATAATGTACTTGAAGTATCCAATATCCTTCCAAACCAACCACACTAGGATCACCCAATGTGTACCCTTTTAGTCAACCTATAATTGTTGGACATAGGAACCTATTAATTTTTGGAATGACAAGAGGTTGGAAAAAGATGAGAACCAACTAATGTGTTTGAGTGTTGATCTTGGATTCAATGATTTTGAGAATTCTTAATTTTAACCAACGATTGAGAGGTTTAGAGATCGTAACTTGAGGATACTAAAGAATAACAGAAGATTGGAAGATTTAAGGTTGTAGGCTAAGGAAAGATAAAAAAAAAGAATGACATTTATGGAAATCTAATTCACATACATAGTGACTACTTGATGAGAAATTATGTCATACAATTTTTTTGTGGAATTTAGAACCTTCGTATTTTCAATATTTTTGCGGATTATGTTAGCCAACAGACGAGTTTTGTAGATGAGTAACTATTACTAATAACAAGAGAGTATTGACCTTTATGAAAAGATATCGGGGAAAGGAACTAATAAAGAGTACTAAGGGATAGAATTTAACAATGCATGTGGTAGTTATTTTGAGGACTAAGAGAATTTTATGAAAATTTTGAAGAATGAAACTTGTAATCCAATGATAAGATGCATAGTTTTGATTTAACGAATTATGGAACTCTTTGGTAAATCAAGAATAGCTTTAGAATTGGTAAATCGAGGTCAATAGCCAATGATTGTATAGAGAACCTGATTATCTGAGGACTTGTAACTTGAGTGGGGCCAACTTCCAATGAATTTGTTAATTATAATTTTTAAATTCGAGGATATAGATGAAACTTCATAAAAGTTATTGGGATTGTTTAAATCAAAATTAGATGTAAGGTTGTGTAACCTTTAGAGAAAAATCCTTGATGAATGGAAACACCTATGGATCCTACCTTATTGGTTATCAGGGAGTTAACTGGAAGAATTAAGTTAATCAGTATAATTGAGCAAATAAAGGGCATTCATACAATATTGGAGATGTAGCCTTACGCGAGAGATACTCTTATGAAATATTTGGGGAATAATATGATGAAAGTTTAAGGAACCAAACTTCTGAATATAGAGGTTAGAGAAACAACTAGAGGAACAAAAAAAAACATTTTGAACACCAACTTGAAAGGAATGTAAAATGATGAAATTACTAAGAATAGAGACATGAGTGACCCAATCTAACATGGTTCTTGATTGATGATGTGTTGTTTCCATTATCAGTTAAATCACTCCATATCAATTTTCGTATGGAATATTTTCCGGCTGCTCCTTATACGAAGCCTTTCATGGATCAGTGATGTTCCCATTATGATCCTATATGTTCCTATTTTGATTATTATCTAGAGTCGTAGTAACACTTCTTAGCCCGACTTCGTACCACAACAGAACCTATACAAATCTTCAACCCTGACGTTTTGGTCTTCAATTCTGCTTTGCCTATTATCTGAAACCTCATATGTTATTTGAAAACTCACTAATACTTCTATTCTTCTCATTGAGGAGTACATCAATAACGTACCTATCTCGATCCTTACCTTGCTCATCTCTTTGAAAAACAAACTTTGCTCGAGGTTGTCTTATATAAACTCAAATTATCTTCTCGTTCCTTCTATCGGACGAGGAACTCTTTGGTTAGTTGGAACAATGTTCTACTAACTAATCATCGCGATAATTCCTCCTCGTAGTTGTTACTTCCCTTACCTCTTTTATGGAACGAACCAAATGATAATTTTTGGTTTAACTTACCACTTCTTTTCATATACGTTCTTTTGTGAAACCTAATCCCACTTTTTTGATCAACTGTACCTACATATTTTCATTAAACTTTTCTATGCATCTCCGATCGAGTTAACCCAACCAACTAGAATATTGTTATTAACCTTTGACCTGACGATTTAGTACTTAGACGAGTAGATGCAACGTTGGAACTGCTGGGAGCAAGAGAACGACTTCACCAGGATCGTATAGAAGAAAGACTCTTAATACGGCGAGCCTAATCAAAGTTGATCCAGAAGAAAATCATCAAGAAGCATAGACTTCAGAACCTGATCAGGGACCATATCATCAAAGAAGACCTACGAGATCAATGTGCGAACCTTGGATTGAAGTGTTGCTAACCTAGTTTTGGTTTTTGTTTTGCTTGACCACTTGCCGACCTTAAAATACTTTTAGGACTTGGAACCTTATTAAGTCAAGTTATCAGTGTGTGTCTTACGCATAATCTATTTTGAGCGGTAACCTATTGTAAGACTTAAACTTTGTTTTCCATCCAAAATCTTAACCACCCTGTTATAACAAAGTTAGAATGCCTTTGAGGACGAGATATGTTCGAGATGTCATTACCTTGTATCTGTGGAATTATGTGTTCGAAAGAAGTATGAGAACGATCATTGATCAAATTATTTGAGGATTTCCTTTATTTACTTCAAAAGCTATTTCGGGGAATAGATTGTGAACAACCCTTAACAGATCTCTAGAAGTTTCAGGATTGCCTGAGCTGATTTATAACCTATAATTTTGGGGATCCCTAGGAAAACTATATACATTTTGGTGACTTATTTCTATTTTGGAGGATGGACGATAATATTACAACCCCAAAATATTGTAATGATGACGGACACTTCAAAACCCACAGACTGTCAATTTGAAGTTTTGGAATAACCTACTAATCGAGGAATCAAGAAACAAGGAAACAATTGAAAATTTTAGAAACTTAAGAGAAATCAATACAAGAGTTTTGGATTAACCCCAAGAGCTAATCACTGAAAGAACCACGCAACCCTAGGAGATCAACCTTTCGATGATAAATATTGAGAGTGCCGTGAGAACCATGAATTTTGATACGATTGATAATGGAGGATATACGAGTGAAAGTCTAGTTAAACCTAAAGATCAAAACTATTAAACGTTTTGAAATTTAATGGAAATTAGGACAACCTTTATTTTAATGGATTTATACCATAAGCCAAACCAGCATTTCTCAAAAAAAAATTAAAATGTTATATCGTTTTAAGGCATTTAGATATTATCTGGTTTTGGAGTTAGAGCCGATAGTGAACCAAATCTCGAAATGACCCGAGATTGTTCTACTTTTGCGAACTTGAGAATACCCTGTGGATATTTAAGAATCACCAAAAAAAAATTAAAGGAAAACCTTAGCTTAACCTTAGGAAATATATACCGTATCAACCTAGTAGTTGTGAATTTCGAGGACGAAATTTTCTTAAGGGGGTAGTCTGTAACACCCCGTGTTTTTGACCATTTTAGTTATTTATAATAACGATTAATATTAATAAATCGATTCTCGACAAAATATTTTATATAGTAATATTCAATTCTTGTGCCTTTGGAACCCTTCTAATTCACTTCAGTGTTTGCAAAACTGAAATTTCTATCGTTATCGAAATTCTGCGCCATTTCGTAAAACGGTTCCTATTTTCTCATACGGACTCCGATTGAGGCGTTTCAAAAGCCTAACTTTATTAATTTTCCAAGATCTACATAATGGTGATATTCAAAATTTCAATTTATGAGTTCATCATAAAAATATTGTACTGGACAGCTCCTTTGCAACGAAAATCGTCACCCGATGAATCGTTTCTCGACATTCGATTTCCGTACTTCTTTCCTAACCTTTGTGGAACCAAATTAACTCAAAAATATCATTCTTATACACCCCATACCGTCACCTTGAGGTCCAAGAGTCAAAAAATGCTTTTCTAATCAAAAACACCAAAAAGGGTAATGTACTTCCAAAAGCATGATTAGCCATTTTGAGCAATTGTCAATTGTTTGTCTATCCTTTGTTCCCTTCATCAAATGGACGACTATTACTCCATATAAACAGCCTTAGGACTCCATTTATCTTACTTATTCATCCATCTCTTACCCTCCTTCAACTCCCTTCAAAAAACCAAAGAAAACAACACAAGTTTTCACAAGTTCTTAAGGTGTTTCAACCATCATTTTTTGAAGAGCTCTAATTCCTTTTTCTCTTATCTTATACTACTTATTTTCAAGTTTATTTAATAGTATAACTACTAACTTAGTTTATTTTTTTTGTGTCATTCTAACTAATTTATGAAGAGGAGCAAGAGAAAAGGAGCATCGATCTTCGTTTTCTTATATGTTGTAGAATCGATTATTTATGCTTAAGGTAACCTAACTTTTCTTCGCCCTCAAATCTCGTAGTATAGTGTTTAGACTCTAACTAACATGTAACATCATGTTTAGGACTAAATCATTAGATCACCAAGTTTAAAGCTAACTATTTGTTGATTTATCACTTAACAATACATGCTGTATATAAAATGGATTCTGTGATGTATGATGGATGTTCACGATTTTTCTGTGTAAATTATATTTCGAATTAGCCTTAGATTCCTTCACGAAAGTTGTAGATCTGAATGTCTAGAATATGATAAAAATATGAAAATTAAGTTTTTATGAAAATATATATTTAGTAATGATTTATTTTGTAAACTGGTACTGTATGATTTTATGTACTGTCTGAGAAAATGATATGTTTCGTGATGTTAAACGTTTTATTTGGACTTGTAAAAATTAAGTTACGTTCCTGATGATGTCTAAGATGTGTATGTCAAATTTCATATAAATCCATCATATATATTTTCATTTATAAAATTTGTACTAAAATGGGTCATATCTGGAAAGAATATTTTATTTAAGAACTTTTATAAAGTATTTTAATCTAAATTTCTGGGTATAAGTTATGTACAAGTATATGTATCCAAAATAAAATTTTGGTTCACTTTAATGATGTTTAAGTATTTTAAACGATTTAAAAGAAAGTATTGAAAACCGTACTGTTTTCTATTTTAAATTGTTAAAAATAATAAACCTTATTATTTTTGAAAAATGACTTTATATCTGGAAACCTAACTTATAAAAGTCTGTTGAGTATGAAAATCGAAACTTAAAATAACATTTGAAAAATGACTCATTTAGTATCCTTAATAATATTATCGATTTCGTTATTACTTAAATTTATTTTTGTAAAACTCAATGTTTTGAGAAATATGATACCTAATAAGGTTAAAAAGGATTTTTTTTATAATTATTATTGATTTATTTGGTGTTTGAAATATTTTAATAAGTATAAATAGGCTTTAAGAGATAAGTATACTTGTACAAATACGAAACCGTATAAAAATACTAAATACGTACACTTGAACAATAAATGTACTAAATACTTGTGCCCAAAAAGTATAGAGTACTAAAAGACGAATAACCCAAAAATACTAAGTTAAACAATGCTTAAATATGCAAAACAACACTTAAACTTTATAATGAGCACTTAAGGACTAATTAGTGATTAAGTCAAAACTAAGGGTTGACTAGTCCATCTTGGTCAAACTTTGGCTTTTTAAGTCAACATAGACCAAGTCAAGATAAAGGAACCCATCTTAAATAATGTACTTAGAAATAATTGAATCTTTAATCAAATCTCAACTAATGAACGCTTCAAATAATATATCACAAATAAAATGTTCCAAATCTCTTACATCAGTATACTAAAACTATCAGTTAAGATAAATTTTACGACGATTGATAATGTTTGTTAATCTTAAAATCGACATACTTAAATTCCATAGGAACAACCGTACTTCTAGTCGGTGTGTTACCTAAGCCGGTGATCAGACACGTTTTCACGAACGATGTTATCAACACCAATCATGGTGAAAATGAACATGTGCTCTGGCAGTATCCTCTGAGTCGTCTTCACCATTCCATGTTGTAATGACTTGTTCCAAGTCAATACACAGGCCACAGACCGGTCATCCTTATGGAACCCGGTATTGTTTCATCTCTCTGGTTATCAGACATGTGCCCCACGATGACCGCTGAGCTCGATATTCCAGAGACTCTGTCTTTATAAGACACCCAAATTCAGCCTACGTTTCGTGTTGGGCGCTATCTTGGTAAAGTTTAGAAGACGATGCGATAGAAGACAGCTTCGAAAGTAGACTACGACACTCGGAGTCACTGCTCATGGGAGGCCATGATGCATCCTGCCGGTGCGAGAAAATGCTAAGAAGTAAATGGGCAGCCAACTCTTTTTGAGTTTGTCGGTAGAGTAGTAGTCGTCCAGTTGCCATTGAGGTGCTCGGTTGTGTAAAGGTTCTCTTTCCCGAGACCAAGAGTATGGATTGGGTGTGTGCGCATACATAGACAAGGGCACTGATCAGCTCTCACTCTCTATATCGGATATCTTTGGGGGCGGAATACCTTCCGACCTTTGCCTTAGCAGTGTATGGGACATGTTCGGTTTAGCGGGGCCTCTGAGTCCATGCACTTGCAGTCCTTCTTCTTCGTATGTCAGTCGACTAAACCGAGTCAATTTAGGTGTTCGATCCTATTGAGCACTAGGGGTGAGATGTAAACCTCCTAGTATCGATATGATTGGCGGGATTGATGTGCCCATCCGCACTTATGGTGAGATGCAAGCCTTAAGTGTGCATGAGACATTAGTAGTCACGTCCCGTGCATTATGTGAAAGGAAACCACTGTTTTTAAAAGTAAATGACTACAGTTTTCTAAATCACATTATGCTTCATTACTGTTCTATACTCTTATGACTAATGATGTGATTGAAATGCTTGATAATGGGAAGTGATGTTTTGTTATATGTCTTGCCTGAACATTGATTATGATTGATATTATGTTTCATATGATTTGTATTATGTATGTCTTACTCTATTTTCACCTGACACTTCTACGAATCCATGATCCATGCTTTACTGTATTCTATTCAGATGATACTCATACTCATATGTATTACGTTATTCTATATAACCTACGTGTCTTATATATGTAAGTTGATTCGCATGTTAACTGAAATCACTTCATGTGTATCTCACATTGTATACATGTCGATTTGTAATGTGACATGCCTGCTTATCTGTTAATTAGATAACCTAAACGTTATACTACATTGATTATTCGGGGCCGTGTTAAAAGGATGGTTAGGTTACTCCCACTAAGTGGGACATGTATATTTAAATATGCATTCAGGTTGACGAACCCTCGCGACTGGACATGGGGGCATGCTTGAGTGCAAGAGATACAGCTTAGCAGATGAGAGTGTCAAACTATAAATCTTGTAATCCAATTTTGTCAGACTATTGTATTTAGAAATTTGTAATTCGGTTTTCAGTTGTTGTATTTTCACAAACGGTTCATTTTTTTCGTAAAAGACTCACTTGAGTCGACGGTTTTAAATTTTTGCCACTTTTTAGGACTTAACTATTTTCCGCCTTGTTAGTTAATGTCATTGGAAGAACCGGGTTGTTACAATAATACTATTTTTTTCCATATAAAATAATATGGCTGGGAGAACCCCCGAGTTACTCCCACTGATGTGGCTGTTATGTTTATAACATGACAGGTATTTGCCGCTGGGTTTTGGGTGTGAGCAAGCGAGTAGCGTGGATCCTACTCTTTCTTCATTCATGGAATTTATGGATTTGTATAAACCCTATGGAGAATTTTATTTTAGCCCTTTTGTAAAAAGTGATCTTTGTACTGACTTACCATTTCTTTTAATAGGATATAGTTTGTCAGTGTGTTTTAATCCCAACTCTACAGTGTTTCGCCCACCATATTGCGTTAGAATTTCTAAGGGATTAGAGTGTCCCAAAGCACTCAATCTTAAACGAGTCCCAAAGCAGTCAATTTTAAACGAGTTCCGAAGCACTCAATCTTAAACGAGTCCCAAAGCAATCAATCTTAAAACGAGTCCCAAAGCACTCAATCTTAAAACGAGTCTCAAAGCACTCAATCTCAACACGAGTCACAAAGCACTTAATCTCAAAACGGGTCACAAAGCACTCAGTCTTAACGAGTTACAAAGCACTCAATCTTAAATGAGTCCCAAGGCACTCAATTTTAAACGAGTCCCAAGGCACTCGAGCCTAACGAGTCCCAAGGCACTCGAGCCTAATGAGTCCCAAAGCATTCAAAAGGCGAATATAAACCTGTGAGCCTAACGAGTCCCAAAGCATTCAAAAGGTAAATATAAACCCGTGAGTCTAACGAGTCCCAAAGCATTCGAAAGGCAAATATAAACCCGTGAGTCTAACGAGTCCCAAAGCATTCAAAAGGCAAACGTAATTTCATCAATCTAAACGAGTCCCTAAGCACTCAAAGCAATCTATCAATCTAAACGAGTCCCAAAGCACTCAAAGCAATCAGTTAATCTAAAGTGAGTCTCAAAGCACTTAAAGCAATTTGATAGTCTAAATGAAACACCCCACATTGATTGAAGATGTCCTATTTATGAGCTTTGCTTAAAGGGATTGAAAGTACTACTCATATAGAACTCCGCAGTTAAGCGTGCTTGGCTGAGAGCAATCTTAGGATGGGTGACCTCCTGGGAAGGTTTTCAGGATGTGCATGAGTGAGGTCAAAATGCACTGGAAAGGACTCGCGTTGGTCTATGAGACCAGTACAGAGCCTGGCGAGCTACCGTGACTAACATTTCCGGTCCTAGGATTGGGCCGGGGTGTTACAAATGGTATTAGAGCAACCCTGTAACCGTGCATTTGGAACCTAGCGGGGGTGGATTCTGGGTCAACAGGTATGGTGCCAGGCGCAACGAGGACGTTGCGTTCTTCAAGTGGAAGTGATTGAAACACCCCACATTGATTGAAGATGTCTATTTATGAGCTTTGATTAAAGGAATTGAAAATACTACTCATATCAGCAAAGTACACTTTCTTTTCTGGTCATCCATGCAAAAGAACTTCGCAGTTAAGCGTGCTTGGCTGAGAGCAATCTTAGGATGGGTGACCTCCTGGGAAGGTTTCCAGGATGTGCATGAGTGAGGTCAAAATGCACTGGAAAGGACTCGTGTTGGTCTGTGGGACCAGTACAGAGCCTGGCGAGCTACCATGACTAAAATTTCCGGTCCTAGGATTGGGCCGGGGTGTTACACTAAACGAGTCTCGAAGCGCTCAAGGCAATCTGTTAATCTGAAATGGGTCCCAAAGCACTCAAAAGAAAAAAAACCACTTTCGTAACGAGTCCCTAAGCTCTCAAAAGCAAAACCCATTATCTTAGCGAGTCCCTAAGCACTCAATTCACATCCCCAAAGGTGTACCTGAAGCAAAAAAGCAAATCCAAAATTAGCACAATCATCCGCCAAGGATATTAAATAAGAACTATGACGCCAATAAAAGACTTAAGCGAAAGGTCCATGTCAAAGACCGAAATCACCAAAACAACAAACCCAAAGCAAAATAAGCAAGACACACAAGGCCGGACCTGAGCTCTAGCAAGCAACTGCTGGCAAGGAGGTCAGGTATGATTTCTAAGCCTCGGCTGATGAGCCTTAGTACGTAGTCTAATGGACTTAAAACGACCCAAGCGGACAGCCACCAGGTCGTAATCCTCGATTTACATGGGCGGCTATACTTTGAATTTCGCCTTGTCCAAGCCTTAGTCAACGTGGGGGCTTCTGTAGACACCCAGATTCTGACTTGATAGCTACAGGAGTGCCCGACAAACATCCGATGACGATTGGGCTGCAACACGACGAACCTCGAGACACGCGCTCGAGGCCCACCCGGCGTTCGACGCGCTAGGGCAAATAGGAAACATTAATCCCCAAGCATGCCTAAGATACACATCATCTCCATTTTGGTAAGTTTTAAAATCGGATCTTCAAAAGTCAAATTGCCTCACTCCAGGCGATTGACGCACGCCCTCAGGCGCCTCTATCTTGATGCGCAAGACATCAAGCGTCCGAGTAGTCAATTTGAATGGCACGAACAACTATAAATACCTCCCCTATTCCGCTCATTTCGAACACACAGAACACTAAACTCTCATCCCCCTCTAGCTTAGCGTCACACTCCGACTCTAAGTACGATCTACTCGATCGTTTGTTCCCGATAAGCAAATAAACACTACTCCTCTTAGTTCCTCGAGTCCTTGGCTCGATTTGAACGAAAAGGGGCACCTTTGTTCGACGAGCCACTCAAGACACAGTAGCGAAGATCTACCGTATTAGCCGCAGGAAACCTAGGAGGAGCAGCCTAGAAGTCGTATTGTGACTAGGTTGTCATCTAAACAAAACTTTACATACCGTATTCTTTATTATGCACTTCGATAACGTTGAGTCTGACTCGTATGGACGCTAAGTCCATGGCACGTTATAAACATACATAACGTCCACAATTTCAACCATAAGCACTAAAACACCCTAAAATAAATTTGAGTAGTTCCGAGATCCGTTCTCAATCATCTACTCATCGTGTCTCGTTTAGTGTACACTCCGAGGGTGCAACTCCTTACTATGTGATTTACTTACGTTTTGCATTTACTGCATTTGTATGATTTGCCGCTTTTATGACTATAATCGCATGCTAAATCACCTAATAACACAGAATTCAAAACATAAATAAACTAAAATTGAACAAGTTGTGGTTGGGTTCCATATTAATTCCGATGCTCACCTCTCACACCTAGTTCGACGCATCCCAATTAATACCGAACCGACGCACCTTAAGCAGAATACCAGGTAAGGTATACCACGAGAATGACTAATATCTTTATTATCACGTTAAAACTGACTTTCTAATACGTATAATATCTAGTACTCTCTACTCTCCTATGTGCATCTTTTCATGGCCTGCCTGTCACATGAAATCCCAGGCAAAGAGTGTAAACACAACTACTTCGACGACAAAAGGTTACTTGTCCTTAAATAACCGACATAGCAAAGACACAGAGTTAAAACAACGGATGTTATCGCACTTCCGCCACAATCAAGGAACAAAGTTATCAGCTCACCAAATTATTACTAGAGACCGCTATGTGCAGACGGGATTGGGTGTCGATGTCTAATGGACATTGACTTTCCAATATGTACCCTCACCTCTTACTCAGAATCGACAGTTTTTGGATGTCCGAAACCATTGGCAATGAGAGTCATTCCAGGCATGGAGTGCTTAAGGGTACAAGTCTCTATCTTTAGGTCCCCATGCCACTCAACTTTGAGCCGGCTAAGGACCAAAGTTGACTTAAATGATTTCCGAGTTCCCAAAATTAACTCGGTGGCGACTCCACCAATCGTCAAACGAATTTGGTTCACTAAAAAGGTTGTCTTACCAAACATATTGGCCTTTAAACATTTACAACCACGATTCGATCGATTCTAACGGATACACGGATCGTCAACCAGATCGAGGTCCGACATATTGTCCCGTACGCGAGATCGGACCGGCCCCATAGGATGGATGGGGCCGCGTGGGTGGCCGCCGCGAACCGAAAGTCCCCCGTGGGCGCGCGCAGGGCGCCGTGCGGTGCGGATGGGCGTCCACAACATCCCCCTTTCCACTAACCAAATAGCAAATCTCTAAATTTTCCCGTCTACTAACATATGGGCCTGCCATATGGGCCTACTTTTGGATTATTTAATATATATTGGTTGGGCTTATATCTAAATTACCCATGCATGTTAACTGCGATCAATAGCTATATGTTTAAAAGATACTACCATAAAATAGTATAATAAATAGAGTAGATGCTACCATTTTTGTTATACCATAAAATAGTATAAATCTTTTTCTATATATAGTACTAATTAATTCATTGATTAATTAACAGTACAATCCAATTTTATATATATTATCATATATTTAACAGTATACGTAAGGCTAAATATATGCTAAATATATCATATCGTAATATCATATATACCGTGCATCATTAAAAATATACGCTAAATATATGGAAATAATCAATTCAATAAGAATACCGTGTATATAATATAAGTATTATGCCTTAAATTCCACAGAATGCATACATTCCTTATAATATGCATCTATATTATTTTCCGTATATTATACCATATAATCCATATATAAGCCATAATTATTATATCACATTATATTTCATCTCATATCAAGTTTCATGTAATACCGATAATTGTATTTCTGAGTATCTTTGACAGTATAATATTTTGAGAGTAATAATATACTAGAAATGAAATTTTGGTTAATTGAGTCTATACTAGAAGATATTATTATAATTAGTTCAATACGATATAATTGTATATCTGTTTTGATTTAAAATCAATCTTTTAATTGTAGAAGACGATCAATCTTTTGACTTTGTATAACTGACATGATTTGTGTGATTGATTTCGATAGACTTTTTAAATTGTATACTATCATATATAATCATATAGAATATAGAACACGTACCTTAGTATTCTATATATCGTATAGAATATAGAATACTAATTAATTGATTGGTATACTATCATATATAATCATATATAATTGATTGATATATATTTAACAGTATGATATATTTTATTCTATATATCATATATCATACTAATTAATTGTGCAAATATAATTGATTGATTGATTAGATTATATGTCATCCCCTTTCAACTAACCAAATAACTCAACTCATTTATTTTTCGGCCTAAAGCTATCCACCAATAAAAATTAAAAAATTGATCAAATGAGCTTTGTGCAAATCGAACCCTTTAACCTCATGTAAATCACCCTTCTCCTCTCCAACTACACTCTAACATCTTACTGATTAAAATATTACTACATCACACATAAAGCTATACACCACAGAAAGTATGTAATTAAGGAAATTTGATTAATTACACTGATTACGAAAATCACATGTTTTACATAGAAGATATCACATACAATATTTAATATGGAATGTATGATTTAAAAAAGTATAAATATATTGTATTCCATTTTAACCAAATAGTTGCATTATTTTTGTTAATAGGAGATTGCACTATCCGTACAATATTTTACATAGAATATAAAATAGTTATGATTATTAGGGTTCGTTTGGTTCATGCGGGAACTTATTTCCCGGAGGAAGTTGCAATTCTAAGGAAGTTACTTCCACTTCAAGTTCCCAGGAATTTGAAATATTTGTTTGGTTGACATCCTGGAATTCACACTTCCCGGGAATTGAATTCCTACATCTTGTTTGATTGACCCGACCTAATTCCTATGATTTTGATTACAATGACTATTATGACCTTTATTAATCGAGGGCATAAAAACTTATAAATTTATTTTTTCAGCAACTTAAGAAATATATGAAATTGTCTTCACTATAATTTTATTTTATTTTTAAAAAAATTATGAGTTACAATCGTTATTCTGGGAAAACATTGTTCCTGAAAATAAATTTGAATGAGGATGAGAAATTAGGGTTAAGTGAAAAATAGATGAGTGGAGAAGGGGTAAAAAAGTCATTTAAATAATTCAGAATGTGGGAAGTGCAACTCACCGAGAGGGGGGGGGGGGGGTCGGTGAGCTACTTCCCGCATCATGCAGGAATTGAGAGTGATGGGGTGAGTTTGAGTTCCTCCATTTTTTTAGTTTTGGGGTAACCAAACAACTCCCCAAGAAAGCATTTCATGGGATGTTGCAATTCCCGGGAAGTGAGGGGGCAACCAAACGAGCCCTTATTGTATATCTTTCTGATCATATTCGAAAATCATATTCTTAACATCGATATAAAATTTAGTAACTATATAAAAATGGAATATATATTCTGATTGCTCTTACAAAGCCTAATACATAGTAAAAACTCACCAAAAATTTTGTATATACTACTCTAAGACAATAACAGTTAGTAACATTTTCCTCAAAAATACACTAATTTAAATTGAGAAGTAAAAGAACATTTCACAGATAAATTCGCAAACTATTCATTTTCATTAATGTTAAAGAAATTTAAAAAAAAACTTCTTTTTATGAAAATAATTAGATAAATTTTAAGATATGATGCCATTAACCTTGAGAAAAAAAAACAATTATCTAAAAAAATTATTTTTGATATGAGTTATTTACTTTAACTTTTACAAAGATATACTATCTCCGTCCCAATGAATTCTTTGTCTATTATTGGGGCGTCTCAATGAATTCTTTGTTTTTCTATTTTAGGAATGTGTTTTTATATATATGTAATTTGACCTCGTCATGAATTTGGCTTCACATGTCACTTCATCATTGGACATTTTTTCCCTTTGTGCCAAAAGCAAAGGCAAACAATTCATCAGGACGGAAGGAGTATATGCTCACTCGATACCACTAAGATCTTCTCATTTATTCAAATGTGAGGATTATAATTATCATATAGAAATATTATTTTGGTACGGGAGAGTACAAAATACGGAATATACTATTAAAATCCATATAAAAAAATAGTTTCACAAATTACATAATATAAGTCTTACACCCGAGACAGTCCATTTTTTTTTTAAAAATTTTCTAATGAAAAACTGAATAGCTTTTTTATACAAAGAAAACGTATCATGACGTGCTAACCATTAAAAAAGTTAATTATTATACAATTTTTGATAAATATTTATGTATTTTATGGTATGTTAAAAAGAGAGAACTGGGTATCTCGAAATGTGAGATGACATAAACCGAGTATATAAAAAATATAAACAATATATTCATTAATTACACGTTATTTAATACATCATATATTTCAAGACATTACTCAAATATTTTGATTAGTTTCGCGATTTAAAAAATATTTTCCTATTTCTAAAATACACAGTGGATAATTAGTAAAAATAAAATAATAATTTTTTTATTTTAAACCTTAAATGAAATATTCTATAAGATAAATATATTATAAATACCGTGCATTGCACGGGGTCTATACTAGTTTTATTAAAACCCAATAATCATTCCATAATTATTTAATAATCTTTTTACTCTAATAATTTATTTTATAATCATTTCATTATTACACTATTTAATTTCCATAATTATTTTATGCCAACTTATTTCCATAGTTATTATAGTTATTTCCATAATTATTTTGTATATGCAGAGTTACTTGTTCGGCCGTGTTTATGTATTAGATCATTAACTGGACCAAAGGTTTTATTTATCTTGAATTTGCCCATAATCTCAGTAGTGAAGGATTGTCTAGTTTGGCGGGAAAAAAATCGTTGAGAGCGCGACATGTGGAAGCAGCTTCTTTAACGGTTTTTCTTTTACTATTACAGTATATGATTCTCCAAATTAACCATTAAAATGAAGAATTGCTACTGTAAAAGTATACCTGAGAAGCGATAATCGATGAGAAAAATACAATGTAGCTAATTCATAACTAAATTTCTTATTGGATGAGAAATTTCTTTTCAATCCTTATTTATATTTGATGGTAGGAATTGTCGTGGGTCCCCACCAACAAGTAGAGTCCAACTAAACCTAACGGGTAGCTAGAGTAAGTCGGGTCGAGTCCACGGGGACGGTACAAAGTGTCCAGACTATGGTCTACCTAAAAACAAGGCTAGGTTACCAAAACAACACAAAGAGAAATAGAAATGACATGAATTGATTAACTAAGATGATTAGAGAGGATAAAAGTGGACTAACAATGAACTACGTATAACAAGAACTAATTGAAACACTAGAGCTAAATGAAACAAGTAAACTATAGAAACAATAGCTAGCAAGATGGAGAAAACAAATTGGGAAAAGGTAGGATTAGTTCGGGTTCATAAGTATAGTAGGATAGTTAGGAAATCGAGGGTGCAAGCTTCACTTAGTTACTAAGGTCGGTCCGCGCTCTCGCGTGAAAGACAGTCCACACTCTTGTGTCAAAGACTAAACCCGAATACACAAGAATTCAATCACAAATCAACGACAAAATGAGAAGAAGAAGACTAGCATGAGAAGGATGGCCAATTTTACTCAAATAAGCAATTCAACAAACACATAGAGAGCTCAACATGTGACTAGTAACAAAGAATCCATCTTTACCCTCAATCAAGCCCTAATCATCCATAATCCACACTTAATCCCCCTACTAACCCCACAAGAGTCTACTCAACCATATTTAAACTAATGTCAACATAAACAAGAGAATTCAACACAAACATCAAAACATTAATTATGAACTAACAAGAACAATGAACAATATGTAGAGATTAAAACTTGAAGAATTAAACAAAGAACAAGAGAAAAGAGATTAAGAAGATTATACCAACTACAAGAGGATGAAAAGATGAGAACTTGTATTAAAAGAACACCCAAAAATCTCCACCAAAAGTTGTCAAGGATTGATGGATTCTTCAAGAGAATTCTTAATACAAAATTAACTATCTAAATTACGCTAAGATTAACAAGGATTAAGAAAATATTAATGTAAACTAAGCTAGGGATCAAGAGAGTCTAATTAGGGTTTAGAATAATGTAGAGGAGTCTAAGGTCCTTAAACAATACAAAGGAAGGGTATTTATAAGGGTTCACGAGCAAAGGAGAAGAAAAGAAGAACACGGAGCTGAGCTGGGCCGAACCCGGTCGGGAAGGGACCCATCCCGGTCGGGAAGTTCATCATTCCGGCCGGGAAGGCCCTCCAGTAGCCTGTCTTCGCTTGTCACTTCATCTCGGTCGTGATGGCCTTCATCCCGACTGGGATGGGTCTTGTAGGCTTCAAATAAGATCTTAAGGGTCTCTACTTGCTCCTCATAGGCTTCTCATCGATTCTTGGTGCTCGGGATCAAGTCTAACCTACCGGGTGATCGTTGCTTCTCTTCGTTGGCTCCAAATGTGTCGGAAACAACTCGGAATCGTTCCACCTCTCCAAGAATTGTCGTAGGAACCTAAAATGAACTAGAAGAAGCGTAAGTAGCCAAGAAACCGCTCTAAAGAGAGATTTCACAAGAGAAACCGGGACCAAACACAACAAATAAGCACTACAAAACACATTTATCAACTCCCCCACACTTAACCCTTACTCGCCCTCGAGTAAGCACCTACTAACTAAAAACTAAAAGAAACTAGACTACTAACCGAGCGGGTATTAGCGCACCCTACGCCCTTTCAACTCACGCGAGAACACTTAGAGGAAAAGTGCTCTCCGCAAGACAAGTGTGGTCTTGCGACAAAACTGTGGATACAACCGAACAAGAAAACACATAAACACACAAACACACAAACAAACAAACACCAAACGGTTGCATCCAAGAAGAAACAAATACCGCTTTTCTCCACAAAGCGGTGAAATAGACACCGGTTAAGGACTCAAGGCAAGTGACAACGTTCCCAAACTAATAACACAAATCGAAATGGACGAAACCCTAATAGTGTGACGACAAAGCAACAAAAAACGTTGGTAACTTACCTAGGTTCCTCCTAACCTTCTAAGAACGTACCACGGAACGATAGGCGGGATGGAAAAAAGGATGAACCACGGAGTTAGTCGACATTGTAGGTAAGTGAAGCCTCGCCCCCTTTAGCGATGAGCCAAGAGGGTCGTCCCATGCCCAAAATCGCCCAACTAGTCCAAGTAAAAAGGTGGATAAGGTCGCAAAATGAGGGAAGTCCGAATATTTACCGCAATCATCCTTCCTAGGGACTCGGTCCTTTGGTAGGCTCTTCACGGTAATAGCCGGAAAAAGGCTTATTTTTGAGGGGTGAGTATTCTTTTTATGTGGGGATTTTCTTTGGCATTCTTTACTTTTTTTTCTTCTTTTGTATTTTGTTTTTCTTTTGTTGTGCCTTTTCTTTTTCTTCTTTCTTTTCTTTCTTTCTTTTTCTTTCTTTTTCTTTCTTTTTTTTTTCTTTTTTTTTCTTTCTTGCAACTTATTTGTGGAAATGTGTAGGAGGTAGGAAAAATGGGTGAGTCGGGAGCGCGCTTTCCCTTCAACCCCATAAAAAAAGTGGAAAACTTGGACTAATCACAAAATTCCGAACATGGTCACCTAAGGGACGGGACTCGGCAACCAAGGCCTTTTCACTCCATGGGTGGTCATAATGGTCAAAATGCAAATCCCGTAGTAAATCCCTAGTAGACTAGGTGGACTCAAGGTAAGAAACCAACGAAATCATTGATTTAAAGTCATTCTACTAGAATAAAGTCCAAGACTCGACTCATATTGCAAGAAAGGAAAAGTAAACACTTGCGCACTAGCCTCAAAACCGGGTTTTCGAAAACCTTTTATTACACACTAGACACAACTAAACAAGACAACACAAAGACACAACAAAACGAAAGGAAAGGAGACAAACACAACAAAACAAAATAAAACAAAACAAGAGAAAAGAGAACAAGAACATAAGAAACCAAACACCACCCTGAAACTTCCAGACAAGTCACCACATCAACCACAAACTTCACAAAGCTCCACCCGAGCACACCATCACAAATCTCCTCCAATCTCCACAAAAAAAGGGAAAAATGAGAAAGAATTGAAGGTGTATTACCGGATGTCTTGAGCCTTTCGAAACTCATGGCGATCAAGGAACCTACAAGGAAATGGGGAGGCAAAACACACAATACAACAAAAACACGACCCAATGACACAAAAGGAAAGGACACAAAGAAAAATCTTTTTGGTTTTTTATGAAATTTTTCAAATTTTTTGGGGTTTTTAAGATTTTTTCGAAAAAAACTACGAAAATAAAACTAAACTAGCCTAACATATCGCTCCCCTACACTTAAACCAAGCAATGTCCTCATGCTCGATCGGTAGTGTGTGCGGAGACACTAAAAAAAAGAAAAGGGGAAAATAAAGCTAAAAATGAAAAATGAAAGTGAAGAAAGGGTAGAAGGTGTCCGGCCGGGGTGTAGTCAAGTCACCAAGGGCCAAGACAAGAAAAGATATGGATGGGGGAAGAAATAAAAAGAAGAAAATAAAAGGAAATGGGAGGGGAGGGCTAGGTGTAATCAAGTCACCAAGCCCGGATTCCGCTTAAATCCGACTAAATCCTACCAAAAGGAAATAAAAGTGAAATTACTTGTCGATTTGGATTTTTGAAATGAATCTCGATGTAGTCACATCATCTGAATCGGGAGCAATGACTACCAAAGACCCCGAGGGCTACCAAGACACCAAAAACATAAAGGGAAGGGGAACAAACGAATAAAGACTAGCAATAAAAGACGGAAAAGAAGGAGAGTCGCCTACCAAACGGTTAGCAACTCACGAACTCCATCGCCTCAATGGTCATAATAGGTACGTTGCTTGTCTTCATCATCGATATTCCTCTTCATGCTCAATGTAGTCGCACGGTTTGAAGTTCTAGGCTTGTATTGGTGTAATGAGGGTGAGATTTGAGGTTATAGTCGGTGTATAGTGATGATGAAGGTGTATATATGAAGTATAGGGGTCATATGATAGTAGCAAGGGTAGATAGGGAGGTTGGGAGGGGGTATAAAGCGGTTGGGTGGGTTCAAATGACGAAGAGGAGGCAAAAGGGGCCACTGGACACCATCCCGGTCGGGATGGTCTCATCTCGGTCGGGATGGTCTCATCTCGGTCGGGATGGTCTCATCTCGGTCGGGATGGTCTCATCTCGGTCGGGATGGTCTCCTCCTGGTCGGGATGACCATGATCCCGGTCGGGATGGGCTGGCAGTAACTCCAACTTTCGTGCACACATCATCCGGTCGGGATGAAACCCTTCCCGGTCGGGATGACTCTTCTAGTCCTTCAATCCTCTTGAAAGCTCCACCCACAAGTCAACTAATACCTCGGGATCTAGAATCCCGTCCCCAAAAGCTTAAGAAAAGCTCAAAAACCCACTTCCTAGCCTAAGCTCCAAGCTTCTATCATCAACCACTCCTCTCTAAACTTCATCTTCACTTCACACCTATCAAATAGGCTCAAAACATCCATCAAAATCCCTCCCTCACATCGCTCATCAAATAACCAAATGACAAGAATTCCACACGCACACAAAACCAAAAATCAAGCTTACAAATACAACTACAAAACACAAAGGAGAGGGAAAAGATATATACAACTCGATGGTTCTTGAGGAACTCCGTCAAACCTAGGATGGTGGGACTCTTCATTCATTTTTCAACAACTTCATAGATAACTCCATCGCCTTCAAGGGCACGAAGTAACAAGTCGAAGGCTCTCAAGAAATCTTCGATCAAGCTTGTGGAATACCAACCTCCACTCCAAGGGTCTTCGCAACCTAGCCTTGACGTTCCCGGGGCATCCCGATCTACTAAGTTCAACGGCTTGAACTTGTACTTGCGATCCTTCGGTATATCCCCAAACGTCCACCTATATTCATGTGGCCCCAAGGGAGGCTCAACTTTCTTCTTTCCTTGCAACTTGTCCTCATTTACACAACAAGGGTATTCATTCACCCCAAGCTCAGTAGCATCATTATCAAGTTCACAAAAATTGTTGTCGCCTTCCAAGTTTTCATCCGACTCATCCCCTAGATCGATTTCTTTCATGGCGTGGATCATATTACACGATTCTTCATTTGTAGGCGAGGTGTTGCCTTGGAGGTCAAACACGAGCTTCTCGTCGCCTAGCTCAAAGTTGATCCTACCATTCTTTACATCAATCATTGCACCGAAGGTATGTAGAAATGGGCAGCCTAGGATAATGGGAGTGATGGCATCCTCCGGCATATCAAGTACAAGGAAATCGACCGGAATAAAGAATTTCCCTACTCAGAGTGGCACATCCTCTGGCATCCCTAATGGTCGGTTAAGCAAACGATCGGCCATTTGGAGTGTCATAGAGGTACATTTGAGCTCTTTCATCCCAAGTCACTCACAAATAGAATAAGGGAGAATGCTCACACTCGTCCCCAAATCACATAACGCCCTTTCAATCGTCAAGTTCCCAATGGTGCACGGGATAGAGAAACTACCCGGATCCTTCAACTTAGGAAGTGTAGAGCCTTGAATGAGCTCGCTCACCTCTCTTGTGAACGATATAGTCTCTTCCTTGTCAAAGGATCGCTTCCTAGCCAAGATTTCTCTCATGAATTTTCCATATGCCGGGACTTGGGTAATTAACTCGGTGAAAGGGATGCTCACATCCAACTTCTTCACAATATCGAAAAACTTGTCAAATTTGACATCCGCCTTGGTCTTCATTTGCCTTGTTGGGAATGACAACTTGATATGTATCTTGTCTTGCTAATTAGGTCTGGACTTTTCAATTGACATTTTCTTCTTTCATTTGTCTTCTTCTTGGGGTGGGGGAAACTTGTCTTCAATAGGTTTTTCAACCTCCCACAAGACTTGCTCCTCCATGAGATTTCCCCAACCTTCATTGTCTTGAGATGGAGATTCTACTTCTTTCATTGCTTCATGCTCACTAGGAAACAAGGGAGAATCACAGAATGCACCGCTCCTCAAGGTGATGGCATTCATGTGTTCAAATTTTGTTGGTACACCTTGAGGAGGTAATTGACCGTTTTGTCTTGAATAACTACCCGAAGCTACTTGAGCTATTTGGGTTTCAAACATTTTTACATGCGTATCTCTTGCCTTGTTTTCCATTTGAAGGTTACTGTAGAATTTATGTTGAGCTTTTTGCATCTCTAATTGGCTTCTTTGTATATCCAAAATTACCTTTTGCATCTCCGAATCTCGAGGTGGGGATTGTTGATTGTGTGGGGTATTGGTAATGGCTAAGGGAATACCATAATCATGAATTGGAGACCAGCTTCTTTGCTTGCTTTCTTGTTGAGTATTTTGGGACCCTTGTTGTTGTTGAAAGTTCCCTTGGAACCCTAGAGTATTGCCCTGATTTAGGCATTGAGAGCTACCATGATTGTGATTGTGGTAACCTTGATTGTTGCTATGGTATCCTTGAGAATGTTTGTTTCCTTGGAAACCACCTTGATGATTGAAGTTCCCTTGATTATGGAACCCTTGATTGTTGTTGAAGGCACCTTGGTTATGTTGTTGGAAGTTGTTGAAAGGCCTTTGATTGCCTTGATAACCTTGGAAGCCTTAATTGTTGTCCCTTAAGGGAGGAGGAACGTAGAATGGACAGTGTTGTTGTTGGGCTTGTTGTTGGGAAGCTTGGAACATATGTTGATTTGGCACATTTTGAGGCTTGTGGGAGAAATATGGAACACCTTGCTTGTATGCTTGAAAAGCATTCACTTGCTCAATACTACCTCGATAATGTTGAGGTTCATGTCCAAATATCCCACAAATCTCACATATCCCATAATAAGAAGTAAAAGGAACCACTCCCATAGCATTAACTTGATGAATTGAATGTTGGTGGGAAGAACTTTTGCCTTGACCTTGATCAAAATGACTTTGGAGCTTCTTATCAATGGTATCCATGTGGGTCTGCAATTGTGCTCCAAGATCGGCACTAAGTTGTGTGATGGCATCTATCTCGTGCCTCCCCCATCGATTCGCCTTCCTAGGCCTACTATATTGGGAATTGTGGACCACCATTTCTTCAATTCTTGCCCATGTTTGATCGTCATCGACCTCGGTAAACCTTTCATTGGACCCCATGTTGAGTATGGCCCTTGACTCTTCGTATAACCCATTCCAAAATTGTTGGACAAGGAACCATTATGATAATCCATGATGGAGGCCAGAACGGATCAAGGCCTTAAACCTTTCCCACGATTCATAGACTTTCTTCGTCACGTTGTTGAAACCCCGTGATTGAAGCTCTCAATAGATTAGTCTTCTCCGGTGGATAAAACTGTTGGTAGAATGCTAGAGCTAGTTTCTTCCATGTGTCTATACCAAGAGTCGCCTTGTGGAGACCTTTGAGCCATTGTTTAGCCTTACCAACTAAAGAGAAAGGGAAGAGGACCAATCGAATTTGGTCTTGGGTTACTCCCGGTTGAGATATGGCATCACAATAGTCTGAGAAGGTTTCCATGTGTTGATGAGGATCTTCTGTTGGTAACCCACTAAATTGACTTCTTTCAACTAATTGGATAAATTGCGTTTTTGCCACAAAATTTCAGGCGTAAGCGGCCGGTAAAGTGATGGGACCGGGAAAAACGTCTTCCGTGAATGTTGAATGAGAAGAGAACTTAGGCATTATTGGATAAGCGGGAGATGATGGTGTAGATGGTGTTGATGTAGATGTTGAAGGAGAACTAGGTTGAGAAGAGTGACTAGAAGAAGTACCAAAGGGGTTGATGATGGTCCCTTCGGTATTGCCTTGAGGTTGTTCGTTAAAGTCGGATCCTTGTGTTTTTTCTTCAATGGTATTGCGAGTACCCGGTTAAGAATTTCTAACCCGATCAATCGTCCGTTGGATAAAGGCTCTAAAGAGTCTCTCTGGCTCTGGATTGAAGAGAAAGAAGTCGTCTCTCCTCGTAGGCATGCACTACACACTTGGAACAAACGTGAGAATACCTAGTGCTTTATGGGCACTAGGTAGAGACAATAAACAAACACAACCCAAGACAAAGAGAGGAGAAAGCTATAAAAACAAAGAAGAAGACTACAAAATATGCACAATGGATATAAAAGAAAAACACAAAACGGTAACTAAGTCTAGCTAATAAGCAAACTAAGTCTAAACATGCACCGTCCCCGGCAACGGCGCCTAATTGATGGTAGGAATTGCCGTGGGTCCCCACCAACAAGTAGAGTCCAACTAAACCTAACGGGTAGCTACGATAAGTCGGGTGGAGTCCACGGGGACGGTAGAAAGTGTCTAGACTATGGTCTACCTAAAAACAAGGCTAGGTTACCAAAACAACACAAAGAGAAATAGAAATGACAAGAATTGATTAAATAAGATGATTAGAGGAGATAAAAGTGGACTAACAATGAACTATGTATAACAAGAACTAATTGGAACACTAGAGCTAAATGAAACAAGTAAACTAGTGAAACAATAGCTAGCAAGATGGAGAAAATCAAATTGGGAAAAGGTAGGGTTAGTTCGGGTTCATAAGTATAGTAGGATAGTTAGAAAATCGAGGGTGCAAGCTTCACCTAGTTACTAAGGTCGGTCCGCGCTCTCGCGTCAAAGACAAAGTCCACACTGTCGTGTCAAAGACTAAATCCGAATACACAGGAATTCAATTACAAATCAACCACAAAATGAGAAGAAGAAGATTAGCATGAGAAGGATGGCCAATTCTACTCAAACAATCAATTCAACAAACACATAGTGTGCTCAACATTTGACTAGTAACAAAGAATCCACCTTTACCCTCAATCAAGCCCTAATCATCCATAATCCACACTTAATCCCCCTACTAACCCCACAAGAGTCTACTCAACCATATTTAAACTAACATCAACATAAACAAGAGAATTCAACACAAACATCAAAACATTCATTATGAACTAACAAGAACAATGAACAATATGTAAAGATTAAAACTTGAAGAATTAAACAAAGAACAAGAGAAAAGAGATTAAAAAAATTATACGAACTACAAGAGGATGAAAAGTTGAGAACTTGTATTAAAAGAACACCCAAACATCTCCACCAAAATTTGTCAAGGATTGATGGATTCTTCAAGAGAATTCTTAATACAAGATTAACTATCTAGATTAAGCTAAGATTAACAAGGATTAAGAAAATATGAATGTAAACTAAGCTAGGGATCAAGAGAGTCTAATTAGGGTTTAGAATAATGTAGAGGAGTCTAAGGTCCTTAAACAATACAAAGGAAGGGTATTTATAAGGGTTCACGAGCAAAGGAGAAGAAAAGAAGAACACGGGGCTGATCTGGGCCCATCCCGGCCGGGAAGGGACCCATCTCAGTCGGGAAGCTCATCATCCTGGCCGGGAAGGCCCTCCAGTAGCCTGTCTTCGCTTGTCACTTCATTCTGGTCGTGATGGCCCTCATCCCGACCGGGATGGGTCTTGTAGGCTTCGAATAAGATCTTAAGGGTCCCTACTTGCTCCTCATAGGCTTCTCATCGATTCTCGGAGCTCGGGATTGGGTCCCGGGGGCTCGGGAATGGGTCCCAAGGGCTCGGGATCGAGTCTAAGCTACCGGGTGATCGTTGCTTCTCTTCTTTGGCTCCAAATGTGTCGGAAACGACTCGGAATCGTTCCACCTCTCCAAGAATGGTCTTAGAAACCTAAAATGAACTAGAAGAAGCGTAAGTAGCTAAGAAACCGCTCCAAAGGGCGATTCCACAAGAGAAACCAGGACCAAACACAACAAATAAGCACTACAAAACACACTTATCAATATTTTCACAGTAATTTCAAAAAAAAAGAAAATTATGTTCAAAATAATGTCACAGGATTGAAAAATATATATTTAGGAGATGATTTTCCTTAAAAACACATAAGTATATTGTAATTTTCTCTTAAACAAAAAAGGAATGATTATTGTAAAATTACATTCTTATACTTTTTAACACTCAAATATTAGTGAAAGTAAGATTTAATTTTTTTATTAAAATAATTAGAGTGGCACATAAATTGAGTACCACCCGGTGGCGCCCTAACAATTTCCTTTTGGATTTATTCTAAATCTTCAAGCTTGATGCTCGTAGAACATTGATTTTAAAAACTTTGCATCTCTATGATTGGGTAGTGGTTTATATTATGATTTTCTACAAAAGTTAAATATACAAAAGTTAAATAGATTCTAGGACCCATGAAGACTTGTTCAAATATGTACACCATGTTTATTGAATTGTTCATGAGTACACAATTCTTATATGTGACAGTTTTACGGTAAGTTCATTGTAAGATCTCTCACATTTAAGGTAGTTACTTTTATTATTTTTTATTTTCTACCCCCTCCGTCCCTAAAAAATTGTCTCATTTCCCTCTTATATGTGAGTAGTATTTTAATGAAATGTGACAATTTTCATTGGATGAAGGTAGTATTAATTAGCAGGGGCGGACCTAGGGGGTCCGGGGGTCACGAGTCCCCCCGGCAATTTTTGAAACAAGTAGTTTTGAACCATTTGAAATATTAGTTTGTTGGTGTTGGTGAATTGGTTTAGTCATTTGCCTTGTAGTTAATTAGTTAGGGGTTCGATCCTTCTTAATGTCATTTTGTTTGTAGCTTTTCAAAAGATAAATGTGTAAATAGGGGGATTCAAACCCAAGCCACCTGTATGAAATATTGTCAATATAACCAACTTCACCACCTTCTACTTCATGCTATATATCATTGAAAGATTTATATTATATTTAAACTATTTCTCAAAACTTTCAAGTATTATAGAAAAAATAATAGCGTAAAATATGGAGTAATTTATAGAGAAAATAATAGCGTAAAAATGTGGAGTAATTTATAAGCTTAAAAAATGTTGGAATTTTTTTTTGTGCCCCCTAGATGAAAATCCTAGGTTCGCCACTATTAATTAGTGTCTCTTAAAATAAGCTCCGTGAGACGTCCTCACAAGAGAGTAGTTTGATTGATTTTTTTTTGTGACTTATTAGTCCCTTGATTTAGATATATAATATATTAAAGTGAAAATCACGGGTGCGTGGTAAATAAATTGTATAAAATTATGCAATTCTAAAATTGTTACAAAGATTTGAGTAATTATTTTAACAATTCTAATGTCACGAATTTAATTTAATATTACTCTAAAATTTTGGAAATCTAATGAATACAACCCTTTGAAATTAAAGTTATTAGGTTCGTTTATTAGAAGGAACACGATTATTTTTTCCTGTGTTTCCTAAAGTTGGTGTTTTTTGGAGTCTGCTTTTGTGAGCAGTGATTATATTGAAGCTAGGGTGGAGAGCATGTCAATGATGATGATTTGAGTTGGGGGTTAATTGGTAGTTGTGATACGTGCGTGTCTTTAGAAATAATTGGAGGTCGTTAACTCGTTATTTTATCTTCAAAGTACTACGGAGTATATGATAAAATAAGTTTATTACTCATAGCATTAATTATAATTATACACACACCTCAAATATTAATTATACAAATTTTTTTAAAAATAATTGGTTTGAAAACGCATGAATAATAAAAATTCAAAATTTACTCCCTCCGAGTTCCTATCATTGACACGTATTTCTTGTTGGGCTGAGTTTGATCTTTTATCCACTTTCCATTTTAGGCCATAAATGTGTGGTTCACATTTACCCAGCCATTTCTCTCTCTCCCTCCTTTTTTGAACCACTCATTTTCTATTCCTTATTTTTCACCTCAAAAACAAATGGGTCAATCATAGGAACTCAGCGGGATTAATATTTAATATTTAATTTTCAATAGTATAAGAAGATACAATTAAATCAAATGTATTGTATCATCAATTCCAACCGATAACTCCGAAATCAAGTTCAAAATGTAACATGGATATGTCTCTAAATTCGTACACTAAATAAAATCTTAAAAAGTTAGAATTAGCTAGTATAATTATCATACATAAAAGCGATAAAAATACCAAAACATGCAAATTTTTACGACTTTAAATTTTTCCAGAATATGAGACATACGTTTTTTTTCAAAAATAAAATTATAATTATATACAAGCAATTACACAAATAAATCATGAAATACAGAGTAACACACTACTACAAATCCCTCATTTTTATGATGCTTTATCATTGACGCTTTGCAGGAGCGTCATCCTCAAAATCTTCCCTCTTTTTTATTGTGACACCTTTTAATGTCACATGCTAAATTTGCTATAACTAACCAAAAGAAAAACCGCTAAATGAAATTTTGAAAATTTTTAAATGCAACAAATTGGAAAACTTAAAAATTTTGGGTCTCCCGCACAAACAAATTAAAGACTCCCGCACAACTAACCCACTAATAATTAAAACCTAATCAACCCACTCAATTCTAATTAATCAACCCCGCGCGCGTTCTCTGGTCTTTCGCTACATACTGAAGACAACAAAACCTAAAATTGAAGAAGACGAAATCCCCAATTGAAAGAAAACGAAACCTCAGCCCAGGAATTACGTACTGAAGACAACAACCGTAAAATTGAAGAAGACGGTACGATCCGACGTCAATCAGGTGTACAATTTCATAAGTTTTTCGATCAATTTTCAATTTTAAGTTTTTTGATCTATTGTCCAATGACTCGCTCGTCAGCCCTAAGTTTTTTCAATTTTAATTTCTGATAATTTTTCCTAAAAGAAATTCGATACCATTATCATGCTTCTGATAATATGCGATTTACTTATTAATTGAATTTGATGCCATTATATTTCACTTGCTCGCTGTATTTGGATGTTTCATTTTGTTTATTCTCGTTTTAATCTGTTTTGGTATTTGCTATATCGTTTTGGACGTAATCGTTTGTCGTATTTTCTATATCTGTTTTGGTATCCAAAATACGTAATCGTTTTAATCTGTTTTCAGATTGAAGATATAATCTGTTTTTTTTTTTCTTTTTGATTTTCATTATCTGTTATTACCTGTTTTTAGATTTCCGATTTCCGTTTTATTATGTTAATTTTTCTATTTCGTCCATATTTCTAATTGCTGTTCTGTATTTCTCCGTATATGTCTGCATTTTTTGGTCAATTATTAATGCCGTTTATGTTGTATTTTGTTCTAATGATGAGTCTGATCATGAGTTATGTTTGCATTTTTTAGTTTATGTCTGTATTTCTCATTTATGTTGTATCTTGCTCTAATTGCTTTGTTTCATTTTTAATGCTATCGAATTGGGTTAGTTAATTTGTTTTTGATGAATTTGCGTTTAATTGAACCGTATGTTACTAATTATTTGCTACAGTTGAATTTTTGGACTGATTTAGGACTTTTGTTACTAATTCTGTATGAATTTGTTAGAAGCTGAAAAACAAATTGAAACAAAGTTAGGGTTTACGATAAATTTGATAGGGTTTTTGTTACTAGAGTAATTTTGAAAGGCATGAAGTATGATTGATAGCAAGTGCAGACCCATTTTATAACCAAGCATTAAGAGCAACTATATTAATCCTGAAAATTGTTAAACTCTTAAGAATGAAGGAAATGAGATCAATTTCATAGTTTCATAAATAAGCTCTTTGTTTTTATATGTGATGATGAAAAAGTGTAAGGAGGTACAGACACACTAATTACTCTTTATCGGAATTAAAAGGTCCTTACTAGTGAAACCTTTCTCTTACAACAAAAAAGAAAAAGTAGTGAAATTTTTTCATAGTGTCTTATAAATAGTATCTTATAAATAAGTTCTTTTAATATGCATTTTATCTAGTTCTTGCCTATTTATTTAGCTAATATTTCTTGTATATATGAAATTATGGTTATATTTATGGCGTTTTCATCTTGTTAATCTGTAGCCATGGATACTAGTTGGATAAATTTGCCAAACAATCATTCTAGATACTTAGATGGGTGCACAAAGTTTATGGAGTTAGCTAAGAAAAGTCTTGTGGAAGGAAAAACAAAATGTCCGTGTAAAATTTGTAAACTTCGATATTGGTTGACACTTGATGAAGTAGAGGAACATATCTTGTTTAAAGGGTTCTATCAATTATATACAGAGTGGATTTGGCATGAGGACGAGGACATTATTGATCATTTGCACGAATATAATGTGGGGAGCACTAGTAAAGGACCCTTTGTAGGTCGGGATGATATGGAAGGGTTACTAAGTGCAACTTTTCTTGGTAATGATAACCATTTGGTTGGAGATCTTAGGAACGAACTTCCTGTTGGCACAAATGATGTTAAAATAGATGAAGTTGACGATGTGGATATAGAACTTTTTTCTAATGATGAGTCTGATCATGAGTTTGACGATGACTATATGCAAACCCCTAAACCACACAACTTTGAGGAAGATGTATAGTACAAAAGATTGTTCGAGGCCGCAAAAGAGGAATTGTATGAAGGGTGCCAAGCTTTTTCGAAACTTTCGTTTCTTTTGCACTTATTTCATATCAAATGCATGTGTCATTGGTCTGCTGAGTCATTCAACAAGTTAATTGATCTTATACTTCAAGCATTTCCACAAATGAGTGGATTCCCATCATCTTATTACGAAGGTAAGAAGATAATCAATGATTTCAGCCTTGGATATGAAAAAATTCATGCTTGTCCGAACAATTGCATGCTTTACTGGGGAGAGTTTTCAAAGAAGGATGAGTGTCATGTATGCCATACATCAAGATGGAGAAAACGCGGTAAGAGTAGTAATAAGAAAGGTTAAGTGGCCAAGGTAATGAGATATTTTCCACTTATTCCTAGATTAAAGAGGTTATATATGTGTACTAAAACCGCAGAAGAGATGAGGTGGCATCATGAGAGTCGTATGAATGATGGAAATCTTAGACACCCATCAGATGGGATATCTTGGAAACAATTTGATTCTCGTTATCCTGAGTTTGCCTCCGATCCTCGAAATGTTAGGTTAGGTTTGGCAACAGACGGTTTTAACCCATATCGTCTAATGAACACCACATATAGTACATGGCCTGTCATACTGATACCATACAATTTACCACCTTGGTTGTCCATGAAACCATCATCATTTATATTGTCATGTATTATTCCAGGGAAATCTAGTCCTGGTATTGACATTGATGTGTACTTGCAGCCTTTGCTTTATGAATTGCAATTGTTGTGGAAAGGTGTTAATACATATGATGCTTATGAGGGAAATTATTTTACATTAAGAGCTTCTTTATATAGTACTATCAATGATTTTCCTGCGTATGCTATGTTATCTGGATGGAGTACTGTAGGTTACGATGCTTGTCCACGATGCACTCATTCAACAAATTCTGGTCGATTTGGAGGCAAAATTTGTTATGTTGGCCATCGAAAATGGTTGCCTCGTGATCATTCTTATCGTTCTGAAGCTGATTTATTTGATGGAACTACTGAATATGGTAATGCTCCTAAGCCTGTAAGTGGAACTGATATTTTGAGGCAACAAGAAAGTATCGGCTATATTTATGGGAAATCAACTAAACCTCGAAAAAGAAAAGGCAGAGCAAGGGAAATTGGTGTGTCAACGAATATTATTGGTGATGACCATAATTGGATAATGATTCTACTAATTTGTGGAATAAGAAGAGTGTATTCTTTCAGTTGCCCCATTGGGAGCATAATCCACTAAGACATAACTTGGATGTAAACATTGAGAAAAATGTGCGTGACAATATTTTGGGAACCATTTTGAATATAGATAAATTTAGAGATGATCAGAATGCAAGAATCGCTCTTGAAAAATTGGGCATTAGGAAACACCTTTGGCTCCAACAGCAACCCGATCGTGATCCATACATGCCTCCCGCATCATACTCAATGTCTACTCCAGAGAAAGACAGATTTTTGAAAGTCTTACAAAAGATTAGAGTTCCTGATGGTTATGGCTCTAACATATCTAGATGTGTTAATATCGAACAACGAAAACTGAACAATCTCAAGAGTCATGACAACCACGTGTTGATGCAAGATATCCTTGTCGTAGCATTAAGAGCATCTAAGGCCACCACTGTTACAGATTTGCTTGGAGATTTATCTTCTTGTTTCAAATATTTGTGTTCTTCAACTCTAGATAACAATGAGTTGGATACTCTTGAGGTGAAAATTACACTCACACTATGTCAGATGGAAATGGAGTTTCTTCCAACATTTTTCACAATCATGGTTCATTTAAAAATTCACTTGGTGGAGGAGGCTAAACTTGGTGGACCTGTTCAGTATAGATGGATGTACCCGATCGAAAGGTTAATATTTAAACCTTTAATGTTTTTGTGTGCTGATTAATATTTTTTCTTATTACTAATAGCCTTTTTATTTAAGGTATCTGGCTCACTTAAAATCCTATGTAAGCAACAAAGCTCAACCAGAGGGATTCATTGCTGAAGGCTACATTTTAGAAGAGACTATCACATTTTGTTCTAGGTATCTCCATGGCGTGGAGACCATTTTTGATAGATCCAAGAGAAATGATGATGGTATATCAGACATGAGCCATTTCCTTTATAATTCGGGTGGTCGTGTCATTGGGGTGAAGGAAATTATGCGCCTAGATGATAGAAGTTTAAAACAAGCACACCGTTATGTTTTACTTCATTCTGATGAGATGAAAGAGGTTCTTAAGTAAGTACTTATATAAGTGTCTATATTTTATTTTGATCGTACGTGATATAAATCTTCACTATATTAATATTTTGTTATTTTTAGTGGATTCCTTCATCAGAAAAAGCAAGATTATCACCAAGTCGTTACTCAAAGTATCGAAAATGAGTGGATCACTAATGAATTTGGTGAATGGCTTCAACTTCAGGTCTCCCAGCCTTGTTTTAATTTTGAAAAATAAAGTATATATAATATAGTTTGTACTTGGTTATTTTCTAAGATGAGAACTATTCTTATAGGTACAAAACTTAGACGGAAGCACCAAAGAAGGAAAACTACGCAAAACATTGGCTGGTGGCTTAATTAGTTATTGTACAAGAATGTCGGGGTATATGATCAATGGGTATAAGTTTTAGACGGTTGATCATGAGCAAAATAGAAAAACACAGAATTCTGGAGTTATGGTCGAAGCAGATGGGCAAAATTATTACGGAAAGCTTAAAGAAATTTATGAGTTGGATTATTTTGGAGCTTACAAAGTTGTAGTATTTCATTGTAATTGGGTGGACATATATAGAGGGATAAGGTCAAATGCAGGCAAGAGTGTTTGTGTTAACTTTTCAAAGTTCATGCACACTGGTAGGAATTTGTCGGATGACCCTTTTGTCTTCTCATCTCAAGCAAAACAGGTTTTCTATGTTGAAGATCGATGAGATACAAAAAGGATGGTTACATGTTATTACAACTAAGCCTAGAGACTTGATTGACACAGGGGAGAATTTAGCTTGATTAGTTACCTTGTGTAATTGCTTTATATTATTAATAAATGTTTGCATGATTGTATCGGTACCTAATTCTCTATTTTTGTATTGATAACGGTTTTTAGTCCTCACATTTATTTAACAACATTTACAAATTTTTTTAGTGTATGAGATTGTTTTATAGATAGTGTCATTTCTTTTGCAAATGTTTTGCTTTTAGATTAATGAAGCTAACTAAATTTGTTATTATTTCAGGATACCTTGATTGACAATGAGTTATCGAAGCAAAAGAACACTTGCTGCTATGAGTACAAATTCTGCTTCACTACCGGTGAATACAAGAGACCATGTTATCGGTGAGAGATGGAGACCATTTACTCCTCCCCTTGGTAAAACTCAACAACGTGTCGCTTACAATCATTCTGGTGGAGTTGCTACTGTTAAACCAAAGGAAGTTGGAGAACCTCAACCAAAACAAGCGCCTTCTCTTAGATTCGCACATCAGAAAAACCATGTCTCTCGTTCACTTAAAGCTGATATATCTTGCAAAGAGAACAGACCACGACCACATGATGCATTTAAAGAAAATTCGCTTCCTAATGTTGATGCTAGCGCACAAGTACCGAACACCAGAAAATCTTCTCTTATTTGGAAGAGCCCTTTAACCGAAGCACCAAAAATAAAATCTTCAATGGTAAATCGACATGAATCTCCACTAGATAAGACATCCCAAAGAAACACCACATCCACTAGCCTCCATCCCAATCATCGAAAAAGAACTTTCGAAAGTACTACGCCTAGTAGGCTTGATGGTGTAAATTCTGTTCACAAATATGACCTTCAAAATTTACCAGGTAAGTTATTCTAATTGGCTACTTGCTATTTATTTAATACTTCTAATCTAATTGGTCTGTTGTTATTGATCTGATACTGAAAGTTTTTTGTATCTATGTTCTGCTAATTTTTGTACAGTATAAGTATATTTTTCCCGACGATTTCAGCTATACATTGAGGTTTTCCCTCAATTATGTAATTATGTTATATTTTCTGTTTATATGCGGTTTTATGGCTGCCATGTGTTGCTGAAAATTTTAACTCAAGAAGGGCCTTATACAGTGGATGCTCCTCAATTATCGAAGCTAAGACGTCACGCTACAATGCCAAGTAGGCTCAATGATGTTAATTTTGTTGAAAAAGACGAGGTCCTCACTAGCGGTAAGTTAAGTACCTACAAATTCTTTAGTACTTCATTAGTTTAAATAAATCAAATAAATACACCAAAATGGTTATTCGATTCATTTTTTGCTCGACTATGATCTATATATATAGTATATTTTTCCCGACGATTCAAGTTTACATTGAGGTTTACTGTCAATTATGTACGTATGTTTTGTTTTGTGTTTATATGGGGTTTAATGACTTTCATTGTTGCTGAAAGTTCCAGCTCAAGATGGGTCTTTTCCTATAACACCCGCTATTTTTCCTAGCGTTTTATCCTTTCTGTTATGACTTCGTCATAACTCTGTCATTTTGGCCTTATGTTTCATCATTTTTCCAAGCTCTATTTTCATTTTTGAGTTTAATGATATTTATTTTTATTTTTAAAGATTTTAATTCCCTTAAATTCATTTATTTGATTTTCTTCGTAAACTATTTATTTTTCCGCGAGGAATTTTATTGCTCTACGAATTAATGTTTTTAAGCTCGGATTTAAGTTATTCCCCTTTCTACAAATGTCTAAACGTATTTTTATAATATTTTCAACTAGTAAATATATTTATTCACTAAAAATTAGCCTTTTATGATTTCAATACGAAGTTTCGTAAATAATTATTTTCCAAGGCGAGGTTTACTCGAATTGCTTTGAAATGCCGTTAACTATTTTACGATTCTTCTTTTTATGAACTTAAAAATTATTTGAGACATTGTAGACACCCGCATTTTGACTGCCAGGTGTCTATGGCAGTTTCCCAAAAAACACCCGATGATGATCGGACGCTAACATGCTTCTATGCGCTCGGATACGGGCTCAAATCCATTAATCGTTGGCTAACGCACTTACGGAGTACAAATATTACAAAACCAACCTCAAATCCAGGCCCAGCGGACCATTTCGAGTCAAACAAGACTAATTCGGGCCAGAACCGACACCGGAATTAAAACCGGCTTTTCATGATTGGGTCGACCCCGGTCAAAGTCGTTTCCGAGACACACAAAAACAACCCATCAATCATCAAAAGTCCAAGTCAAACACAAAACCCATCAAACACTCAAAGTCAAGGTCCAAAACAATGGACCCGTGCACCCGACTGGGCCACTCGATCGAGTGACCCACCCACTCGATCGAGTGGGCTTGTTTTGAGCCCGGCGGCAGGCTTCACGGGCCACTCGACCGAGTTGGCCTCCTACTCGGTCGAGTAACCCTAAACCGGTGCCCTAGCCATGCCTATATAAGCAACCCCCATCTAACACATCTCACACATCTACAACTTTCACAACCTCAAAAACCCTAGTACACCCTAGTACACTCTAGGACATCTACACATCACAAAAAAACCCTAAACCTAGTTTTAGGAATTCAACCCGAGCCACCACAACTTAGCCTCCATACACCTCGAAGACTCCCGTGCCATAGCCACGTTTACGAGCCTTAATCCGAGACAGAAACATGTAGGTTGAGGGTGACAAACCTTCTTCTTTCTCTTCTCTTTTCTTCGTCTTTCTATTATTATTATTATTATTACGTATTATTATTAATATTACGGTTATTTTTATTATTTATCTTATCGCGCATTCATCTTTTTTTTTCGAGTAATTATTTCATAAGAGTCGAAACCCGTTGACACGGATCCGACATCACAATCCCTAGGGATTTATTTCGATGTCGGAAAAGTCGAGGGAATCAAGTTTTTTTATTATTCAAGTAAAGCGTCGATTTTAGATTCGATACCCATTCCATAATTGGATATCGAATCTAACAATCAAGTCATATGAATTAATTAACGTGATTTATTCATATCACGATAATTAATTCAAAGCGACTAAAATTAATCCATCTTTTTTATTTTTCACTCTAAATATCCCATATCGATTCAATAATCGAACATGGGATAGGATGAGTATTCAATTTTAGAATCGGGTATAAATTCAACAATATTTATATTCGGTTCAGCAAAATTCGCGATTTATAAAACCAAGTCGAACATAAATTATGCAATATTTATGTCCGATTCGGTAAAACCGTCAAATTATCATAAACCAAAAGCAATTTCAAAATCAATAATTAAATTGCAAACGAATAAAGTTCGTACAGGTGCCACTCGACCGAGTGCCTTAGTCACTCGATCGAGTGACACCCTAAAATCGAGTCAGAAAGCTAATTATGACACCCACTCGATCGAGTCTCACAGTGACTCGGTCGAGTGGCCATGTACTCGACCGAGTTAGTCAATAACTCGGCCGAGTACGGTCTGTACCACGAAACAGAAACATCTTTTCAGAGCCTACTCGATCGAGTCTGTCGACTACTCGATCGAATGGCCCCGTAACGACTCAAACACGAGTCGCACATTATCCTATTTTTCAAACTCGATAGTATTTTACGACTTAGGTCAACACGTGCATAATTAATCACGTGTATACTATCTTTTCAAATCATGCATCCTCATATTTGCATCTTTTCAATTCAATTCAATATTTGCAAACCGTTATTATTCGTTATATTATTATATCATTACTAACGCGTTTGTTGTTTCTCTTGTTAATTTAATTTTGTTCGTTTATTGTACTAAATGAACCCGCATGCTAAAATACAACTTTGACGTTAATCTTAGCTGCATTAAATTGACTTAGAAACCCTCTTCAAATTCAATTCACATGTTTAGGGAAAATACTCTTTGCATATCATTTTCCCGTTTTACTAGCGCGCGTATTGTAAGTCATTCGAATTCTTAGTAGAGGCCGCTAATGTGCGGGCGGGGTTGGGTGTCCTTCGTGGGCTTCCCAACACGTACCCTCACCCCTTACTCAGAACCTCGGTTTCCGGATGCCCGAAACCGTTGGCGCACGAGAGTCATTCAATATACGATTAACCGCTCAAGTCGGCATCTATATCGATATGCAAAGGGACGAGCCCAATAAACTCTGACATCGGAAATGGGCCGTATTTTGTATACGGCCCACTACGACATAGAGTGGGCTCGAACGGTTCCGAATAACCATAAAATTCGGTGGCGACTCCACATAGACCTAAATTTCAATTCGATCCATTCTCATATGGAGATTCATTCGCCTACCCAAACCCGCGCGTGGCCGCGTCGGGGTGGACCTATGTCATGTCCACAATTTGGCGACTCCGCTGGGGATTAACTGATGTGTGACTTACCATCGGCATCCTCAGGGTGAGACTCGAATAGAAATCGTTTGACAAATACAATGCACGTGTTAGTTTTACGGTTCATGCATAACCCATATTTTCCCGGGCCGGTACTGGTGACCGACGTCCCACTATACCGTCGATGTACTCCAATATGGATATGTTGAAAGGTGCCCATAGTCGATTCGAGTGGGTTTCGCGGCATGTTCTAAGATCAACTCGACTTAGGAAGTCCGTCCCGATCAACGTCTAGACTATGTACACTGGTATAGACCCCCTATAGACCGACCGAGACTTAGTATAGAGCATACATGGCGTCGTTATAATGCTTGTGTGACTACATGCTACTTGGTTTCCGAGTCGTTTTCAAAAAACCGTCAACTTTTCAAAATTGCATCCTTTTCAAACTATTCGATTTCAAAACCCGGGACACATACCGAATTTAGGACTTATGATTTTACTCAAAATAGCCTATTTTCTAGCCGGTATGCTGCCCAAATCAAAACTCGAACTTTCAAAAATCATGGCCCAATGACTTTTCGTCCACTTTTTCGGAAATTTGGGCCATTCACCGAGTCCACTCGGTCCTTCTTCAAAAATCAATCAATTTTCAAAAAACTTCCCTCCTCTTAGGACTTCCCATAGTTAGCAGTGTCGGGTCATGTCTTAAGTTGTCAAGTTTCTCTAGCGTCGAAGCTCTGTCGATCTTACATCACGAGCTTCTTCCCTATCCCAGTCCGCCTTATTAGACTAAGGCAAGGCCCACCTAAGTAGGACATACTCTTACGAAGGAGGGCCCGTCAACACGATCGAGTCAAAAGTCTGGGGGATGTCCCGCGTGAACCTTCCTTCAAACAGGACTAGGCCCACTAGCCAAATCCTAAGGAAGGCCCACCTTTCGCAAGTCACCCGTCTAGGTGTCTTTTCCGAGTCAACCTTTTACAAGGCATAGCCCTATAACAAAAGGTTCACGGTCCTTACGTCTAAGGGTCACTCGTCCCACACTCGAGTCTTAACAAAATCTTCAATCCCACTCGGGGATTACCCCTTAGCAGGGCGATCAATCACGGTTGCTCTAAGGGTCATGTCTTACACGTGTCTCACGTACTCCACTTTCGAGTCACTTAGGTGTCACACCATCTGAGTCGTGTCTAGGTCTTTTGTTTCACATTGGGGGCTATTCTCCGACGGAGTGATTAATCACAGTCACTCCGAGAATCGTACCCTACACATTTGTCCTAGGAGGGTCTAACCCGAGTCAAACATGGTCGCCCCATTTTCGGACTCACCCTTCTGCAGCTCGAGTCTAATTTGCGGTCGTTACCTCGTCTAGGTCAACATTCAGGTATCCCGGTCCAAGAGTCTTTGTCGACCCGTCGCCCCGGGCCGTGTCTAGTTTGACTCTCTCTCTTGCGCAAAGCCGAGTTTAGGCGAGTCGCGGCACCCGTCATTCTCTCCAATCAAAGACCTTACCAAAAAAAAACAACCAACCGAGAATCCGAGTCCGGATTTGATTCGAGTCTAAGTTTGAGTCCGAGTCTAGGATACCCTACATCCTCATTTCCAAATCAGAGTCAGAGTATTTTGCATTCTGTCCTCGTTTCAAATTCAAATAAAATCAGCTTTCAATATTCTTTCTCATATACACTTTCCTTATGTGTTTCCGAGAACATGATGAACACCATCATACACTGTGAGCACATGCACGTGACTATTATAGGCACATCTATAATGACTGCAGGAAACCGAGCCCGTGTTTTCCTTCTACCTATTCCATGTCTGGTATAGAAAAGCCACATAACT
This sequence comes from Agrostemma githago, assembly GCA_958450325.1. NCBI lineage: Eukaryota > Viridiplantae > Streptophyta > Magnoliopsida > Caryophyllales > Caryophyllaceae > Agrostemma > Agrostemma githago. Next base: position 59,217,278 of record OY288240.1, read on the forward strand.
ACCCTTAGCAGGAGCATATCGAATCCTATGACAAATCTGGGTAGTCTTCTAGTTTGGGTCTAAGACGGGAGGTAAGCTCATTTCCCACAATAAACACCCATCCGATAAGATCAACCGATCCCTACCTTTGGTGTTAGTCTGACCGGCAAAAAAAAAAGAAAGAAAAAAAGAAAGGGCCAAAGCAAAAAGAAGGCCATCAAAAAAAAGAAAACTGGACAGAAAAAAAATCGAAAGTCCATGAAAAAAAAAACAAAAGGCCAAAAAAAAAAAAGCAAGCCATCATCAAAAAAAATTCAGAATACCCATGACCGTGGTCAACGGTCAATTCAAGGGAAAGCCCCACGACCAGGGTACGGTCAAAATTATCAAAACCCATGACCGCGGCTAAGAGGTCAATCAAAAATCAAATACCCATGACCGTGGTCAACGGTCAACTCAAGTGAAAATCCTTTGACCGCGGTACGGTCAAATTCAAAATTATCCATGCCATCCAATAGGGGAGTAACAATCAAGCTGGTCAGCTAACACCACACTCAGCCTTCCCACATTACAACCCTCAAGACCTTCCCGAGACCCAGGCCAGAGACAGCCCGGAATTTTGAGGATTCAAGCTCCATAGGATACCCCTAACAATTAGGGCCAGACATGGAAACCAGATCCCGCATTATCATACCAGCCCTCGAAGCCTTAGCTCCACAGAACCGAGCTCCAGATTTCGAGTCATCAAAACCAGATCCCACATTATCAAACCAGCCCTCGAAGCCTTAGCTCCACAGAACCGAGCTCCAGATTTCGAGTCATCAAAGCCATTTACTTCCTAGCACCACATTTCCAAAAACATCAAATTCCCCGAGAGCAGAACTCGTTAAAAATCCCGAGAACAAAACTCGTTAAAATTCCCCGAGAGCAGAACTCGTTAAAAATCCCGAGAACAAAACTCATTAAAATTCCATCCAAACCAGTTACCAACTCCAAACACGGGAACTCAACTTGCAGTCGGCATAGAACATGCCCAAATAGTTCACACCACCTCTGGGGGCTACCCCGGAGAACGCTCACAGTCACAGGATTAACATCCTAACAATTCTAGCCCTTTGATCAAGACATCACTGGGAATGCACCTAGCCTTCACCATCGCTCTGGCTAGTTACACACAAAGCCCTAATAAACTAGGCGCCATAATACATCTTCCAGCCCACTGAACTACGGCATGGTTTGATTTCACCACACGTGAATACGTAGGCAACCTTTCAACAGAGGCACAACCACTCACATTGACACACATTCAAAAAGTGCCATCACTCCGGTCACGACACTGTCATGTTCTCAGTAGCTAGCTTTGTCGTCCTGGGGGCTTCTATTAGACAGAAGTTCTCCTTCCACTCACATAATCCAAATACTTCCAAAATCTAGCCTCCTTTCTATAGTGTGTCCTAGTACTCGGCTCAGTCGAAGACAAGAATCTGTCAGGACTCGAGGCAATACCCACTTTGGAAATGTACCCAAAAATCAGAAATCCAGAGGGGCACCAGACTAAAACAGTCTCATTACAGGCTACTGCAATCCCCCTCATAGCATATCTATCCCGTTTCGATGTGCGACCGTGTTGCCACTCACCTAGGCTATGGGATAGCGCAACTTAAGAGTCTTGTTAGGCGGCCCACACCCCTACCGAGTCACGGTCCAACCCCTCGAGAGTCCAGTCGTGTCAGTCAACTCGTCCGGTCACGTCCAGAGTCGAGTCTGTCGGTAGGCCTCTCTCTTCAAATTCCACTTTGAAACTTGCAAATCTAGCCATTCGAAAAAAGATCCTTTTCGACAAGGTCAAATTTCGGTCTATTTAAACTGCAAATTACTTTCCTAATCTTTGTTAGGAGTAAAAAATCTCAAAGTTTCCAAAATTCAAAAATCTCAAGATTTCAAATTTCAAAATTTCAAAAAAATCATTTTCCCCCAGCGCGAGTCATTTTGCTACCTACGTGTTGCATGCATTTTATGTGACTTATACAGGTACGACTCAAACAGGGACGTGCAACCCACTATACCTCCCCAGCGGAAGCCAACGGTGGTATCTAACGGGATGGGCCTACACACAGGCGCACCCAGGACTTACGCGACAAGTCCAAATTCCCCACGGAGGTACTGTCATCAAGCGCAGGTATGATTTCTGTCTTTTGGCTGGCGAGCCCTTCACGCAAGTCTAATGGACTATAAACGACCCGGCCGGAAGTCCGCCAGGTTTCAATCCTCGATTGGCCTGGAGGATACTCTGACTTTCGCCCTGTCCAAGCCTCAGTCAGAGTGGGGGCTCTGTAGACACCCGCATTTTGACTGCCAGGTGTCTATGGCAGTTTCCCAAAAAACACCCGATGATGATCGGACGCTAACATGCTTCTATGCGCTCGGATACGGGCTCAAATCCATTAATCGTTGGCTAACGCACTTACGGAGTACAAATATCACAAAACCAACCTCAAATCCAGGCCCAGCGGACCATTTCGAGTCAAACAAGACTAATTCGGGCCAAAACCGACACCGGAATTAAAACCGACTTTTCATGATTGGGTCGACCCCGGTCAAAGTCGTTTTCGAGACACACAAAAACAACCCATCAATCATCAAAAGTCCAAGTCAAACACAAAACCCATCAAACACTCAAAGTCAAGGTCCAAAACAATGGACCCGTGCACCCGACTGGGCCACTCGATCGAGTGACCCACCCACTCGATCGAGTGGGCTTGTTTTGAGCCCGGCGGCAGGCTTCACGGGCCACTCGACCGAGTTGGCCTCCTACTCGGTCGAGTAACCCTAAACCGGTGCCCTAGCCATGCCTATATAAGCAACCCCCATATAACACATCTCACACATCTACAACTTTCACAACCTCAAAAACCCTAGTACACCCTAGTACACTCTAGGACATCTACACATCACAAAAAAACCCTAAACCTAGTTTTAGGAATTCAACCCGAGCCACCACAACTTAGCCTCCATACACCTCGAAGACTCCCGTGCCATAGCCACGTTTACGAGCCTTAATCCGAGACAGAAACATGTAGGTTGAGGGTGACAAACCTTCTTCTTTCTCTTCTCTTTTCTTCGTCTTTCTATTATTATTATTATTATTATTACGTATTATTATTAATATTACGGTTATTTTTATTATTTATCTTATCGCGCATTCATCTTTTTTTTTCGAGTAATTATTTCATAAGAGTCGAAACCCGTTGACACGGATCCGACATCACAATCCCTAGGGATTTATTTCGATGTCGGAAAAGTCGAGGGAATCAAGTTTTTTTATTATTCAAGTAAAGCGTCGATTTTAGATTCGATACCAATTCCATAATTGGATATCGAATCTAACAATCAAGTCATATGAATTAATTAACGTGATTTATTCATATCACGATAATTAATTCAAAGCGACTAAAATTAATCCATCTTTTTTATTTTTCACTCTAAATATCCCATATGGATTGAATAATCGAACATGGGATAGGATGAGTATTCAATTTTAGAATCGGGTATAAATTCAACAATATTTATATTCGGTTCAGCAAAATTCGCGATTTATAAAACCAAGTCGAACATAAATTATGCAATATTTATGTCCGATTCGGTAAAACCGTCAAATTATCATAAACCAAAAGCAATTTCAAAATCAGTAATTAAATTGCAAACGAATAAAGTTCGTACAGGTGCCACTCGACCGAGTGCCTTAGTCACTCGATCGAGTGACACCCTAAAATCGAGTCAGAAAGCTAATTATGACACCCACTCGATCGAGTCTCACAGTGACTCGGTCGAGTGGCCATGTACTCGACCGAGTTAGTCAATAACTCGGCCGAGTACGGTCTGTACCACGAAACAGAAACATCTTTTCAGAGCCTACTCGATCGAGTCTGTCGACTACTCGATCGAATGGCCCCGTAACGACTCAAACACGAGTCGCACATTATCCTATTTTTCAAACTCGATAGTATTTTACGACTTAGGTCAACACGTGCATAATTAATCACGTGTATACTATCTTTTCAAATCATGCATCCTCATATTTGCATCTTTTCAATTCAATTCAATATTTGCAAACCGTTATTATTCGTTATATTATTATATCATTACTAACGCGTTTGTTGTTTCTCTTGTTAATTTAATTTTGTTCGTTTATTGTACTAAATGAACCCGCATGCTAAAATACAACTTTGACGTTAATCTTAGCTGCATTAAATTGACTTAGAAACCCTCTTCAAATTCAATTCACATGTTTAGGGAAAATACTCTTTGCATATCATTTTCCCGTTTTACTAGCGCGCGTATTGTAAGTCATTCGAATTCTTAGTAGAGGCCGCTAATGTGCGGGCGGGGTTGGGTGTCCTTCGTGGGCTTCCCAACACGTACCCTCACCCCTTACTCAGAACCTCGGTTTCCGGATGCCCGAAACCGTTGGCGCACGAGAGTCATTCAATATACGATTAACCGCTCAAGTCGGCATCTATATCGATATGCAAAGGGACGAGCCCAATAAACTCTGACATCGGAAATGGGCCGTATTTTGTATACGGCCCACTACGACATAGAGTGGGCTCGAACGGTTCCGAATAACCATAAAATTCGGTGGCGACTCCACATAGACCTAAATTTCAATTCGATCCATTCTCATATGGAGATTCATTCGCCTACCCAAACCCGCGCGTGGCCGCGTCGGGGTGGACCTATGTCATGTCCACAGACATTTTCCCCATATTTTGGACCGACAAAGATTCTTGTCACAATTTTACTACGTTTTATTAATATGTTTCATTCTATCATGTTAAACCGTAAACGTAAGATTATTTTCTTTTCATTAAATTGATGCATTATTATTCAAACTCTTCATACACCTTCTTCCTTTATTTTGGCTGGCACTTTTGACTCACTTTCACCTTGTTTTTATCAAAAAATTCATTGTCATTAAGCTTGCATAAACCATCCATTTTCTACCATTCATTTTTACATTTAAACAAAAAAATCCTCTCTTTCTTCTTCATTTTGGCCATGACACCAGCAGCCTCTCAAGGCTTACTCTTGCTTCAAATCGAGTCTTAATTGTCTCATTTTCATCGTCAAATTAATCTTTAATCTGTTCCTTCCGTTAAGGTAATAATCGATGTTGTTTCTAATTGTTATTCACCTTGATTTTTCCTAGTTTTCTTATGGTATTTTTTTTCTACCATACTTTTCGTGTGTTAAGGATTTGTGGACGATCTCGAAGCCGACGAATATATTATCGTTTCCGTTTTGGACTTGAGGTAACGTTAATGTTACCCGGTATTTCATGATTTTGATTGTGTATTTGCATGTATATATTTTTATGTTTTATTTTGGCAATATATGTATGTCATAAAATCTGGAAAAATTTTAAAAGTTGAAAATTTGCATGTTTCGGTATTTTTATCGCTTTTACGAGATTAACAATTAAATCGTCATATTAATTTGTAAAATCGTAATATTCGGCCTAAACATGTAATATATGTTTATATTCTATAAAAATGTTGTTTTTGATGATTTTTAATAATTTAGTATATTTTTGATATTTTAGTTATCGATTATTGAATTATTACCGTTTACGGAAAAAAACGATTAAAAGTCGATTTTTAGTTCTAGTACTTAAACATTTTATTTTAATCTTATTTTTGACGTGGTAAAACTTTTTGATGAAATAGAATTTTATGATTTGTTTCGTAATTTTTCAAAATTGTTAAGAGGATGAATTAATTAGTCACTTTAAATCATCGTTTATCGTTAAAACCGTGTTTGTCGTTTAAATTCTCGATTTCTGGTCTTTGGTTTAAATCAGGAAAAAATTATGATTCTGATGATTTCATAATAAAATGTAATTTTATGATTTTTAGTGCTTTAATAAAATTTTAGGACGATAAGTTTTATTAATGGAATCGTTTATTGTGAAAACGAGTTTTAAATGACGGTTTTATTGGAATTTGGTAAATCTGGAACTTTGGAAAATCTGGAAAATTAGTATATTCTGTAAAATAATGATTTTTATGTTTAATAATAATTTTTGAACATTAATACTTAAATCGTTTGTAATTACTATTTTTATTAATCGTTATTGTCGAGATTAGACGATTAACGAAAAACGCTTTAAAAACCGAGTTTTAGGATTCTGGAATTTTTTTTCTGGACAGAATGTCCATAAATATATTTTCGCTATTTTACGTAATTTTTGAACTATTTATTAAAGTTCTTAATTAATAAGTATTGATTTTTGGACAAATTGAGATTTATCGTTAAAATGCTTCGTCTTACCTAAAAGAATTATTTTTCCAGCTATTTTAAAATATTTAAATCTAAAACTTTAAGAGTTAAATCATCCCTTAACATATTCTATATATATTCAATGGTTTAATTAAATAAAAGACGTTAAAGTATTTAATTTGGCATTTGCCGTAAAATCCTATTTATATTTGTATTGTCGAAACTATAAATAATTAGAGAATTTTAGTTTTGTAAATTTTGGAAACACCCTAATTATTAGTATTTAAAATGTTTAAGACATTTTTAATCATTTTATAAACACTCGTATGATGTTTCAATAATTTCATAAACCTAAATGTTCTCACTTTATCAATTAATATCGTTAAGGCCGAAAGTATTAGTTTTATAAATCTATATCGTTTACTAAAAATGTTGTATTAGTATAAATTAATATTTTCGCTATTTTGATATGATGCTATTTTTAGTAAAATTTCCTAAAATAGAAGTTTCCTAAAATAGAAAGTTTCTTCTTTTGGAAAGTGGTCCTTTTTCCTTTTGTTCTATTATTATTTATAATGATTATATCTTTTGAATATCGATAATGGCTTTGTTTTGGAGTTATGGAATAAGGATAAATGTGGGGTTAGAGTAATACAGTCTGGGAAGTACGTTTTTGCCATCAACTATAAAGCCGGTGTGCCCATTTGGGGCACATTTGGTCGTTGAACTGGGCGTAGTTTCGCCCAGGAGAGTGTGCATTGTGCCTTTAAGGTAGATATCGCATCGTGTTAGTCGCCGTCAGTTGAACTGGATATATTTGGTATCCAAGAGGGGTGCATACTACTTAAACCAGGTCCTCGCTGCACGCAGTCCTGTTATAGTTGAGTTGCCTAGTAAGAGACTGGATTCTGTTATGAGTTAATTCTACAGTTCTCGAAGCTAGTTTCCAGTATTATTCCTAGTGAAAGTCTAGCCTTGTGCACACTAACCGAATATCCATAACGCCATTTTGAATATTTTATTTATTATCGATATAAATTGGTTTGCAGGTTGGCAAATATTTTTATGTTTCTTCGGAAACCTTTTTTATTATTTTGTTTTACGCTAAAGCTTATTTTAATATGATGTTTTACTGTTTTCCTTTTTACTATTTTTCTATAATAGTAATTATAGTTTTAAAATCATGTTATACGGCTGGGAGAACGTTGGCGTTGCTCCCCACTGATTGTGGTTGTTATGTTTTAACATGGCAGGTATACGTGTTCCGGGTGTGGGCTAGCGAGCAGTGTGGATCCTGCTTATTTATTTTTATAATTATGTCCTATGGATTGTTCAAACCTCTTTTGTGGATTGTTTTAAATTTTGGCCAATTTATTTAAGGCCTATTGTTTGACTTTACCATTTTAATTTTACTAAGACATAGTTACAGTGTGTTTTAATCCCGACTCTACAGTGTTTCCGCCACTGTATCGTGTTAGATTTTCTAGGGGATTACGTTTCCTCTGGATACTCCTCAATTATCGAAGCTGAGACGTCACGCTACAATGCCAAGTAGGCTCAATGATGTGAATTTTGTTGAAAAAGACAAGGTCCTTACTAGTGGTAAGTTAAGTGCCTACAAATTCTTTAGTACTTTATTAGTTTAAATAAATCAGATAAATACACCAAAATGGTTATTCGATTCGTTTTTTGCTCGACTATTATCTATATATATAGTATATTTTTCCCAAAAATTCAAGTTTACATTGAGGTTTACTTTCAATTATGTACGTATGTTTTGTTTTGTGTTTATATGGGGTTCAATGATTTTCATTGTTGCTGAAAGTTCCAGCTCAAGATGGGTCTTTTCCTGTGGATACTCATCAATTATCGAAGTCGAAATGTCTCACTACGATGCCAACGAGTGGGACCGATGATGGGAAATTTTTTGAAAAAGACGAGGTCCTTACTAGTGGTAAGTTAACCACCTACAAATTCGTTTGTACTTCATTAGTTTAAATAAATCAAATAAATACACCAGAATGGTTATTCGATTCGTATTTTGGTCGACTATGATCTTTATATAGACATAGTATATTTTTCCCGACGATTGAAGTTTACATTGAGGTTTACTTTCAATTATGTACGTATGTTTTGTTTTGTGTTTATATGGGGTTTAATGACTTTCATTGTCGCTGAAAGTTCTAGCTCAAGATGTGCCTTTTCCTATGGATACTCCTCAATTATCGAAGCCGAGATGTCTCACTACAATGCTAACGAGTGGGACCGATGACGTGATTTTTTTTGAAAAAGACGATGTCCTTACTCATGGTAAGTTAACCACCTAAAAAATTTTTAGTACTTAGATAGTTTATATAAATCAAATACTCCAAAACAGGCATTTGATTTGTATTTTGCTTCACTATGTCTTATATAGTTTATTTTCCTCGATGATTTCAGCTATACGTTTTGGTTTACAGTCAATTATGTAAGTATATTGTGTTGTGTGTTTATATGAGCTGTTATGGCTACCATTTGTTTCTGAAAATTTCAGCTCAAGAAATGCCTTTTATGGTGGAAAACGGTGGCGAGTACATATCAGATACTCCTCAATTATTGAAGCCAAGACGTCGCACTATGATGCCAAGTAGGCCCGATGATATGAATTTTGTTGAAAAAGAAGAGGTCCGTACTAGTGGTAAGTTAACTAACTATAATTTTCAATACTCCATTAGTTTATGTACATCAAATACTCTAGAACGGTGATTTGATTCGTGTATTTATGATGGTATATTTTTCCCGATGATTTTAGCTTCACATTGAGGTTTACTATCAATTATGTACACATGTTGTGTTTTGTGTTTTATGGAGTTTAACGGCTGCTATTTGTTGCGGAAAGTTTCAGCTCAAGAAGGGTTTTTTCCTGTGGAAAATGGTGGCCAAAATATGTTAGATACTCCTAAATTATTCAAGCCGAGACGTCGCACTTTGATTCCTAACTGGCCTGATGATGTAAAATTTGAGGAGAAAGACGAGGTTCTAACTGTTGGTAAGCTTCTTGAACCCTTTGTTATGTGTCGTCCGTCATCCATTAACGCTCCTAACTCATCTAGCTACAACTTGCATCTTCACTTGTTCATGTGTGCTGCTTATTTAGTTTACATAATGCTTGATCATGTATTCCATTGTTGTTCTCTAATGACATTGATGTTGAGAACTACTCCTAATTTCCAGCTCTATTTTGTTGATCAAATTAGACAGCAAAGGAAACTATAAAAATGTCAAAGATGCAATTCAACCCCATCATGTTTGGCTTCTGAAAGGCATAAAGTACTTTGTGAGCTTCAGTGAGTTCTATCATCCACTCAGAAAAGGAGGACATATTCTCATTAGATTTATTGGGGATGTTGTGAAAAAGAAAAAATATTGTCCAATTAGAGAAACAAATTGGCGTCATGTCAATGAACAATACAAAGTTGACATCATTGAGCTTATCCGAGTAAGTCTATATCACAATAAAATGATTTTAATTTATTTACGATGACTATATATGTTATTTTAAATTAGTACTTTTTCTTGTTTCTTTTAAGGATCATTTTATTATTCCCGAAGGATATAACTATGATCAAGGAATTCTCAAGCGAGCGGGGAGAAGTCTGAGACAATATAGACATATGCTAAAGAAGTCTTATTTCAAACCTTCACTAAAGACAAAAGCGCAAATATATGAAAATGTACCTGATGGTCATACTCGTGACAGCTGGTTACATTTGGTCGATTATTGGTATTCTGAGGCGGGACAGGTATACATTTCTTGTTTCGTGCCTATGATGTTGTTAAAAAGATTACGTAAGAAAGCATCCATTATTTAGCCTGAATAAGGACTAACCTTTCTTACAAAAAATATTTTCTTATAACAATTGTTGTGTTGTAGAAATTCTCGAAATGTGGAAAAGAAGCACGTGGAGATCAAAATTATGTTCATACAAGTGGAGCTAAAAGTTATGCAAATATTCGAGCTGATTTGGTATAAGTTTGTCTATTTTTTTCTATAATATTTTCTCAATAGTCTAAAGTTAAAATGTTTACTATATATTAAGGCTGAAATAACTTCATTGGTCCTACACTTCAGGAAGAAAAAAATAATAGAGAGCCTACTGCTTTGGAAATGTTCAAACATACTCATCTAAAGAAAGACGGAACGTATGTGAAGGATACTTGTGCCGAAGATTTTGTGGTAATCAAATTTTCACCAACCAAACTTTCGTCTATAGTAAATCCACTAATGAAGTTATTTATTTTAAATGTTAATATTATTCTCTTTTTTGTAAAGGATGATGTCCATGCCAATGTTGATAACGTATTATTGACAAATCCATCAAATACCAAGGCTCGTGAACAAATTGAGAATGGAGCTTTCACTAAGTTAATGTATGGAGGAGAAATACCTAAACGTCCTGTCGGTTATGGATACTGTGTGAAACAAAGTGACGTGTTTGGGATACGTAGTAGGATGTTAAGGAAAGAGGAATTCAATCGTGGAAATATGGAGGAAGTTGTGGCTAATCTAGCTGAGAAAAATGAAGAGTTGATGAAGACAAATGAACAATTGATGAAGCAAAATGAAAAGCTAGAGGTTACATGTAACGAGAATAATGATTTGATGAAAAAAATGACAACACAGTTCAGTCCCATTCTTGATGTTCTAAGTAGTGGGATGGCACCAAGTGGATTTTTAGATTTAGCAAAATCTATTATAGATATGTCGAATCCACAGGTAAATTCTCGATTTCTTTATTTCATTGATATTAAATTTTCATTGTACAAGGGATAAGGTAGTATTGGACTAGACTTAAGAGTCTAGAATGATTCTTGTTGTGCAATAAAACTATGTTACATGGAAGACTTCATAAATCATCCTTCTTGTCTCATCTTCTTCTATCGTTTGATAATCTGATAACAAATAAATTGACCAAAGTGCTTGTTATTTATGATGCATGTATAATCGATTGATAATTGTCTAAAATGCTTGGTTATTTTATTAGTATAAAACTCCATGTTGGTACGTTGGTAGCGGTGCAAACTTAACCGAAGCCATTATTATTGTATAGCTAGTGAGTTGTTATAAGGAACAAGCGCATCATTTTTTGTTATGTAATTATAAGAGTAGGTAAATGTTTGATTTCAGATACGTTTCAGTTATGTCACTTATTAATTGTTGTTTGCCTTTTTTTATAGGTTTCAAACACTACAACTAGTGAAGATTCGCCAAAAGGAAGATTGGAGAACACATATGTCCACCATAAATATCATAGCTAGGTTTCCACGGATATTTTATCAATCAACAACATTTGTTTTAATTTTTATATTTGTTCTTAGAGTTAAGGAGGACATAATTAATATAGTTTAAATTTCATAAGTAATTTAATGCACATATATTGATATTATGTTTTACTTGAATAGTTATTACATTATTGAAAGTTTTGGTTTATTTATCAAATTCCTACGTTATTTTGATTTTGTACGTATGTATATCGTAAATTGATTAATAATACGGTCGAATATATTAATTCTGCATCCTGTGACGCTTATTGATGCCAATTTTTGTAGTATAAACTCGTTAGTGGATTTTTTTTCTATGCATTTGTGACGCTTATTAATGTCATTTTTTAGTGTACCCCTTAAGTGAAATTTTTTTCTACGCTTTTCATCATCACAATGTGCTTATATAGAATTCCAAAGATAATGCTCATATATGAATTTGACGGTAAATGGTGTCACAAAATAATGGCATGACGATTTAGTTTGTCAATTATTTTGTTGCCGAAAAGCGTCATAAGTAATTTTGACGCTTAAGTGTGTTGATATAAGCGACGCAAAAGGGTGTCACAAATTTGTGACGACAAGAATTTTGACGCTCTTACAGAGCGCCAAAAAATAAAATTGTGATGCTTTTTTGTGTCGATAATTACCCATAAAAGTGTTGTAAAAATAGGGGATTTCTAGTAGTGACATCGTCGTTACCTTCAATCCAAATCCGACTCTACGATAAATTCGTTGGCTTCTGGGTCCTCCAAGAATTCTACATCACACGACATGCATGGTACAAAAATACCATGACGAAACATAAAGAATAAAGGTAAATAGCGATCGAAAAGTACATCGATTATTACCTTAACGAAGGGAATGGAATAACGATTAATTAGGAGATGAAAATGAGACGATCAAGACTCAATTTGAGACTAAATATGCCTGGGAAATAGGGCCAAAACTCACGGCCAACAAGGAGAAGATGGAGAGAAATTTTTGTTCAATGTGGTTGAATAAAAATGAATAAAAGAAATAATGAAAGAAGAGAATGAATATGGACTTAAGAATGACAAAAACTATGTTAAGCCCCCTTAAGTGAATCGGCCAACATCAATAAGGAGGGAGTGTGAAGAGTCTTGCAATAAGTCCAAAAAGATTGTAGAAAAATAAAATATCTAAGGTATTAATCAAATTATAAAACCAAGTGTTAAAAAAATGTGAAAATGTGTGACCAAAGGTGTCACGGTCCAAAAAGGAGTCAAAAGTGTTTCGTAAAATTATTAAAAGCATTTCAAAGCAATTTGAGTAAACCTCGCGTTAGAAAATATTTATTTACGAAACTTCGTAATAAAATCATGAAAGGCTAAATTTTCATAAGTAAAAACATTTCTTAGTTGGAAATATTATATAAATATGTTCGGACATTTCTAGAAAAGATAAATAAGTCAAACCGGGACTCAAAACATTGGTTAGTTGAAAAGTATAATTCCTAGAATTTCTAATGCAAAACAGTGGCGGAATCACTGTTGATGGAATTGAAACACATTGATGTCTAATAGATTATTGTATGATCAAAAGGTAAATCTGAAACAAATGGCACTTTTCCTAAAAAGGGCGAAAATAAAACTTTCAAAATTCGGTAAAACAATCCATAAAACGAAACAACATTAATAATAATATAAATGAGTAGGATCATGACTACTCTCTAGCTTAAACCCGATCCCGCAAAACAGATAACCTGTCATGTTATACATAACAGCCACAATTCAGTGGGGAGCAACTCAGAGAGTTCTCCCAACCATATTACCTAATATATATGCAATAGAAGCATAATATAAGAAAATAGATTAAAACTCAAAACATTATGTATATCAAAATAGATTCAAAACCAAAAGACAATTCAGCAGCCTGACGACGTCAAAACGAATAATGGAATATAAAATCGATGATCAGTACAGCTTTTACGACTAGAGATATGTCAAACAACACAACTTAGTGCCCACGAAGCAACCCCTAAGCCTCACTGGTTAAGGAACTCAGTGCCCACGAAGCGACTCCTAAGCCCTCTCACCAGACAACTCAAACTATAATAGGACTGCATTTAGCGAGGTCCTAGCCTAAGTACCTGCGTATGACTCCTGAGCATAAATGATACCCAGTTCGACAATTAATGTATCCCTGACGCAAATACACTGACCATATAGCTGATGATAACAACCAACATATCCTAGGCTTATATACTGTACATTCTCATTTCCAACATTATTCCATATTCAAACCAATAAATATTTTATCCGAAGATATCTTAAATATTCCCAAAATAGTAATCTTCAAAATATAGAAACTTTCTTCAAATATTAACTTTCCAAAATAGGTGTTCTTATAATTAGATATCGTTTAATATATGAGTTATATAAAATATTTAATATTAGGCCTTGAGACATAACTAATATATTTATTAGATAAATGTATAATTAATGATTAAAAGTCAAGGAAAGTAAAAATCATAATTATTTCTAAAAAGTTTGGAGTAGAGGTGGCACTTCGGGCCGGGCCGCCGACGCCGGCCCGATCCGGCACGAACCCAGGCACGACCGGCCCGGCACGAGGGCAAAATCGGGCCTGGCAGGGGCACGGCCCGCCGGGCCTCGGGTCGGGCTGCGGCGAAGAGGTGACTGAAAAACCCGTGCCAGGCACGGGCACGATCGGGCCCGATCCGACACGGCCCGCTGACAGCCCGCTGACAGGCACGCGGGCTGGCCCGACCAGGCACGGCGGGCCCGAGGCACGGCCCGGCCCGGCACGCCTCAACGGTCCCCTGCTGCTGCCTTTGATGAGTGTTGGCGTGCTACTGGCTGCTGCAGTGCTGCTACTCTGCTGTCTTTACTGTTATTCCCCTTCCCAAGTTCTCATTTCTCATTTTCCCAAGGACCCAACAGTCACCTGTCCAACCTCTATCCTCATTCCCCAAAACAACTCAACGTCTCTTTTACTTATTTGAGTTATTTCCTCTATTTTTTTCATTTCTTTTCCTATAAAAACCCACTTTCATCCATCTTCATTTCACAAATCATTCTTATAATCATTCTTATTAATCTTTTAAAATCTCAATACTTTATAAGCCTACATTTCTATATTCTAAAAAATATATATATATAATATAATATAAGTTATTAAAAGTAGATCGAGGCACGACCCGAAAACCGGCACGAAAATCGAAGCACGGGCACGAGCACGAAAATAGAACGACGGGCCGGGCACGACCCGGCACGAGACCCGGCCCGAGCACGGCACGACTGGGCCCGTGCCTTGGGCCGTGCCTCGACGGCAAGGTTGGCTGGAGCTCCGTGCCGGGCACGGCACGAGCCCGGGTCTAGGCACGACCGGGCCGGCCCACCTAGGCACGAAGCCCGCCGGGCACGACACGAAGCCCGGCCCGGCACGACTAAGTGCCACCTCTAGGTTGGAGTTTAAGTAATTAAAAGTAATAAATTATAAGTTTACAGATTTTTCAGAATTTCAATGTCTTAATATCAAATTCATAATTAAATCATTAAAAATAAAAACGACATAAGATCAGTGAGGTTGAAACTTTTAGAAGCTTAACTACAATTTTTGTTTCTGGATAAAATCTAAATTCTTAACGTAACAGGGGTTTCTATTCGTTATTTTATAAACTGACAAAATCCGACACCCGATCGTATTTTCTTAATAAAACTTGTTTAAAAGATTATTTTGAAACAAATCCAAATGGAACATTAACTAGACCCTTTAAAGTTAATGTACGTAATTTACCGAAATTAAAATCAAAGTTTATCGTAGGTTTTAAATTAGGTTTTACAAAAACTGACAGATTCGCGAACTAATCCGTCACAGTTTTATAAACGATTTATTGTGACGAAACTACTTGGAATTAATTTACGAAATTTAACAGACGTATAGTAGACTTAAAATAAACAGTAGTCTCATTTCAAAACTTTCGAATTAAATAGGAGTAATAAATCGTACAAAAACACTAGTTGTTTCTGAAACACATTGTAATTATGTTAAAAGCAATTTCAAAATCTAAAATCTAAAAAAACCCTACGTGCTCTAGAGATTTCCGGTGTGTGAAGAGAATTCCGGGGAACGTTTGACTAGGGCTGAGCGTGGCAGCGAATAAGTTGTCCTGCGTTTCGTCTTCAATCATCTCGATGAGACAGAAGACTCGAGCGGTGCTGAAGGGACCGAAACCAATGAAACCAGTTACACGCAAATCGAAGGAGGACATACTACGTAAGGCAATGAAAATCACGAATCTGAATGATCAATCGGCACCTAATTTGAATGCAATTCTGGGAATGGTGTACGCGTCCGACAGTGAAGAGGACGACACGACTGAATTTTTCCCTGAGACTGTCGAGGATGTGGAGATGAATGGGGGTGGCTGGAAACAGAGGTCCGGGAAAAAAAACAATTGATATGGACGAGGAAGAATAATTACTACGATTCTCTGATGAAGATGTTGATGATGAAATTGAATACTGGAGTAATGCGGTTTACTGTTTCATTATGGGTGCTAATCCCCCGTGGGAGGTCGTAGAGGGGTTTGTTAGGAGGATATGGAAGGAACACGGAATTGACAAAATCTCGTTCCTTCCAAATGAGATTTTCATAGTTCGGTTCAAGGAGAACAATGCTAAGGTAAAAATTCTTGATCATGGTTGTTTCATGTTTGACAATAAACCTTTAATTGTTAAAGAGTGGACTCCTGATGCTAAGCTAGATAAATAAGATGTGATTGAAGTACCGATTTGGATTCAGTTACATGAATTACCTCTAAAATTTTGAGGTAGATGGCTGCCCAGGATTGCTTCCTTAGTTGTTCCGTATGTTAAGTCTGACTTAGCTACGGAAGAACGTACTAGATTGGGATATGCTAGAGTCATGGTGTTGGCTAAGGTGGGTAACAAATTCAAGAACTCTATCAAATTCATGGATGAGAGGGAGAATTTGGTGGAAATCCCTATTAAGTATATGAGTGGAAACTGGTGTCATGTTCCAAATGCGGGGGTTATGGACATGAGGTCGCTGATTGCAAGAAAGACAAGCTAAGGAAAGCGAGGCAAGAAGCTAAGGTTAAACAGGATGGTAATGGGGCTGTGGTTCGGCAAGTGAACACGATGAACACACAGCAGCATAAGAAGACGGTTCAGGCTGGTCCACGACCACTCGCGGTGATGGCGAAGGCTGGGCCTTCGGGCAAGGACTTGAGGATTAGGACATAAGGGAAAAATGGGGTGTCCTTTGTTGAAATAGTGGAGGGTTCTCCTAAACATGGGAAGGTCAATGAAATGGAAGGGGTGGGGATGGAACTTGTGATCCATGGAAATACATAATATAGGGTGTTGGAATGTACGCGGCATGTGTAATATAAATTAGCAGCGTGCAATTAGTGATTTTATTCGGAAGCAACAATTAGATGTGTGTGGTTTGTTAGAAACCAAAATAAAGAATAAATCGTATGCCAAAGTTCATCAGAACATGTTCTATGAATGAAGTATAACTACAAATAGTCATTGTCATGATGGGGGTCACGTTTGGCTTCTTTGGAAGCATGCTAGAGTTAGTTTGACGATCCTGGAATATAGCAAGCAAAGTATTCATGTTAAGGTGTCCACTAATTTGGGTAAGGATTATTTTCTCACTTTTGTGTATGCTTTTAATTCCTTGTCTGAGCAAACCGAACTGTGGCGGAGACTTGAATCTTATGCTTTGAGAGGTCCCTAGATCATTAAGGGGGATTTTAATTGTGTTCTTGATGCTCGAGAGCGCCTTGGGGGAGTGTCTTCTTATGAAGAGATGAGTAAGTTTTGAGATTGCATATCTAATTGCGATGTGAGTGATATTAAGGCTTGTGGGTCTTGGTTCACGTGGAATAATAAGCACAAGGTAGCGGAAACAAGAGTGATTAGTCGCATTGACCGGTGTTTGGTTACGACGATTTCATGAGGCTATATCCGGATGGGTTTGTAAACTTTATGCCGGAAGGGACGTTCGATCATTGCCCGTGTATTGTGCAGTTGAGGCAACCTCCTTCTAGAAAGAATCGATAGTTCAAATACATGAACATGTGGAGCAAGGCCCCGGATTTTGGTATGTGTGTAGCGAATTGGTGGGGTGAGACGATCAATGGGACTCCCATGTATCGTGTTGTGATGCGCCTAAAGAGCCTAAAGAAGCCGTTGAAAGAGCTTAATGCATGTTGTTTTACGGATAGCGAGAACAAATGTCTCCAGGCCGAGATGAAGCTGCTTGACATCCAAACTAGGCTTTGGCTGGATAAGTCTTTGAGTATGATCCGAGAAGAGGCTACGCTGAACGATGAGGTCCGTGTTTTACAGGCAGCTCGCGCGGAATTTTGGTCCCAGAAATCGAAGCAGAAATGGATCAAGGAAGGAGATGTGAACTCGGCTTATTTTCATGGGTTGATAAGGGCTCGAAGGGCCCATAATGTTATCACTAGCATTTGTGATGCGGATGGGCTGGAATGCACGGACAAGCCGGCCATCGAGGATGCCTTCTTAAGGTATTACATGTCTCTGTTAGGTGAATCGTGTAATGTCGAACCTATCAATGTAGGTTTAATTCGAAGAGGGAAGATTTGCACTAACGAGCACAAAGCGGGGTTGAACGCAAGAGTTACTGAGGAGGAAATTAAACGGGCTCTTTTCAGTATTCCTCGAGATAAAGCACCAGGCCGGATGGGTTCTCAAGTCAATTCTATATTGATGCTTGGGAGATCGTCGGAAAAGACATTGTGACCGCTATACAGGATTTCTTCACGACAGGTAAAATGCTGAAACAGATAAATTGTGCTAACATCACTTTAATTCCTAAGGTGAATAGGCCGAATAGCGTGAAAGAATTCCATCCTATTACATGTTGCAATGTCTTATATAAGTGTATTGCTAAAATTATTTGTATGAGGCTTGCGCGGGTGTTGCCTGATATAATATCTCTGAATCAGGAGGTTTTATTGAGGGAAGGAGTATAGTGGAGAATGTGCTGATTTGTCAGGATTTGGTGAAAATGTACAAGAGAAGTCATATCTCGCCACAGTGTTTATTTAAGGTCGATATTCACAAGGCCTATGATAGCGTGGAATGGTGCTTTTTAGATCAAATGCTTAGTGCTTTGGACTTCCCTATCCATTTTCGCGACATTATTATGGAATATGTCACTTCGGTCTCTAACTCGCTTTGTGCAAATGGAGATAATTTTGGCTTCTTCAAAGGGAAAGGGGGTTGAGACAAGGAGATCCTATGTCGCCTTTGTTGTTCACAATTTGCATGGAGTATTTTTCCCGAATTCTGAGTCACGGCAATTTGGAGAGGAAATTTAAGTTTCACCCTAGGTGTGCTCCGATGAAACTATCCCATTTACTGTTTGCTGATGATTTACTCCTGTTTTGTAAGGGTGAGACTGAATCGATGGAATGCTTGTGGCGGGCCTTTGCCAAGTTTAGCAGAGCTTCTGGGCTGACTATTAGTGTGGGTAAATCTCATGCTTATTTTGCAGGAGTTGATGATGACAGGAAGGCTGCAATTTTGCAACTTTCAGGCTGTGTTGAAGGTACTTTGCCGTTTCGCTATCTTGGACTGCCTATCCAAAATACGCGAATAGGTAAAGGTGATTGTGAAAAATTGCTAGCCCGTATTGTATCGAGAATATCTAGTATTGGGGCCAGGAAATTGTCTTATGCAGGTAGGTTGACCCTGGTGCAGTCTGTTTTATCTCAGCTGCATAACTACTGGGCTATGGTGTTCGTTATCCCAAAATATTTAATGGCTAGAATTGGCTCTTTATGTCGCAATTTCCTATGGGATGTTGGTATAGACGGTACTAACAGAGCTTTAGTAAGTTGGGAAAAAATATGCTACCCCAAAGATGAAGGCGGGCTCGGTATCAGAGACTTGGCTATTTGGAATGAGGCGGCTGTTGCAAAACTGGCCTCGTGGATTTTTGATCAGCCTGACCGGTTGTGGGTCAGGTGGGTCAGTTGTGTTTATCTGAAGGGGCCTGATTGGGGTGAATATCAGCCTAATACTGATGTCACCTGGGCGTGGAAGAAGGTTTGTCAGGCTAAAGATAAAATCAAGCATATGTTTGTGAATGGCTTGTGGCATGGGAATCTCCGTGTATATTCAATTTCGAGAGTTTACGAGGAACTTCGAAGTCATAATCCTCGAGTCCCGTGGGCTAGGTTGGCTTGGAGTGGGTGGAGCATACCTAGACACAGCTTTATTGCTTGGCTGCCTTTTAGGGGGGCTCTAAACACTAGGACAAAATTATTGAGGTTCGGGATAGCGGAGTCTGATCGCGGTTTCATTTGTGAGTCTCATGAGGAGACATTGGACCTGTTAGGCGGATGGGTGAAGAAACACATTCCACGGAGTGGAGGTTTGGCGTGGGCTTGTGGTATAAGAGGAACGAAGCTTCAGTGTAATATTATTCGTACGATGATCAATGCCACAATATACCATGTGTGGAGACAGAGGAACAAGTGCATAATAGAAGGGATGATCCAACAGCCAGAATTTGTTGTCAAATTGATTCAGATGGATGTGCGGAATAGAATAATGTGTAAGATTAGATATCCTCTAAGTGCTAAAGACGCTAGATGGCTACATACCTTGATGTAGTCATATTTTTTGTACATTGATTCGATTATTTTAATATATACTTACCTTTCACCAAAAAAAAAACTTCCAATTTGGTATTTCATACTAAAAATAACGAAAATTAAGTGATAAATTATTATTTGTATGTTTTAGTCTCGGCCTTATAATAATTTAGTAGATTCGATGCCCGAAAAATTATAGCATGCAATTTGTAACATTAAAATGATAGAAACATGTGAGAAATCGATTAAAACTATTATCATAATAATATACTTCGTAGTAAAACATGTCTAATAGTAAAAATGCGATTTTTCACATTACTACAAGCAACTACGACATATATACCACGCAATACCGAGTTGTGTCATCATTGTTACCTTGTTTAGTCTTCGAGATCCGAATCCACAATGTACTCGTCCGCCTCGGAATACTCCAAATAGCCTACAAAACGATACACATATATGGTGTTACGACCATATAAAAGCTATCCTACAGACTAAGAACTACGCGAATTAAGAGTAATTGAATTACCCTGAGTTTAGAACGAAACGACGGAGGACAAGGAGTAAGAGCGGAGAACGGTTTTGAGAGAACAAGAGGATAAACTTGTTAGATCAGCAACGAGGTCACGTCTTTTGTGAAGGGTAAAAGAAAGGTAAACTAGCTTACATAGGAACAAAATGAATACTATGGATGAATGTGTATATGTGATGATATGTAGAGGAGGTGTTGTATTGTAGTTGATTATCAACCTATGCACGTACACCAAAAGAAAAGGAAGTTAAGAGTTTGTTTTCAAACCCATTTCAAAGATTACGGAATAGTTAGAGTAGGAGTAGGAGTTGCCGAGTAAGAGTAGGAGTAGTTAGCTAGTTAACACGATTAATAAAAAGAAGATAGATTAACCATGATTTATAATATTATAAAGAGTAAATGGTTTAATGTACCTTGGTTATTTTGATGTCCTTGATTGAAATTCCCTTGTTGGAACCCTTGATTGTTGTTGAATGTACCTTGGTTATTTTGCTTGAAGTTGTTGAATGGCCTTGGGTTGCCTTGATAACCTTGGTATCCTTGATTGTTGTGCCTCAAGGGAGGTGGAACATAAGGTCGGTGTTGTAGAGCTTGTTGTTGAGAGGCTTGATGGGAAGCTTGGTACATATTAGGATAAAGGGCACCTTGTTTGAACGCTTGAAAGGCATTCACTTGTTCAATACTTCCCCTACAATGCATAGGCTCATGTCCAACTATCCCACAAGTGTCACACATCCCATAATAAGGTGTATGAGGCACAATCCCAAAAGCATTAACTTCATAGATCGAGTGTTGTTGGTTGGAGGAACTAGCGCTTTGAACTTGATTGAGGTGGCTTTGGAGCTTCTTGTCAATGGTCTCCATGTGAGTTTTTAGTTGAGCCCCAAGGTCAATGCTTAGTTGTGTGATAGCATCGACCTCATGCCTACCTCCTCGATTCGTCTTCCTAGGTCTTGAGTATTGGGAATTGTAGACCGCCATCTCTTCAATTCTTGACCAAGTTTGGTCATCATCCACCTCGGTAAACCTTCCATTAGATCCCATATTGAGTATGGCCCTTGAGTCTTCATATAATCCGTTCCAAAATTGTTGAACAAGGAACCATTGTGAAAGACCATGGTGAGGGCAAGAGCGGATCAAGGCTTTGAATCTTTCCCAAGCTTCATAGAGGCTTTCTTCATCACGTTGTTGGAATCCCGTGATAGAAGCTCTCAATAAATTTGTCTTCTCCGGGGGATAGAATTGTTGGTAAAAAGCCAATGCTAGCTTCTTCCAAGTGTTAATACCAAGAGTTGCCTTGTCCAACTCCTTGAACCATTGCTTCGCCTTACCGATCAAAGAGAAAGGAAATAGTACCCACCGGATTTAGTCTTGGGTTATTCCCGGTTGTGAAATAGCATCGCAATAGTCCGAAAAGGTTTCCATGTGTAGATGAGGATCTTTGGTTGGTAACCCATTGAATTGTCTTCGCTCGACCAATTGAATAAATTGTGTCTTTGCCACAAAATTGCCGGTATATGCCTCTGGTAAAGCGGTTGGACCGGGCAAGACATCCTCCGTAAACGTTGAGTGTGAAGAGAACTTAGGCATGATTGGATATGCGGGAGAGGACGGTGTAGACGGTGTTGATGTAGAAGTAGAAGGGGAACTAGGTTGAGAAGTACCGAAAGGATTTATGAAGATCCATTCGGTATTGCCTTGAGGTTGCTCGATAAAGTCGGATCCTTGAGCTTGTTCTTCGGTGGTATTGCTAGCACTTGGTTGAGAGATTCTAACCCGGCCAATCGTCCGTTGGCGAAAGGCTCTAAAGAGTCTTTCCGGCTCTGGATTGAAGAGAAAGAATTTGCCTCCCCCCTAGGCATACACTACACACTTAGAGCAAACGTATGAACACCTAGTGCTTTATGGGCACTAGGCAACGACAATAAACAAGCACAATCGAAAGACAAAGAGAAAAGGAAGAAATAAAACTAAGGAAACAAGAAAAATCTAGAAAATATGCACAAGAGATGATAGAAGAGCACGAAGAAGGGTAACTAAGTCAAGCTATAAGCAAACTAGTCTAAACAATGCACCGTCCCCGGCAACGGCACCAAATTGATGGTGAGATTTGCCGCGTGTCCCGCCGTCAATAAAAGTCCGACTATTCCTAGTGGGTAGCCAGGGCAAGTAGGGTCGATATCCACGGGGACGGTATGATAAAGTCTAGACTAGGTCGGCCTAAAAACGAGACTAAATCACCAAACGAACACAAAGAAAGCAATAATTGGTAAACTATGGTGGTGGAAGAGGTGAGACTAGGCTAACAATGAACTAGGCTAAAACAATGCTAGAATGGAATAATTAATGATCAAACAAACTAGTAAACTAAAATTAACGATGACTAACTAAGAAGATGAAATCAAATATGAAAGGAAGTGAGGTAGGTCGGTTCATAAGTGTAGTAGGGTAATTGGGATGGTCAAGGGTGTAGGTGTCTCCTAATTGCTAGAGTCGGTCCGGGCTCTCGCTACGTAGACCAACGTCGAGGTAAGTTCGCGCTCTCGCGTCTAAGAACAACCTCAACACAACCACACAATAGACAAACAATGAGAAGATGAGCACAAGTATTGGGAGCATTGGCCACTACTACTCACACAAGCAAATCAACAAACACATAGAGTGCCCATTATGTGACTAACAACAAAAGAGTTACCTTTACCCCTAATCAAACCCTAATCACCCATAATCTACCCTTAATCCCCCTACTACCCCACAAGGAGACTACTCACTCATTATCAAGAACAAACTAACCATAATAAGAGAAAACAACATGAAAAACCAAACATCCATTATCAAGAACAAGAACAATAACAAGAACACTAAGTAAAGATTCAAACTTTATTAAATAAACAAAAACAAGAGTAGAGAAGATTATACCAACAACAAGATGAAGAAAAAGATGCAAACTTGTATAGATAAGAACCTAAATCAACTCCAAGGTTGTCAAGCTTGGATGAATCTTCAAGAACCCACCTAATACAAGATTATCTAAACTAGATTAAACTAAGATTAACTAAAGATTAACTAGAGATTAAAAGAGATTAATTAGGGTTTTGAATGCTTAAGAGAGGCCTAAAATAATCTAGGGTAAGTATGGTGCTTAAACAATACAAGGGAAGAGTATTTATAGGGTTACAACAATGAAGGGAGAGAAAAGAAACAAAAGCGGGCTTCAACAATCTCGTCCCGCCCGGGACGGATTGGTCCCGCCCGGGACGGATTGGTCCCGCCCGGGACGGAGTGATCCCGCCCGGGACGGAGCCAAAACAGAAGCTATGCTATTCGTGCACCTCATCCCGGACGGGATCAATTCCTTCCCGTCGGGGATGAGTCTTGTAGGCCTCCAATATGTTCTTTAAGGTTCCTCCTTACTTCACATGGGCTTCTCATCGACCCTAGGGTCTCGGGATCGAGTCTAAGGGGCTCAGGATCGGGTCCTCAGGTCTCGGGGTCGAATCCAAGGCATCGAGTATCGTTCCTCCGCTTCGTTGGCTCCGAAAAGTGTATGTATTGAGTCGGAATCGCTCCAACTCTTCATGAATGGTCTCGGAAACCTGAAACGAGCTAGAGGAAGCATAAGTGGCCCATAAACCGCTCCCAAGGAGCGATTCTACAAGGAAAACGGGACCAAAACACAGCAATCTAGGTACTACAAACTACACTTATCAACTCCCCCACACTTAACCCTTACTCGCCCTCGAGTAAGCACAAGCTAACTACTAAACTAGCCGAGCGTGTATTAGCGCACCCTACGCCCTTTCAACTCACGCGAGAACACCTAGAGGACAAGTGCTCCCCGCAAGGCAAGTGAGGTCTTGCGACAAAACCGTGGATGCAACCGGACACAAAAACACAAAAACAAACAAACACACAAGAGGTTGCACCCAAAAAGAAACAAATACCGCTTCCCTCTAAAAAGCGGTGAAAGAAGCACCGGTTTAGGACTCGAGGCAAGTGAAACATTCCCAAGCTAGCAATTCAAACCAAAATGGACAAAACCCTAATAGTATGACGACAAAGCAATAAAAACGTTGGTAACTTACCTAGGTCCTCCTAACATTCTAAGAACGTACTACGGGACAATCGGCGGGATGGAAAAAGGAATGAACCATGGTGTTAGTCCACACTGTAGGTAAGTGAGACCTAGCCCCCTTTAGCAATGAGCCAAGAGGGTCGTACCATGCCCAAAACCGCCCAACTAGTCCAAGTAAAAAGGTGGAAATAATTGCAAAGTGAGGGAAGACCGACCTTTGCCGCTATCATCCTTCCTAGGGACTCGGCCCTTTGGTAGGCTCTTCACGGCAAAAGTCGGAAAAAGGCTAATTTTTGTGGGGTTAGGATCTTTTGTGAGACGATTTTCTTTTGGCATTTTCTCTTTTCTTTTGCATATTTGCTTTGTGTGTTGCCATGCCATTTCTTTTTCTTCTTTTCTATTTTCTTTTTGGCTTTTTGTGCCTTTTCTTTTTCTTCAATCTTTTCTTTCTTTCTTTCTTTTTTCTTTTCTTTGCCCTTTTGGCTTGATTTGAATTGTAGGCAATTCTTTGCAACAAGAAAGGGAGATTTCAACAAATTGCAAATTATTGTGTGGATATGTGTAGGAGGTATGGGAATGGGTTAGTCGGGGGGTCGCAATTTCCCTTCAAACCCACAAAAAGGGGAGAACTTGGACTAATCAAACAATTCCGAACACGGTCACCTAAGGGACGGGACTCGGCAACCAAGGCCTTTTCACACCATGGGTGGTCAAAATGGTCAAAATGCAATCCCGTAGTAAATCCCTAGTAAGCTAGGTGGACTCAAGGTAAGAAACCAACGAAATCATTGATTTAGGGTCATTCTACTAGACTAAAGTCCAAGACTCGATTTATACTACTAGAGAGGGAAAGTAGACACTTGCACACTAGCCTCTAAACCGGGTTTTCGAAAACCATTTACACACTAGACACAAGTACACACACAAAACAAAGACACAACAAAAAAAATGAAATAAAAAGAAATACAAGATAACAAAACAAAACAAGGAGAAACAAACACATAAACAAAACAAACACCACCCCGAACATCCAAACAAGCGTCCAAATCAACCGCAGACTTTACAAAGGTCCACCCGAGCACACCACATCACAAACCTTCTCCAAAATTCACAAGGAATAAAGAGGGAAAAGGGATAAAAGATGTTACCGGATGTCTTGAAAGCTTTCCAAAACTAACGGTGATTAAGCAACCTATAAGGAAAAGGGAGGCAAAACACACAACAAAACAAATATACGACACAGAAGGAAAACACACAAAAAAGAAAATCTTTTTGATTTTTGTGAAAAAATTTCAAATTTTTGTGGTTTTTTTTTAATTTTTCGAAAAGAAACAACGAAAATAAAAATAAAATCAAACTAAACTAGAATATCCCTCCCCCACACTTAAATCGAGCAATGTCCTCATGCTCGATCGTAGTGTATGGAGTCGAAGAAAAGAAAAGAAAAGAAACTACGAAAATAAGGCTAAACATCAAAAAGAAAAGTGGAGAAAAGGGTATAAAGTGTCCGGCCGGGTGTAGTCAAGTCACCATGGGCCGAGACAAGAAAAGATATGGTAAGGGGGAAGAAATAAAAAGAAAGATATAAAAGGAAATGGGAGGGGAGGACTAGGTGTTATCAAGTCACCTAGCCCGGATTCCGCCCAAATCCGACTAAATCCTACAAAAAGGGTGAAAATCTTGCAAATTTTGGATTTTGAAATGACTCTCGATGTAGTCACGTCATCGAGAGTCGGGAGCAACAAATACCAAGGCACCGAGGGCCACCATGACACAAAAGTGTAGAAGGGGAGGGAATAAACAAAGGCAAACAAGTTATAAAAGACGGAAAAGAAAGGATAGTTGCCGTACCATGCGGTTAGCAACTCACTCGCTCTATCGTCTAATAAGTCAATATCGGCACGTAGCTAGTCGTCGTTATTGATATTCCTCCCCAATCGCGATATGGATCCATGGTTGGAGCACAAAGGTATAACGAGGTTGGTTTTGATGATAGAGTCGGTGTAAAGTGAAGAGAAAGTGAAGTGAACATGTGTATATGAAGTGTAGGGGTCATATGATGAGAGCAAGGATAGGTAGAGAGGTTAGGAGGGGGTATAATGTGGTAGGGTGGGCTCAAACGACGAAGAGGAGGCCAAAGGAAGAATAGGGGTCCATCCCGGTCGGGATGGATGGTCCCAGTCGGGATGACCTGCCCGTCCCGGTCGGGAAGCCCTCGTCCCGGTCGGGATGGCACTCCAGTAGATCCAATTTTTTGCACACCCATCCCGAACGGGATGACATCCTTCCCGGTCGGGATGGCTCATCCTTCCCGGTCGGGATGACCTCTTCTTGGCCGGGAAGAGTCTTCTAACCCTCTATAGCTCCCAAAGCTTGTTCCAAGCTACAAAAACCGACTCCCCTTCATATGATCCAAGCTCTAACAATGACCCTCCTCTCTAGGATTCACCTTCACTTCACCTATCAAATAAGCTCAAAACACAATCATCAAAGTCCCTCCCTCACATCACTCAACAAAATACCAAATCACAAGAATTTCACAAAATCTAAAAGAAACTACAAGAGAAAGAGATATATACAATGGGACGGTTCTTTTGGAACTCCGTCAAACCAAGGATGGTGCATTCTTCAATCTTTTTCAACAACACTATAACCTATTCCATCTCTATCGAGGGCACGAAGAAACAAGTCGAAGGCCCTAGCAAAGTCTTCAATCAAGCTAGTAATATAAGCATCCAAATACCAAGGTTCTCCATGACCTTGTCTCAACGTTCCCGGGACGTCCCGATCTTGTAAGTTCAATTGCTTGAACTTATACTTTGGTCCTTCGGGATATACCCAAACGTCCACTTTCCCTCATGCGGCCCCAAGGGAGGCTCATCTTGCTTCTTGCCTTTCAACTTGTCATCAAACCCATGATATGGGCACTCATCTTCCCCAACCTCGGAGTCATCATCTTCAAGCTCATATGAATTGCTCTTCAATCTTTGTCCCAACTCAACCCGTAGATCGACGTCTTCCGTGGCGCGGATCATATTGCATGACTCATCGTTAGTAGGCGAAGTGTTTCCTTGGAGGTCAAACACTAGCCCTTATTCGCCTAACTCGAAGGTGATCCTACCGTTCTTCACATCGATCATAGCACCGGTGGTGTGTAGAAATGGGCGCCCAAGGATAATGAGAGTGTTGGCATCTTCCGGCATATCGAGCACGATGAAGTCGACCGGAATGAAGAACTTCCCTATTCGTACCGGTACGTCCTCTAACATCCCCAATGGTCGTTTAAGAGATTTATCGACAATTTGGAGAGTAATGGACGTACATTTCAGCTCCTTCATCCCTAATCGCTCACAAATGGAATGAGGAATGATGCTCACACTCGCACCCAAGTCACATAATGCTCTCTCGATTTTGTAATTGCCTATGGTGCACGGGATCGAGAAACTACCCGGATCTTTCAACTTTGGAAGCGTGGAACCTTGAATAAGCTCGCTCACCACCCTCGTGAACGCTATTGTCTCTTCCTTGTCGATGGATCTCTTCCTAGCTAGGATCTCTCGCATGAACCTTCCATATGCCGGGATTTGGGTAAGTAACTCGGTGAATGGGACATTAACATCCAATTTCTTCACAATGTCTAGGAATTTGTCAAATTGGACATCCACCTTAGTTTTCATTTGCCTTGTTGGGAAAGGCAACTTGATTTGAACCTTGTTTTGCTCAATAGGGGTGGACTTCTCGCATGACACTTTTCCTTTACCCTTTTCTTTTGCTTGAAGTGGGGGAAGCTTGTCTTCAATGGGTTTTTCGATCTCCCATAAGACTTGCTCCTCCATTGGATCTTCCTTGCTTGAGCTTCCTTGAATTGGAGAGGCAATTTTCTTTGTTGGTTCTTGCATTGGTTCTTGCTCACTAGGGAATGAAGGGGAGTCATAAGACGTACCTCTTCTCGTGTTAATAGCATTTACATGCTCAAGTTTCGGTATTTCACCTTGAGGAGGTAGTTTCCCCTTTTGTCTTGAAGAGCTTCCCGAAGCAAGTTGAGATATTTGGGTCTCAAGCATCTTCGTATGAGCATCTCTTGCCATGTTATCCCTTTGAATAAAAGCATAGAACTCTTGTTGGTTTCTTGCCATCTCCATTTGGTTTTTATGCATGTCCATCATATATTTTTGAATGTTCAAATCTCGAGGTGGAGATTGTGGATTATGCGGAGTATTGGTGATGGCTAGAGGAATGCCATAATCATGAGTAGGAGACCGACTCCTTGGCTTGCTTTCTTGTCGATTACCATGAGTTGCTTGTTGTTGTTGATGGTTCCTTTGGAACCCATGAGAGTTGCCTTGATTAAGGCCTTGATTGTTGCCATGGTTTTAATTTTGATGTCCTTGATTGAAATTCCCTTGTTGGAACCCTTGATTGTTGTTGAATGTACCTTGGTTATTTTTCTAGAAGTTGTTGAATGGTCTTGGGTTGCCTTGATAAACTTCGTATCCTTGATTGTTGTCCCTTAAGGGAGGTGGAACATAAGGTCGGTGTTGTAGAGCTTGTTGTTGAGAGGCTTGATGGGAAGCTTGGTACATATTAGGATAAGGGGCACCTTGTTTTAACACTTGAAAGGCGTTCACTTGCTCAATACTTCCCCTAAAATGCATAGGCTCATGTCCAACTATCCCACAAGTGTCACACATCCCATAATAAGGTGTATGAGGCACAATCCCCAAAGCATTAACTTCATAGATCGAGTGTTGGTTAGAGGAACTAGCGCTTTGAACTTGATTGAGGTGGCTTTGCAGCTTCTTGTCAATGGTCTCCATGTGAGTTTTTAGTTGAGCCCCAAGGTCAATGCTTAGTTGTGTGATAGCATCGACCTCATGCCTACCTCCTCGATTCGCCTTCCTAGGTCTTGAGTATTGTGAATTGTGGACCGCCATCTCTTCAATTCTTGACCAAGTTTGGTCATCATCCACCTCGGTAAACCTTCCATTCGATCCCATATTGAGTATGGCCCTTGAGTCTTCATATAATCCGTTCCAAAATTGTTGAACAAGGAACCATTGTGAAAGACCATGGTGTGGGCAAGAGCGGATCAAGGCTTTGAATCTTTCCCAAGCTTCATAGAGGCTTTCTTCATCACGTTGTTGGAATCCTGTGATAGAAGCTCTCAATAAATTTGTCTTCTCCGGGGGATAGAATTGTTGGTAAAAACCCAATGCTAGCTTCTTCCAAGTGTTAATACCAAGAGTTGCCTTGTTCAACCCCTTGAACCATTGCTTCGCCTTACCGATCAAAGAGAAAGGAAATAATACCCACCGGATTTGGTCTTGGGTTATTCCCGGTTGTGAAATAGCATCGCAATAGTCCGAAAAGGTTTCCATGTGTTGATGAGGATCTTCAGTTGGTAACCCATTGAATTGGCTTCGCTCGACCAATAGAATAAATTGTGTCTTTGCCACAAAATTGCCGGTATATGCCTCCGGTAAAGCGGTTGGACCGGGCAAGACATCCTCCGTAAACGTTGAGTGTGAAGAGAACTTAGGCATGATTGGATATGCGGGAGAGGACGGTGTAGACGGTGTTGATGTAGAAGTAGAAGGGGAACTAGGTTGAGAAGTACCGAAAGGATTTATGAAGATCCATTCGGTATTGCCTTGAGGTTGCTCGATAAAGTCGGATCCTTGAGCTTGTTCTTCGGTGGTATTGCTAGCACTTGGTTGAGAGATTCTAACCCGGCCAATCGTCCGTTGGCGAAAGGCTCTAAAGAGTCTTTCCGGCTCTGGATTGAAGAGAAAGAATTTGCCTCCCCCCTAGGCATACACTACACACTTAGAGCAAACGTAAGAACACCTAGTGCTTTATGGGCACTAGGCAACGACAATAAACAAGCACAATCGAAAGACAAAGAGAAAAGGAAGAAATAAAACTAAGGAAACAAGAAAAATCTAGAAAATATGCACAAGAGATGATAGAAGAGCACGAAGAAGGGTAACTAAGTCTAGCTATAAGCAAACTAGTCTAAACAATGCACCGTCCCCGGCAACGGCGCCAAATTGATGGTGAGATTTGCCGCGTGTCCCGCCGTCAATAAAAGTCCGACTATTCCTAGTGGATAGCTAGGGCAAGTAGGGTCGATATCCACGGGGACGGTATGATAAAGTCTGGAATAGGTCGGCCTAAAAACGAGACTAAATCACCAAACGAACACAAAGGAAGCAATAATTGGTAAACTATGGTGGTGGAAGAGGTGAGACTAGGCTAACAATGAACTAGGCTAAAACAATGCTAGAATGGAATAATTAATGATCAAACAAACTAGTAAACTAAAAGGAACGATGACTAACTAAGAAGATGAAATCAAATATGAAAGGAAGTGGGGTAGGTCGGGTTCATAAGTGTAGTAGGGTAATTGGGGTGGTCAAGGGTGTAGGTGTCTCCTAATTGCTAGAGTCGGTCCGGGCTCTCGCTACGTAGACAACCGTTGAGGTAAGTTCGCGCTCTCGCATCTAAGAGCAACCTCAACACAACCACACAATAGACAAACAATGAGAAGATGAGCACAAGTATGGGGAGCATTGGCCACTACTACACACAAGCAAATAAACAAACACATAGAGTGCCCATTATGTGACTAACAACAAAAGAGTTACCTTTACCCCAAATAAAACCCTAATCACCCATAATCTACCCTTAATCCCCTTACTAACCCCACAAGGAGACTACTCACTCATTATCAAGAACAAACTAACAATAATAAGAGAAAACAACATGAAAAACCAAACATCCATTATCAAGAACAAGAACAATAACAAGAACACTAAGTAAAGATTCAAACTTGATTAAATAAACAAGAACAAGAGTAGAGAAGATTATACCAACAAGAAGATGAAGAAAAAGATGCAAACTTGTATAGATAAGAACCCAAATAAACTCCAAGGTTGTCAAGCTTGGATGAATCTTCAAGAACCCACTTAATACAAGATTATCTAAACTAGATTAAACTAAGATTAACTAAAGACTAACTAGAGATTAAAAGAGATCAATTAGGGTTTGAATGCTTAAGAGAGGCCTAAAATAATCTAGGGTAAGTATGGTGCTTAAACAATACAAGGGAAGAGTATTTATAGGGTTACAAGAATGAAGGGAGAGAAAAGAAACAAAAGCGGGCTTCAGCAGTCTCGTTCCGCCCGGGACGGAGTGGTCCCGCCCGGGACGGAGTGATCCCGCCCGGGACGGAGCCAAAACAGAAGCTATGCTATTCGTGCACCTCATCCCGGACGGGATGAGCTACTTCCCGTCGGGGATGAGTCTTGTAGGCCTCCAATATGATCTTTAAGGTTCCTCTTTGCTTCACATGGGCTTCTCATCGACCCTCGGGTCTCGGGATCGAGTCTAAGGGGCTCGGGATCGGGTCCCCAGGTCTCGGGGTCGAATCCAAGGCATCGAGTATCGTTCCTCCGCTTCGTTGGCTCCGAAAAGTGTATGTATTGAGTCGGAATCGCTCCAACTCTTCATGAATGGTCTCGGAAACCTGAAACGAGCAAGAGGAATCATAAGTGGCCCATAAACCGCTCCCAAGGAGCGATTCTACAAGGAAAATGGGACCAAAACACAGCAATCTAGGCACTACAAACTACACTTATCAGTAACCAAACATTTTCAAAACAAAAGTAAAATAATTTAATTAAGAAATTCAATAATATTTCTTTTTATGATGAAAAAAATTAGTTTTGAGAAATTAAATTTGTAGTTAGTAAAAATTGAATAAGATGTTAGACCTTTTTCAATAACAAATTCAAATGTGCACCGACAATAAAGCGAAAAATTTGCACTCGCGAAATTATTTCAAACATGTTAAACCGTTTACATAATAGTTCCTAGAAATCAAAATATTTGCAATCATCAAAGTTTTCATAAAATTTTGATCGCTTGGAAATCAAAATTTGAATTAATTTCGAAATACTTTAAAATAATCTATTAAGGCATTTTGAAATAGAACTAAATTTTAATATTTACCAAGGGTAAAACAAAAATAAGTATAAAGTTCTTAAATTAATAATTCAAAATGTTAAATTTCACAATATCCGAAAAGTTTAAGTTAGTCAAACTTTATACAAAACATGAAGTTTCACAATTTGAAAATTATACCTCAAAATGTTTAAATTTTACCAAAATTTAAACTAGTCAGACTTTTCATAAACTTTGGAAGTTCTGACAATGGTTAACAAAAAAATAGAACAAAGATAAACGATAAATCAAAACAAAAGTTTTTAAACTTCATAAAGGTCGAAGGGATTAGCAGCAGTTGCGGTTACAGAATTCAAGAGAAGTAGAAAGGAGGACGAAGTTGAGAGTCAAACAGAGCTCTCAAGAATTATAGAAGAAATTAACCATCTCGAGATTCTTAGCACGATTTCCACAAACACGGGTTCCTAATTCCCATCAAATAACGCTAAGTTCAATATCGGTATTGGGTGATCCTACTTAATCTACAACCTCCAAAATTTTCAACTGCCACAACCTCCAAAATTAAGTCTTACATACTTACATAACCTTTCAATTAGTGAGGTAAAAATCCACAAACGATTTAGACAAATCCATTAATTAAGATTCCAATGGTTATCAAAACATACCCAAACTTCTAATCACTAAGGCTCATAAATTCGAAGGTCATAAGGTCTGAACTTGGGGTATACTTCAAATTTCTCGAGTAAGGAACACTAAACAAAATCCGCCAATTAACAATGTTCGGACACGAAAACCTCAAAAATGATCATCAACATATACTTAACATCATCAATAGACAGAGGTTAGGAGAGTACATCAAACATTAAACATACTTAGCTTGACATGTCACTAGAAGAAAAAATGCAATTTGTGGCTCCATAAAATCCCTTATTTGATGCGTTTTTCATGATGCCGCATATGGGAGGCAGCAAATAGAAAATTTAGGTGTGGCGTCTTGCATTACGGCATTTTATTTTAAATAATGCCTCGAATAGTGCTCTTATTTGCGGAGTTTTTCATAAAATGATACCTCAAATAATAGTTCTAAAAAATAAAAATAAAATATTGCGATTTAAAATACATTTCAAAATACGAAAATTTAATATTTAATACAAGTCCAAAGTTTGTATACAAACAAACTAATTTATAAAACCAAATGTCTTACATCATCCATTCCATCGATATCCCCGATACAAGTGAAAAAGAGTAATATATATAACTGACATTTTACAGCAAACGTCGCGCGTCATCCCTCACCCAATTAGTCACTTCCCTCCTTCACCTCTTCTTCTGTCATTAACTCACTCCCGCACTCTCCCGCCTATTACCCGTGACACTTCCCAAACACCTTCTTTTGAATTCATTTCATCAGCCATACACCCATTTAGCCACAAACTCCTCTACTCTCCCATTTCTCTCTCTAAAAACCCATCGTAAGCTCCAGCTGTGCTCCGATCATACTCCGCCAACAACTCCGATAATGCACAAATTTCAGATCATCATACGAAGGTATGTTCAAAGTTCCACTATCGAACATCCATCGTCCTGATAACCTTAAAATTAATAATGTATTTTTGTTCAACTCTGATCATGCATAAACCCTAAAATTCATATAATGCATTTTTTTGTGCATTCATATGTGGTTGTAGTTATATAGTCTTGTAATTTGTACAGTCAAAGATTTCCTTTAGTTTTGATTTCTTTGTTTTAAAGGATGTAATCTGAATCTCTCCCTAATGATGTAATGACCTGATATTTCCTCATTGAAGTTCATGTAATATGTACAGTCATCTGATTTTTTCATATTGAAGTTCCCAGAATCATGTTTCTAATTATGCATGTGACTTCGCTAATGCAATTTTAGCTGTATAGTCACGCTGGTGACATTGTATAGTCATAGTAATTATGTTGTAGAGTCGCACTCATTCTTGCTGTAGTCGTGGGTGATATTGTAGTTGTATAGTCATATAGATTATGTTCTATAATCACACGGTTGAAGTTGTATGTATAGTCGCACAAATTAGGTTGTGTAGTCACACGGCTGAAAGTTGAATAATTATACAGAGTAGGTTGTATAGTCATACATATTATGTTATATAGTCACACGGTTGAAGCTGTATAGTCGCACTCGATATGTTGCAGAGTCACACGTTTGAGGTTGTATAGTCACAATCGTTATGTTGTCTAAACACAGAGTTGAAAATATATAATCACAAACATTTTGTTGTAGAATCACACAGTTGAAGCTGTATAGTGAAGCTTTATATTGCACACTAATTTAAATCGCATACTCAGTTGTACAGTCACACTGATTACGCATGTTGTTATTGCAACAAAATGACTGGTGGGAAAAAAATGTTTGAACGAAGGGCAGTAAGAAGAAAGTCATTAAAGAGACAGTGGCTGACCACGTTGTTCGTGAGGAGGGGGTGGGATGAAGAAGGTCGTGTTTGATAAAAGGGGCGACCATGTCATTGGCGAGGAAGTGGTTGTGGAAAAAAATTGGGTAAGAAGAAGAAGGTTGTGAAAGATACATCGGGGGACCACGTCATTGGCGAGATGGATGTGAGGGAGAAAAAAACTGTTGAGAAAGAAAGTGCAAAGAAAAGGAAGAAGGTCACGTTTGATACAGCGGCCGACAACGTTGTTGTGCGCGTGCTGAAAACAACCGCTCGAAGGTCTAGGGGTAAGAGGAAAAGTGACTAACAACAGGATCATCCAGTAGTGAAAAAAGAACATGGAGGTCAGCCGGATGTTCATTGTAGGCCCAGGCAGTTGTACCAGGTAATTTCAAAACTGACGGCTGATCAAATAGAAAGGGTCATGATGTGGGCTTCGGCGGGCTGTTGGAGTTGAGGTTCGAATCGTTCCCCCTAGACCACGCGCTTATGTTCCTCCGTGCGTGTCACGCCGGGAGGCAGTCATGATGTCAAAGTACGACGTGATTGATTCCAGCTACCTTTTGGACCTCGGACGGTAAAAGTAATCCCAACAAAAAACCAGAAAGGGGCAGTTTCGCCTGACGTGATCTGGTTAAAGAATAGAAAGTCGGCGGGCCAATTAATTTAGGGAGTGTGCACAGAAGATTAATGGTAACCGATGCCGCAAATGTAGACACCCATATTTTGACCTGGTGGCTTCGGGAGTGCCCAACAAACACCCGATGACGATCGGACTGCAACGCGACGCAAGATTGCAATGTTTTAGATAGTTTTTCTATAGAACATATTAAATAATTACTCGGAAAAATTAAATTAACATCAAGACAGCCTTAGTCGTGTCATTACGGTCACGTCGACACTACTTAGAGTCAATTCCGACAACGGGGCTCCGAATCACGCCCGAAATACAAAGTGGAACCCGAGTCATCATGTCGCGCCAAGCGAAGCTCGGGACGCGCACCCGAAGCCCACTCGGTGCAACGGCGCGCTAAGTCAAGGCAAAGACTTAACCCCCAAGAAAAAGAAGAATACACATCTTCTCAGTTTTGTAAAGTTTCATAATCGTATCTTAAATATCCCAGGTGCCTCACTCCGAGTGTCCTGATTCTCGTGCGCACAGACCTAGGCGCCTGAATTCTAGTGCGCCTGGACTCAAGCATCTCATAGGGTGATTTGAACTACACGAGCAACTATAAATATCCCCCTCCCGCACCTCCTTCATTCGACACACAACTTCTCATTCTCTTCTCCCTTTACTCATTACGAGTTTCTTAGCTTGGCCTCGCACTCCGACACCCAAAGCCAACGATCAACTCGATCGTGGTCCCGATAAGCAAAATCGATGCTACTCCTCACCTTCGAGCACTCCACTCGATCCCGAGGTGCCTGTGTTTGACTAGCTACTCCGAGTCTAGGAACGGAACTCTGCCGGATTAGCCGCAGAACAAGCAAACGGTAACGGAACTCTGCCGAAATCACAAGGCGAGCTAGGAGGATCCGCCCTTCGAAGTCGAATGGTCACTAGGTTGTCATCTAAACCAAACTTTACATTTCCGTACTTTTATTATGCACTACAATAATGTCCAACGTGGACGATAGGTCCATCACACGTACTAAATATACGTAACGTCCCAACTTCAACTACAAACACTAGAACACCCAAAATAGACCCGAGTAGTTCTGAGATCTGTTCTCATCTATCTATGCCTCGTGTCCCGCTTAGTGTATACTCCGAGGGTGCAACTTCTCACTATGTGATTTACTTACATTCGCATTTACCACTTTCGTATGATTTATTGCTTTTTGACCTTATAATTGCATGCTAAATCACCTTAACACGAAAATCAAAATGTAAATAAGCTAAAACTGAACAAAATGATGATCGGGTTCTGTATTAATCCCGGTGCTCGCCGTATACGGTTCGATGCATCCCTATTAATACCGAGCAGACGAATCTTAAGCAGAATACCAGGTAAGGTATACCATGAGAAAGACTAATATCCGTATTATCATGTTAAAATCGATTAGCTAATACGTATAATATTAGTACCTTCTACTCTCCTATGTGCATTTTTTTCATGGCCTGTTTGTCACGTGAAACCGCATGCAAAGAATGTAAATACAACTACTTCGACGACAAAGCTTACTTGTCTTTAACAAGGGAACAAAGTTTTTAGTCCACCGATTTATTAGTAGAGGCCGCTATGTGCGTGCGGGATTGGATATCGATGTCTAGCGGACGTTGGCATCCCAATACGTATCCTTACTTCTTACTCAGAATCGACGGTTTCCGGATGTCTGAAACCATTGGAAATGAGAGTCATTCCAGGCATGGAGTGCTTAAAGGTACAAGTCTTTATCTTTACATCTCGTACCACTCAGCTTTGAGCCGGCTAAGGATCAAAGTTGACTTGAACGGTTTCCGTGTCCCCATAAATGACTCGGTGGCGACTCCACAAATCGGCAACGAATTCGGTTCAGTAAAAACGTCGCCTTACCAAACATATCGGCCTTTAATCATTTAGAACCACGACTCGATCGATTCCAACGGAAACACGGGTGCCCGCACCCATCTAGTACAAGTCCGAATCGTCATCCGAATCAAGGTCCGAAACATCGTGTAACACCTGCTATTTTCCTAGCATTTTTATCCTTTCCGTTATGACTTCGCCATAACTCTGTCACATTTTGGCCTTATGTTTCTTCATTTTTCCAAACTTTATTTTCATTTTTGAGTTTAATGATATTTATTTATATTTTAAAAGATTTTAATTCTTCTAAATCTATTTATTTGGTTTTCTTCGTAATCTATTTATTTTCCTTGAGGAATTCTATTTCTCTACGAATTAACGTTTTAAGCTCGGATTTCAGTTATTCCTTTTTCCTACAAATGTTTAAGCATATTTATATAATATTTTCAAATTAGAAATATTTTTACTTATGAAAATTTAGTCATTAATGATGAAATTAGATAATTCTTTACACCCATTTAATTGGACGATTAATGCACAAACTTTTCATATTCTTTCCCTCTTGATTTGGCCGGCACATTTAGCCCATTTCTACATAGTTTTCATAAATTATTTAATTTCATTCAAGCATTAGAAACCATCCATCTTCTCTTACATTCATTGTTCATAAAAAAATATTGCAACTCCTTCTTGCTCTCTCTTTGGCCGTGACTTCTACCACCTTTTAAGGCTGGTTCTTGCTCTAATTCGAGTCATAATTGTCTCATTTTTATCATCAAATTAATCCTTATTCTGATCCTATCGTTAAGGTAATAATCGATGTTGTTTTCGATCGTTATTTACCTTGATTTTCTTAGTTTTTCTCATGGTATTTTTCTACCATGATTTTTGTGTGATGTAGGTTTTGTGGACGATCCTGAGGTCGACGAGTATAATATCGATTCTTATTTTGACTAGAGGTAACGTCGATGTTACTCGGTATTACTTGATTTTAATTGTGTAATTGCATGTATATTTTTATATTTCATTTTTGACAATATATGTATGTCATATAATCTGGAAAAAATTTAAAAGTTAAAAATTTGCAAATTTCGATAAAATGTTTCGGTAAATTTGCATTATTATATTAATTTGTAAAATCGTAATATTTGGCCTAAACTTGTAATATATGGTTATATTTTTGTAAAAATGATGTTTTTTAAGATTTTTAATAATCTGGTATTTTTCTGATATTTTAGTTATCGATTATTGAATTATTACCGTTTACGGACAAAAATGATTAAAAGCCGATTTTTTTTTCTAGCACTTAAACATTTTATTTTAACATCAAATTTGACGTGGATAATCTTTCAGATGAAAAATAATTTTATGAATTCTTTCATAATTTTTCGGAATTGTTAAGTGGGTGAATTAATTAATCACTTTAAATCATCGTTTATCGTTAAAACAGTGTTTGTCGCTTTAATTTCTGAATTTATGGTCTTTAGTTTAAATACGGAAAAATTGGTAGATTCTGGAAAATCATGATTTTTAAGTTTAATAATAATTTTTGGATATTAATGCGTAAATCGTTTGGTAATTACTATTTTATTAATCGTATTGTCGAAACTAATAATAATTAGGGAATTTTAGTTTTGTAAATTTTGAAAACGCCCTGATTAGTAGTACTAAAGTGTTTAATACATTTTTAATTATTTTATAAACCCTTGTACGATTTTTCAATAATTTCATAAACTCAAACGTTCTCACTTTAACAATTATTATCGTTATGGCCGAAAGTATTAGTTTTATAAATCTATATCGTTTACTAAATACGTTGTACTAATTTGAACTAAAATTTTTGATATTTTAATATGATGATGTTTTTAGTAAAGTTTCTAAAATAGAAGTTTCGAAAAATAGAAAGTTTCCTCTTTTGGGAAGCGATCCTTTTTCTGTTTTGTTCTCTTATCATTATAATGATTATATCTCTTAAATATATCGATAATGGTTTTGTTTTGGAGTTATGGAATAAGGATAAGTGTGAGGTTAGAGTAATACAGTCTAGGATGTACATTTTTGCCATCAACTATAAGGCTGGTGTATCCATTTGAGATGCATTGGTTGTTGAACTGGACACATTTGGTGTCTAGGAGTATATGTGCATTGTGTCCTCAAGCTAGATATCGCGTCGTGGTAGTCGCCGTCAGTTGAACTGGATACATTTGGTATCCCGGAGAGGTGTGTATTACTTAAGCTGGGACCTCGCATTGATAAGTCGGCGTCCTATTATGGTTGAGTTGCCTAGTTAGAGACCTTGGATCTTTGCTGCGTGTGAAGTTGGTGTCTGAGTTCTCGAAGCTAGTATTTAGTATATCCCTAAGGAAAGTCTAGCCTTGTGCACACTAATTCTATCCATAATGCCATTTTGACTATTTATTATCGATATAATTTGATTTGAAAGTTGGCAAATGTTTTATGTTTTCTCCGGAAAACTCATTTTTATTATCTTTCGATACGTGAAGTTTTTCACTGAAACCTTATTTGCCTTATAATGTTTTACTGATTTTCATCTTTACTATTTTTTTTATAGTAGTAATTTCTGTTTTAAAATGTTGGTATACGGCTGGGAGAACGTTGACGTTGCTCCCCACTGATTGTGGCTGTTATGTTTTAACATGGTAGGTATACGTGTTTTTGGGTGAGGCTAGCGAGCAGTGTAGATCCTGCTTGTTTATTTTAATAATTATGTCTTATGGATTGTTCAAACCCTTTTATGAATTGTTTTAAAATTTGGCCACTTTTATTCATGGCCTATTGTTTGACTTTACCATTTTATATTACTAAGACATAGTTACAGTGTG
The DNA here is from genome assembly GCA_958450325.1 of Agrostemma githago. NCBI lineage: Eukaryota > Viridiplantae > Streptophyta > Magnoliopsida > Caryophyllales > Caryophyllaceae > Agrostemma > Agrostemma githago. The sequence continues at coordinate 59,257,856 of OY288240.1, forward strand.
TTTTAACCCGACTCTAAAGTGTTTCCGCCACTGTATCGCGTTAGAATTTCTAGGGGATTACATATCGCCGTGAACGCGAGATCGGACCGGCCTCCGACGCACGCGTAGCAACACATTTTCACGTCATAAACGATGTTACCACGCTATCGTAACACTAATTTTTATGAACTCTTACTTTCAAAAGAAAAGATTTTAGTTTCAAAATCCATCCACTTTCAAAAGCATCAAAACTCTTCGTTTCTAAGCCGGGATCATGATCAATTCCTTACGTCGTACAACCGTGTGATTAACTGTCCATGTTCGTTACTAGGGTCGCCTCAATTCGAGGTTTTATATTTCGGGTCGTCTCATCTAAGAAGTCCTATTCTTTAAATCTCACTCCCGAGATTTGTGTCAACTCGTCTCGCTCCAGAGACATAAGTTCGTTAGGCGCTTCGCCGAACACACTGAGAGTCTAAATCACATGAGTCCCTAAATTGATGACCGCAAATACTCGCAAATCAAGGGTCTCATTTCTGTGTCGCTCGGTCAAGAGCATTCCTCGAGTCTCTAGGTTGTCTGGTAAACCCGCCCTCATCAATACCACCTTTTCCGCAGTCATGTCGGGAGATTCAAGCGTGGACGCAAGTAACCATAGTGAGGACAAAGCTAGACAATCCGGGGATAATACCATAGGAACCCTAACTAGCCTAATCCGAGACCAACAAGCAACTATCATCACCGTGAACGCATTTGTAAACAGCATAGACTCTTGTCTAGGCCACTTGGAAAATAAGGCCTCCGATGAACACCACAACCGAATCCTCAACGAGGTCCTTTTAAACTCCACCCCGCTAGGCGGTTGACGGCTGCCCAAATCGGATCGGTCGTTTAGCGAAGGATGGCGGGTGAAACAATATTTGTAGACTCGTAATAACACAAAAACTAATAGAGTAATCGTGGTAAGTCGAGGTCGGTCCACAGGGAAGGGAACGTAGTATCGAGTTAAAAGCGGCATGTTTGGAATCTAGAGGGGGGTGGTTTTTGTTGGTTATGTATAACCGTAACAATAAAAGAGGGAACATAAATTGTAACCGAATTATCGTAGCACCGTGGTATGAGGGCCACTGCCTTGAAAACTATTTCGGCACGACCGTGGTGGCGATCAGCTGCTGCCGGTAGTTCCCCAAGGTTAACACTACAATATCCGAAATCGCCCACTCGAGATTGGACACTTGGAACGACAGAAACGAAACTTTACTTAGAATTGTGTGGAAGAAGGAGAGAGGAGAAGATGAGGAATAATGTTGTGTGTTTGAGCCAAGACATCGCGTCCTTATATAGGCAGCAAAAGAGTACGAAGGGGAAGATAGGCTAAGTTCGTCTGGCTGAACTTGGACACACACCAATCTATGTGGGCCTAAAAGCCTGGCAGGGCCCGGCGCAGGCGATTTACCAAATCCCAAATCCCGAGCCCGAGCCGAGCCGGGTCAGGCGGGCGCGCGCGTGTGCGAGCTGAATTAAGCACCTCGCAAGCCCACATAAAAGGCCCCCTTCACCCACTAGTTTGAGAAGGAATGTTTAGTAAGGTATATAAACATCAATATACTTTACATATTCTCCTATGTGGGATAGTGAAATAATCACTTGACCAAAAATCAAGCCCCTATTTCCAACAATCCCCCACTAGGGGCGACAGAGAAGACAGTAGAGGAAAAAATTCTGAGTAAAGGAAGGATTTAACACTTAGGTATCAATATCTTTCGATTTGAATTGACACATTAGTGAAGTGAGGTAACAGCTTACTTACATCAAGATAAATATCTTTCGATTTGAATTTTCTTACTGAGCTTCGGCGGATACCCCCCACAACACATGTCATGCCTTCAAGTTAATAGTTGTTCCGCGATCTAAGTGCAACGCGCTCTTTAGAGCCATGCGTTTCCTTGGTTCTAATAAGTGAGAGTAAGACTTCTCTTAGTCTCGTGGTCTCCACACTTACGTAGGTGGCTTAAGTATTTCTCGATAGTACTTCTGTCACAAGCCATTAAAGATGTAAATCCAACCTATGATTCATCAAGTGCGTCTCAGAGCACCACCACAAAGGCTATGAATCAGTAGACATCTCAGAACTAAGGACTTTAGACTCGATCAAGTATTACACTCTTAACTTGACTTTAGAGTCTTAAGTCCCATTTCCCTTGAAGTCTCAATGACAAGTCTCCTACTCAACCCTTTTATCAAGGGATCGGCGATGTTGCTTTCAGACTTCACAAAGTCTATAGCAATTACTCCATTTTTCTGGAGTTGTCTCACAGTGGCGTGTCTAATTCTTATGTGTCGTTTCTTCGCGTTATAGACACTGTTCTTAGCGACGCCTATGGCAGGTTGCGAATCACAATGTAGGGAGACGGAGGCCGACCGTCCTTCCCAAATTGGTATATCCGCCAGTAGTTTTCTCAACCAATCTGCCTCCTGTCCTGCTAACTCAAGAGCATTGAACTCAGATTCCATGGTAGAGCGAGCCATACAAGTCTGCTTTGAAGACTTCCACGATATAGCTCCTCCACCCATGGTAAACACATAACCACTTGTAGACTTAATTTTATCGTTACCAGCGATCCAGTTCGCATCACAGTACCCTTCCAACACGGCCGGGAACTTTCTGTAATGCAAACATAGATCTGCGGTTCCTTTCAGATACCTAAGTAAACTATTAACAGCATTCCAATGTTCATTACTTGGGTTATGAGTGTATCGACTAAATCTGCTAACAGCATATGCAATATCAGGTCGAGTATAGTTCATTAAAAACATGATACTTCCTATAATTTTTTAGCATACTCTCCTTGGGATACACTCTCACCCAAGTTCTTACTTAGGGGTATACTAGCATCATAGGGAGTTCTAGCAGGTTCATCATCTGTGTAGTCAAATTTCTCTAACACTTTGTGTACATAATGAGATTGACTTAGGCAAATTCCACTAGAGTTTCGGATAACCTTAACTCCTAGGATGACATCAGCTTCTCCTAAGTCCTTCATCTCAAATTGTGATGACAGAAATTCTTTGGTTTTAATTACGACATCCAAATTATTACCAAGTATCAGCATGTCATCAACATAGAGGCAAATGATCACACAACCAAATTCTAATACTTTTGAATACACACAAGAATCAGAATTATTAACCATATAGCCATTTTGTACCAAAGTGTTATTAAATTTTTCATACCACTGTTTAGGTGCTTGTTTCAAACCATATAATGACTTGTTAAGCTTACACACCTTATCCTCTTGACCTTTAACCACAAACCCCTCTAGTTGCGACATGTAATTTTCTTCCCTTAGTTCTCCATTCAAGGAGGCAGTTTTAACATCCATCTGATGTACAACTAGGTTATGAATGGCAGCTAAAGCGATAAGAGTTCTAATAGTCGATATTTTAGTCACAAGAGAATAAGTATCAAAATAATCGATATCTTTCTTTTGTGTAAAACCTCTAACAACAAGTCTGGCCTTGAACCTTTCTATTGTGCCATTGTAACACCCCTGATTTTATAAATTAAATTGAATTAAAGTTATATTCGTATTTTTATATATATTTACGATTTTACTCGTAATTCTTAAAATTATTATAAAACGAATTTATCGTTTAATCGTTTCAAACTCCTAAAATCCTATTTGACTCGGAAACACTTCTTATATTTAAAACATATTTTTCTGTTTCGATTTATTTTATACAATTAATTTAATTCTTGTCAAAAATTTATTTCGACGATTTAAATTCTAAATTCTTTTATTTTTAAGCTCGAATTTCTATATTCAGCTCGAAGTTCATTTATATTAAGTTTCGTCAAAACATTTATTTCCTTTCCTCGAGAAATCAACTTAATTCACTTGAACGAAAATTTATTTATTTTTCGAGAAATATTATTTCACCGTCTAATTATTTATTGCTTTAAGCTTCATTTTTCGTCTCGAATAATTTATTTACTCTTTTTATTTGACGGTCCGATTATTTAATAATTTTATTAACTCGTTTAATTCAATTTGTGGGTCAACCAACTTATCGATACGAAATTTGTTTAATCCGTATTTCTAACCCGATTCATTTAATTAATCCGTACTTTTTATTTGGCTGATTCTTCTCATTTGGCCACCTTTTATTTTCCCATTTGTTTAATGCTCATTACACTCCCCTTTTGCCTTTCTTTTTAGGTTCCACCGCTTCATTAGGCCGGCTGTTACATTTCACCTTCCTTGTTTTTATCCCCCGTTTTTATCCTCTCTTCCTTCTTTTATCTCTGATCCCACACTTCATCTTGGCTGCTGCTGCTGCGTCTTATTCCCACTCCTCCTACTGCGTTTGTCGGTCTTCCGTTGCCCCTGTTTTCTTCTGTTTGCTGGTCTTTATGAGCGCGATCTTTGCTGATGTTGTACGCCTCTGCTGCTGCGTACTGCTGCTACACTGCTTCTGCTCCGCTGCTGCTACTGCTTAGTACTATTGTTGAACGGAGGTAGCCTTCTCCTTCATCTTCTCTTCTCTTCCCTTTTTCTTCTTTTCCCCTCCTTTGTTCGGTTCGCTGCTACTGTTCAGTTTCGGTTCCGATGATCCGTTTTGCTGCTGCTTCGGTTTCCTCTTCATTTTGTCATTCGCCTGTTTTCGCTGTTGTGTTTGTTAAATTGATGCTGCTGTTTTTCGTTCTGCGGCTGCTGTTATATTGCGTTCTGCTGCTTCTACGTGTTGATGCTGATGCGTATCTCCTTCCTTCTTCTTCTTCTTCTTCTTCTATTTTTTGTATTTCTGCTCTCGGTGGTTACCTGCTGCTGCTCCTTGCTTTTGCCATTGTTGTTATGTATCGCTGTTGTCTGATGTTACTATTGATGCTGCTTAATCGATGTATTGTTTATCTCTTCTGGTTTCATCCTTCTATCGTTATTGCTGGTTCTGCCGTTCGGGGTTTTCGTAGTGCAGTTTTAGTTGCTCGAATTACTATGCTACTATGTTAGTATGTCTTCGTTACTGCTGCTGTTTCGCCCCTCATCGTTTCTGTACCAGTGTTACGCCAATGCTACTGATTGGTGTACTGCTGATGCTTTTGCTGATGTGTATCATTATTGATATTGTTTTGTCGTTACCACCTCTGCTCGTTCTTCCCCTCTGTTTGTGTCATCCATATGATACTTCTATCAAATTCTTCACAAACTGTTCCCTATTTTACTTTGTTTCTCTTCAACTTATTCCACAGGAATTCCCAATGTTCCTCCTCCGTTCCTTTTTTAGTAAGCACCGTTCATCTTCGAGTTTTCTTGGATTTCGTGAAGAAGCAACTGAGGACCTGTACATGATCGCTCGGTTATTGTCTCAAGGTAACTTTAGGACGTTACTCGATTTTATACTGTATGTTTGAGTAGTAGTATGTAGTAAATATTTTAACCTCGTTTTTCCATTTTAGCTATTTATTATTTGCTAAAAATATTATTTTTAAATTGTGCCTTATAAATATTTTTCAAATTTTCGATATCGTCTTATAAATCGTTAGTAATTTAATTATTTACGATCGTTATAATATTTTGTTGGTTATCGTGACACTAGTAACTAAATAATAACGATTTCATATTTTCTTCAGATTTCGTTAATTCATAATTTTAACTTAAAATCGTATTTTTATTTTTCGAGGTTTGTATACTTGTTAATAAATTAATTTTCGTTTTACGAATTATACTAATAAATAAGAAGATAGTCGCTTTTGTTTTAAATATATTTTTAGTCGAGACTATTTTCACTAATAATTTCTTATTTGTCTACACTTGACTATTTTTTAGTAAAATCCGTATTATTTATTAATAAAAGCTATTTGTTAAATCTTTGTAAATTCATTTAATTTATAAAACGCGTCGACTCAATTAATTTTGATGTCGGTTTTCTCAAAACATCTATGTTCTAAAAATTATAGCTTTAACTCGATTTCCTAATTATTTATAAAATACTATACTATATATTGACTTATTAAATTTCATTTATATTTTGAGTATTAAAGTTACGATAACGACGATAATAATAAAATGTTAATTTCATTAGAAATGCTATTTTTAATACATTTCACATATTTTAATAAATTACGTATTTTCTATAACGAAATTTCTATTTTAAGTAAGTTTCTATTTATAGAAAGTTTCTTTTTTTTATATAAATTGTTTATTCCTTCTATCCTCATATTATCTATATTGATTATATTTATTTTTGAATATCGATAATGACTGTTTTGGAGTTATGGAATAAAGAGAAGTGTGGGGTTATAGTAATGTAGTCTGGGATGTACGTTTTTGCCATCAGCTATAAAGCCGGTGTGCCTATTTAGGGCACATTTGGTCGTTGAATTGGGTGTAGTTTCACCCAGGAGAGTGTATGTTTTGACATAAAGCTAGATATCGCATCGTGTTAGTCGCCGTCAGCTGAACTAGACATATTTGTTGTCTAGGAGGGGTATGCACTACTTAAACCAGGACCTCGCTGCACGCTGTCCTGTTATAGTTGGGTTGCCTAGTTAGAGACTGGATTCTGTTATGAGTTAAGTCTACAGTTCTCGAAGTTAGTTTCCAGTATTATCCTAGTGAAAGTCTAGCCTTGTGCACACAGATCGAATTTCCATAACGCCATTTTTGAATATGATTATTATTATTATCGATTAGTTTGATTGGAGGTTGGCAAATGTTTTAAGTTTCCTCCGAGAACTTATTTTATTATATCGTTTTAATGTTTTCTCTTTTTAAATATTTTGATATAATAATACTTTTATTTTTCCATATGATATAATATGGCTGGGAGAACGTCCGAGTTACTCCCCACTGACGTGGCTGTTATGTTTATAACATGACAGGTATCTGCTGCTGGGTTTTGGGTGTGAGCTAGCGAGTAGCGTGGATCCTACTCTTTCTTTATTCATGTAATTTATGGATTTGTATAACCCATTTGGAGAATTTTCTATTTACCCCTTTTGTAAAAAGTGGCCTTTGTATTGACTTACCATTTCTTTTAATAAGATATAGTCTGTCAGTGTGTTTTAATCCCAACTCTACAGTGTTTCCGCCACTGTATTGCGTTAGATTTTCTAGGGGATTACAGCCATCAGGTCTCATTTTCCTTTTGAACACCCATTTACTGCTAATAGGTTTACTCCCTTTAGGTAAATCAGTCAGCTCTCAAGTCTGATTAGCTACAATAGAGTCAAGTTCACTTTTAATAGCATCTTTCAAAAAATTAGCATCAATTGATCTCATTGCTTCACTATAAGTTTTTGGATCTTCTTCTATTAAAAAGGCTGAAACAAATTCTTCACTTTCACAAACGTCATAACCATACTCAGACAAGAATGTTGTAACAAAATCATTACCAAAAGACTTTTCAGGTTTAGGTCTTTTACTCCTTCTAGGTTCAATACTATGATCAACAGAATTACTAGTACAAGCATGCATAGAATTTTGAACATAAGCAATAGGTAAATCAGACAAGTCAGGTAGTGCCACAGCATTCTTCTTGAGAGGAAAAACATGCTAAAAAAATTCAGCTTCTCTAGCTTCAGATATGGAATGATCATTCAATGACATAAATTTATAAGCAGAATTGTTTTGAGCATACCCAATAAACACACAATCATAAGTTTTTGGTCCAACTGTAGGTTTCCTAAAGTTGGGTAAACCCACCTTAGCCAAACAACCCCATACTCTAAGGAAACTTAGATTAGGAGGATAGCCCTTCCAAATTTCGTAGGGTGTCTTGTCAATTTTCTTATGAGGTACACGGTTAAGAATATAACAAGCAGAAAGAACTGTTTCTCCCCACATATCGTCAGATAGGCCAGAACTTAAAAGCATAGCATTCATCATCTCTTTTAATGTTCTATTTTTCCGTTCAGCTACTCCATTTGACTGTGGTTGATAGGGTGGACTAGTCTCATATATTAGTCCGTTCTTCTCACAAAAATCAACTAGATAGTTAGAGCCATATTCACCACCCCTATCAAACCTAACCCTTTTAATCTTCTTATCGAGTTGATTTTCGACCTCATACTTCAAATTTATAAACGATTGTTCTGCTTCATCCTTAGTCCTAAGCAGGTATACTTTTGTATATCTAGAACAGTCGTCAATAAAAGAGACATAATAATATTTACCACCTCGACTCATAGTACTTTTGAAGTCAGCTAGGTCAGTGTGAATCAATTCAAGAAGACTCGTTTCCCTGTTTTTAACTGGTTTACTAGGTTTTCTCGTAAACTTAGCCTCAACACTGCTAGCACATTTAGAGAATTCTTTATTGGTCAAACTTGGAATTAGTGTCATCGTTCTAAGTTTTTTAATGGATTCAATATTTACATGACCTAGTCTAACGTGCCACACATCAATAGACTCAGCAATATAAGCAGAAGTAGAAGCATTATTATTAATATCAGAAACAGAGTTCAAAATAAAAAGGCCCCCAGACAGATAACCCTTGCCCACAAATTCCCCATCACGCGACATTACAACCTTGTCAGCTTCAAAGACAAGCCTTACACCAGCTTTGTTCAATAAAGCACCAGACACGAGGTTTCGACGTAATGAGGGTACATACAAAACATTATTAAGGGCGAGGGTTTTCCCTGAGGTGAGTTTAAGAAAGACCTTGCCTTTTCCTGTAATCACAGCAGATGAAGAGTTACCCATGAAAACGCATTCTCCATCAGCAAGCTCCTCGAACTCAGCAAATAACCCCTTATTGGCACAGAGATGTCTCGAAGCTCCAGTATCCAAGACCCATTCATCAGCATTTCCTACCTGATTAGCCTCCACGACCACAGCAGCAATAATGTCGTCAGTCACAACCCCGTTTGCTTCAGTGGCCTTCTTTTCAGTGCACTGGTAAGCTTTATGTCCGCCCTTTCCACAAACATAGCAGACCAGAGGCTTCTGGATCTTGGGAGCAGGTTTGCCAGGACCGTTCTTCTTAGCTTGATTATGACCATTCTTCTTTTTCCCCTTATTATTTTTATTTTTGCCCTTAAATTTTTTAGCATTAGAGGGACCACCAGACTCAACCAGATTAACCTTTGCAACACCAACAGAATTGCTAACAGGATGACTAACATGTTTATCTTTGAGGCGATTGGCCTCCTCGGTCCTCATATGCCCTACAAGATCTTTTAGGGACATGTCTTTTTTTTATGCTTAAGATGGTTACGATATTCAGACCAAGAAGGTGGAAAACGTTCTAACAAGACATTAGGTAAGAAGACATCATCCAATTTCATTCCTTCATTTACGACATCAGCACACAGATTTTCATATTCATGTACTTGTTCCATGATAGGCTTCCCGTCCTCCATATGAAACCCAAGCCATTTTCCAACGACATATATTTTCTTTCCAGCATCATCAGACCCATATTTCGACTCTAAAGACTCCCAGATGACTTTAGCAGATTTATGAACCATAAATAGATTGAACAGGGTATTAGTCATGTGGTTTAGGATATGAAAGCGAGCAGTTTTATTATCTTTTTCAAATTTCTTAATCGACTCAGCATTCGACTTGATAATAGACGCGATAGGAGGAGTAGCGTCAAAATCGGACGACGCAGAAACCGGAACCGGAGGCTCCTCAGACAGTACATAATCAATTTCAAGTTGTTCAAAAAACATCCGCTATTTTTGAGACCAACGTTTGTAGTTATTACCGTCAAGTGGTTCGAGTTTAGATAGATCAGGAACAAGTTTAGACATGGTCGAAATTGTTACAGCAAACAAATAGTTTTCAAATTGTTGGTTATGTATAACCGTAACTATAAAAGAGCAAACAGAAACTGTAACCGAATTATCGTAGCGCCGTGGTATGAGGGCCACTGCCTTGAAAACTATTTCGGCACGACAATGGTGGCGATCAGCTGCTGCCGGTAGTTCCCCAAGGTTAACACTACAGTATCCGAAATCACCCACTCGAGATTGGACACTTGGAACGACAGAAACGAAACTTTACTCAGAATTGTGTGGAAGAAGGAGAGAGGAGAAGATGAGGAATAATGTTGTGTGTTTGAGCCAAGACATCGCGTCCTTATATAGGCAGCAAAAGAGTACGAAGGGGAAGAATGTGGACGATCACAGAGTGGCACCTGGACAGTGCGAATCTGGACGGAACACATAGCCTCGTATCTGGACAGACAAAAGGACGAGCCAAAAACAGGCTAAGTTCGTCTGGCTGAAATTGGACACACACCAATCTATGTGGGCCTAAAAGCCTGGCAGGGCCCTCCGCAGGCGATTTACCAAATCCAAATCCCGAGCCGAGCCGGGTCGGGTTGGGCAGGCGCGCGCGCGTGTGCGATCTGAATTAAGCACCTCGCAAGCCCACATAAAAGGCCCCTTTCACTCACTAGTCTGAGAAGGAAAGTTCAGTAAGGTATATAAACATCAATATACTTTACATATTCTCCTATGTGGGATAGTGAAATAATCACTTGACCAAAAATCAACCCCCTATTTCCAACACTTTCTAAGAGTCGAGCCTACATTAGAGGAATAACGATGGAGGTAGCTAGAGGTAATCAATCTAGGGAAAGGTGTTTGGGGGAAGTCGGGATTCAGCCAATGGAGTTTAAGATGGTCGGGATCGGGTTTTTGTCGTAATATTGATAAAGGGAGAATGCTACATTTCGGTTTCTTCACCCAACCCACCTAAAAACCGCTTTCGCGGCGAAGAAGGGTAAGTCTCAAATTTACGGTAATTTCTACCCCGAGTTTCCCCATATTGATAGAAATGAGTCAATGTCGGTCAAGTTGGCCGGACTAAAAAAACAATGACGCAACAACCATAAACAAGATAAACCTACAACCAAGCAACCCACCAACATCCCTTAATTCAAATATTCTAAGTCCTCATCCCTAAACCCCCCAACAAAAAATCTACTCACTAATCATGATGGAAGACAACATAACATCAATAGAGGAGAAGTTAACTAAAACATGCATAATGACTAGATCTAGAGTAAATAAGGAAACTATGATCTAACAAAATAAACTAGAGAATAATCAAGAACAACATAAATGAGATCTAGAGATTAGGGAGTGGAAAAGAAATGAACCAACTATGAAGATCACAATAAATAAGATGATTCCATAAATAAAGATTGAATCTTTGATGAAGAAAATGAAGAACTTGTCACTAATCCTTCAATAATCCTCACAAATCTTCAAATAAAACTTGGAATAATCTTCTATAAACTTGAGATCTAGAGAATTGTTGATGAGAAACTAAGAAGATGTACTACTAAATTACTATGTAAACAACTAGAATTATGGAGGATTTACTAAGATTACTATAGAATTGTTTACTAATGGATGCGTTTCACTTTTTCCCTCCTTAGCTTAATGGAGAGGTAATAGGCAATTAAATAGGGTAGATGTATGTATAGTAATGTCTTAATGGGTTGTTAAACTAAAGCCCAAATCCAACTTTTTGCTCCATTAGTGAGACAATCACCCTTTAATCTTCATGAGGTGGAACTTCGCCCTATCGTGCACGGACCAATACCGTCGGGTGAAATTTCACCCGGTGGAGTTTTTCTAGTTTTGCAATTTTTGGACACTTTCACCATCGGGCGAAATTTCACCCGGTGGGCGAAATTTCACCCAGTGAAGAAGCTCGGAAAATCTTCGGGGAGGCAATTTTTCCGTCGGGCGAAATTTTGCCCAGTGGTACTTCGTCGGTTGAAATTTCACCCGGTCATATTTCTGGCCTCTTTTATTGTCTCATTCTTCGTCGATTGATTGGATGACTTTGAACTTTAAGTTTTGTGCTTTGCTCTTTGGGCGGTGTTCCCTTCTCTTGTGTTCGTGGATGCTCCATCGTGATTTTGGTGCCAAATCCTATCAAAATCGATAGAAAAACTACCAAAAACACGTAAAACGCACAAGAGGGATGCTAATGCGAGAAGTACTCAAAATATGGCGATAATCGCACTCTAAACTCGCAAAACAAGGGAAAAACGGGTCTAAATGGGAGGAAAAAACGGTCTAAATTTAGCACACAACAATTCCCCCACACTAAAATGTTGCTCGTCCTCGAGCGAAGACCCAAAAAGAAATTACAACTACTACAACTAGCTACACTATGCTAAGCCGATACGGGGTAATTAATGGGCCCGCTTTCGTCCCTTAAACTCACATCGAAATACCCATGAGGTAGAGTACTTCCATGCAAGGCGATTTGGGGCTTGCTCAAAATGGTGGATGCGACTAAACACACAAAAACTTATAACACGAAACAATAGACGCGTCCAAAGCAAAAATAAAACACTGAATCCCCATCGAGACGGCGGGAAAGACACCGATTACTTACCTAAAACAACAATAAACTTCCAAGATAAATCACCCACGTAAACAAGAACCAAAGCTTAATACTATGACAATTAAGCAATAAAGATGTTGAAAACTTAGCCAGGTCCTCCTAATCTTCTAAAGGGGTACTACATGGCGATAAACGGAGTGGAAAAAGTGAACCATGGATTCATTCGACACTGTAGGTAGGTGCAGTCCCGCTCTCTTTGGCTAAGGCAAGAGGGTCGTTTCAAACTCGAATTTCCTAAATTAGCCCAAATAAGGAGGTGGAGTGTCTACAATTAGTGGGGTGGATCGACTAATCACCGCTATCTTCCTACCTCGGGACTCGGTGCTCTAAGAGGCACTTCACGGCGACAAATCAATCAAAGGGTTTTTTTTTATGGTGACGTTTTTCAATGATACGATTTTCATTTGAAGCTCCCTTTCTCTCCTTTGTTTTTCATATTTTTGTGCCCTTTTTTCTTGCTTTGGTTTGCCCTTTTTTTGCTTTTTGACGTGGTTTGAAACCAAGCTTGGAGGTTATTTTTGTCTAAACTTATTGTGGTGATGTATAGGTGGAGGAAAATAGGTAATCAAGAACGCGCGCCATTCCCGGATAACCCATAAAGAGGCGGAAGAAATTTGGACTAAAGGTGCAATGGTCACTCGAGCAAGGTCACCTAGAAAACGGGATGCGGGAACCAAGGCCTAACTCCTCCATGGGTGGTCAAGGTGGTGAAATGCAAGCCAGACACCAACACAAGATGCAAGAAGCTTTGGACAAGTTGACGGTCTCGCTAGACGCTATGGTCGCCAAGCAGACTCATATTGAGGCCCAACTGACAGCAATCAAGTCCGATCAAATAGCTCTTATTAACCGCTTGAGCGCCATGGAACAAGGGACTTCCAATGGTGGGACTGAGACTACTGGGCCCTTGGCTGAACTTGTCAGCATTGTTCGCAAACTAGAGGAACAGGTCCATTTGTCAACGAACAACACTATCCACATGAAAAATGCCCGTGCCTATTTGCCCCTGAATGATGAACTGCCCGCCAACCTCAACCTTACGGGCCTGCCGATGTTTGATGTGACCGAAGACCCGGTGCTTCACATCCGGGTCTTCTAAGAGTTCATGGTCGTTAAGGGAGTGAAATCAACCATGTTCAAGCACCTTTTTGCCTCCTCCCTCGAGTAGCATCTGAAAGCCTGGTACAACAGGCTTGATTCCAAGAAATACAAAACTTGCATTACTTGAATAACCTCAAAAGAAATAATTAATAAGAAACCATTGAAGTATAATCAATGACTTCTTTGGTTAAAGAAATCAATTATACTAAATAAGTGATCTCTTATATAATAACAAAGACACCATATTTAAGGCAAATGATTTTTTACCCCATACAAGTTAATATCAAAGACACCATTTTTTCAAAAATGATTTGTTAATAATACAATACTATGGCAAAGACACCATTTTACAAAAAATGGTTTTTAAAATACCAAAGAAATCATTTTTCCAAAATGATTTGTCAAAATCAAAATTAGGTATATCATCAAGTCGCAGCAAACACTCCTCTTCCCTTCAATCTTTTCCCCCAAATCGAAGCTCTAAAAATCCATGGCGACTCCTACTACTGAAGATGAAGTTCGTCGTCGTACTGCTCAGGCCAATTACAGCAAGAAGCTTCATCAACATTGTGAGCTCGAGTCTCTCAATCGTAAAGGTATAAAATATACCTAACTCTCCGTTGCTTCAATTTTCGATTTTCTAGGGTTTCAATTTGGTTCGTCGATGATTTGAGGTTCAATTGTGTCGGATTTGGTGTTTATTGTCATCTTTACACTCAAAATCATTCAATCAAACACAAAAAAATCAATCGTAAAACTTACAGAATCATAAAATTTAGGAATTGGGTAAGGAAATTGATACTCAGATGCCCTGCAAACATGGTTTTTCTTTGAGATTAAGGTGCAATAATTAAGATTAGTACTGTAATTAGTATGATTATTGAAGATGAAAGAGGATGAAGATGGATTTAATTGAGTTGAAGAAGTAGGGAAGAGTGCAGAGAAGGTGTTCGATGAAATGTGAGTTGTTATTATTACATTCCATGAACATGCAATTTTCCTACTTTTCCGGTAATGTCCATGTCTATGTCTATGTCTAGGGATTTTTTTGGGTAGTTCGACAATTTTAACTACTTTTCCGGTATTGTCATTCGCGTTTTTGTGTATTTTTGTGTGTATGATAATTATGGCGAGCTATTATTTAACATCAGATTATCTGTATTCATCCTTGGCACAACTTTTCCGTTGCTTCGATTTTCGATTTTCGATTTTCTAGGGTTTCAGCTTGGTTCGTCGATGATTTGAGGTTCAATTGCGTCAGATTGGAGTTTGAATGTTTGAGTTTCTGTGATTATGATAGGCATATTTGGGATTGTCCAATCCTTGAGGAAAGTTGTGCCAAGGATGATGGTTCGGATTGGAGCAAGATTTAACATATCCCCTTTATTGAGATGGGTGATGATGCAGTTCAAAACCTGGCATGAGCCGAAGCATATCCTCCTGGAATTTTATTTGGAATCTGGTATTGCTTGTTCTCACCTTAATATTCATTTTGTGTCATTCGAAAACATATGCTTAATGCTGCCAAATATCTTTACTGGTCTTAATGTTTTTTGGATGACCCAATTGAATTTTATCAAGCAGTCTACGAGTGACGAGCTACTATTTTTTTTTCCTATTCTTAATTTATTTGATCATTCATTGATTGCAGATTCTTCCATGTGAAACATCTGGTTGGAGTTGCTTCATGTGGAGATGATGTGTTCGGTGTGCTTTCTTTCTGGTATTACAATGGAGTCTTCTTTGTAAGTGTTGGTCATGTTGATGAAATATTCTAGTAGGAATGAAGTTTGCTTTGGTTTTATTGATGTGTGTAGTGTGCTGTGTATTTTTTTTGTGTGTTGGAGTTGTGTCGTGCATTGAGCAGTTGATGAAGGTTAAGTTGGAAAGAAATTTCCTTTTGGTCGATTGAGTGCTTCCGTTCTAGTAGCTATATGTTGAAGGCGGTTTGTAAGTTTGGTGAGTTGATGAAGGATTTAAGTAGGAAAAAGTGTGTTTTGGTGCTTGGATTGCAGCTTGCAATCATATAGTTGATAAGTGTCCTGAAACTTTGAAAGTATGTGACATTATTTGCGTTGTCCTTTGGAATGAGGTTGTCACAGGCTGAATGTTCGATATTATTTTTGAGAATGGCTCAATGTTTGATATATTTGGCAGTCCGTAAATGTGATGACTCGGCAGTTTTCATTTTTGATTTTATGTAGGGAAACGTTGTTTTATTATGTGCGAGTTCTCTAACTTATTTTGTCCATCCAAGTGAAGTATGGTCTAGAGAGAGTTGTATGCACCCTACAAAGGATGTATCAGGTAGGGATCCCCCTTAGCTGATACTTTTTTGTCCATTTTCCAACTTTTTTGTCATTCTTTTTCTTGCACAAATTAGTTTCTCCCTTCTGCTTGTACAAGGAGTCACCGCTGTGGGAACTGGACTAAACACGAAGAAAAGGTATGTCATCCTGCGGTGTTGTGTTTCCCCCTTTTTCTTAATAATGCAATCTCATTTAACTGTTGATGGTTAGAGCTTTTTTTGTTTATGTGAATATAAGTTGTTCTCTCATCATTTTATGTAAGGTTTACAAAGTATAATTCATAAAACATTCGGGCTTAGAAATGGATTGTGAATAAACAACATGCCGAATTGAGTAGCTTTTTTGCCTGATAAACACGTAAAATCATACTCCGTACTTTACTACTTAGTAAATTCTCGCGGCTCATGTCCGTTCATAATCTCACATGGAGTAATGTTCTTGACATCCCACATTCTATTCTTTCATGTTATTCATTGGAGCATTGAGCATTGACATTTCTCTTTTTATACACAATATTGTTGATCAGTTTTATACCATTCTTCTCTTCAAACTTTACATTCATGTTTACCTGATCTTTTTGTTGCCATCCTTGTCGGTTGCTCCATATAATTTTGTGGTTACTTTAATTTTTTGCCTGTTGTGATATAGGTGTCGGAATCATTTTTAACTCGATCATGCGTTGTGAAATGCTAACATTTAGATGTGTTATATTATAGGAACTCTCGGCAATTGAAGCTAGAAAAGAGTGAAGTGGATTGGAGAAAATCATCCAGAACAAAGAAACTTCCCAAGATTTTGAAGGTCAGTACAAATTTGTATTTGATTTATGCATCAAATTTGAAACTTATACTATTATCTATACATCTCTAAATTGTTGTTAAGGGGAGTTTTTTTTTTGTACGAGCATTTTGCACAATGTAAAGATGGAGGGATAGCATCCAAGGATCATGATTACATTTTAGTTAGAGTGATGAAGAAGCCGGAACGAAGAGGGTGGGGAAAACATACTCATTTTTTGGGATATTTTGTCATAGTGCATAAATTATTGAGTGCTTATAATGTAATTTTGATATATCTTGGAATCAATTTATACATAGGAGATATTGTATGGAAATTCTTGTCTATTTTTTGGTTGATATATGAAAATGAGTACATTGTATTTAAATATTTGGGGTACCTTAATTATTACTATTCATTATTATTAATTTTTTAAATATCAAGGTTGCAAAGAAATCATTTAAGTGTTACATGGTTTATTAAGTTGATAGGCAGAGAAACCATTTAAGTGTGTTATATGGTTTATTACGTTGGTAGCAAAGAAATCATTTAAGTGAAGTACATGGTTTATTAAGTTTAGATAAGAAACCATTTATTTCTCCCAAAAGGTTTCTTTCTCATGGACCAAAGAAATCATTTATCTTTTAAAATTGGTTTCTAAAGCATAAGCAAAGAAACCATTTTTCTCATATGATTTCTTTCCCTAAGACACCTTTGACCTGGAGATCATCTCCAAAATGGTGTCTTAGGGTATTTTAAGATGATTTCTTTGCCATCTTTTCTAGTAATGTTGGGATGATGTGGCAAGGGAGTTTGCTCGGAACTATGCCGACAACACCAAAATCAAAACCACGATGGACACCTTAGAGGTTATAGCCCAGGAACCAAAGGAAGGTTTTACGAAATACCTTCAACGCTGGAGGGCCGAGAGTGTGAAGTTGGTCGACAAGCCCAATGAAAAAGTTTTAGTGGAGGCCTTTGTCAAGAACCTCCTCTTCTCCTACCGGGTCCTTCTCTGGTATGCTGTCATACCCAACTTCGCCACCTTAACTGAAATGGGGACGAGGATTGAAGATGATTTGGGGTTAGATGGCCTTACTAAGGCCTCTAGCAAGGGATATCAAAGGGCTACTTTTTCCGTTACCTAGCCCACAGCCACAGCTGCTACTAGGTGCATTTTCGACGAGGTTAATCAACTTGATACCCCGTCCAAAAAGAATACCACACCTCGGGTGTTCACTGATATATGTACCACCTATACATATGCCTTACAAAGGCTATCATTAAAGGTCCTGATCCTACCGATAGGCCCAACTCCTGAAGTCCCGATCGAGCGACGCTCCAAGGCCTATTGCCAATACCATCGAGGCAATGGGCATGACACTGAAAAATGTTGGAAGTTGAAGCACTTGATCCAGGATCTCATCGAGAGCGGTAAGATCCCCTTACCCAGAGACAAGACGAGTAATAAGGACAATCCCTTAGGTGCTCACGCCATCTTTTACGGAGAAGTAATTGACTACTCACACCTCATTTCTCCATTTATCCCGCAAGTGAACGGGTTCTGGTTCGACGACGAGGACTATGTGTACCTCACCAAAGGGGAAACTGTCCCCATTACCCCGGAGGAGATCAGGAAGGCTAAGTCCAAGGCCTTAGCCAGTAACCAGCTTATTCGCCCCTATCAAGCCAATAGCTCAAGGGACCTCCCTACCTCGATAATCGTCACTGAGCCATTCGGGGCAGAAGTGGCCCCTGAAGAGCCAACCACCGAAATGGCTCTCATGAATCAACTAAAGAAGACCCGAGTGGACCTCTCTATATGGCAACTCCTAGTTAGCTCACAAGAACATCAAGAAGCACTCACTAAGGCTTTCGATCAAGTCAAGATCGACTCCTCGGCTACTCCTGCTGAAATGGTAGCCACGATCCTACCCCACTTAAAGGGCAGAGCTGGGAAAAAAGGCCCACTAATCACCTTCCCTGAAGCCGATCTACTACCGTTCGGGGCAACCCATAACATGGCCCTCTATATCACGGTAATTTGCCGTGAAAAGTATCTTCTGATGACCCTAATCGACGATGGATCCGCGGTCAACGTCCTCCCCTTGAAGACCGCCAAAACCCTCGGCATTACAGAGGCCGACTACGTTCCGAGTGCTCAAACCATCCAGGATTTCGATGGGAGCCCAAAGTCGGTAGCTGGAGTCGTGAAACTAACCATCATAACAGGCCCGATAGAGAGGGAGCTGGAGTTTCAAGTAATTGATGTCACCTCTTCCTTTAACCTACTCCTAGGGAGGCCATGGATCCACGTTGTTAAGGCAGTATCCTCCACCCTTCCCCGGAAGATCAAGTTGCCCTTACACGATAGCGTCATTACCTTGGAGGCAACCCCTATGAATGTGGCTAACTGTAACGCCACGAGCCGCTCGGACCTCTAGGGGTTCGATTTCAAAGGAATGATCGAAAAGGAGTACCTTTTACAACCCTACTTCACAACGAGCATCGACACGATGCTACAAAACCTAGGGTACCTACCGGAGGCTACCTCCCGACCCGATCTTCCACTTGGGAAGATTATCGAGGTCCTTAAAAATGAAGACTCGCACCTGGGCCTCGGCTATGCTACAACTCCGAGCAACATTTTACGAGCATGTATTGAAAGAGCCTGCAGCCTCATTAAGGGTATCTACTTGAGCACTTATAGCCCACGACTAACCAACTAGTTCGTCACACCGGTATTCGGGGATGTCCAAGTTGGTCTGTACCAACCCAATACTGTGCACCCTGGGATCCACTTGGCCCAGGACTGTAACTACATCCCAGATGATGTCTTCACCCTCGTCTAGTCAGAAGATGCCAACGATGCTGAGCCCGTGCTAGGGCTACTTTTCGGGGAAGAAACCGTGGCCCCGACTCCAAAGGAAGATCTGGTCAATCTTATTCTTCGCAGCAATGGCTTTGACCCAACTAACCTGATCTCGGATGTAGGGTTCAAAACGGGAAACAGAGCCTGGAGGAAGACTGTCAAATGGACTGACAGTCAAGGAAGGACTTACAAGTTAATAGCCGGAGAAGGAGACATGCCTGAGTCTGAGTCTGTGCCCGAGTCAGAGTCTGAGGTCGAGTCTAGAAGGTTCGGTGCTAGAGTCACTCATGTAACCACCTCCTCCCTTTAGTTACTCCTACGGATGGTGCTTCGGGGTCTTTACCGAGCGCTTTACCTATCCCGGCACTGACCAATGATCAGATGACAGCTCTTTTCAAGCTCTTTTCAAAATTTGCAATCAATAATAACAACCGTTCTGCTTACGACTTGTCTTATTTTCAAAGTGCTTTCAATTTCAAAAATGTTTTGTGCAATGACATTGAGAAACCCGAAGAACAGGTACCCCTACCTCCACATCTGATCGAGCAACTGGAGAAGGGAATCCCGAAACTCGGTAATTGAGGAAACCGGGTCCATTAATGTGGGAACAACCTTAGAACCTCATATGCTTAAGATATGGTTATCCTTAGATTCCGAGGAGAGACAACAGTTAACCAGCCTCCTTCAAGAATTCAAAGACGTCTTCGCATGGTCCTACAAGGACATGCCAGGGATAGACCGGGAAATAGTCGAGCATCACATATCGATCAAAGACGGGTTCAAGCCGGTTAAACAGAAGCTTCGCCGAATGAGGCCCGAATGGTCCCTTAAGGTCAAGGAAGAAGTCGATAAACAATTCAAAGCCGACTTCATACAAATTTCCGAATATCCGGACTGGGTTGCCAACATGGTGCCGGTTCCTAAAAAGGACAGTAAGGTGCGTGTCTGGGTAGATTTTTGGGATCTTAACAAGGCAAGCCCGAAAGACGATTTCCCGTTACCACACATCGATATACTGAAATGGATAACACAGCTGATCATACCCTTCTATCATTTATGGACGGGTATGCCAGGTATAACCAGATAAAAACGGCAGAAGAAAATATGAGTAAGACCACCTTCATTACACCTTGGGGTACTTACTGTTACACCGTCATGCCATTTGGCCTCATCAATGCCGGGGCCACTTATCAACGAACCGCCACAACTTTATTACACGACATGATGAATAAAGAAGTTGAAGTTTATGTAGACGACATGATCGTCAAGTCTAAAAACAGGGACGGTCACATCACCGCTCTGAGAAAATTCTTCACCCGACTACAGAAGTACAACATGAGATTAAACCCTCAAAAATGCAGTTTTGGGGTAACGTCTGGTAAATTACTGGGTCATATCGTCAGCCAACGTGGCATCGAAGTCGATCCAGCTAAAATTAGGGCCATTACCGAGATGCAGCCTCCTAAAACCGAAAAAGAAATAAGAGGATTTATCGGGAAAGTCCAGTACATCAGCCAGTTTATTTCAAAATTAACCATGGTATGCGAACCCATTTTTAAGAAGCTGAAGATAGGGGAACGAATACTGTGGGACGACAAATGTCAAGCAGCCTTCGATAAAATCAAGGTAATCTTGTCTGCTCCACCAGTTTTGATGCCGCCTTAACACGGTTTGCCTTTGTCGTTATACCTAACAACAACTGAGACAACAATGGGGGCTATGCTGGCTCAGACGGTCAACTCCGAAGAACGAGCTATCTACTACATCAGCAAAAAGTTTTTAGAGTATGAGTGTAAATACACCATGCTCGAGAAGACATGTTTAGCTCTGGTCTGGGCCACTAAGAAGCTTCGACATTATATGCTCAGCTACGAGGCATGGGTGCTATCTAAAATGGATCCAATCAAGTACCTCTTCGAAAAGCCCATCCTCAATGGCAGAATGTCTAGATGGACTCTAATGTTGTCAGAGTTCGACTTGAAGTTCATGCCGTTAAAAGCTATTAAGGGCCGGATAGTATCCGAGTTCCTCGCCGACATTCCCGTAGCTGAAGAAGGACACACCGACACTTCGACCTTCCCAGATGAAGATATTCTCCACACCGATACCGAAACGTGGGACTTATACTTCGACGGGGCATCCAATTTTCGGGGATTCGGAGTCGAAATTCTTTTAATTTCACCAAAAGGAGAACACACTCCCGTATCCATCAAACTGGACTTTGACGTTACTAATAACGCCGCCGAATATGAAGCATGCATTCATGGACTACAAGCCGCCGCCGACTAGGGGGTCACAAACCTCTGGATACACGGCCACTCATCTCTGGTCATTAATCAAGCGCTTCAAAAATGGAAAACTCGGAACGCCAATCTCGTGGCCTACCAGGCACGAGTAAGGGATCTCGAGAAGCAATTCCAGAAGGTGGAATATATATACTTGCCTCGGGAATAAAATTAGTTTGAGGATGCACTCTCAAAACTGACATATTTACTGAATATTCCCGATCACGTGACTAGTATGCTAATTTGTGTCGAAAGACGGTCTGAGCCAGCATACATCCACGACATTGAAGATATTGATGTACCTGATTCCGAGCCATGGTATCAAGCGGTGTTAACATACCTGACGACCGGAGAATATCCTCCCGATACCAATGGTCGAGCCAAGAATGCCTTACGGAGGCTAGCTACCCAGTTCGTCCGTACCGACGACGAACAACTATACAAAAAGATGGCACAGGGGGTTCTTCTCCTATGTGTTGATAAAGTTAAAGCTGAAAAGGTTATGGCCGAAGTGCACGACGGTGAGTGCGGTCCGCATATGAATGCCCATATGCTAGTCCGAAAAATTATGAGGCTCAGATACTACTGGAATAATATGGAAACCGACTGCCAGTTATACGTTAAGCATTGCCATAACTGTTAAATCTTCGCTAATGTGCAACATATGCCGTCATCCCTATTATATACCATGACGTGAACTTGGCCATTTTCGATGTGGGGTATCGACATAATCGGGAAAATAAATCCCTCCGTTACCGGCGGACATTGTTTCATTCTGGTAGCTATCGACTATTTCACCAAATGTGTCGAAGGTTAATCTTACCGTATTCTTAATGTCAAGCATGTTGCCAAGTTTATCCAAAACATGATAATATGCCGGTATGGAATCCCGCATGAATTTATCAGTGACCACGGGACCCATTTTCAAGCCGAAACAGCGACCTTGCTGACCAAATATAAAATTCAGAGGCATACATCTTCGCCCTACTGACCCCAAACAAATGGAGCGATAGAAGCGACTAATAAGACGATTATCACCATACTAAAAAAAGATGGCTGATAATTACCGGGATTGGCCCGATAAAATACCTTTTGCACTATGGGGATACTGAACGTCAATCCGCACCGCAACCGGTGCAACGCCATATTACCTAACCTACGGGATGGAAGCGGTCCAGCCCGTCGAGTTGGAGGTACCGTCCCTCAGGAACTTGCTCGAAAGTCAAGTACCTGAAGCTGATTGGGTTCGAGCACGGTATGAGTCGCTAGTCCTATTGGATGAACGACAATCTCGTGCCCTCAATAACATCCAGATATATCAAAAAAGGATCCAACGGGCCTTTGATGGTGGGAATTGCCGTGGGTCCCCACCGTCAAGTAAAGTCCAACTAACCTAACACGTAGCTAGGGTAAGTCGGGTCGATATCCACGGAGACGGTTAAAAGGTGTCTAGACTAGGTCGACCTAAAACGAGACTAAGTCACACAAACGAACACAAAGAGAACGATAATTAACAAACTACGATGGTTGAAGGTGATGAAAGTGGGCTAACAATGAACTAGAAATAATATGAACTAATAGAAACAACTAAGATTAACTAAGCAAATAAACTAGAGAAGATGATCGACTAAAGAGATAGAGAATTCAAATATGCAAGGGAGTAGGGTTAGGTCGGGTTCATAAGCATAGTAGGATGGTTGGGTAATCAAGGGTGTAGGTGCCACTTAGTTACTAAGGTCGGTTTGCGCTCTCGCGCCAAAGCCAAAGTCCGCACTCTCGTGTCTAAGACTAGACCCGAATATTCATGCAAGATGCTACTCAAAACACAAACATTCAACCACAAATTGAATACACAATGAGAAGAAGAGAACAAGTATGAGAAGCATTGACCACTACTACCCACACAAGCAATACAACACATAGTGTGTCCAATAAGTGAATCGCAACAAAGGAATCACCTTTACCCACAATCAAGCCCTAATCACCCATAATCCACACTTAATTCCCCTACTAACCCCACAAGGAATCTACTCACTCATAATGAAATCAAAACTAAGACTAACAAGAGAAATAGACATAATAATCAAAACATCCATAATGAACAAACAAGACAATGAACAATATGTAAAGATTCAAACTTGATAAATAAAGAAACAACAAGAGAAAAGAATATACCAACTACAAGAGGATGAAAAAGATGAGAACTTGAATTAATAAGAAACCCAAATAAATCTCCAAGGTTGTCAAGCTTGGAAGAGTCTTCAAGAATCTTCCTAATAAAAGACTAATTACTAGACTAATCTAAGATTAACAAAAGTTTTAAAGGAAGATTAAGCTAAATAGAGGAGAACTAAATCTAGGGTTTAAACAACGTAGAGAGGCTTAAGATAGTCTAGGGTAATGTAAGATGATTAAACAATACAAGGGAGGAGTATTTATAAGGTTACAAGAATGAAGGAGGAGAAAAGAATAAGTTGCGTGCTGCAGCTCACTCATCCCACCCGGGACGGAACGGTCCCGCCCGAGACGAAGTTCTTCTCGGTCGAGACGGGTCCAAAACAGTGGCCTGCCCAATTGTGCACTCCTTCCCGGTCGGGAAGGCCACTATCCCGCCCGGGAAGGGTCTGTATGCCTCCAATATAGCCTCTAAGGTCCCTCCTTGCTTCTCATGGGCTTCTCATCGATTTTCGGGGCTCGGGATTGGGTCTAAAAGGCTCGAAAATGGGTTCCAAGGTCTCGGGATCAAATCCAAGGCACCGAGTGATCGTTCCTTCTCTTCGTTGGCTCCAAAAGCGTATGAAACGAGTCGGAATCGTTCTAATTTTCCATGTATGATCTTGGGGACCTAAAACGAACTAGAGGAAGCATGAGTAGCCCAGAAACCGCTCCAAAGAGAGGTTCCACAAGGAAAACGGGACCAAAACACAACAAATTAGGCACTACAAACTACACTTATCAACTCCCCCACACTTAACCCTTACTCGCCCTCGAGTAAGCACAAACTAACTAGAGACTAAAAGAAACTAGACTACTAACCGAGTGGGTATTAGCGCACCCTACGCCCTTTCAACTCACGCAAGAACACCTAGAGGACAAGTGCTCTCCGCAAGGCAAGTGAGGTGTTGCGACAAAACCGTGGATGCAACCGGACACAAAAACACAAAAACAAACAAACATACAAAAGGTTGCACCCAAAAAGAAACAAATACCGCTTCCCTCTAAAAAGCGGTGAAAGAAGCACCGATTTAGGACTCAAGGCAAGTGACAACGTTCCCAAGCTAATAGCACAAATCGATATGGACAAAACTCTAATAGTATGACAACAAAGCAATAAAAACGTTGGTAACTTACCCAGGTTCCTCCTAACCTTCTAAGAACGTACTACGGGACGATAGGCGGGATGGAAAAGGGATGAACCACGGTGTTAGTCGACACTGTAGGTAAGTGAGACCCCGCCCCCTTTAGCGATGTGCCAAGAGAGTCGTCCCATGTTTAAGAACCTCCTAACTAGTCCAAGTAAAAAGGTGGATAAGGTTTGCAAAATGAGGGAAGACCGATCAGTACCGCTATCATCCGTCTTAGGGACTCGGTCCTTTGGTAGGCTCCACGGTAACGATCGGAAAAAGGCTTATTTTGAGAGGGTGAGAATCCTTTTTTTGTGAGACGGTTTTCTTTTGGCATTTTTCTTTCTTTTGCATTTTTGCTTTTTGTGTTGCTATGCCATTTCTTTTTCATCTTTTGTATTTTCTTTTTGGCTTTTTGTGCCTTTTCTTTTTCTTCATTCTTTTCTTTCATTCATTTTCTTTCATTTTCTTCTCTTTGCCCTTTTTTGCTTGATTTGAGTTGTAGGCATTTCTTTTTGCAACAAGAAAGAGAGATTTCAACAAATTGCAACTTTATTTTGTGGATATGTGTAGGAGGTAGGGGAATGGGTAAGTCGGGAGCGCGCTTTCCCTTCAAACCCACAAAAAGGAGAGAACTTGGATAAATCAAACAATCTCAAACATGGTCACCTAAGAGACGGGACTCGGCAACCAAGGCCTTTTCACACTGTGGGTGGTCAAAATGGTGAAAATGCAAATCCCGTAGTAAATCCCTAGTAAGCTAGGTGGACTCAAGGTAAGAAACAAACGAAATCATTGATTTAAGGTCATTCTATTAGATTATGGTCCAAGACTCGATTCATACTACTAGAAAGGGAAAGTAAATGCTTGCACACTAGCCTCTAAACCGGGTTTTCGAAAACCGTTTACACACTAGACACGTCTACGCAACACAAAACAAAGACTTGACGAAAACGAAAGAAAAAGAGACAAAAGGCAACAAAACAAGACAAACCAAAATAAACATACAAAGAGAACAAACACCACCCCGAATTTCCAAGTAAGCAACCAACCAACCACAAATCTTCACAAAGCTCCACCCAAGCGCACTTCATCACATATCTCAGCTCCTCCACGGTCCATAAGAGATAAAGAGGAAAAAGGGATAGAAAGGCGTTACCGGATGTCTTGAAAGCCTTCCAAAGTCAACGGTGATTAGGCGACCTACAAGGAAAAAGGGAGGCAAGCACACACAACACAACACAAGTACGACACAACGACACAAAAAGAGAAACACACAAAAGAAAATATTTTTGATTTTTGTGAAAAAATTTCAAATTTTTAGGGTTTTTAAAGATTTTTCGAAAAAACTACGAAAATAAAACTAATATCGCTCCCCCACACTTAAATCGAGCAATGTCCTCATGCTCGATTGTAGTGTATGGAGACACAAAAGAAGAGAACAGAAATTATGAAAATAAAGCTAAGAAACAAAAATGAAGCGAAGAAAAGGGTAGAATGTGTCCGGCCGGGGTGTAGTCAAGTCACCATGGGCCGAGACAAGAAAAGATATGGATGGGGGAAGTAATAAAAAGAAAGAAATAAAAGGAAATGGGAGGGGAGGACTAGGTGTAATCAAGTCACCTAGCCCGGATTCCGCCCAAATCCAAATAAATCCTATAAAAAAGGCGAAAATCTTGCAAATTTTGATTTTGAAATGACTCTCGATGTAGTCACGTCACCGAGAGTCGGGAGCAACAATTACCAAGGCCCCGAGGGCCACCATGACACAAAAGTGTATAAGGGGAAGGGAACAAACAAAGGAAAACAAGCTATAAAACACGGAAAGGAAAGGATAGTTGCCGTACCGATCGGTTAGCAACTCACTCACTCCATCGTCTCAAAGTTCGATAACGGCACATATCTAGTCTTCGTCGTCGTTATTCCTCTTCATTCTTGATTAGGCCGCATGGTTGAAGTACAAAGATATAAGGAGGTGGGACTTGATGTGAAAGTCGGTGTAAAGTAAAGAGAAAATGAGGTGAATGTGTGTATATGAAGTGTAGGGGTCATCTGATAAGGGCAAGGATAGGTAAGGAGGTTGGGAGGGGGTATAAAGTGGTAGGGGGTACAAAGAAGAGGCAAAAGGAGGAGCAGGGGACCATCCCGGTCGGGATGACACGCCCGTCCCGGTCGGTAAGCTCCTTTCCCGGTCGGAATGACACTCCAGAAGACCCAACTTTTGGCACCCTCATCCCGAACGGGATGACTCCTTCCCGGTCGGGATGAGTCATCCTTCCCGGTCGGGATGCACTCTTCTCGGCCGGGAAGAGTCTTCTAACCCTCAATAACTCCAAAAGCTTGCCCAAAGCTTCAAAAACCGATTTCCTTGCTCACAATCCATGCTCTATCAATAGCCATTCCTCTCTAGGATTCACCTTCACTTCATACCTATCAAAATAAGCTCAAATACTCATCAAATTCCCTCCCTCACATCACTCATCAAAATACCAAATTACAAGAATTTCACAAAACTCAAAGAAATTACAAGGAAGAGATATATACAATAAGACGGTTGTTTTGGAACTCCGTCAAACCAAGGATGGTGCATTCTTCAATTCTTTTTCATCAACACTAAGGATAATTCCATCTCCATCAAGGGCTCAAAGAAACTAATCGAAGGCTCTTGCAAAGTCTTCAATCAAGCTTGTGGTGTAACCATCTACACTACAAGGCTCTTCACAACCTTGTCTCGACGTTCCCGGGGCATCCCAATCTACTAAGTTCAATGGCTTGAACTTGTACTTTCGATCCTTCGGTATATACCCAAACGTCCATCTATCCTCATGTGGCCCCAAGGGAGGCTCATCTTTCTTCTTGTCTTGGCACTTGTCTTCAAACTCAAGGTATGGGCATTTATTCGCCTCAAGCTCGGAGTCATAATCCTCAAGCTCATAGAAGTCGTTCTTCAATCTTTTTCGACTCATCCCCTAGATTGATGTCTTTCATGGTGTGGATCATCTTAAAAGACTCATCATTAGTAGGCGAGGTGTTGCCTTGGAGGTCAAACATGAGCTTTTCTTCGCCTAACTCAAATGTGATCCTACCGTTCTTCACATCAATCGTAGCACCGGCGGTATGTAGAAATAGGCGCCCAAGGATAATGGGAGTGATAACATCTTCAGGCTTGTTAAGCACAAGGAAGTCGACCGGAATGAAGAACTTCCCGATTCTTATTGGCACATCTTCCAACATCCCCAAAGGTCGGTTGAGGGAACTATCGGCCATTTGGAGTATAATGGAAGTACTCTTGAGCTCCTTCATCCCTAGTCGCTCACAAATGGAATAGGGAATGATGCTTACACTCGCACCCAAATCACATAGTGCTCTCTCAATCTTGAAGTTGCCTATGGTGCACGGGATCGAGAAACCACCAGAATCCTTCAACTTTGGAAGCGTAGAACCTTGAATAAGCTCGCTCACCACTCTTGTGAACGCTATGGTCTCTTCCTTGTCGACGGATCTCTTCCTAGCCAAAATTTCTTTCATGAATCTTCCATATGCCGGGATTTGGGTAAGTAGCTCGGTAAATGGGACACTCACATCCAATTTCTTCACAATATTAAGGAACTTGTCATATTGGATATCCACCTTGGTCTTCATTTGCCTTGTTGGGAAAGGCAACTTCTTTTGAACCTTGTTTTGCTCAATAGGGGTGGACTTCTCAAATGACACTTTCCCTTTACCCTTGTCTTTTCC
The DNA here is from genome assembly GCA_958450325.1 of Agrostemma githago. Taxonomy (NCBI): domain Eukaryota; kingdom Viridiplantae; phylum Streptophyta; class Magnoliopsida; order Caryophyllales; family Caryophyllaceae; genus Agrostemma; species Agrostemma githago. The sequence goes on from OY288240.1 coordinate 59,286,644, forward strand.
TTGAAGTGGGGGAAGCTTGTCTTCATGGGGTTTCTCAATCTCCCACAAGACTTGCTCCTCTATTGGATTTCCGAAGCTTGGATCTTCTTGAATTGGAGACACAACTTCTTTCATTGGTACGTGCTCATTAGGGGGTAAGGGGGAGTTATAAGATGACCCACTCCTCAAGGTAATAGCATTCACATGCTCAAATTTCGCCGTTTCACCTTGAGGAGGTAGTTGTCCCTTTTGCCTTGAAGAGCTACCCAAAGCAAGTTGAGCTATTTGGGTCTCGAGCATCTTCACATTCGCATCTCTTGCCAAGTTATCCCTTTGAAGTTGAGCAATAATTTCTTGTTTTTTTCTTTGTGTCTCCAATTGACTTCTTTGCATGTCCAACATTGACTTTTGCATGTCGAAATCCCGAGGGGGAGATTGTTGGTTATGCGGAGTATCGGTGAGGGCTAAGGGAGTACCATAATCATGGTTAGGAGACCGACTCCTTAGCTTGCTTTCTTGTCGATTACCTTGGGTAGCTTGTTGTTGTTGATGGTTCCCTTGGAACCCATGAGAGTTGCCTTGATTAAGGCCTTGATTGTTGCCATGGTTTTAGTTTTGATGTCCTTGGTTGCGTTGGTTTCCTTGGAAACCACCTTGATTGAAATTCCCATGTTGGAACCCTTGATTGTTGTTGAAGGTACCTTGATTATGTTGCTTGAAATTGTTGAATGGCCTTGGGTTGCCTATATAACATTGGTAGCTTTGATTGTTGTCCCTTAAGGGAGGTGGCACATATGGACGGTGTTGTAGAGATTGTTGTTGGGGAACTTGTTGGGAAGCTTGAAACATATGGGGATAGGGAGCACCTTGCTTGAACGCTTGAAAGGCATTCACTTGCTCAATACTACCACGACAATGTAAAGGCTCATGTCCCACTATCCCACAATTATCGCATATCCCATAATAAGATGAAGGAGATACAACTCCCAAAGCATTACCTTGTTGAATGGAATGTTGGTGGGAGGCACTTGCACTTTGGCTTTGATCAAAATGGGTTCGGAGCTTCTTGTCAATAGATTCCAGGTGGGTTTTTAGTTGAGCTCCAAGGTCAATGCTTAGTTGTGTAATGGCATCGATCTCGAGCCTTCCTCCTCGATTCGCCTTCCTAGGCCTTGAGTATTGAGAGTTGTGTACCGCCATCTCCTCGATTCTTGACCAAGTTTGGTCATCATCCACCTCGGTAAACCTTCCATTCGATCCCATATTGAGTATGGCCCTTGAGTCTTCATATAACCCGTTCCAAAATTGTTGAACAAGGAACCATTGTGATAGACCATGGTGAGGACAAGAACGGATCAAGGCTTTGAATCTTTCCCACGCTTCGTAGAGGCTTTCTTCATCACGTTGTTGGAATCCCATGATAGAGGCTCTCAATAAATTTGTCTTCTCCGGGGGATTGAATTGTTGGTAAAAAGCCAATGCTAGCTTCTTCCAAGTATCAATACCAAGAGTCGCCTTGTCTAACCCTTTGAACCATTGCTTTGCTTTACCGATCAAAGAGAAAGGAAATAGTACCCACCGGATATGGTCTTGGGTTATTCCCGGTTGTGAAATAGCATCGCAATAGTCCGAAAAGTTTTCCATGTGTTAATGAGGATCTTCGGTTGTTAACCCATTGAATTGGCTTCGCTCGACCAATTGAATAAATTGTGTCTTTGCCACAAAATTTCCGGTATATGCCTCCGGTAAAGCGGTTGGACCGGGCAAGACATCTTCCGTAAACGTTGAGTGTGAAGAGAACTTAGGCATTATTGGATATGCGGGAGAGGACGGTGTAGATGGTGTTGATGTAGATGTTGAAGGAGAACTTGGATGAGAGGAATGATTAGAAGAAGTACCAAAGGGATTTATGAAGATTCCTTCGGTAATGCCTTGAGGTCGCTCGATAAAGTCGGATCCTTGGGCTTGTTCTTCGGTGGTATTGCTAGCACTCGGTTGAGAGATTCTAACCCGGTCAATCGTTCGTTGGCGAAAGTCTCTAAAGAGTCTTTCCGACTCTGGATTGAAGAGAAAGAAATCGCCTCCCCTCCTAGGCATACACTACACACTAGAGCAAACGTGAGAACACCTAGTGCTTTATGGGCACTAGGCAAAGACAATAAACGAACACTACCCAAGACAAAGAGAAAAAGAAGCTAGAGAAACTAAGAAAAAACCTACACAATATGCACAAGAGATAGAAGAAGTGCACAAGAAGGGTAACTAAGTCAAGCTAATAAGCAAACTAAGTCTAAACATGCACCGTCCCCGGCAACGGCGCCAAATTGATGGTGGGAATTGCCGTGGGTCCCCACCGTCAAGTAAAGTCCAACTAACCAAACACGTAGCTAGGGTAAGTCGGGTCGATATCCACGGAGACGGTTAAAAGGTGTCTAGACTAGGTGAACCTAAAACGAGACTAAGTCACACAAACGAACACAAAGAGAACGATAATTGACAAACTACGATGGTTGAAGGTGATGAAAGTGGGCTAACAATGAACTAGAAATAATATGAACTAATATAAACAACTAAGATTAACTAAGCAAATAAACTAGAGAAGCTGATCGACTAAAGAGATAGAGAATTCAAATATGGAAGGGAGTAGGGTTAGGTCGGGGTCATAAGCATAGTAGGATGGTTGGGTAATCAAGGGTGTAGGTGTCACTTAGTTACTAAGGTCGGTTTGCGCTCTCGCGCCAAAGCCAAAGTCCGCACTCTCGTGTCTAAGACTAGACCCGAATATTCATGCAAGATGCTACTCAAAACACAAACATTAATCCACAAATTGAATACACAATGAGAAGAAGAGAACAAGTATGAGAAGCATTGGCCACTACTACCCACACAAGCAATACAACAAACACATAGTGTGCCCAATAAGTGACTAGCAACAAAGAAATCACCTTTACCCACAATCAAGCCCTAATCACCCATAATCAACACTTAATCCCCCACTAACTCTACAAGGAATCTACTCACTCATAATGAAATCAAAACTAAGACTAACAAGAGAAATTCAAATAAATCTCCAAGGTTGTCAAGCTTGGAAGAGTCTTCAAGAATCTTCCTATTACAAGACTAATTACTAGACTAATCTAAGATTAACAAAAGTTTTAAAGGAAGATTAAGCTAATGAGAGGAGAACTAAATCTAGGGTTTAAACAATGTAGAGAGGCTTAAGATAGTCTAGGGTAATGTAAGATGATTAAACAATACAAGGGAGGAGTATTTATAAGGTTACAAGAATGAAGGAGGAGAAAAGAATAAGTTGTGTGCTGCAGCTCACTCATCCCGCCCGGGACGGAACGGTTCCGCCCGGGACGAGATGGTCCCGACCGGGACGAAGTTTTTCTCGGTCGAGACAGGTCCAAAACAGTGGCCTGCCCAATTGTGCACTCCTTCCCGGTCGGGAAGGCCACTATCTCGCCCGGGAAGGGTCTGTATGCCTCCAATATAGCCTCTAAGGTCCCTCCTTGCTTCTCATGGGCTTCTCTTCGATTCTCGAGGTTTGGGATCGGGTCTAAAAGGCTCGGGAATGGGTCCCAAGGTCTCGGGATCAAATCCAAGGCACCGAGTGATCGTTCTTTCTCTTCGTTGTCTCCAAAAGCGTATGAAACGAGTCGGAATCGTTCCAATTTTCCATGTATGATCTTGGGGACCTAAAACGAACTAGAGGAAGCATGAGTAGCCCAGAAACCGCTCCAAAGAGCGGTTCCACAAGGAAAACAGGACCAAAACACAACAAATTAGGCACTACAAACTACAGTTATCAGCCATCAATAAAAGGGTGAGGCCCAGGAACATTAAAGAAGGGGATTTTGTTCTCAAGTCTATTCGAGCCTTATTGCAAGTAGACCCGAGGGGAAAGTTCAAACCCAATTGGGTCGGGCCGTATTTGGTGAAGAAGATTCTATCAGGCGGAGCTGTGATGCTGACGGACCTGGACGGGAATGAGTTTGTCAACCCAACCAACGTGGACCAGCAGAAGCGTTACTACCCTAAAGCCCTTTCTCAATGTCATTAGCAAAGTTTATTAAAATCATTTTCTTACATAAACTTTTAAAAGCAAGTCAAAAGCTATAATTATTTATTCTACTGTTGTAAAACATCTTGAACCAATAGTCTTGGTTTATTTCAAGATTGAAAATTTTTAAAAAAATATGAACTACGTTTGGTTTGATTCCGCTAATTGTGGATACGTAGGCAGCCCCTCAAAAGGGCACAACCACTGCAATCGAAGAAAAAAATAGGAGCGGTTAAAATAATAAACTTCCTTTATTTAATACAAAAAAAATCCGATAAACTCGGAAAATTACAAATTGCCAAAAAATTAAAAATTCTAAAAAAATCACACGACACTAAATAAATAATCGTAATACTTAAATAGTAAAAAAAACTAAGGGCTCGGTATTTAGGGCATCTTGCCCTTTCCCTTGTCCTTGGCCTCTTTGGCCGTTCACTGGCGACGATGCGGAGGTGAGCGCTCTCGAATCACCACGGGAACCTCCTTGGCCCGGACTTGTTTCTTCAAACTCGAGTCCTCAATCACTTCAATAGGCCCAAGTCGATCCCTTACCCGGTCTGGCAACTGATCACGAGGGCCCAATCAGTCTCGGGCCGCAAGTCTCGGCCCAAGTCTTTTCTCCAAGTCAATCTGGGGGCTTAACCGTCCCCGTGAGCCGCTAGCCCCGGCCTCTTTAGCTCGAGTCTTAGTTTTTGACTTAAGATCCGACTCCAATCGGACGAGGGTAGCAGGAGTCTCCCCTTCGTCAAAGAAACCCTTATTATCTTTCACCGTTTCTCGGCGAACCATGTCGAAAGCCTCGTTAGTCTTCAAAGCTTTACGGGCCTCTTTTGACTACTCGGAAGTCCATTTCTGATATGATTCCGAAACCCAAACGGATTGGCAAGGGCAGGGTATTGTCCATATGGCACAGGTAAACCAGCGTTGTAGCCACGTGTCACAGATAGCGTCCGTCAATTGGAACGAAACGCTAATAATTGCTTCAGTCTCGGGGATTCGTTGAGACGAACCGAACTGCCTCAGAATGCGGTCCGGGTAAATATGGACGGTCCAGTCTAGCGACAGGATCACCAGGTAGCGAGCATTGCCTCTCTTGGCTAGCCCCGTCAATTTCGAAAGGAACCACCAAGCAATGTTCCACCTAATCAAGGATCCACCATGAAACTTTAGCTCTTCGTCCCAATAAGCTCGGTTTATGTAGTGGCTCGATCTTATTCGCCGTCTCCTTGAGCTAATCTGGCCGCTACAATAGTTGGATATACTCACCGGGGGCTATATGATCGACAAACGCTCGGATAGCCAAATCTGATTAAAAAAAATGCAAATTTCCGTAAGCAAATTTGGGCTCCGCTAGCAGGCACTCGACCGAGTGTCACGCCTGACTCGATCGAGTGGACTAGCTGAAATCAGGCAGACATGTTTTTATCAAGGTCACTCGATCGAGTTGCCCCTGTACGCCAAAATTTCGCGTAAAAAAAGGAAGAGAAAAAAGCGCGAGAGGTATACCTGCAAAAGACGGGTACTTCCCGTCAATTGTCGGTCCGGGTCGAGTCTTCTAGCATTAAGGGCCATAATGATTTCCCCGGTTGCCAGCCAAGACAGGCTGTGACCCGTCTCCATCTGATCAACTATGCCGATCAGCCTGATCTGACCCAAGCACGAGTCAACATCCATTTTTCCCTCGAAGACATATCGACGCAGCATGCAAAAGGCAAAAGCCCTACGCCTATGGGTGGGATAACTCTTACGCCGCCAAAATTCATGAATTTATCGGCTAAGCCAAACAAAGAAACAGAATATACCCGCACCATGCGGTCCGTCTCAGCATGGGACAAGCCAAGAAAATCCCTTAAGTCAAACGGAGGAATAGCAGGACGAGCGTTAGGACACCAACCGCCAATAGCTGCCATTTCTTCATGAAGAGGACATAATTCTCCTCAAGGGAACGCGAAAACATTGTGAGTAGTATCCCAAAAGGTTAGGCAAGCATCTAAAAAGTGCGAATCAATTTTTGAAACGTTGAAACTTTTTCTTCGTCCCGGAAATACTGGGACCACACCTGAAGCATTGCCGTCAAATTCTCGATACCCATAGCAGATGTTTTTCTTGAATGTCTAAAAGATTTTTAGAAACTAGAAGAAAGATTTGGGTTGAGATGTAGAAATTGAAGCAAGAACCCTCTATTTATAATAAGGGAATCCTGTTAATATCCCTAACTGTCTTAGGAATAGGAATTCTTCAATTCTTTCTTAGCTCATATAGGCCAAACCCTTTTTCGAATCTAATACAGGAATCGACTCATCCCGAGTATTCCCATTTCTCAGGGAAAATCGAAATTTTCAAAAAATATTTCAAATTTTTTTTTATTTCCCCATCGCGAGTCAGTCTATAGATGCTAATTGCATTTCCTAGCTGCTATATTTCCTATTTCTGCCTATATATCTAGCATTTCAGGTACCAGCTTGTGCTTCCCCAACGGAATGTCAAAATTTTATCTCCCCAGCATGAGACAAAGTTTCGTTTAAGATGGTACATACAAATTGGGATGTATCTGCAAACAGATACATCCAGAGCTTTAGAAACAAGCTTTTGCGTAGTTCTGAGATGAGATGTGTCTGCAAACATATACACCCAGGGCTTCAAAAACAAGCTCCCGCGTAATTCTCAGATGGGATGTATCTGCATACAGATACACCCAGGACTTCAAAAACAAGTCCCCACGGATCCCAGATAATAAAACTTTGGTATGATTTCTATCTTATGGCTGGCGAGCCCTTTTACGCATGTCTAATGGACTATAAACGACCCGATCGGAAGTCTACTAGGTCTTAATCCTTGATTGGCCTGGTAGCTACTCTGACTTGTGCCTTGTCCAAGCCTCAATCAGAGGGCTCCCAAGACACCCACATTTGGCTGCTAGGTGTCTATAGCAGTTTCTAACAAACACCCGATGATGATCGGACGTAAACATGACTTAATACGCTCGATTTTGGACTCGAAATCAATAGTATTTGGTGCGAGCTTTTAGCAGAGTAAAAATTTCACCAAACCGACCTCAAATTCAGGCTTAGTGGGTCGTTTCCAGTCAAACAAGACTAATTTGGGTCAAAACCGACATCGACAGTAAAACCGTCTTTTAGCGACAGGGTCAAACCCCGGTCAAAGACATTTCCGAGACATAAAAATCAGTCACACAGCTTTGAAAGTCCGACTCGAAGTCAAAGACTACACAAAAAATCAGCTACGAATAGAATCAAAGCGATTAAACAACTTCGTTAGAGATAAAACTTTATCTCTAAAGAGACCTCCCACCCGACTAGACCCACTCGATCGAGTGGACAGGCCCACTCGGTCGAGTAGGCTCATAAAACCCATGAGAACCGGTGTCAGACCGGGCACTCGATCGAGTGCCATGCACCACTCAGTCGAGTGGCCTCTTTTCTATCCGAAATCGGGCCTCTTTTCTATCCAAAACCGGGTGTTTCTTTTCATCCAAAACCGGGCATTTTCTATCCAAAAGCCGGGTACCTTTTCCTATAAATGCACCCTCTTTGCAACCTTCAAAACACACAATTCACAACCCAAAATTTCAGCAACCTTAAGCAAATTATACACAAGTACAACCCCTACTTTTCCTCTAGAAATCCTAGGAAACCCGAGCCAAACCAATCCAAAAATACAACACCTTAACTCTCCCTATATCCTCGTTACTCCCGTGAGAACGCCGTTACAACGAGTCCCTACTCGAGGGCGAAATTAGTATGTAGGTTGAGGGTGTTACAAAATCTCGTCTTCTCTCTTTCCTTCCTGTCCTTCTCGTCTTTCTCGTCTTCTTCGTCTTTTTTTTTCTTTTTTCTCGTCTTTTTCGTTATCCTCATAATTATACAATAAACATCGCACATACATATCTATTTCTAAAACAAATTTGAATCGAACACGTTTAAAGATGAATCTCGTATAAGATCCTTCTAATCCCTTCACGAGTAGTAACAGTGGTGAAGCCCTCTCGAGGAGCCTCACCCTAAACACTCAAGAGCATGATGGGATCGCGAATACTCCTCTTTAAACGCGTCTGATTCCCTTTTTTAAGGTTAGAACGAAACCTGTTGATGCAGATCGCACATCACATAATCCGCAAGGATTAATTACGATGTCGTTACGCGGAGGGAATCGACTTTCGCTCTAATCAAAAAAATAAAGCATTCATTCTTATGATACGATAACGAATCCATAGTCGAGTATTATGTCTAAAAGAATTAGTCGATAAATCGAGCTAACACGAACCCGTTGATGCCAAAATAATCGTCACATGGTCTGAAAGGACTAATTACGACATTATAACGCGGAGGGAATTATTTCGTCCTAGTTCAATTTAAAACGACTTATAAACGTCTTTTCTAAAATTCACTCTAAATATTAGATATTGATTCTATAATCAAGTATCGAATATAACGAGTATCGAAAACTGAGTCGAGTGTAAATCATATTATATTTTCATACGATTTAGCAAAACTATCGATTTTAAAATTAAAAACAAATTCACAAACTCCTGTTCGTACAGGGGGCACTCGACCGAGTGCCTTAGCCCACTCGGTCGAGTGGCACCCCAAAATAGGGGCAGAAGGTTTTTTGAGGACCACTCGGTCGAGTCCTCCAATGACTCGATCGAGTGGCCCCTGGTACGTCAAAATCGTGGGTCCTTCAACATATTTCAAGCTCTGATAAAATTCTTTTATCGACTTTGGTCATCACGTGTCAAGTCTATCACGTGATTCACTCTTTTCAAAACCATGCATCACATCGTCTCTTATCATCTAATCTATTTTCAATCCGTTATTATTGATACTAACTCAATTATTTTCTATTGTTGCGCCTTTATTTTCGTTGTTTGTTTTATTGTACTAAAACGAACCTCGCATGCTAAATAACTTTGACGTTAGTTTAGATGCATTAAATAGACTTAGCAACTTATTCACATGTTTAGTCAAAATACTGTTTGCATAACATTCAACCGTCAAACTAACACGCATAAACGAAAAACGAACGATATCTAAGTAGAGGCCGCTAAGTGCGGGCGGGGTTGGGTGGTCTTTGTGAACTTCCCAACACGTACCCTCACCCCTTACTCAGAACCGTGGTTTCCGGATGTCGGAAACCATTGGCATACGAGAGTTAATCAATACACGATTTCCGATAATGTCAGTATCGGTATCGCAATGCAAAGGGATGAACCCCATAAACTATGAAATCAGAATGGGCCGTACTCTGTGCACGGCCCACCAAGATATGGAGTGAGTTCGAATGGGCCCGAACTCCCACAAAGTTCAGTGGCGACTCCTAATTAGATTTAAATTTTAATCCGAGATCCATCTCACATGAGATTCATTCGCCTCCCCAAACCCGCGCGTGGCCGCGTCGGGGTGAACCTATGTCATGTCCACAATAAGTTGACTGGCTCACGAACCGAATTAAACTCGAGTAAATAAAGTAATTGGGACGACTAAAAAAATTAGTAAAATAAACGTTTTCGAGATAAAAAAAATGAAGTTTATAGAAGTAAATAATTAGACGATGAAATAGTATTTCCCGATAAATAATAAGTTTTCGATAAAGTGAATTAAATTGACTTTTCGAGTAAAGGTAATAAATATTTTGACGAAACTGAAAATAAATGAACTTCGAGCCAAACATAGAAATTCGAGCTAAAATTTAAATAATTAAAAAGAATTTAGAATTTAAATCGCCGAAATAGACTTTCAATAAGAGTTAAATTAAACGCATAAAATATATTCAAACAGAATAAAAATGTTTAAATATAAGAGGGGTTTCCGAGACGAATTGAATTTTGGGAGTTTGAAACGATTAAACGATAAATTCGTTTTATAATAATTTTAAGAATTACGAGTGAAATCGTAAAAAATAAAAATACGAACATAATTTTTAATTTAATTTAAATTTATAAAAGTCAGGGGTGTTACACACACCAGTCATTTAAGAGTATTCAAATATCCAACGTAATACACTAATTGGAGACAAAATAATTACATCATCCAAATAGAGTTCCAAGACTAAGTCACATACTTAGTGATTTATTTCATCAATGTAAATTATTTAGGGACAAAACTCGGTTACATTAACAAAATGACAATATGTCATACATATATAAATTATCAAAATAACTCCCACTAAACCAAACTCCTCTAAAAGTACCAAGACCACACGCCCATGCGTCTTATACCAATCATAAAAATATGATCTTTATGTAGAGGAGGTTTCGGGACATACAACATTTGTATCGGTTACTTACAAGCATATGATCAATCTACCTTCTGTCAATTAAGGCAAACGGTTAGTTTCATAAACAAAAACTGTTTCATAAACTTTAAAGTTGAGTGTGTGCTTGATTCGTAATCAAACGTCTATTTGCTTCAAAAGCAATAGAACACTAACTTTAGTTATAATATTAATCATAAAGGTGTCCTTTGGAACCGTTCCAACACACAACTTTCATCCAAAACAAAATATACTGAGATTACAATCCCACGTCATCTTTGTCCATTTGGAATATGAATCGTTGTAACTTGTTTACAACAATTCGCTTATCACATCATGCGTATCTCTTAAATAATTCCCGTTTTGCTTCTTAAGCGCAAAGGAACAATTCTTAGATAGCATTCTAGTGACACTCACTAAATTAGTATCTACTCGTCACACGAGCACATAATAAACACATTTCTTACAAAGCAATCAAATGTCATCTAGTTAGAGAAGTGTGTCACTTACATACCAAATCATAACGATAAATGCACTCCCACTAGCCTCTTGTACACACTTCATCTCTCTTCGGCTTAAAGGAAAACAAACATCTTCGAATTACCATATTGAGAACGAAGATACTTGCTCCATGCTTCAATCAAATCAGAATATTCACATTTGCCTAGCAAGTTTAATAATATGAAATTCAGACAATGTGTCGCACACTCATCATATTGCATCCCTTTCCAGAAATGTATTTCACATATGTCCAAAACTCATCATAATGAGTGATGACATTCAAAATACTAAATCAATCTTTATCGACTTAAGCATAATGTTGTAAAAAGGTTTTTCCATAGTCATTACTATGAGATCAATCCTTAACTACCAATTATGTTTCATAGATACTCTTATATCAATCTACATCGTCTATAATTGGTAGTTATGATATATAGAATCTATTAGATTTTATGTGACTTTTGGAGTCTTTGCCCATTATTGTTTCATCATAGGTCAAACCTATGTAGGGTAATATTTTGCAGGTAAGATTATCACGACTTTTCAAGGATGCATCAATATCCTCTTCAACAGTTGTATAGATGTAGACATGACATAGGTCCACCCCGATGCGGTCACGCGCGGGTTTGGGGAGGCGAATGAATCTCATGTAAGATGGATCTCGAATTGAAATTTAAATCAAAATGGAGTCGCCACCTGATAAGTGTAGTTTGTAGTGCCTAAATTGTTGTGTTTTGGTCCCATTTTCCTTGTGGAACCGCTCCTTGGATCGGTTTATGGGTTACTTATGCTTCTTTTAGTTCGTTTTAGGTTCCCGAGACCATTCATGAAGAGTTGGAGCGATTCTGACTCAATACATACACTTTTCGAAGCCAACGAAGAGAAGGAACGATCACTCGGTGCCTTGGATTCGATCCCGAGACTTTGGGACCCGATCCCGAGCCCCTTAGACTCGATCTCGAGAAGCCCACGTGAAGCAAGGAAGGACCTTAAAGATCATATTGGAGGACTACAAGACCCATCCCCGTCGGGAAGGATCTCATCCCGTCCGGGATGAAGTGCACAAAAGGCACCGCTCCTGTTTTGGGTCCGTCCCGGGCGGGACCATCTCGTCCCGGACGGGATGGCCCAGCTACATCTCCGCCTCATTTCTTTTCTTCTCCTTACTCATTGTAACCCTATATATACCCTTCCTCTTGTATTCCTATGTTATGTTAGACATTACCCATAAACCCTAGACTACTTTAGACTAGATTAGCTTAGATTAGGGTAGATTAGTCTTTAATTAATCGTTAATCTTAGTTTAATCCTTGTATTAAGGGAATTCTTGAAAAATCCAACCAAGATTGACAACCTTGGGAGATTATTTTGGGTTTTTCTTATTAATACAAGTTTCAATCTTTCATCCTCTTGTTAGTAGGTATAATCTTCCTTCTTCTTTACTCTTATCTTTGTTTAATCATTCAAGTTTTAATCTTTGTTCATTGTATTGTTCTTTGTTCATAGTTTTCACTAGTTTCATTATGTATGTTTTGTTGTTTGTGTTGATTTGTCTTGTTTATGTTAAGGTTTGTTTATATATGTGTGAGTAGACTTTTTGTGGGGTTAGTAGGGTGATTAAGTGTTGGTTATGGGTGATTAGGGTTTGATTGAGGGTAAAGGTTGATTCTTTGTTACTAGTCACATATTATGCACATCATGTGTTTGTTGAAATGCTTGTTAGAGTAGTAGTTGCAAATGCTTCTCTTGCTTGTCTTCCTCTTCTCATTGTGTGATTGATTTGTGGTTGAATCCTTGTGTATTGGGTAACATCTTGCATAAGTATTCGGGTTTTGTCTTTGACACGAGAGTGTGGACATAGGCTTTGACGGGAGAGCGCGGACCAACCTTAGTAACCAAGTGAACCTTGCACCATCGATCTCCTAACTATCCTACTACACTTATGAACCCGACCTAACCCTATTCTTTCCTTATTTGATTTATTCGTCATCTTAGTTAGTCATTGTTCTTTAGTTGACCTAGTCTTGTATTTGGGTGACCTTAGTCTAGACACCTCATACCGTCCCCGTAGATTCGACCCGACTTGCCTTATCTACGTGTTAGGAATAGTTGGTTTTTTTATTGATCGGTGGGGATCCACGACAAATCCCTTCCATCAATTTGGCGCCGTTGCTGGGGACGGTGCTAGTTTAGACTTTGTTTTCCTATTTACTTGACTTTGTCTTTTGTCTTTGTGTTTTCTTTTTTCTTTTTGTTTTCTTTTGCTTCTTGTGTGTGTAGAGTTTATTTCTTTCTTGTCTAGTGCCCAAAAAGCACTAGACTTCTCACGTTTGCTCCTAGTCTACAGTTTGTTCCTAGAGGTGGTGACCATCTTCTTCTTTACAACTTAGAGTCGCTTTAACGGACGGTCGCTAGATTGAGAGGTCCTCAACCGGGTACGAGCCACGATTTTCGATTATAGCATGAGGTTCGATCTAAACTCCCCACCCATAAAAGCCGCAACAAGCCACTCCTCTTCCTCCATGAATCGAGACTATGTCGTGATGTCTCCAAACTACCACCAAGCTTCATTTGGTAATCGAGAAACCCGTGGGTATGAGCTTCAAGGATATGGAAGCCAATTTCCCCAAAACCCAACATACAACCAATCACCCCAACCTCACTACCAAGTAGCACTCCAAAACCCCAATGACCACCGAACACCCAACTTGGAGTTATATCAATCATTTCTTCAATTTCAAAGGAGCCAACAAGAAATGGCCATTCAAATGCAAGAATTCTTGGCCCATTGTCAAAGGGAATCCGAGGCGATGGATGCTCGATTAAATGCGTCATCGGTTAAACCGTAATGTTTTTATCCCGAACATCACAACTCGATGAAGGGTGCTCACTTGAGCAAAGGGAGCAACCTAATCACGAAGCTGCCGATGAAGGACCTTTTGGTAGCGAAATCTCCTTTGAAGAACCTCAATCGTCTACCCTAGAAGAGGCGAAAAAGAAGATAATCCTTGATGGAGGAGTTTTTGGTGAATAATTGGGTGAGGATAGTGGGAATTTGAAGAGTTTCATTGATGAAAACACCGATATAATAGAGGAGAGTCAAGAGTCTACCCCCTCTATACTTGTTGAACCTTCAATCCCCACCGCTTTCCCTCCTCTTGAGCTTCATGCCGCTTCCTGTGAGACTATTGTGGAGGATGTTGAACTTTGGGATGAGTTGAGTGAGGTGATAAGTGTTGTGAAGTCATGGGACATGAATGAAGAAATCAAGTCGCCCATGTGTGATAATCCAATGAAATATTGTGAACCCCTTGTGTGTAATTTGGATCTTGGTTTAGAGGAGGTTAAAACCGCATGCTTGAGTTTCAAATCTCTTCTTATTGATGATGTGGGGAATAACGATGTTTTAGGATTTGAAGGTATTGGGCCGGAACTTGTTGATGACTTGGGTTTGCTTGATGATAAGAAGAGGGTTAAGCTCCCTTTCGACACTTGTCCTAGAATTTTGAGCTTAGGTTGTGCTAGGAGACGATGCTTAGGGAGGAAGAGATCGGTAAGGCTTGTAGGATGGATAGACCCCGGGGCCAACATGCAAGATGACGTTGGGTCGTTGGATTACTACTTCTTGCCTCCACCTTGAAGGCCGTGGAGGATAGCTTGCCTTGGGCACTCTTTGGGCCTTCATTACGATGTCGGTCGTGCGATTGACTTGCTCCTCCAAGCCCTTGAGGGCTATGGTTGAAGAATGATAGTCCACCATCCTCGGTTTGACGGAGTCCCTAAAGAACCGTCATGTTGTATATTCTTCTTCCTTCTTCTTTAGAGTTCTTGTGTATGTAATTGTGTTATTTATAATTTTGTTTCTAGGATTCTTTTGAATTGTGGGATCCTTGTAATCTTGGAATTTTTGATGAGCGATGTGAGGGAGGGATTGTGATGGATGTTTTGAGCCTATTTGATAGGTGTGAAGGGAAGATGAATCCTAGAGAGGAGGGTCATTGTTAGAGCTCGGATCGTGCGAAGGGGAGTCGGTTTTTGAAGCTTGAAATGAGCTTTTGGAGTTATAGAGGGTAAGAGGACTCTTTACAGCCGAGAAGAGTGCATTCCGACCGGGGAGGATGAACCATCCCGACCGGGAAGGATCTCATCCCGTCCGGGATGAGTGTGACAAAAATTGGGTCTACTAGAGTGTCATCCCGACCGGGACGAGGGCTTCCCGACCGGGACGGGCATGTCATCCCGACCGGGACCATCCATCCCGACCGGGATGATGCCTTGTTCCTCCTTTGGCCTCTTCTTTGTCATTTGAGCCCACCCTACCACTTTATACCCCCTCCCAACCTCCCTACCTATCCTTGCCCTTATCATATGACCCCTACACTTCATCTACACATATTCACCGCATTTTCTCTTCACTTTGCACCGACGTCCACATCAAATCCCACCTCCTTATACCCTTATACTTTAACCATGCGGCCTTATTGAGAAGGAAGAGGAATAGCAATAACAAAGACAAGCTACGTGCCGATACTGACTAATGAGACGATGGAGCGAGTGAGTTGCTAACCGCATGGTACGGCAACTATCCTTTCTTTTCCGTCTTTTATTGCTTGTCTTCTTTTGTTAGTTCCCCTTCCCCTTATCATTTGTGTCATGGTGGCCCTTGGGGCCTTGGTAATCGTTGCTCCCGACTCTCGATGACGTGACTACATCGAGAGTCATTTGAAAAATCCAAATTTACAAGATTTTCACCCTTTTTTTAGGATTTAGCCGGATTTAGGCGGAATCCGGGCTAGGTGACTTGATTACACCTAGTCCTCCCCTCCCATTTTCCTTTTATTTCTTTCTTTTTATTTCTTCCCCCATCCATATCTTTTCTCGTCTCGGCCCATGGTGACTTGACTACACCCCGGCCGGACACATTCTACCCTTTTCTCCGCTTTATTTTTGATTTTTAGCTTTCTTTTCGTAATTTCTTTTCTTTTCTTTTTTTCGTCTCCATACACCACGGTCAAGCATGAGGAAATTGCTTGGCTTAAGTGTGGGGGAGCGATATTCTATCATAGTTAGTTTTGTTTTCGTAGTTTTTTGCAAAAAAATCTTTAAAAACCCTAAAAATCTGAAAAAAGTTCACAAAAATCAAAAAGATTTTCTTTTGTGTGTTTTCCTTTTGTGTCGTTGTGTCGTATATTTGTTGTGTTGTGCGTGTTTTGCCTCCCTTTTTCCTTATAGGTTGCTTGAATCACCGATAGCTTTGGAGAGCTTTCAAGACATCCGGTAACATCTTTTATCCTTTTTCCCCTTTGTCTCTTGAGGAGTTTGGAGGAAATTATGATGTGGTGTGCTCGGGTGGAGCTTTCTGCATACATGTGGTTGATTTGGTGACTTGTTTAGAAGCTCGGGGTGGTGTTTGTGTTGTTTATGTGTTCGTTTTATTTGTTTTTGTTTTGTTGCTTTTGCTTCTTTTTCTTTCGTTCTTTGTTGTGTCTTTGTTTTGTGATGTGTACTTGTGTCTAGTGTGTAAACGGTTTTTCGAAAACCCGGTTTAGAGGCTAGTGTGCAAGTGTCTACCCTCCCTCTCTAGTAGTATAAATCGAGTCTTGGACTTTAGTCTAGTAGAATGACCCTAAATCAATGATTTCGTTGGTTTCTTACCTTGAGTCCACCTAGTCTGCTAGGGATTTACTACGGGATTTGCATTTTGACCATTTTGACCACCCACGGTGTGAAAAGGCCTTGGTTGACGAGTCCCGTCTCTTAGGTGACCGTGTTTGAAATTGTTCGATTAGTCCAAGTTCTCCACCTTTTTGTGGGTTTGAAGGGGGATCGCGACTCCCGACTCACCCATTCCCCTACCTCCTACACATATCCACAAAATAAGATGCAAATTGTTGAAATCTCTTTCTTAGTTGCTAAAAGAAATACCTACAATCAAAAGGGCAAAGAGAAGAAAATGAAAGAAAGAAAAGATTGAAGAAAAAAAGAAAAGGCACAAAAAGCCAAAAAGAAAATACAAAAGATGAAAAAGAAATGGCATAGCAACACACAAAGCAAAAATGCTAAAGAAAGAAAAATGCCAAAAGAAAACCGTCTCACAAAAAGAATCCCTACATATAAAAAATAAGCCTTTTTTCCGATCATCACCGTGAAGAGCCTACCAAAGGACCGAGTCCCTAGGAAGGATGATAGCGGTAATGGTCGGTCTTCCCCCATTTTGCAAACATATCCACCTTTTTACTATGACTAGTTAAGCGGTTTTGGGCATGGGACGACCCTCTTGGCGCATCGCTATAGGGGGCGGGGTCTCACTTACCTACAGTGTCGACTAACACCGTGGTTCATCACTTCCCATCCCACCTATCATCCCGTAGTACGTTCTTAGAAAGTTAGGAAGAACCTAGGTAAGTTACCAACGTTTTTGTTCCTTTGTCGTCATACTATTAGGGTTTTGTCCATTTTAGTTTGTATTGCTAGCTTGGGAACGTTGTCACATGCCTTGAGTCCTAAACCGGTGCTTCTTTCACCGTTTTTTAGAGGGAAGCTGTATTTGTTTCTTTTTGGGTGCAACCTTTTGTGTGTTTGTCTGTATGTTTGCATGTTTTTGTGTTTTTGTGTCCGGTTGCATCCACGGTTTTGTCGCAAGACCTCACTTGCCTTGCAGAGAGAACTTATCCTCTAAGTGCTCTCGCGTGAGTTGAAAGGGCGTAGGGTGCGCTAATACCCACTCGGCTAGTTTAGTAGTTAGTTTGTGCTTACTCGAGGGCGAGTAAGGGTTAAGTGTGGGGGAGTTGATAGTGTAGTTTGTAGTGCCTAATTTGTTGTGTTTTGGTCCCATTTTCCTTGTGGAACCGCTCCTTGGGAGTGGTTTATTGGTTACTTATGCTTCCTTTAGTTCGTTTTAGGTTCCCGAGACCATTCATGAAGAGTTGGAGCGATTCCGACTCAATACATACACTTTGCGGAGCCAACGAAGAGAAGGAACGATCACTCGGTGCCTTGGATTCGATCCCGAGACCTTGGGACCCGATCCCGAGCCCCTTAGACTCGATCCCGAGACCCGAGAGCCGATGAGAAGCCCATGTGAAGCAAGGAGGGACCTTAAAGATCATATTGGAGGCCTACAAGACCCATCCCCGACGGGAAGGACCTCATCCCGTCCGGGATGAGGTGCACAAAAGGCACCGCTCCTGTTTTGGGTCCGTCCCGGGCAGGACCAATCCGTCCCGGTCGGGACCAGTCCGTCCCGGGCGGGACCATCTCGTCCCGGACGGGATGGCCCAGCTACAGCTCCGCCTCATTTCTTTTCTTCTCCTTACTCATTGTAACCCTATATATACACCCTTTCTCTTGTATTCCTATGTTATGTTAGACATTACCCATAAACCCTAGACTACTTTAGACTAGATTAGCTTAGATTAGGGTAGATTAGTCTTTTCTTCATCGTTAATCGTAGTTTAATCCTCGTATTAAGGGAATTCTTGAAGAATCCAAGCAAGATTGACAACCTTGGGAGATTGTTTTGGGTTTTTCTTATTAATACAAGTTTCAATCTTTCATCCTCTTGTTAGTAGGTATAATATTCCTTCTTATTTACTCTTATCTTTGTTTATTCATTCAAGTTTTAATCTTTGTTCATTGTATTGTTCTTTGTTCATAGTTTTCACTAGTTTCATTATATATGTTTTGTTGTTTGTGTTGATTTCTCTTGTTTATGTTAAGGTTTGTTTAGATATGTGTGAGTAGACTTTTTTTAGGGTTAGTAGGGTGATTAAGTGTTGATTATGGATGATTAGGGTTTGATTGAGGGTAAAGGTTGATTCTTTGTTACTAGTCACATATTATGCACACCATGTGTTTGTTGAAATGCTTGTTGGAGTAGTAGTTGCAAATGCTTCTCTTGCGTGTCTTCCTCTTCTCATTGTGTGATTGATTTGTGGTTGAATCCTTGTGTATTGGGTAACATCTTGCATAAGAATTCGGGTTTTGTCTTTGACACGAGAGTGCGGACATAGGCTTTGACGCGAGAGAGTGGACCAACCTTAGTAACCAAGTGAACCTTGCACCATCGATCTCCTAACTATCCTACTACACTTATGAACCCGACCTAACCCTATTCTTTCCTTATTTAATTTATTCGTCATCTTAGTTAGTCATTGTTCCTTAGTTGACTTAGTCTTGTATTTGGGTGACCTTAGTCTAGACACCTCATACCGTCCCTGTGGATTCGACCCGACTTGCCCTATCTACGTGTTAGGAATAGTTGGTTTTTTTATTGATCGGTGGAGAGCCACGACAAATCCCTCCCATCACCACCGAACTTTGTGGGAGTTCGGGCCCATTCGAACCCACTTTATATCTTAGTGGGCTTTGCACAATGTACGGCCCATTCGGATTTCAGAGTTTATGGGGTTCGTCCCTTTGCATTGCGATACCGATACCGACAGTATCGGTTATCGTGTATTGAATGACTCTCGTGCGCCAACGGTTTTGGATATCCGGAAACCGAGGTTCTGAGTAAGGGGTGAGGGTACGTGCTGGGAACTTCACAAAGAACACCCAACCCCGCCGGCACTTAGCGGCCTCTACTATGATATCGTTTGATTTTAGAATGCGCGCATTAGTAACTCGATTGAATGATATGCAAACAGTATTTTCGACTAAACATGTGAATTATGTTTGATCTACATCGTTTAATGCATCTTTGAATTTATGTCGAAGTTGTATTTGACATGCGAGGTTCGTTTCATTATAATAAAACAAACGACGACAATAAAATACAAAAGAAGAAACAAACGAGTTAGTAACTATAATAACGGTTTGTAAATAGTATAGAATGACGTAAAAGACTTGATGCACGGTTTTTGAAAAGATTAGAACACGTTATGGACTTGACACGTGTCGACCGAAGTCGGAAAAAGAATTTTATCGAGGCTCGGAATATGTTGAAGGCTCACGATTCTGACGTGACAGAGGTCACTCGATCGAGTCATGGAGGCACTCGGTCGAGTGCCTCTTAAAAGACCCTCCTACCTCGGTTTTGAGGTGCCACTCGATCGAGTCAGGTGTGACACTCTATCGAGTAGTCCTCGACCCTTGCTGTCGGTCAACTTGGTAGTCTTCCTCCACGCTTTTTTCCCGGTGTCAGCACCAACTTTGTAGATCTTCTTCTTTGGATCGAACCTGTTGCTGCAAAGGATCAGGTTCACCAATTTTTCCATGGGGGTCGGGACAGTCTTGTCTTCCCCGAATAGGAACCCCAGCACAGGCTTGGCGTAGACAGTACCTTCCTTAGATTCAGCCTAGACGAGAGTAAATACGTCATCTGAAATATACTTACATTCCCGAACCAATTTGGTCTCGGGATATGTAATGGTGGGCTAATAGAGGCCCACTTGAACAACCCCGAATACTGGAGTGACGAAGTAATCAGACAGTCTTGGGCTGTAAGGGCCCAAGTAGGTACACTTAGTGATGCTGGTGGCCTTCTGAATACCGGCCCAGACCACGTTTCTTGGGGTTAAAGCGTACCCCAAACCGACCCGTGATTCTCCTTCGTTTAGGACCTCGATGATCTTCCCAGTTGGAAGATATGGCCTCGAAGTAGCCCCCGGTAGGTAACCCAAATTTTGTAGCATCATATCGATGCTAGTGGTGAAATAGGGCCTGAAAAGATATTTTTCTTCGATCATTCCCACGAAGTCGAATCCTCGTGGGTCGGCCCATCCCGCGGCGTTGCAGCTAGCCACAGTTATGGGGGTTGCCTCCAGAGTAATGACACTATCCTGTAGAGGCAACTTAACTTTTCGGTGAGGAGTGGAGTATACGGCTTTGACCGCGTGGATCCATGGCCTTCCTTGTAGCAGGTTGAAAGAAGAGGTGACGTCGATCACCTGGAACTCCAGTTCTTTCTCAATTGGGCCCGTTATGATCGTTAATTTAACGGCCCCAACGACCGGTTTCGGGCTTCAGTCAAAAGCCTGGATAGTCTGCGCCGTTGGGAGGTAGTCAGCCTCGGTAATGCCGAGGGCTTTAGCGGTCCTTAAGGGAAGGACATTCACGGCGGACCCGTCGTCGATCAGGGTCATCGGGAGGTATTTTTCTCGGCAGATTACAGTGACGTATAGGGCAAAGTTACGTGTGGCCCCGAATAGTGGCAAGTCGGACTCTGAGAAGGTAATAAGTGGGGCTTCTTCTTTGGATTTGCCCTTGAGATGCGGCACGATGGTGGCTATCATTTCAGTAGGAGTAACCAGTGGGTCGACCTTAACTTGACCGAGAGCCTTAGTAAGTGCTTCCCGATGTTCTTGCGAGCTAACCAAGAGTTGCCATATAGTGAGATCAGTTCGAACCCTCTTCAGTTATATGACCAGAGCCGTGTTAGTGTCCGGCCCTTCAAGGACATCTTTCGTCTTGGCAGGTTCAGTGACGGTTGCTGGGGTAGGACGTCCGGCGGTGGCAAGGTGGTTGCTGGCTAAGGCTTTGGACTTAACCTTTCAGACCTCCTCAGGGGTGATAGGGACAGTTTCCCCTTTATGTAGATAAAAGTCCGGACGGAGGTATTGTCGGTCAGCCGAGCAGCGGGACGCAAGAACTTCTGCTCCCAAGACAACCTGAACTCCTTAAGCGAATACTCTGTCCACGCGTCAGAACTAGTGATAACTATAGCATCATTTGGAATGGAAAGTCAAACACCCATCTCACCTGGCAACACGCCCGGGTAAATATAAACATGATCCCTCGTGGATAGTGTTAGTAAAGCCCAGGTCGAAGATGAAAGTGGAAACCCGACGCGCCCACTAATATTTCACCACGGGATGGACCACCTAATGACCACATCCCCTTTAGCCAAATAAGAAAGCCAATCCTTTTCCTTGAGGCCCTTGCCCCACACCTGCGCCATCTTCCGGCCCGTGAAACCCTTATAGTTATAAGCTTTGATGCATCGGGGAGGGTCAACTAAACCAAGCTGTTCTTGCAACCAAACCTGTACAAAACACAACAAAACATCACACCTCCAAGCCAAAACAACCACAAAACAAAGAAGGGTTATTTAATAGCAATAATACTGACTATTGGACGTATTCCAATAATAATACCAATTACAGTTAATCCCAGAATAATACATTGAATTGAAGTATTCTAATGATAATGGTACAGTGGACCGGTAATCTGAATAACCGGTCAACCTCCCCTTAAGTGCCTAATTTAATTCCTACTGTCACCATTACCATTTACTTCACTCTCCATTTACTTATCACTCTCCCGTGAAGACGAATCTAGACCAGATAAGAGGAAGAAATCTGGTACAACAATTGTGAATGACAAAACTTAGTAGACGGTTTATTAAAACATAAACATAAACTCCCGAATTGGACCCAGAAACCATAATCGAAACACTAATCGAATAAATATAAACCCAAAACTTAATCAAAACAAAACCTCAAATTGTTGAAATTTGCAGAAAGATAAAATAGTATTTGCTTGACCAAGTGAATTCTGCTAAAATTGGAAATTAGAAGCGAATCAAGTCCCGAATTGGACCCAGAAATTATAATCGAAACGGTAATCGAATAAATACGAACCCAGAAAAAAAAACCTAATTAAAAACAAAAACCCAAATTTGAACAAAATAAAATAAATTAGCAATGCTTAAAATCGAAAAGAGAGTAGCTGGGAGTTGAAGGAGACAGAGAATCAGAGACAGGGCGATAATTAATTTCAGTGGTTTGATTGATGATCACATTGGATAATGCTCCGTATGTTTTTTTTTCCAATTAATGAAGTTTATGTTTATGTCTTGATGGAGAGCCCATTATTAGATTTAATGAGGAGAGGAGGGCAATGGAAATAAAGACTTTTTAAAAAAAATTGCGGAGTTGTCATTGAAGACAAAGATTTAAGTAGGAGGGAGATGAAGAAGTAGGGTAAAGGAGGGTGGGCGTGGACTGAATAGATTGAAGTAGCAGGTTACTTTTCAGGAAAGTGACCTATTGTTGCAGGTCACATATGCAACTGTACCGTTATCATTAGAATATTCCAATTCGATGTATTATTCTGGGATTAACTGTAATTGATATTATTATTGGAATACGCTCAATAGTCAGTATTATTGTTATTAAATAACCCAACAAAGAAAACCAAGCTACAGAAACATAGCGCGAAAAAAATACCTGTAAAATGATCCTGGAACCTCGGAAAGATGTATCGTGGAGTCGAGCACGAGCATTAAGACCTAGAACAAGCTCACCCAAAATAATCAAAGAAGGTGATCGTTCATGTTCCATCTCCATCACCACATCCAAAACTCGAGGGTTACCCCAGCCTTCGCGTGCCCTCGCATCCTCAAAAGGATGATATCAGGCCATCGCAACATTAAAAGCGCGCCTACACGCTAAGGCCGACACATGAAGAGAGCCAACCTATGAGAACGTCTTAGAAAGCAAATCTAAGTTAATGCCATCCCTACCAAAATAACCTTTAGTCTCCTCCAATGACGAAAGATCCAAAAAATGGTAAAGCCGCTCCACATAAGCCACATCCCCATAAGCCACGCAAGGTCGAACCGAGCTCCACCCACCTATAGCATCTATCTTTTCAGGCAAAGAACAAATTTTACCCCCGGGAAAAGCAAAAACATGGCCTTTCGAGTCCGAAAACCTAGAGCGTGCTAATAAAAAGTCATCTTGTACCTTGACTCGACTTAGCGCGACAACCACTGGCAAACCATCATTTGGACAAATCTCGGGGTCACACTTCTTAAAAGAACTAGCCTACTCGGAAAGGAGATTCCCAAAATCCAACATGACACTAAATATAGACGTGCTAGACTCTATGGATATCCTAGTATGTCTAAAACAAGCACCCACGACCCGTATATATAACCCTAATCCCACAAGAATTAGGAAACGAATAAAATTTCCATAACCCGGACCCGAACCGCCTCGGCCCAGGCGCTCGAATCTCCAGCCGCTCGAGCCCAGGCGTCCTTGGAACCGAGAGCCTCAGCCCAAGCGCCCACGTATAAGCAGGCAACATCTAGAGCAAACTTAAGGGTAGAAACACCGATCACCCATCATAACCATGGCTACCACATGACACCCCGGACATCGGGAACGACCTCCCGAAGCCGTTAAAACCCGCCCTAAAAACTGAAGCACCCATGCAGGGTTCGCAGGAACGCGAGTTCACCCGTCGGAAGCTCGGGACTTAGGCATTTTTTTTGCTTTTTTTAGAGGGATAAGCTACACCACCTAGGCGTATTGTGGCCTATTGGAAATCATCGTTAATTCGCGTCTGTAGCCTAACAAGGCAATAATATGAATATGCAAAAAGTGGTCTAACTTTTTCAAAAGTTGCTCGGATTTTAAATTTCGATTTCGTACTAAACTCATCTCCTAATATACTCGGTCAAAACACGTTACTGTTTTACGTTAACATTTTACATCTTGTCCATCTCGAGTCAAAACATTTTAATCGACGTAATATCCGATCCGATTCCTGGCTCAAATTGACGCATTTCAAAACATCCAAAAGGAACTGTTTTCATACTTCTGTACAACGTCAACGCACCCCAAACTAGGTCAGATCGCAAACGAATGAACGCAAGAGTAATTACTTGTCAATCTAGGTAAACAATTCGCCAAACGCAAGACTAATCTGACTAATTGAAATACTAAAAATCTAAAACGAATATACAAAATATACAAAGTCATACGCAAATCAAGGCTAGGAAGGACCCCTAGAAGCTGCGCCAATGGCTATCATAACCTCACAAAGGTTGTCATCTAAACCTAGATCCTCCAAGTCTATAAGAGGAGACTCACTACCATCCATCCCCGACAACATGTCTAAGGTAGCTGTCTCGGGGACTCCTCCGATCTCCTCAGTAGCACCCGTAGCCTCGGCCTCTCTTTCGATCTGATGCCTAGCCTCACCCTGTGCAGAGGTCTAACCCCGAGACCGAGCTAGCTGCTCCTTTAGGAAGGCAATCTCGTCAGCGCGAGATTGCAGGAGCCGCTGCGCCTCAGCCGCCTCCGCCTCCAGCTCGGTCACCCGAGTCTCCAACTACCCCACCATATCTAGGACATCCTGCAAACACACTTAAACATTAGGAAAGTACACCAACATCCTAGAAAACCTCCCTAGTCACATAAACTCACTGATCGAGGCCCCGAAGTGTCACAGGAAACCCTCGAGGCATAGGCCCAAAAGCAGTTGGCGGCCCACCACAAGCGCTGATGGCAAGCCGAGGAAACCTGAGAGATGAAACCATAAAAGTCAGACAAACCGATCCTAATTCTTAGAACCCGAACGAAGAATGAAAACAAAAACTCACCCGGTACAACCGGTCACGCCACTCGATCCCGACATCCATCTCCTCTGCAGAACATGGGGGAAGAGGCTCGGTGAACGGTATCCCGGCCGCATCCACCATAAGTAGCATTAGGGGAAAATCTGGGGGCTGGATTTCATCAGCCGGATCGGCCAACTTAGAAAACAACAGATTGGTCGGTCAGAGGGCAAGGAAACAACAAACCACAAAACAATCTTCGAAGCAAAATTAGAACATTACCACGAGGCGATACCAAGCTAACCGCCGGGTGACGTGAGACAGATAGGAGGCACCAGACACCAAGAGTGTATCGCCTCCTTCTCTATCCCTATCCTCGAGGACCTCCGCGGCGATCCTTGGTCTAAACATGGTCAAGGGAGGATCAACCGGTTCCCTGAAATCGTCATATAGGCATTGACGCACCAACCACTCGCGCCAATACCAGATTGGGCGAAACAACGAAGGAAGGAGCATCCTCCTATAACTCTCAGGCCTCAGCTCCGCGGCCACATACTCCGGCACGCCCTCATAATCGGCCCAAGGGCGGGCCACAAACTACACAAATAAAACTAAACCTCCGATAAATTCCAAACCTTGGGGGCTACTTAACAGAATAGGCTATAAAAGGGAAACTTACATCCTCGAGGCGTAGCCTGTTAACCAGCGCATTCTCCAACGGGTAGTGGCAGATTGTTCTTTTAGGCTGAGCCAGCCTCCACTCGATTCCCGCCGGGAATCTCTTCGGGTGAACCCGCACCATCTTAGGCGCCAAACACGGAAAATAAGAATAGATCCAAGCCTGCAAAATCCCAAAATAGCTTTGGCAAAACCAAGCCAAAAACCAAGTAAGAACTCGTAGTACAAGAGTGAAAATAGTAACCAACCTCCAGTATAAGGCCTGGACCCACAATGAGCACAGCTGAAGCCGACTCTATCACCAACGACCTCACCATGACTTGCAGACAGCAAGTCATCTCCGCAAAAGCCGCGGTTACCCAATCGTAACGTCCTAGCTGGTCCAGGTCAGCTAGAAAAGGCAAAATCCTAGTGCTATTTTATATCGTATGTTTGAGTAGTAGTATGTAGTAAATATTTTAACTTCGATTTTCTAATTTTAGCTATTTATTATAGCTAATAATATTAATTTTAAATCGTATGCCTTATAAATATTTTTACAACTTTCGATATCGTTTTATAAATCGTTAGTAATTTAATTATTTACGATCGTTATAATATTTTGTTGGTTATCGTGACACTAGTAACTAAATAATATCGATTTCATATTTTCATTATATTTTGTTAATTTATAATTTTAACTCAAAATCATAATTTTTATATTATAATCGAAATTTGTATACTTGTTCAATAAATTAATTTCGTTTTACGACTTATATTAATAAATGAGAAAATAGTCACTTTTGTTTTAAATATATTTTAGTCGAGACTATTTTCACTAATAATCTCTTAATTATTTCTGATTGACTATTTTTAGTAAAATCCTATTATTTAATGATAAAATCTATTTGCTAAATCTAATTCGAAACCTTTATAAAATCTGGTTTAATTTATAAAACTCATTGACTCAATTAATTTTGATATCGTTTTTCTTAAAACAACTCTTTTCTAAAATTTATTATTTTAACTCGATTTTGTAATTATTTATAAAATTCTATATACTGACTTATTATATTTTATTTATATCTTCAGTAACGAATTTAGAAATATAATAATGTTATGATAACGACGATAATAATAAAATGTTAATTTCGTTAGAAATGCTATTTTTATACATTTCACTTATTTTGAATAACTTACGAATTATCTATAACAATATTTCCATTTTAAGTAAGTTTCTAAAATTAGTGAGTTTCTATTTATAGAAAGTTTCCTTTTTATATAAAATGTTTATTCCTTTATCCTTATACTATTTTTATTGATTATATCTTTTATATTTATCGATAATGGCTGTTTTGGAGTTATGGAATAAGGACAAGTGTGAGGTTTAGAGTAATATATTCTGGGGTTTACGTTTTTGCCATCAACTATAAGGCTGGTGTGTCTTTATGGGGCACACTGGTTGTTGAACCAAGCATATATGGTGTTCGGGAGTGTGTACATTTTGACCTTAAACTCGTGCCTCGCAGTGTAAGACGCCGTCGGGTTGAACTGAGTATTTATGGTGCTCGGGAGGGGTGTGCATATTATCTTAAACTAGGGCCACGCATTTATAAGTCGCCGTCCTATTATGGTTGAGTAGCCTAGTTAGAGACCGAAGTTTGATTTGTTTGAACTATGTTCTTGAAGCTAGAATTTAGTATTCTCCTAGTGAAAGTCTAGCCTTCTACACTGAATATGTCCATAACGCCATTTTGAATATTTTTATTATTATCGATACATTTTGGTTTGCAGGTTGGCAAATATTTGAAGTTTTCCTCTGAAAACTTGTTCTGATTTTATTGTTCCAATATTTTAAGTTTTCTCCGAAGGCTTATTTTTATTATATTTTTCAATGTTTTTCATTTTAACTACTTTGATATAATAATACTATTATTTTTCCATATGATATAATATGGCTGGGAGAACGTCCGAGTTACTCCCCACTGACGTGGCTGTTATGTTTATAACATGACAGGTATTTGCCGCTGGGTTTTGGGTGTGAGCTAGCGAGTAGCGTGGATCCTACTCTTTCTTCATTCATGTTTATTTATGGATTTGTATAACCCTATTTGGAGAATTTCCTTTTAGCCCTTTTATAAAAAGAGGCCTTTGTATTGACTTACCATTTCTTTTAATGAGATGTAGTGTTTTTCAGTGTATTTTAATCCCGAATCAACAGTGTTTCCGCCACTGTATCGCGTTAGATTTTCTAGGGGATTACACCCCCGACAGGAAAGGGGCCGCGTTGGTGGCCGCCGCCACACGTTGAAAAAGCATATCGGTCCCGCGCGTGCGCGCGCTGTGCGTCGGGCGGTGCAGACGGATGTCCACACCTGGAACTCCAGTTCTTTCTCAATTGGGTCAGTTATGATCGTTAATATAACGGCCCCAGCGACCGGTTTCGGGCTTCCGTCAAAAGCCTGGATAGTCTGCGCCGTTGGGAGGTAGTCAGCCTAGGTAATGCAAAAGGGCTTTAGCGGTCCTTAACGAAAGGACATTCACGGCGGACCCGTCGTCGATCAGGGTCATCAAGAGGTATTTTCTTCGGCAGATCACAATAACGTATAGGGCCAAGTTACGGGTGGCCCCGAGTGGTGGCAGGTCGGACTCTGAGAAGGTAATAAGTGGGCCTTCTTCTTTGGATTTGCCCTTGAGATGCGGCATGATGGTGGCTACCATTTCAGTAGGAGTAACCAGTGAGTCGACCTTAACTTGATCGAGAGCCTTAGTAAGTGCTTTCCGATGTTCTTGCAAGGTAACCAAGAGTTGCCATATAGTGAGATCAGTTCGAACCCTCTTTAGTTGTATGACCAGAGCCGTGTCAGTGCTCGGCCTTTCAAGGACATCTTCCATCCTGGCAGGTTCAGTGACGGTTGCTGGGGTAGGACGTCCGGCGGTGGCAAGGTGGTTGCTGGCTAAGGCTTTGGACATAACCTTTCGGACTTCCTCAGGGGTGATGGGGACAACTTCCCCTTTAGGTAGATAAACGTCGTCTTCATCATTGAACCAAATTCCGTTAATTTGCGGGATGACATGAGAAATGAGATGGGAACAATCGATTACATCTCCGGTGAAAATGGCATGAGCACTGAAGGGGTTTTCTTTGATGCTCGGTTTGTTCCCGGGCAATGGTATCTACCCACTTTCGATTATGTCCTGGATTAGTTGCTTTAATTTCCAGCATCTTTCTGTATCATGTCCATTATCTTAGTAATATTGGTAATAGGCTTGAACGTGACTTCTAGAGTTGGGCCTATCGGTTGGATTAGGCCCTTTGAGGATAACCTTTGTAAGGCGTATGTATAGGTAGTCCCTATACCAGTGAATACCTGAGTTTGAGTATTCTTTTTGGATGGGGCATCAAGTAAATTAACCTCGTCGAAGATGCTGTGCGTTGCAGCTACAGTTGCGGGCTTGCTGGTGGATGACCCCTTGATACCCTTTGGTAGAGGCCTTAGTAAGGCTCTCTAATCTTAAGTCATCTTCGATCCTTGTACTCATTTCAGTTAAAGTAGCGAAATTGGGTATGACAGCGTACCGGAGATGGACCCGGTAAGAAGGGAGGAGATTGTTCACGAAGGCCTCCACTAACACCTTTTCGTTGGGCTTATCGACTAACTTGACACTCTCGGCCCTCCACCTTTGAAGGTATTTGGTGAAACCTTCTTTGGGCTCTTGGACCATGACCTCCAAAGTACGCTTCGTGGTCTGGATCTCAATATTATCGGCGTAATTCAATGCGAACACCGTTGCCACGTCGTCCCATGTCTTGTAGTTCTTGGAGTCAAGCCTGTAATACCAGGCTTTCGGGTGCTTCTCGAGGGAAGAATCAAACAGGTGTTTGAAAATAGTGGATTTCACTCCCTTGACGGCCACGAATTCCTTGAAATCCCGGAAGTGAAGCACCGGGTCTTCAGTTCCATCAAACATTGGTAGACCCGTCAGGTTGAGATTGGCTGGCAGTTCGTCGGTCAGGGGCAAATATGCACGAGCATTCTCCGAATGAATAGTATTGTTGGTTGACAAGTGAACCTGCTCTTCCAGCTTGCGGACTGCGCGGACAAGTTCAGCTACGGGTCCGGTAGTCTCGACCCCACCGCTAGGAGCCTTTGTTCCATGGCGCTCACCTGGGTGACAATAGCTATCTGGTTGGACTTGATAGCTGCCAGTTGGGTCTCAATCTTAGCCAGCGAGGAAGTCAACTGGTCGAAAGTTTTTTGCATCTTGCGCTTGTGTCTGGTTATCGGTGGCCTGTCTGTGACAATACCGCATAATCAGTAACTGACCCAAATCTAGGAACAAAAGTACATCCCGAGCAAGGGAAACGACTGAAAAGGAAATGACTCGGAAAAGACACCTAGACGGGTGACTCGTGAAAGGTGGGCCTCCCTTAGGATTCGGCAGGTGGGCCTCCCTTAGGATTCGAAGGAAGGTCCACGAGAGATATTCCCCAGACTTTTGGACTCGAATGTGTAAAAGGGCCTTCCTTTGTAGGAGTATGTCCTACGTAGGTGGGCCATGCCTTAGTCAAATAAGGCGGACTGGGATATGGAGGAAACCCGCGATGTAAGATCGACGGAGTTTCGACACTAAAGACCTTTGATGGCCTATGACAAAACCCGACATTACTAAATACGGGAAGTCCTAATAAGAGGAAAGTTTTAAAAAGAGAGTTGGAATTCCGAGAAAATCGGTGGATGGCCAAATTTTTTCAAAAATCAGAAAAGTGCCATCGGGCTGCAATTTTAAAGGTTTGAAAATACTTTTGGAATTTTAAAATGGGCAGCATACCGGCTAAAAATAGGCTATTTTGAATAAAATCATAAGTCCTAAATTCGGTAGCTTCCCGGGTTTTTTTAAGATGCATTTTTCAAAATGATTGTTTTTTGAAAACGACTTTGGAAACCAAGTAGCACATAGTCACGCAAGCATTATATTGACACTATGTATGCTTTACACAAAGTCTCGGTCAGTCTGAATAGGATCTATAGTAGTGCACATAGCCTTTCCGAGAATCGGGACAGACTTTCTAAGTCGGGTTGATCTTAGAACATGCCGCAAAACCCATACGAAATAGCTATGAACACCTTTGACATAACCAATTTGGAATATATCATGGTATAGCGGGACGTCGGTCACCAGTACCGGCCCGGAAAGAGATGAGGTTATGCATGAACCGTAAAACTAAAATGCGTATTATACTAGTCAAACGATTTCTATTCGAGTCTCACCCTGAGGATGATGATGGTAAGTCACGCATCAGTTATCCCCAGCGGAGTCGCCAAATTGTGGACATGACATAGGTCCACCCCAATACAGCCATGCGCGGGTTTGGGGAGGCGAATGAATCTCATGTGAGATGAATCTCGAATTGAAATTTAAATCCAAATGGAGTCGCCACCGAACTTTGTGGGAGTTCGGGCCCATTCGAACCCGCTCTATATCTTAGTGGGCCGTGGACAAAGTACGGTTCATTCGAATTTCAGAGTTTATTGGGTTCGTCCCTTTGCAATACGTTACCGATACTGACATTATCGGTTATCGAGTATTGAATTACTCTCGTGCGCCAATAGTTTCGGACATCCGGAAATCGAGGTTCTGAGTAAGAGGTGAGGGTACGTGCTGGGAAGTTCAAAAAGAACACCCAACCCCGCCCGCACTTAGCGGCCTCTACTAAGATATCGTTTGATTTTAGAATACGCGCGTTAGTAATTCAATTGAACGATATGCAAACAGTACTTTCGACTAAACATGTGAATTATGTTTGATCTACGTCGTTTAATGCATCTTTGAATTTATGTCGAAGTTGTATTTAGCATGAGAGGTTCGTTTCAGTATAATAAAACAAACGATGAGAATAAAATACAAAAGAAGAAACGAACGAGTTAGTAACCATAGTAACGGTTTGTAAATAGTTTAGAATGACGTAAAAGACATGATGCACGGTTTTGAAAAGATTAGGACACGTGATGGACTTGACACGTGTTGACCGAAGTCGCAAAAAGAATTTTATCGAGGCTCGAAATATGTTGAAGGCTCACGATTCTGACGCCACAGAGGTCACTCGATCGAGTCATGGAGGTACTCGTTCGAGTGCCTCTTAAAAGACCCTCCTGCCTCGGTTTTGAGGTACCACTCGATCAAGTCAGTTGACACTCGATCGAGTAGTCCTCGGAAAAGGCATTCTGCTTCTGATTTGGGGTGTCACTTGGTCGAGTGGCCTATGGCACTCGGTCGAGTGACCCCAGTATGAACTATGGTTCGTTAATTTGCTTTTGATTGTAAAATCGATAACTTTGATAAGTCGTGTAAAAATATGATAAGATTTATACTCGACTTAGATTTTTGATACCCGTCATATTCGATATTTGATTACAGAATCAATATCTAATATTTAGAGTGAATTTTAGAAAAGAAAAATAAAACGTTATAAGTCGCTTTAAATCGAACTAAGACAAAATAAATTCACTCCACATTGTAATGTCGTGTTTAGTCTTTTCAGACTACATGACAATTACTTTAGCATCAACGAGTTTGTGTTAGTTTAACTTGTTGACTATTCTGTTAGACACGATACTCGACTATGGAGTCAATATCGCATCTGAAGAGCATATGTTTTGTTTGTTTGAAAATTGACGATAATTAGATAGTAATAATAATAATTCTATTTGAAATAGAAGAAGAACAAGAACAAGAGAAGAAAGACGTGAAGAGGAAGAAGAAGATGCCGAGAGGAAGACGAAGAAAAAACGAGAGAGAGAGAGAGAGAAAAAGAGAGAGAACGGGTTTCAATTTGCACCCTCAACCTACATTCTTTGTATTCTCGAAACGGGGTTCGTCTAGCTGTGGCTTAGGCATGGGAGCTTTGAGATTTATGCAGTAGAGTTATGGTGGTTTAGGTGTCATGAAAGGTTGTAAAATCGTAGTGTCGTAGTGTGTGTGTGTGTGTTATGGAGTTTTGTTGTAACTGTTGCTTGTGTTCGGGTTATGAATTGTTGTGAATTGTGCGTGTTCAAGGGGGTGTATATATAGGAGAGGTTCCCGACTTTGTCTAGGAAAGGCATCCGACTTGGGTGAGAAGAAACACCTCTTTGGATAGGAAAAGTATACAATCTTAGATGGAAAAGGATTCCGTCGTTGGGTGGAAGAGGAATCCTTTTCTGGCTGGAAAAGAAGTCACTCGATAGAGTGGCGCATAGTACTCGATCGAGTGCCCAATCTGACGGCGGTTTTTGCGGGTTTTAAGAGCCTACTCGACCGAGTGGGCTGGTCCACTCGATCTAGTGGATCCGGTCGGGTATAAGGCTCTTTTAGAGATCGAGTTCTATCCCTAGCGGAGTTGTTTGGTTGCCTAATTCTTCTTTGTAGCTGATTTTTGTGGAGTATTTGACCGCAAGTTGGATTTTCTAGGTGGCGTGGCAGATATTTATGTCTCGAAAACGTCTTTGACCGGGGTTTGACTCGGTCGCTAAGAGACGGTTTTGCCCTTGGTGTCGGTTTTGACCCAAATTAGTCTTATTTGATTGGAAATGACCCACTGGGCCTGAATTTGAGGTCGGTTTTGTGAGATTTGTACCCTGTAAAAAGCCCAAGCCAAATACCAACGATTTTGAGCCCATATTCGAGTATATTAAAGCATGTTCTCGTTCGATCATCATCGGGTGTCTGTCGGACACTGCTATAGACACCTAACAACCAAATGTGGGTGTCTACAAGAGAACACCTGTTAATCTTGAATATTTCATGGTTGATTCTACTCCCACTATTTCTATTAGAAATCACATCTTTTTAAAAGAAACATACCACTCCATCCAACAAAACAATTTTGTTCTTTGGATGGTTTGTAGAATTAACACAATACCTCTGTTCCGGTCACAGAAACAATTAACCCGTCTTTCGATCCGGGCAGAGTAATCGGGTTGTCGGTGAACTATTGATCGTCTGATTTCCTTAAACCTCTCCTTTGTCCCGCTCCCTCGATCGGACCTTCCCGGCGGAGTTGGCCTGCTCCCTGCACAATAAACGCACAGGGCCTCGGAGGTTGTCCGAGGGAACCCTCTCCGATGCCTAAGTTAGTCCGTGGAATGCCTTGATGAACCTAGCTCGTGAGGAACTAGGTGGCTTTTTAGGAGTGAGAGTCTAGAGAGAGAAAATCCAACCTCTTTCTTGTGGGAAAGGGTCGAGTATTTATACCTTCCCACAAGAAAGAGAAGTGGGAGAGGAATGGATGGATAAGGAAGTGACAAGTGGCGGCTTCCCATCCACCCATTCTTAATTACCTTAGGCGAAATGACGGGAGGGCCCCTGGGGATCCTGACCCTGTCGACCAGGGACTTCCCCAGGGCAGGCGGACTTCGTGCCGTGGTCGCTAGGCTCCAGCAGGCTGTGTTGGCTTGCGGTCTCAGCGGCCGACTGCTACCCTTAGCGTTTTTTGCTTCTATTTTAGCTTCTTGCCAGGGACTGGCCTTTTGAGCTTGATAGGGATCCTCCTGGGGCCTGCCCAGCAGGCGATTACTAGACAGGCTGCCGACCCCAATCAACCTCTAATAAAACAAATGTCATAATTGAGTCTAAGTTCTAGAAAACAGTTTTTTTTGTAAACTTTAAGATTTGATAATTAAGAGAAGACTATTTTAGAACATTTTCAATCCATATCTCATATGGTGTATTCTTCGACTTACATGGACAATCTCATTAACATTGTACAAAGACTTTTATAGTGCATAAGTTTCTAAAGCGTCAATAATATCTGCATATGACTCATCATAGACCAAATCATATCAAATATGGTTCGATGTTGTTTGAAACACTTTTCACTACTTCTAAGATGATCACAATCTTTTAGTTCAATTCCTCTCTATTTCAATCGTATCGAACGACTTGTACCAACTTATCAACTTGATCTTGTACTTTTCCTTGAATTTCCTTGAACAATTCAAAGCATTCAATTTCAAATTTCATCAAATGAACACAACAATACGTGTTACCCATTTTTGCAATATCACTAGTTAAACTCACTCGTATCTGTATAAGTGTGATCCAACAAGTCTAAGTACCCTCCCACTACAATTAATAGGAGTCACTTCTAATGTCATTTATCCATCTAAACAAGATCAATTTACCTCAGTTCATCCTTATCAATAAGGTTTATAATTTCATCATTATGAAACTTATTCTTAAGTTTCTTGTCTCATGGATTAAGGACAATGCCATAATAGGTAAAACTCGTGTCGAGGGACGGAACCTTTTGATTGTTATGTTACAAATAAAAGCATTCACTACTAGGAATGTAGATCCCAACAATCATGTTAGCCTTATTGTAGTTCATATTCTTGCAAGGTATAGACCAACAATTGTTGTTCTTTTATTAAAAAAATTCATGCCCATACATGAAACAGAATCAATATTCTTGCTTATGATTAGTACAAGAATAACAATTATTCAATTCCAGTATTCACCTTTACGGTAAAATTAAGTGATTTTTCTTTTATATATAAAACAACAACATTTGTTCAATTCATCATAAAACACTTCACTTACATACCATTATTCCACCCTCTTTGAACCATCACATCCACAATGTAATAGTTGCAGTTGGTATCTTATACCAAAACAGTAGAATGAAAGTAACAATTACTCTAGTAACATACACACCAGAAGTCATACTTCAATAATTGATTTGCAGATTTTCTGGACATTTCTAGAAACTATCTACTAAAGTCATACATATTTGTCATTACATTAATGACTAATAAAATCCTACCTAATCTAAATTTGGCAACAAGTTTGGGTATGACAACGATTGTGCTTCCCTTACTCTAACCAACGTCTTAGATTCATTAATCATTATCTCAAGTAATTTTCTTAATGAACTCTTAGAACATTAGTATTATTTCCCTTCTTGATACAATGTTTAATCGTCTTTTAACATCTTATGTTAAAAGGTGAGAAACCTTATTAAGTCACACGTTTATTCATAATAAAGTGACCTAAACTTAGGACTAAATGAAACGATTTGAATTTCGAATTCTTTAGAAAGAAGCATACAAAATTTTCTGATTATCAATATAATCACTCATCATATGATACATGGATTAATCGGATTATCTTTAACATTTTTCTCACTTAATGGGAACTGTTCCCTTATATTGAAACAGTTGATTTTGGTACTCATAGTCGTATCTGTGACTCTAATTATACAGTCCATACTGTACATTAGCATTGGTTATAATTTGTCGGAATTATCCTTCACAAGGACAAAATCCGTATCTCTAATTTCGAGAACAATTCTCAAGATACCAATCAACGAAGTTGAACAATTCAAACTCATCTTTAATAAATGTGATAAAAGGACTAAATTACAACTACAATTATATGCAAAGTAAAACGATAATTAATATTAATAATCTTAAACAATTTTAAGATAAAATCATGAAAACTACCCTCAAGTTCGCATAATATTCCAAGATCCTAAACCTTTTGTCGCTCAAGTGAACTTGGGCTCACTGCTCAAGCTTTAAAAGTGAAGGTAGACAACAAGCTTGTCAATGATATCAATATGTAATTCTTGGTTCGTCGGAATAAGTCATCATATGTCGCAAACTATTTGTCTCAAAGCCCAAGTACGACTTCATAGCAATCTTAAGCAGACCAAACTAAACATGTGGGTAACCGTAACCGACCTACTCAGTCCACACACATCGGCAAAGCACCGCTTAGGCAGTCACTTCAACCAATGATATGAAATTATTGTAGTGGTCAGTTCTGGAAAGACAACGCTTAATATTTGTGTGAGGGTTTAAATGCATATGGGTCCTAATCATGCTGCTAGGTCAACTTACAAGGCAACCTAAGCACACAAGTCACAAGTTTCAATAAAATTATGCATCATATGACATAATAATTCAATTGTTATTAGTGATTTGTGTATAAAACAAGTTAAGAGATCCCATATTTTTGCTTCATAATCATATTACAATTCATAATTGCTATTTGGTTTGAACAATTTCACCAATATCTTTTATTTTTCCAACAACGAGGAACAATTTCCCACCCGGAAAAATTGAACGGATATACAAAACTCGATTCACAATAGATCTGCAACTTATAATTGTCATATAGATGAACGTTTCATCAAAATCAATTAGGACCCGAGAAACTCTTTTCCCGACTCATTTATGATAACATGATAATTAAAAAGCAAAAAATCATTTAGCCTATTTAGAAATCTAATTTTTCATTGATTCGAAAAAATAAAAGTATAAAACACACAAACGCAAGAAAACAACTTTTCTTAAAAGCGTCGCCCGACTCGACACCATGTTGTCCGAGTAAATATTGTGTCGTCTTGCTCAAACCTTTGTCGTTCGGGTCATCCCGTTCCAACTGGGACATACCGGTGCCGACCGAGTCACACTCGTGCCCACCGAGTCATACTCATGCCAACCGGGTTGGTCTCTTTTCGTTCCGTCTCCACTATAATTAAAACGGGTCTTGTCCTAATCTTATCAGAACTCATCATCAACGTTAAATTCTAGTAATTTAACGTTCTCAATTTCAATCGAATCTTGACTAATCTAATTAGTCTCATAGTCAACAAAGAAATTTAGGATTGTAGTGAATCAATTTAGGGCAAAATTATATTAAAAGCAATCAATATTAGATGTTAAATTAATTTTATGAGTCAATTTCAGAATTTAACAAACTAAATTCACAAATTAAAACAAACCCTAAACTTGAAGATCTTCCAAAAAATTAGCCGCGATATAAATCAGCTGTTTTGTCGACATATTATCTTGATATGATACAAACCCTTTGTATGTTCATGATTATCAAATCATGGATTAAGCATTAAGGTGTAAAATCAAAAGTGAAGAGTGTGAGAATGCATAAGCATGACAATGAATAAAACCACCTTACATGCAATCAAAACAATAGTAAAGCAACAACCCGTGAGATCCAAACCGCAACATCAAATGACAATTTATTTATCGGATATTTTCCACGGCACACTCGAACTTTAACACATTACACATGGTATCCCTCATTTTAAGTTTCTTCCTATGGTAACCTTGTGTTTTGTGCTTAGTGCTCATGGAACCCCTGATCAATTTTCTGTCATAACGGCGTTAAAAGTTAGTTTAGTTAAAGTGATTATTTTGTTTCAGAGAAAAATTTAGTTAGAACAATTAACAAACTTCTAATTTAAATAATTGAAAATTGAGGGAATGTCCATGGTACTCGTGTGTTTTCAATGTTTTAGCCATGGTACCCTTATATTTTAAATTCTTTGCCCATGGTACCCTTGTGGTTACAATTCATTCAGGGGTACCATGGACAAATAATTGAAACCACAAGGGTACCATGGACAAAAAATTGAAAATACAATGGTACCATGGTTAAAATATTAAAAACACATGGGTACCATGGGCATTTCCTCAAATTTCAACTATTTTAATTTGAATTTCATTAATTTTCTAACTAATTTCCCAAAAAAAAATTAAAATTAATCACTTTAAATAAACTAACTTTTAACGTCGTTATGACGAAAAGTTGATCAGGGGTACCATGAGCACTAAACATAAAACACAATGTTACCATAGGAACAAACATAAAATGAGGGGCACCATGTGTAATGTGTCAAAGTTCAAGGGGTACCATGTGTAATCTCACTGAATCACTGTAACAACGATAACAATTCTCCAGACCAAACTTATAATCAAATTAATACGCGAGTGAATCTCTCATAACCAATTACGAGACATAGATTCATGTCTATTAGATTAATACTACGTAACAAAGGCTTTGATACCATTGTAGGGTTATAACCCTTAAACCCAAGGACCTATTGCAAGTATTAACCGAAAAGACAAAAGTAGAGGATTAACAATTATACCATATTTGCAGCGGAACCGCGTATTAATAAGAAGTATAATAAACCCAGAAATATATATAATCTTCACGGACATAATAAATAATCTCCACGGATAGAATAAATAATTCCCAGGGACAGAATAAAACACCCCAAACGTGATGACTCCTTTGGTATCCACACGGGTACGGAACAGCGATATATATTCTAGTATAAGGGTTTGTTAGACCGTCTCACAACTTCTCTCTAGATCTCTCTTATAACTATTTATAAGAAGAATACTCCATGAATATATTATGAGTCAAAACTCTTAATTCCATATATCAGTTCATCATATGAACCTCCTTATATAGAAGATGAGAAACTAGAATTAGGTTATTACTATAAAGCTTATTATCATAATTAGATTATTTTTATAACTCTAATTACTATAACCCAACAACGCAGTTGAGTTCGTATTACTACTGACCCCATATATTTAATATATCGATATATATTAATAATATCCCATACATATTCTGTGTGACTCAATGGGCCCACTTAAGACTACTAGACACGTAACCTATTTACATGTCAACCCGACATCGACCTCTAGCAAGGCATATTGGATACATAGACTTAAGCGGGTTAATCCGTAGGACAATGGACATAACTCCTTCAGTAAATCCCATGTTGTACTCAATTTTTACATTTAATATTTAATTATTTAATTATTTAATATTTAATTATCAAATTATTTGTTATTTATTATATTTAGTATATGAATATAAATAGGATACCTGCTGTAAATCCCACATCCCATGTTTTATGTGAATTGGAAAACCAAAATTCACCAAAATTATTTAGAGTCCCTCATCCACCAAAATTCAAATTCAAATTGGAAGTATAATATATACAACAAAGATCTAAGATTTTACACACTCCAAACAATATAACATTTCAGTAACTCCAAAAAAAATGTCAAATTCTGATACGTTTGGTAAACTATTGATGGATCCAACAACAACATTTTTTTGTTGGCCTCAATGAATCGTTGTCAACAAATTTGGTTGAAGGAAGAATTCTTACAATTTGGTACGGAAAGAGGATTGTTGCACATGACAGTAAAGTGGAGATATGTTCTCAAGAACTTTTATTAGTTGATAACAAGGTTTACATACTCCCTTTTTCAGGCTGAATATTTTAAATAATAAGTATGCTATGTTTTTTCAGCTATGTTTCCTATTGGTATCACTCCACAACATTAAGTATTCATTATGAAAATATTATGAATGCAGGGCTGTGTTATACAATGTACAATTCAAAAACATGATCTGAAAATGTTTAAAGGTGTTTTCACCGAAGGCCTATGCTAGAAAATAAGTAAGTTCAACATTGGTGACAACAAAGGGTTTGATGTTGCTACTCCTCATAAATCAAAAAAGTTGATTGACATGGACACCGAGGTAAAAGAAATGGAGATGACGTTGCCACATTACGGTTTTAATTTCGTCTCCGTTAAAGATATTCTCAAAAAAGACTTACAAGACCGTGAACTTATAGGTCAGCACTGTTTTTAAATTTAAAACTTCATTCAAATTTTTTGACCTAACAAAACATTTAATAAATTTATTATTTTATTTAAATGATAACTTTAGTGTCACTCACAGACTTTATAGCGGAAGTCATCGAGTACAGGGTGTTGTCTAAAGGACCTATGCCTTGCATCTTCTTGACATTGTTGGACAAAAAGTATGAATTGTTTGTTGTCCTTGATGTTATTATATTTAACATTTTAATTATTTTCTATTGCCATTTTTTTAACGTGATTGTTTTATTTTTCATGATTTTAATAAAAGTGGAGACAAAACAAGAGTGTGGTTGTGGGGTGATTTCATTAATAAATTGTCACCAATTGCAATTGACGACGGATACAATTTGCGTAGGCCGATCTTGGCTTTCCAATGTATAGAGTTCAAGTATATAAGTGAGTAACCTAAATTTAATACCACTGAAACAGTAAAAAATAACTTATTTATTTTCATTTACAAATTTTACTTTATTACACAGAACGAGACAGTGTACTTGGAGACTTTATTCTCGAAACAACGACCTCAACTAAGCTGCACATGGAACCAAATATTGCTGAAGTCCAGCACTATGATCGTACACTATGTGCACGAGATGTGTACCGTGTCAAGTGGAATAGACAAAGTGTGAACGACAATGAATCAGAATCAGAATAGCTACTACATGCCCGACAACAACATATTTAGTTTCTTTATTAAAGTCAATGATTTTGACTGGATTGTGGTTTTGTTTTTCAGAATATTTTGTGTGTTGTTATTTTTACTTTTGGATTTTTTGGATTGTTGGACCGCATTTAGTTTTAAATGCTGGTGGAATTCTGTTATGAATCTATTACTTTTATTTTGCTTTAGTTAAAAACAACAAATTAACAAAATCTTAAGTTGATTTAAAGTGAAAAACATTATTTGAAAAGTATATACAAAGTTAAAAAAAATTGATTCAGCTGGAATAAAGTATACAAAATAAAATTAAAGTTGATTTAAATAAAATTAAAGTTGATTTAGCTTGAAACAAATTTTGTACAAAATAATAAATAATTATAAATAACATCTTTAAAACTAATAAGTTAAAAGAAACTATATAGTAATGAAAATTTATTGATTAGCTAAAATGTTAAGAATAAGTATATAGTAAATGAATAAAAATAACAAAGCATTATTATATAAATAAAAAATTGTAAATAGCATATTATAAAGTCTATAATTTTTTTTTTGAAGTTGTGCCTTATAGTTGATAGTTATCTTTTATTTTTTTTCTATCTTTTAGTTTATAAATAACAAATAACAAAAATAGCAAATAACAAAAACACCCTAATAGAAATTTAATAGTAATAAAAAAATTTAGCTAAATGGTTACATGGTCCGTAGGAATTTATATTTTTTGTCAAATTGTTTCTTATAGTTTAATGAGATAATGATAATTATAATTAAAAGTGTACATAGTTAATAGACCGAATAATTAATAAAACAAAATATAATCACTTAGCTTTACAAATTCAAAGGAAAAAAATCAGATTTATCAAAAAGAGAAATAGATAGAACATAGATAAAATATCAGATTTAGGATGAAAATAGATAGAAGATAGATAGAATAACTTAACTTTTAACTGTTGGTAACTACCCATGTTCACCACCACGCCACTTCCTCCACTAAGCCCTCCAATTATGAACATTACCCTCCAAAAATAACCAAACGTGTGGTGTTGCAGCTCTTATATAAATGATTAAAATTATCATCACTACACAAATTTATAAGTTTAACACATCCATACTATCCAAAAAATATTTAAGTATTAAACCGTCAACAAAATCAAGAACGCAAACATCATGTCTTCAAAAAGATTCCAATGTCCGACCATCCTATCAAGCATTTCAAAGTTGGTTGAACTTAACAAGGTAAGTTACATTATGTTACTTATTTGAATCAAGTTATACATTAATTTCAGTAGTGAAACAAAGCTAATCAAATTTTGCATGTTATAGGCCAGAATTTATGTAATTGATGCAACTCTTAAGGAGATAGACACATCAAAGAAATGGTACCGCAACATATGCACAAGATGTGGAAGTAAAGTTGGGCAGAAGAGTGACAATTTATGGTATTGTACAATGGAGTATTGCTACGGATCGGAATATGGATCATCAGACAGAAATATAATGTCGGTAAACTAACTCTATATAATCAATGGCACTTACAAAAACAATTTCTTTATCATTTAACTATTTTCATGCATTATAGATACAAGGTGAAATTTCTGATTAAAGACAAGAATGGTGATAAATTACACATTAAAGCCACAGACAATGGAATGGAAAAAGTAGTCGATCGGATTCCCAACATATGACAGTTTGGAAATGCTAAGAGAGGTATATTAAAAATAAAGCACAAATTATATGTTGTAAACTTGGTTACGTTACAACAATCAGTAATCGTTTAACTTAAAACTTACATTTTAAATCAATATGACGTAGGTTAACTCAAGGGAAGTGCCATTT
This sequence comes from Agrostemma githago, assembly GCA_958450325.1. Classification (NCBI taxonomy): domain Eukaryota; kingdom Viridiplantae; phylum Streptophyta; class Magnoliopsida; order Caryophyllales; family Caryophyllaceae; genus Agrostemma; species Agrostemma githago. The sequence goes on from OY288240.1 coordinate 59,329,387, forward strand.
ACTTTAATGAATCTATTAAGTAAGGGATTCATTATTGAATTGGAAGTTTCAAGATACTTCAATGTGGACATGGGGTTAAGGTGTTATAGGGAATTTCACTTTTGTGACAACGAATTCTTGAGGTGTTCATGGATCATTTCTCCGTTTATAGATTTTCTTTTGAAAGTTGTTTGGAAAATCTAGGTAAAACCCTACAACAATGTTAAGAGACCGGCCTCGCACTTAATTAGGAAAAAAGTCACTTTATGCTGACGAAGGGGATAGTCCTAGGTCACGTAGTGTCTAACCGTGGTATTGAGGTTGATCGGGCAAAGGTCGAGGCCATTGAGAAATTGCCTTCACCTATTAACATTAAGGGAATCATTAGCATTCTTGGACGTGCGGGATTTTACCACCGTTTTATTAAAGATTTTTTCAAGATAACTAAGGCCTTAACGGTACTCCTCGTCAAGGATGCACCATTTATGATGACTAATACTTGCCTTGATACTTTTGATAGGTTGAGGAAAACTCTTTTTTCGGCTCCGATAATTCAACTACCAGATTGGAGAATTCCTTTTGCAATGGAATTTTTCCTGAGTCAACTAGGGGTCGATTATGCTCTGAATAAATCTGAAATTCCTACAAATTCGGGTAAAATTTTTGATAAGGATAACATTTCTTGTAGGGGATGTTATTGCATTCCTTGACATCTTCTTTATACTTGATTTACATTAACTTAGAAAGGCTATTGAAATTTGGGATGCTCTCAAGACCAAATATGGTATTGACGATTATGGAACGAAAAAATATGCTTGTAGTCGTTGGCTAAAATTCAAATTGGTTGATTAGAAGCCCATTTTAGATCAAGTTTATGAATACGAAAACTTATGTGCAGAAGTAATGGCAGAAGGTATGAAAATTTGTGAAGTATTTAAGGCTTATTGTTTACTAGATAAACTTTCGGCTTCTTGGGAAAATTATGTTCGCAATATGAAACACAGACAAAAAGATTACACCCATTTATAGTTGGTGTCTTACATAAAAATTGAGGAACAAAACCGGATTCAGACTCTATGTAATCAAGTCAAACATTTTTCTTCCGTGGCAAACTTGACCGAGTCTAAAAACCATCATAAGAGTCAAAAGCGGGGTAACAAGTCTTCTAATCAGGTTCACGGGACTAGAAATCTGAATACCTTTAAACGGGATGGTAAGAGAGAAAATAAAGGTGAAGGTAAACGGGTATTAAGGGAACCTGTTATACATGTGGCATGACGGGTCACTCGGCTAGATTCTGTCTGAAGGGTTTTCACTGATTGGAAAACGGAATTCCAATAAATCGCATGTTAATCTTAATAAACAAGATGACGATATTATTGCTGTTGTTATATCAGTGCACTACTAGAAAAGAGGGCAAAGAAACCATGTTAAATTAGCCTAAGACACCATTATGGAGATGATCTCCAGGGCAAAGGTGTCTTAGGGTAAGAAACCATATGAGAAAAATGCTTTCTTTGCTTATGATTTAGAAACCAATTTTAAGAGATAAATGGTTTCTTTGGTTTCTAAGTAAAACACCATATTGAAGAGAAAAATGGTTTCTCATCTCAACTTAATAAACCATGTGATGTACTTAAATGATTTATTTGCTTACCAACCTAATAAACCATGTAACACACTTAAATGATTTTTTGCCACTTTTTTTTTAAAAAATCTTTTAATGTTCAAGATAACACAACCATTAATATATAAAATGTACTCATTTTTATATATGAACTAAAATGGACATGAATTTCCAAAAAATACTTATATATATATATATAATGATATCAAGATACGTCAAAATTACATTATAAGCACACAATAATAGTGATTATAACAAAATATCCTATAAAAATCCCAAAAACATAAGTATGCTTTCCATATGACCTTCTCGTTCCGGCTTCTTCATCGCTCTAGCTAAAATGTCATCACGACCTTTGGATGCTATCCCTCCATCTATCCATTGGGCCATCAATGATTTCTAACACAAGAAAAATCAAATGACTACTTTGATAAATTAATAAGCTACGATTAACGATCGGACAAAGTCAAGGACAATATGAAGATAATACAAGGAGTATGACAATGAATATAACTGTTACGGAGTAGTATCAAAAGTTTACCGGGAGATGTAGGATCAAAGCCGTAAATGAGGTTAAAAATGGTTGACTTTCCAACACCAGGAGGACCAATCACCCCCACCACGGCGAAGTCCGTATTATCTGTCAAAAACTGTCCATTTTCATACTACTTAATCAAAGCGAAGTAAAAAGAGTGATAAATAACGAGAGAGTGTGAGTGAGAACCAGTATACATACAAGAAGAAAACGATCGAAATGGAAATCCCAAGTATCGGAAAGGAGGTTGAGAGAGCCGAGATGGGGTAGGCGTTACCTTATTGATGATGCAGTAATTTGATGCCTGACTCGACACATCAATTGACCTGAAAGGGATGCTGGCCCGAACCTAACATGACTAGACCCAACTTGACCCGACCCAAATCCAACTCGACTTGCCCGATTGCCACCTCTACTACTTTCTACCGTGACCCATAATGAACAGATCTAAAACCATTTTAACAGGAGACGTTCACATTTCAAATAACCTAAAATGACTATCCTGAAAGCAGTACTAGAGTTAAAAGACAGAAAATGACTCAATCAAAACAATGCATATCCTGAAATAAACCGATAATCACACAATAGTAGGAAACATGAGTCCGAAAGGACCCAATCCAACACAACATATTGCATGTCCGTTATGTCTTGACCTGCTAATAAGAACTTGCTTGTTGAAAACGCAACAACCGGCTAAGCATCAGCTAGGTAGATCGTCTTTGGAGTTGAATCGTTGGTGAACGAAGTGTCTCGACATTGTAGACAAGATAGTCGTCAAATACCAAGTTAAAGAAAACAATGCATTTGCTTGAAAGATTATGCTAAATACACCAATAACTCAAAACACAGCTCCAACACAGCTTTCAATGATTTAGAAGAGGCGCGACACGACCGTGTGAGCATGGAAACACAACAAAAACAACAGCAAACCAAATCTTAGTTCCCATATGACCGACTTCAGCTAACATGAACCATTCTTTCACACAGTAAAGTGAGTAACAAAACATTGTTACAAAGAAAGGAAAACTGGCAATGAAGCGAAGAACAATCGGACATTAAACCTCAAAAGATGAAAACTCATGCTCAACTCGATCCAACGCAGAATACAAAGTCGTATAACAGGATAAAATAATACTCTGTCTAATTGAAAGGAAGAAAGTATAAGCAGATACCAGGTGGGGGGTGTACACAACATTACATTAGAGTTCAGTAAAACATCAAAATTACATCTACTCACTGTCGCTGTCATCTACAGCAACCGCCTCGTGGACGTCGATTGAGAAATTGTACGCCTGATCGTTGATGGTGTCGTGGAGGTGGAGGAGATGCAGGAGGAAGAGAAGGAGGAGATGAGGTGGTGGCGGAGGTGGCAGGCGACGAGGAAGGTAACGCGGTGGACTTTGTGGTCGCAGGATGAGCAGAGGTAGGCGGTGTCGGAGGGGTAGTAGACGGTGGCGGTGTGGTGGCAGAGTTGAAGGTTCGTCGTGGTTCCGACATTGTTAACCGCAATCGAATCAAATCAAATTGAAATTAGGGATTTGGAAATGGAATTGGAATTGGGAATTAGGGATTGTGAATTGGGGAAATTGGGGGAAATGAAATTCAGAAGAATTGAGTGCTTATTTAATTGGTTGAGTTGAGTGCTTAGAAATCATTAGTATTTGAAAATGGTGTTTTTGGTATTCACTATCTATGTTAGACATCACTTATTTGGAAAAGGTGCCTTTAGTATTAGACTGCATGTGGTTAGGAATCATTTTTTTGAAAAATGGTGTCTTTGATATTAGATATGAGACCACTTCTATAGGATAATTGATTTCTTACATCAAAGAAATCATTGGTAATACTTAAATGGTTACTTATTAATGATTTATTTTGAGGTTATTCTAGTAGTGGTGGTTAATTTAGTAAGCAATTTTTCTGAATGGGTCCTCGATATTGGCGCTACAAGACACATTTACTGTAATCGGGATGTCTTCACGAAATACTCTCAAGTGCCTAACGGAGAATGAGTATTTATGAGAAATTTCAGCACGGTGATGATGGTTCTTGGTAAAGGGAAAATCATTTTGAAGCTCACTTTCGGTTGTAAGACTCTTGAACTAAATAATGTGTTACATGTGCCTAATATTCGAAGAAATCAGATTTCTGGAGCTCTACTAAACAAAGCAGGTATCAAACTAACCTTTGAATCCGATAAACTTGTGCTCACCAGAAATGGTAATTTTGTTGGAAAGGGATTTTGTAATGGCGGATTATTTTTATTAGACATAGAAACTATGAATAAGAATTCATCTACTTCAAAAGGCATATGATAGTGTTGGATGAGACTTTTTGGATCAGATGATGGAGGCGCTTAATTTTCCGCAGAAGGTTCGAGGCTGGATTATTGAATGTGTCACAAATGTGAGTTACTCTCTGACTTTGAATGGGGATTCATTAGGATTCTTTCGGGGGAAAAGGGGATTGAGACAAGGGGATCCCATATCTCCGCTTCTGTTCACTATATGTATGGAATATTTGTCTCGCGTCCTTCAGTTCTCAGCGGAGAATTCTAAGTTCAACTACCACCCTAAATGTGCATCTATGAAGCTATGTCACCTAATGTTTGCAAACAACTTATTACTTTTCTGCAAGGCGGATGAGGGCTCGTTTAAAATATTAATGAGGGCATTTGCAACATTCTCTAAAACATCGGGTCTTACAATGAGCATAGGCAAGTCCCATCTTTTCTGTGTTGGGGTGACTAATGCTCAAAAATTGGATGCCTTGAGGATAACTGGATGTTCAGCTGGGAAATTGCCATTTCGTTATTTGGGTATTCCAATCCAAACTACTAAATTGTCAAAACAAGATTGTGTTAAATTGGTTGAAAGGATTGCTTGTCAGATTGTGAGCATTGGTGCAAGGAAACTATCATATGTTGGGCGCTTAAATCTCGTTCAATCTATCCTTTCGCAAATGCACACTTATTGGGCCTCGATTTTTATTATTCCAAAGTGTGTTTTGGCCAGAATTGATGGATTGTGTAGAATTTTTTTGTGAGAAGGGAAGGATACGTACCATCGCATTCCTCTTGTAGCCTAGGAGAAGGTTTGTTTTCCTAAGTCGGATGGGGGATTAGGGTTACGTCAACTGGTCAGTTGGAATGAAGTAGCTATAATGAAACTTGTGTCCTGGTTGTTTGAGCAGAAGAACAGGTTATGGGTGCTTTGGGTGCAACACTTTTATTTGAAGGGGCGTGACTGGAAGAATTACAGTCCAGGAGGGTCTAGCTGCTTCATGGGCATGGAAAAGAATATGTGGGTTGAAGGAGGTGTACAAGGACTACTTTGCAGGTGGACATTGGAAGGATGGTAAGGATGAATACTCCGTAGCTGCGGGGTACCAATTGATGCTGAAGAAACTGGCTGAAGTGGGGAGGCCGCGGCTGGTTTGGAACAATTGGGTGGTCCCTAAACATAAGTTCATTACTTGGCTCGGGTGTCGTTATGCGTTGGAAACAAGGGTTAGGTTGCATCGACATGGCGTCTGTGACACCAACAGGTGCTGTTTGTGCGATGCTGCGCCGGACACTGTTGGCCATTTGTTTTTTCAATGTCAGTACAGTGGCAACCTGCTGCAATTTTTTGAGGGATGGTTGAACATGAGAATGGGGTATGATTTTATGAGAATGAAGCCTAAGGGAACTGTTCTTCAATGGAATGTGTGGTGTGTTGCGCTCAATGCGGCTGTTTATAACGTTTGGACTCAAAGGAACAATGCGAGATTGGAAGGTGTTATAGTTCGTCCTCATATAGTGTTCAAGTGTATTAAAAATGAATTATGCGCTCGATTTGATTAGCTGGTTAAAGGTCGACCATCTCAATTGGAGATGGATTGGCTTCAACGGCTAAGAATTGTTTAGCTTGTACATGGAATAATTTTTTGATATAATACTTACATTTTACCAAAAAAAAAGAATTCATCTACTTCCGTTTATATTGCTGAGTCAGTTTCTTTGTGGCATGCGAGATTAGGACACGTAAATGTGACCTCCATTAAATATATAAAAAGCATAATCTTATTCCCGTTCTTAGCGACGCAAATTTTGATAAATGAAAATTATATGTGTCGAGGCTAAGCATGCTAAAACACCCTTCAATAAATGTGTGGAACCTTCTACTACGCTTCTTGAGTTGATTCACTCAGACTTGGCAGACTCTAAGAACACCACAAGTAGGGATGGGAAACATTACTATATCACATTTTTGGGTGATTTTTCTAGATACACTATGGTCTATTTATTAACAACCAAGGATGACGCTAAAGAAAAATTCATCAATTATAAAGCCGATGTTGAAAATAAATTAGACCTTAGGACAAAGCGAGTAAGATCTGACAGGGGAGGTGAATACGACGGTAATTCACTTAGTGATTTTTGTAAAACCCATGGGATTATACATGAAAGGACTGCCCCCAATTCACACAAACAATACGGTGTTGCCGAACACAAAATCGATCTCTTAAGAATATGATGAATGCAATGTTATTAAGTTCTGGAATACCTAAAAATATGTGGTGTGAAGCAATTCTTTATGTATGTCATGTTGTGAATCGTGTATCTCAAAAGAAAACAAATAAGACTCCTTATCAGTTGTGGAAAGGATACAAGCCCAATCTCAATTACCTCAAAGTGTGGGGGGTCCCTGGCCAAAATTGGGATTCCAACATTTCAAAGAAACAAAATTGGACCTAAAACCGTAGACGGTATTTTTATCGGGAATACTATGAATAGTGCTGCTTATCGTTTTATTCTTAAAGATTCATCAGGTTTTGGGGCTATAAAGGAAACTAGTGATGAAGAATTTTTTGAGCATATTTTTCTTATGAAAACTAACTCTTTGGCACATGTTGTTACAGTGCGTCTTTCTTCTTCTGCAATTGATCCCGAGGAACCTCGAAGGAGCAAACACGCCAGAACTGAAACTAGTTTTGGTCCAGACTTTGTGACCACTTTTCTTGCCAAAACGAGTTTAGTTGATGAGTATGTTGTAAAAGTTTTTATGCTTGAATCTGATCCCAAGACCTATAAAGAGGCTATGAGCTCCATTGATTCCACTTTTTGGTTAGACGCCATTAATAGTGAAATCAAATCTGTTATGAGTAATAACACTTGGGTTTAACTGATTTACCTAGGAGTTGTAAACCTCTAAGTAATAAGAGGGAATTTAAAGAAACTCAAACCTGGTGGCTCAGTTGATAAGTATAAAGCTAGACTTGTTGTATGTGAAAATCGTCATAAGGTCCTTGTATGGTCTGAAATAAGCACCAAAGCAATGGTATGACAAATTTGACAAAACTATCAGATTTAATGGTTTTTCGGTAAATGATTCTGATGCATGTGTGTATTCTAAATATGATGATTCTGGTTGTGTGATAATATGTTTGTATGTGGATGATATGCTCATATTTGGAACTAACATGTATGTGGTAGACGCTACCAAAAATTTCTTAAACTTGTGTTTTGACATAAAAGAATTTGGGGAGTATGCCAAGATTATATTCGAGTCAATCTCACTACACGAAAAATTCTGAAAAAGTTCAACCAGTTTGACAGTTCTCCTTTTTCCTCACCCTATGACTCTAGTATACACTTGGCTGAAAACCTCGAGAATAGTGTAGGTCAAGAGGAGTATGCCAAGATTATTGGTAGTGTCATGTACCTCATGAATTGTACCAGACCTGACATTGCCTACACTGTAAGCAAACTAAGTAGGTACACTCACAACCCTGAACAAGACCATTGGACATCCCTTATTCGTTTATTGAGATACTTAAGGGGAACAATGGATTGGGGTTTACAGTTTGAGAAAACACATGATTTTCTAGAGGGTTATAGTGAAGCTAACTGGGTGGTTGCTTCTCACGACATTTTATCTACTAGTGGTTATGTGTTTATGCTTGCTATCGGTGCTATCATGGAAATCATCTAAACAGACTTACTTGCATTGCTAAATCTACAATGGAATCTGAATTTATTGCTCTAGAATTGGCAGGACATGAAGCAGAATGGCTTAGGAAGCTGTTAGCCGACATTCCATTGTTAAGGAAGCCGACTCCATCCGTCTCCATGCATTTTGATAATCGAGTTGCGATTGGAGTAGCTAACAATCAAGCATATAATGGAAAAAGGAGACACATTCTCTTAAGGCATGGAATCGTGAGGAATCAAATAAGAGAAAATGTGATTTCAATTGAATATGTAAGATCCGAGAGGAATATAGCGGATCCTTTCACCAAAGGCCTATTAAGGAGTAAACTGTGATTGATACCAAAAATAGCCCACCTAAGGTCAAATGCGACACTACAACAAAATTACCTTATCGCGGCGATTTTTTTTTATATTTCGTGGCGATTCTATTCGACGCAAAAGGTTTCCCCATCGATTGTGTATTCGTCGAGGTAGGCGGCGTTGTCGTAGCCTTTCGTGGCGAATAATCTATTCGTTGGGTTAGCTTCTTAAAATCGACGACGAAGAAGGGGAGGTTTAGTGCCAATTTTAGTGTCAATTATTATTGATGCGGTAAATAATTTAATTTTTCCACCAATAAGAATTGTTGCAATTGTATTCGACACGATAAGTACAATAAAATGTCATTTAGTGATAATTGTTGTAATTGTATTCGACAAGATAAGTACTATTAAATGTCATCCATTTTACAATTGTATCAATTATATTCGACGCGATAAGTCATCTATGACAATCGTAACAATTGCATTGAACACATTATGTAATACAATTGTAACTTGGTAGTAAATTGGTACCGATTTCATTCGATACGAAATATCATTTCTATGATTTTTCAATGGGATGCGAAAATAAAAAGAAATGACAAGTTAAAAAACATGATAATTTTATTTTACTCATAAAATCCAAGAATTATATATATGTATCCAACATCGACAAATTAAATTAATAAGAAGGGGTCCAAAATAAGTTCAACATGTTTTTTTTAAATCTAAAAAACTTACTCTCTTCAACCCCAAAGCAAAGCTTCAATCCATATACCTCGTATTACGTAGAGTAGCCGCACCTTGAAAGAACTGCAATAAACAAAGATAATGTATATACCAAGTTAGACCCATTTTTAATATATTTCTAACGTGAAGTACAAAAAAAATCAAATATATTTATATGTTCCATGTATATTCCTTAACACATATAACAAATGTCACACATAATCTGCTTGAATTGCCATAATCATCTTGTACGAACATTTAAAAAGCACTCAGAACATTTAAAAAACACACTTGTAATCTTCAAACTGAACTCTAGCTAATTCAATTCTAAACGGGCACAATATCGAAAGTTTCCACTACATTGAAACTAAAATATAATCAGAACAACAAACACGTATTTATAGTACATCAACAACGACAAACTTGAAAGAATTAATAATAGTGGAGCATAAGGAATGACAGATTCGGCGATGTTAAGGGATGTTGAGCAGTAACAAACTGTATAGCAGAAGTATAATTAGAAGTAATAATAATACAGCAGCAATAGATAGTATAACAGAAGTATAATTAGAAGTAATAATAGTACAGCAGGAACAAAAACAGACTCAAAGAGTCGAAGGGAGTATTAATATAGTATAAAGAATAGACAGCTGAGGGTATAAGCTAGAAATACAGGTATTTCAGAAGGAAGCATTGACAAATTTTTTTGCATGTACCTGCTGCATATAGTTCTTGTAGCACAAACATGCTACATATAGAGCTGGCAATTAGTTCATGATGCGTGACACCTGCTCCTCAACACGGACCAAAAAATGATGAAATGGCGTGAACCGAGGCCTGTCATAATAATATATGTAAAATGCATTCTCGGATAGTACAATTGGCTGTATTTCCATTGAATTAAACATGTACCCATCCTCCAATAGCTCAACACAAGGAAAATAATAAAACAGAACACTAACAATTACCAATAAGTCTGCCAACTTTCATTTGTCACACAAACTAATGCAAGCCATTCTTGATTGCATTATTGATTGAGGTAGCCTTCACTAGGCTATCTCCACCCTTGCTATTTAACCCACGAACCAAGTCCAGCCTGTAACTGGTGCATCATTCCTCGAATATACGAAACACCTACCTTGTAATTGCATCAAAACCCAACTTTCTATGCCGAAAGACTGCTTGAATTAAGAACAAAAATGCCAAAAATTCCATTGAACGACAACCTAATTTAACAAAAAAAACTCACCAGGGGTCACATTCTGTAATAATTGGACTGTGATTCAACTAATCATTAATTATTTGTTGGACTGCTTCAATGTAAACAGAGACTGAAATACAATGATTGAATGTGTAACAGATAACTAACGTGTTTGGCTTGCGGGGTGCAGCGACTTCTTTCCATTTTTGTTTGACCTTTAGTTTCAAGATTGCTTCATCTTCTTTCACGATGTATTCATAGACCTAAAAAAATGGAACGAGAATTGAATCATAAATCGATAAATCAGAATGATTGTCTGATGAGCAAAAGAGAATGATAGGAATAGTATACAAATCACATATTTACATTTTGTCTTAGCTTTTAGTGTATTGATCCACAAGCGGCTTTGCCTTCTCAGGAGCGAAGAAACGCGCCTGTGTACAAAACACATTCAGCATTTACCCACTAATAGATTTAGAGATTCTTGTAAAATAGCATCCAGCCGATGAGATTCACGATATGGTTTGATTATAGGTCGGTCATCCAGAAAATGAAACATCCTAATACAGTCTTGATTTAGATCGTTAAAGATGGCAATTTGAAAATAAAACATCCAGAGATTCGAGGACTATAATACATTATTAATGCAAAGAAAGAAGTCAGATCAGTAATAATTAGGAACTCACTTGTATGAACATCCTAATACAGTTTTGAATCAATACCAGAAAATGAAATAAACGCAAAGAAAGGAGCCATGATGTTGTAAGTTTCCGCATCGGCAAACAACACCAAAAATACAGTTTGAATCAATGATGAACATACAAAATAACACACTAATTCCCGTCTTGAGATGCAGCCTGAATCGAGTTAGAAACAACTCGATATGTCTGTCATGTAGAATTGCATTTCAATAAGGAGGTGAATCAGCAAACCCTAAATTACAAAAACCAATAACTCTGAAATTAAACAAACACAAACACAAAATCGAATCAAAACATAACAATTCAATCGTATATGATTCTTAAAATGCACCAGTAGTGGACATCACAATCATATATAGGTTTTTCGATTTGAGATTCAAGTTAAGTGATGACGACATAGGCATCTCGCCGAAGATAGGGCCATTAAGCTGGAAAATATGTCGTGTTGTTGTCCTCTGTCGCCGGAAATTAAAGTTCTGGTGATGGAGGTCGGTAATGGGGTTGACAAGGACAAAGGATGAATATTACGTGGGTTTATTATGGAGGTCGGTAATGGAGTTCTGGATATGAGTTTAGTAGGGATGAAGTTTAAGTGGGTGAAGTTTAATTGGGTTTATTAGGATGAAGATTACGTGGGTTTATTAGGGTTTTGGCTTGTGAGGAGATGCCGTCGATTTATTTAGTCGATTAGCGTCAATTGATATTTGTTACAATAAGTGGCCTTCATAAGTAATACAAGTACATTAGTTATGTCGATTTACCAATCGCCACGAAATAATCGCCACAAAAAAGGTTTTTTGTTGTAGTGTGCGGTCAAACGAAGTCACAGTGAACTCGAGTTATAATGTCACAACCATTTCCTTTGTAACATGTTTATGTGACATATGTTTTATTTCCATTCTAAGATATATTGTCTTGTGTTTTCAAGGCCGAGCTTCGACTCTTAATAAATTCATAGTTCTAACGGATGGTTTGTGAGAGTCAAACCTGGTGAATTTACCTATGTGAATGTGGGGGATTACTGCTCTAAACCCCAAGAGATCTTAAGGCTTTAGGATCTCTAGAGGCATTCCTGAATTATCAGGATTCATTTGGTGGACCCTTAGGAAGTCTAAGTAACACTTAGGACATACAGTTGGTGTTCATGATGAGTTCATGGATGGTGCGAGTACTAGCCCTGATTTGAGATTGGTAAGTGCGCAATAACCTTCTACCAATACCATTAGAAGGTTAAAGGCTTCGATCAACCTCAAAATGGTGGTTCTAGGTTTTTGTATGCACTGGGTGTCAGTTAAAGTCCACAAGACACTGAACATCTAAACACAGAATCTTTGTTGCCAATACTTTTTCCGTTTCTCTTTCTTTTGAATCATGTGGGGGATTGTTGGACTTATTGCTTCAAAAGAAGCATTTATGTTTCTTGGACTTGTTTATATATGACCACTTAATATGCGTTACTAGATGTGTACAAGTAGAGACTATGTACACCACACACGCGCGCGCGCCACGCTTGGCTGGGCCAAGCCAAGCCAAGCTCAGGCGTTTGGTAGAGCGCCTGCGGCGCACTGCTTACGGGTATTTTTTAGTAGTCGGATACCTTGCATTCCGGAAGCTTCTCCTTTCATTTACTCAGTCAGTCTTCCTTTTCTATTTCGAGACTGACTGGTGCAAGTCTCCATTGTTTTTTTAAATGCTATACAGTGAATCCCGTCTTCCTACTCTACTATAAATAATGCTCTTAATTTCAGTTCTAGACACACAGAAATACACTCTCATATCTTCTTCCTTTCTCTCTATTCTCGGTTAAATATTGGCAACATTCTTGGTGGTATTAATCTATTCCTCCACCTACACTAGAGCAACAGCGGTTGCGTAATCTTGGGATTTGAATGTCATTGAGGCCGTGTGTAGCAGACGGGGCATAAATCAACTTTAGGACAGTGACAATTCTGTCGCGCCACAACTCTTGCTCGATCTCGTTCCAGATAAGATCATACCCTTACTGCTACTACCGTGATAACAGTATGTCCCAACATTACGACATTTTTATCCTATCGACATACATAAGCATGTTAACTATTGTCACTTAAAAAAATTATATCAAATCCAAAACTATTTTGTAGGATCATAAAAATTAAATTCTATGATGATTTCTAGTAATTCTAGGATGATTGAAAGCCTATTGATCAGCCTCATGTCTCACATTTAGGAGAACATAAATTCTAGTAAACATCATCATCAGCTGATCAAGTGTCTAGGCCATGTAAGGAAGGAGATTAAACAAGGAGTGAACTTTTCATTCTTGTGGTGGGACCTATTCATTCCATCTCATTATTTTTTCCTCAATTTTTTCATCTTAAAAAAGGTCTCCATCCAAGAATGAATTTCCTATTATCTAATTAGTTCCAAAATCCACACCCAATCCACATGGCATTTTATCATTGGTAGAAGAAAATTAAAAGAAAAATATGTTGGGTACAAATAACAACTTGGCCCACAATTCTCTTTCTTTCTTTCATTTGAGTGAACGGATGGTTTTGGCTTCTTCTTCACCAAGAATATTTCATTCTTGGATGGAGGATCAAAATTTCTCTATCCTCCATCAAGAATAAAGAAAAAACAATGGATGAAGGTGCTCTTAGACTAAGGGGAGAGGCTTGTGTATTTGGTTTCATGAAATGAATGTATGGTGACAATGAACTCATTAATTCCGTAGTTTGATTAATATATGCTTACGTTTCACCAAAAAAAATATCTATGATGATTTTAAATTTCGATGATGCACTTTTCCCCTCAAATACAATTTTTTAGTAAAGTAAACATTACAAAAACTCCCTAATTACTCCGCCAAACCCGACCTACCCCTGGGTTGGTCCTGGTCCATGCAAGGTACGAACTGTCCCGAAGCGACCCTCCTGTTCCTCTACGCCGATTCGATCACGAGTATGACTGAACAAGTCCGATGTGGTATCAGGGCTATATATTGAAATATTATTATCATGTTCAATGGATGATTTAAATTCTATTTTTCAAATAATTTCAACCTTGCACTTCAGGGGTATGTACTGTAGTACTCAATTGACGGTAGGTCAAAATGTGAAATAGATAGGGGAAAAATATATATAGCTAACAAATCATGACCACCCTAACTCCCTATGTAGTTGACGAATCTTTCAATCCCGGCATCAAATGATTGAAGGTTAGCTTTCAAGTGTTGCTATACTTCCAGTAGTTCACTCCCATAAATCTTGGGTCAGTTTCAGTTATGCCACAAGCCTAAATTCAATACTCTTTGCCCACCACTCTAGATGATATGCATGCGCGCGCACTTCCCTTTCACTTTAGTCGACCTTTAGCCTATTTTGAAAATAGGAAACATTCTTACCTCATTTACCTACATATATATGCTTAAATAATACATATCCCCTAGGACCCCTACCTCTTTGACCTACGCCTATACATTTGCTAACATATTCGTCCCAATTTTTATCGGGTAACCATTATCCAAACTATTTTTTGGAAAACAAAATATCTCCTATGCCGCGCCTTTAGTTAATAATACCCTAGTTTTTGGAGAAGCAAAAGAACCATAGAGGCATAGAACAAGAAAAGAGCCATTAGAAAGATATAAAAATTGAGATTTTTTTAGGATAATAGTATGCCCAGAAAATTTACAGATTCATTACGAAAAATGTTTTAATCAAAGACAAACAAATGAACAAGACGGATCAGAGATAACATATATTATGCAAGTTAATAGAGGCTCATATTATTTTGTGTTCTCGTAAGACTAATTGAAAAACAATTGTTCGCTTTTATGATTTTTTTTATTTTGCATATACATTACGTTGATTTTTATATACGGATTATAATTTACTTCAATTTATTTTGCTTGTGAGAGGCTATCCGTCTAATTGGTATATACACTCTCTTTGTATGACAAAAAAATTTACTTATACTGGGTATCAATTTTTTGTAATATGATCCTGAACATGATTGAATCGAAATGACCATATGGCTAACCATATACTCCATTTAATCCATGCAATTTTTTTACGTAAGTCCACCATTTCTCTTCTAAAAAACGGCCCCACATAAAGAATTGAATGGATAGGAGTATGGAACCACATAAAACCTTATAAAAGCGGTACAACATTGATAAAAAAACTGATAGGCTAAAGTCGTATGCCTCAAATTACAATTTATAATCACTTAAATCTGAATACTAAAACAATAGTATAGTAGAAATAAGGGTCGAACCCACAAGGAATTGGTTTAACTATAACTGCGTACTAATGTAGAACGATAATAAACTTATTAATTACAGAATAAATATGGGGGGTTTTGGATGATTGTCTAACAACTAAAACAATAAAGATGAAAACTTTAAGTAAATCAAATGATTAAAAGGTCTCAGGTCAAATGCTTATTATTCTTGTCTGCTTTATCGTGAACCGTAGATTCTAATCCTACTTACGAATAACTAATTATAATGTATCCCGTTCTTAATTAGTTTTAACTATTAAACAACCTAAACAATCCAGTTCTAGATTTAATTCAACATTAGCATTAATAAATAGAGAATTCAATACAGAGATAAATAAACACATATATACAATCCAGTTGTGATATAAATCTATGATAATTGCTTCTAAGTCTTAATATCAACGAATCTCGTTCAATAATTAAGTCTTAGATGTTACTCAGGTTAAATTAATCATAAAATCTTGTTCAATTAATCAACTAACAATAGAACGATGAAATAGAAAACTAGTTGATCACTCTAGAAATCAATAACAACATTCATATAATTAAACTGAGCAATTAATCAATAATCAAGAATAAAGATTAGAACTTTCAAACTCACAATCGATAATTAAGCACTTCAATGTCCTAAAACGAGATGAGAAATTAGTTACACATAGTCTTTAAGAAAACTAGGGTTATTAAAATTCTCTCTAATGAACGTTAAACTGGAATAATAATAATATCCTAATAATAACTAATAATAATCTATACTAATAGTAGTATGTAGACACCCGCATTTGCCTGCTAGTGTCTATAGCGGTCTTCGACGAAACACCCGATGATGATCAGACGTAAAGGTGCTTTAACGCGCTCGAATATGGGCTCGGAATCAGTACTATCTTGCATATGGGCTTTTAGTGGAGTGCAAATCTCAAAAAAACCGACCTCAAATTCAGGCCTAGTGGGCCGTTTCTAGTCAAATAAGAGTAATTTGATCGAAAACCGACACCGGAAATAAAACTGTCTCTTAGCGATCGGGTCAAAACCCGGTCAAAGTCGAATCCAATACAAAAAAACCAGCCAAGTGCGCTTCTGGAAGCAGCCTAACAAACAAATCACATTTAAAAAAGATTCAAACTCATGTCCTAAAGTCCCTCCATACGGTTTACACCACTGGATCGAGTGACCCTGAACCGGGGTCTCCCTTATAAATACCCCGTCATCCCAACTCATTTACACAACTTTTTCCAACTTTTCCACCCTAAAAAACAGTCACATTTCAGCCATCATTTGCATTAACCCTACACCGACATACACACACACTTACGTCCCTAATCCCGAGATCAAAACTCGTTAAATCCGTCTCTACACACTATACACACCATAACTCGCCTACGTATGTCGACGCTCCCGTGTCTTTGCCACTACTTGACGAGCCCATTTCCAAGAAGCTAAAACTTGTAGGTTGAGGGTGTAAATTCCAATCCCGACATTTCCCTTTTCTTTCTTCTTCTTTCCGTTTTTCTTTATTTATTTCGTTTATTTTATTTTATTTCTTTTCTTTTGTTACTAGTATTGTTATTATCGTAACACCATTAAAATATTCGCCTATTACGTATCGAATATGAAGGATGATAGGATAAGAAAATAAGAATACGAGAGTATTGCACTCGATGTTGCCAGTCGCTTATCCTATTACCCTAATTATTTGGTTGTTTGAAGCGAATCAACCCTTAAAAAGAACGTTTTTAAAATTTTACTTTAGCATCGTATTTTTAATCTAGTCTAGCATTTTTTATCGTCGCTATTAAATAATACCGCGTATACGTAAATATATAAACCGCTTTCGGATCGAACATGTTTAACTACGGTTACCGCTTCAAGTCCGTTTAATTCCTTTACAAGTCGTAACAGTGGTGGCACCCTTTCGAGGAGCGCCGCTCTAAACACTGAGGGGCGTAACGCGATCGTAGTAACACGTAGTTAGACACGTCTGACGCCATTTTCGATGTTAGTACGAAACCCGCTGATGCGAAATCGAACATCCCGTAACTCGTAAGGATTAGTAAAGATGTCGTGACGCGGAGGGAATTAATTTTGTCCTAATCAAATTCAAAATGATTTCTTAACACTTCTTTTTTTTAAATTACCGATACCGGTCTCGTAATCGTAAAATACATGTTACGAGTATCGAAAACTGAGTTGAATATAAATTATGTCATATTTTTATTTGACTCGGTTAGTTATCGATTTTAAACCAAGATAACA
Organism: Agrostemma githago; assembly: GCA_958450325.1. Lineage (NCBI taxonomy): Eukaryota > Viridiplantae > Streptophyta > Magnoliopsida > Caryophyllales > Caryophyllaceae > Agrostemma > Agrostemma githago. The sequence goes on from OY288240.1 coordinate 59,346,948, forward strand.
ATTCGAGTAGCCTTCATCACCCTTTAACGTGACCTCCTTAGCAACATGCAATCACGTTAAAACTTTTTTTTAACGACGTTAGTCGTCACGTGTCAAGTCCATCGCGTGGTTATTTTCTTCAAAGTCATGCATTGCATTTTTTTTATTCGTCCATAGTACCGTTACCATATCGTTATTACAATTTTTGCTCGTTGTTTAGTATTGTCCGGGTTGTATTTCCGCCCGCGTAATTTGTAACTTATTATCGTTTTATTTTGCTTTTGGTTATTTGCGTTTTATCGTTTTATAAACGAAGTTCACATCCTAAACCACTTTGACGTGAATTAAATGAATTAAAATGACGTAGCAACTTATTCAATTTCTATATCTCGTAAAACGTTGTTTGCATAACATTTTACCAAATCACTAGCATGTGTATTAAAAACTCGAACGATATCTTAGTAGATGTCGCTAATTGCGGGTGGGGTTGGGTGTCCTTTGTGGGCTTCACAACACGTACCTTCACCCCTTACTCAGAACCTCGGTTTCCGGATGTCCGAAACCGTTGATGCACGAGAGTCATTCGATATACGATACCCAAAAACTCGGCATCGGTTTCTTAATGCAAAAGGACGAGCCCCACAAGCTCTAGTATTGAAGTGGGCCATACATTGTGCACGGCCCACCAAAATATATAGTGGGTTCGAATGGGCCCGAACTCCCACGAAGTTCGGTGGCGACTCCAACTTCGATTTAAGTTTCAACCCGAGAACTATTTCACATGGGAAACATTTTGCCACCCAAACCCGCGGGTGGCCACGTCTGGGTGGACCTACGTCATGTCCACAATTTGGCGACTCCGCTGGGGAAGACTGATGTATAACTTATCATCGGGATCTCCAGGGTGAGATTCGAGGAGAAATCATTCGATTAGTACAATACGTGCATTAGTTTTACAATTCATGCATAATCCCATTTTTACCCGGGCCGGTAATGGTGACCGACGTCCCACTATACCGTGATATATTCCAAATTGGTTATGTCAATGTGCTCATGGCTAATTCGTATGGGTTTCGTGGCATGTCCTTGTCCAAATTGGTAAAGGAGTTCGTCTCAATTCTCGAAAAGGCCATGCGCACTAGTATAGACCCTATTTAGACCGACCGAGACTTAAGTGTAAAGCATACATGGTGTCCTTATAATGCATGCGTGATTAAGTGCTACTTGGTTTCCATGTCGTTTTCAAAAAAACTTTATTCCAAAATAGGCATCTTTCCAAAAATATTCAATTTTCAAAAACCCGGATTGCTACCGAAATTTAGACTTATGATTTGACTCAAAATAGCGTTTTTCTAGCCGGTATGAAACCCTTTTCAAAAATTCAAAAAATTTCCAACTTTAAAAAAAAATTCGGGGCCGACGGCATTTTTTGCCACTTTCAAAAGTCGGGACCGTCTTCCGATTTTCTCAAAATTCAAACCATTTTAAAAAAAATTTCCTTATCTTAGGACTTACCGTATATAGTGGTGTCAGGTCTTTTTTATAAGTCGTCGAAGATCTTTAGTGTCGAAACTCCGTTGATCTTACATCACTAGTTTCCTCATTTGTCAAAGGCATGGCTAACCTATGTAGGCCATATCCCTACAAAGGAAGGCCCATTTACACATTCGAGTCCAAAGTCTGGGGAAAACCTCACGTGGACCTTCCTTCGAACGGGACTCGACCCATATAGCCGAATTCTAAGGAAGTCACATCATCCACGAATCAACCGTCTAGGTGTCTTTATCGAGTTGTTTTCCTTTTCAGTCTTTTCCTTGCTCGGGACGTACTATTTTGATTCCAAGGTCTGGTTTTGGCTTCTGATTACACGGTGTTCTTACAGACAGACCAACATCAATCAGACACAGAAACAGAATGGAGAAAGCTTTGAACAGTTTGAAGGCCTCAATGGATACCATGGTCTCCAAGCAGAGCAAAATTGAGACACAATTGGCAGCTATGAGAGCCGAGCAGGCATCTAACGCTGAACGTCTGACTGTTGTGGAGCAATGGACTCCTAATACTGAAACCACTGGGCCCATAGCTAAACTGGTGAGCGCAGTGCGCCGACTGGAAGAACAGGTCCACCTGTCCGGGAATAACACCATCCACACGGAGAATGCCCGGGTTTATTCTCCTTTGCACAGTGAGTTGCCCGCCAATTCGAACCTCACAGGCCTACCAATGTTTGAGGGGACTGAGGACCCGTTACTCCATATTCGGTCTTTCAAAGAATTCATGGCCATCAAGGGAGTGAAATCGAGCATGTTCAAGAACTTGTTCGCTGCTTCCCTTGAGAAGCAACCAAAGGCCTGGTACTACCGGCTAGACCCGAAAAAATACCCGACTTGAGATGATGTGGCTATGGAATTTGCTCGGAACTATGCCGATAACATCGAGATCCAGACTACAATGCGCTCCCTGGAGGTTATGGCCCAGGAGCCCAAGGAAGGTTTTACCAAATACCTTCAACGCTGGAGGGCCGAGAGTGTGAAACTGGTCGATAAGCCCAGTGAGAAAACCTTAGTGGAGGCCTTTGTCAAAAACCTCCTCCCCTCCTACCGGGTCCACCTCCGGTATGCTATCATACCCAATTTCACCACTCTTACTGAAGTGGGTATGAGAATCGAAGATGATCTGAGGCTAGAGGGCCTTACTAAGGCCTCTAGCAAGGGATACCAAGGGGCTTCTTCGTCCACTACTAAGCCCCCGGTTGCTACCCGCAACATCTTTGATGCGGTTAATCTACTAGATGCCCCGTCCAAAAGGAATACCCCACCTCGGGTATTCACCGATATAGGTACTACCTATACATATGCCTTACAAAGGCTATCTTCCAAGGGGCTGATCCAACCGATAAGCCCAACACCTGAAGTCCCGATCAAAAAACTCTCCAAAAGCTACAACGTCCAAGCCTATTGCCAGTATCATCAAAGCAATGGGCACGATACTGAAAAATGCTGGAAGTTGAAGCATCTAATCCAGGACTTGATCGAGAGTGGCAAAATACCATTGCCCGGGGGCAAACCGAGTAACAAAGACAACTCTTTTAGCTCTCATGCTATTTTTACCGGAGAAGTGATCGGCTGTTCTCACCTCATATCCCCCTTCATCCCACAAGTTAATGGGATCTAGTTCGATGATGAGGATGGCGTATACCTCGTCAAAGGGGAAGCTGTCCCCATTACCCTCGAAGAGATTCGAAAGGTTAAGTCCAAGGTCTTAGCCAGTATCCACCTAGCCAATGTCGGTCGTCCCTTTCAGGCTACTAGCTCTATGGACACCCTATCCCGACAACCGTCACTGAATATGCTAGGACGGAAGTTGCCCTTGAAGAGCCGAGCACTGATATGGCTCTTGTCAAACAACTGAAGAGGGCTCGAGTTGACCTCACTATATGACAACTCTTGGTTAGCTCGCAAGAACATCGAGAGGCACTTACTAAGGCCCTTGATCAGATCAAGGTCGATTCCCTGGTTACTCCTACTGAAATGGTAGCCACCATCATGCCCTATCTCGAGGGCAAGTCCAAAGAAGAAGGCCCATTAATTACCTTCTCTGAGTCTGACCTACCACCGTTCGGGGCCTCTCATAACTTGGCCCTGTATATCACAGTGATTTGCCGCGGGAAGTATCTCCCAATGACCCTAATTGATGACGAGTCTGCTGTGAATGTCCTCCCTCTAAGGACTGCCAAAGCCCTCGGCATTACCGAGGCCGATTACATTCCGACTGCTCAAACAATCCAGGGTTTTGATGGAAGCCAAAAGTTGGTTGCTGGGGCCGTTAAGCTGACAATTATAACAAGCCCAATCGAAAAGGAACAAGAGTAGTTCTAGGTGATCGATGCTGTAGACACCCACATTTCTCCGTTAGGTGTCTATAGTAGCGGTTTCCAAAAATCACCCGATGATGATCGGACTCAAACGTGCTTCTACGCGCTCGGATATGGGCTCGAAACCGTTAATCTTTGGCTTGGCCTTTTTACAGAGTACAAATATCACAAAATTGACCTCAAATTCAGGCCCAGTGAGTCGTTTCCAATCAAATAAGACTAATTTGGGTCAAAACCGACACCGAAAATAAAACCGTCTTTTAGCGACTGGGTCAAACCTCGGTCAAAGTCGTTTCCAAGACACAAAACAGCCATGCAAAATATCAAGAATCTAACCCAAACACAAAATCTTCAAAAAATCTGGTCCGCCTCAGCCACTCGATCGAGTGGGCCTTTAGCAGGCCCGATGTCACCTTTGTGTTGGGCCACTCGATCGAGTCAACAGGGGCACTCGATCGAGTAACCCATGGAATTGGTATCGAATCTACAAAACCGACGCCTTATCTGAATAAAAAAAAGGACTTGATTCCCTCGACTTCTCCAACATTAAAATAAATCCCTAGGGATTGTGATGTCGGATCCGTGTCAATGGGTTTCGACCCTTATTAATGTTTGCTTTTGAAAATCGATGCGATTATGTGACTCGAATAATGATGAAGATGAAATAGAAAAGATTATTGTTTAAGTTGACTTATCTCAATAATCAAATAATCGGAATATTGGAATAAGTGACCGTCAACGCTGTGTGCAATACACTTATATATTCGTGTTTTCTTATTCCGATATCCCTCTTATTCGACACAAATTGATAAGTATTTTAATGCTTTGATATTGATACTATCGATATTAGTGATATTAGGATGCGATAATAACGATAAAATAAAATAAAATAAAAAGTAAAAAAAAGGAAGATGACGAGAGAAAGAGAAGAAGGAGAGAAAGGGGTTTTGACACCCTCAACCTACATGTTCTTGTCTCGGAACGGGCTCGTAACAGTGGCTTTAACACAAGAGTCTTCAAGGTTTTATGAAGGTTAAGTTATGGTGGCTCGGGTTTGATTCCTAAAGCTAGGTTTAGGGTTTTGCTAGTGTAGAATTGCTAGGGTTGGATTAGGGTTTGTAATAGATGTTGTATGTATATGTAGGGTTGCTCTAGGGTTTGTAAGAGTTGTCAAAAAGTTGTTCAAGGTGTGTGCATGGGGGTTGCTTATATAGGAAAAGTTGGGGCACCCGATTTAGGGTTACTCGACCGAGTAGGTGGCTAACTCAGTCGAGTGGCCCGTTATGCCAGCCGTCGGGCTCGAAATAGGCCCACTCGATCGAGTGCGTGGGTCACTCGATCGAGTGGCCCAGCTGGGTCGCGTAGGTCAGTCTTTTGCACCTTGACTTTGGATGCTTGATGGGTTTTGTGTTTGACTTGGTCTTGTGATGGTTGTATGGCTGTTTTTGTGTGTCTCGGAAATGACTTTGACCGGGCTGACCCAATCGCAAAAAGTCGGTTTTATTTTCGGTGCCGGTTTTGGCCCAAATTAGCCTTATTTGATTGGAAACGGCCCACTAGACCTGGATTCGAGGTTGATTTTGTGAGATTTGTACTCTGTAAGGGTGTTAGCCAGCGATTAATGGATTTGAGCCCGTATCCGAGCGCATAGAAGCATGTTAGCGTCCGATCATCATCGGGTGTTTCTTGGGAAACTGCCATAGACACCTGGCAGTCAAAATGCGGGTGTCTAAACGGGATAAGGAAATCCGAATACGAGGATATCGCACCCGATGTTGCCGATCGCTTATCTCGACACCCCAAGTATTTGATTGTTGAAGCGAATCAACGTCAACAAGATCGTTTCTTTTTATCACGTCGCTAGTATCGTTTTAGTATTTACATAATCATCATCTTTAACATTGCGCATACATTCAAATTTATAAAATAATCTCGAATCGAATACGTTTAATGTTGAAATTCGCATAAGACCCTTCTAATCCCTTTAGGAGTCGTAACAGTGGTGGAGCCCTCTCGAGGAGCCCCGCCCTAAACACTCAAGGGCGTGATGGGATCGCGAATATTCCGCGTTAAACATGTTCGATTCCCCTTTTTCAAAATGGTTAGAATGAAACCTATTGATGCAAATCGAACATCGTATAATCCAAAAAGATTGATAACGTTGTCGTGATGCGGAGGGAATCGATTTTCGATCTAATCAAATAAATAAAACGATATTCTTAAGATGTGATATCGACTCCGTAGTCGAATATCATGTCTAAAAGAATTACTCAATAAATTAAACTGGCAGGAACTCGCTGATGCTAAAATAATTGTCACATAGTTCGAAGGGACTAATTACGACATTATAACGCGGAGAGAATTATTTCGTCTTAGTTCAGTTTAAGATGACTTATAACGTCTTTTTTAAAATTCACTCTAAATATTAGATATTGATTCCATAATCAAGTATCGGATATGACGAGTATCGAAAATTCAAGTCGAGTATAAATCGAATCATATTTTTAAATGACTTAGCAAAATTATCGATTTTCAAAATTAAAAAACAATTTCGAAATCCATGCAAAATTGAAAACGAACTATAGTTCGTAGAGGGGGCACTCGATCGAGTGGCACCCCAAAAATTGGGCAGAAAGTTTTTTTCGAGGACCGGCATCCTTCACGCACCAAACGTGAGCCCTTCGACATATTTCAAGCCTTATCGAATATTTTTATGACCTCGATCAAATACGTGCCAAGTCCATCACGTGTCCTATTCTTTTCAAAACCATGGATCATGTCTTTTATATCATTCTAGTCTATTTACAAACCATTATTATCGTTACTAACTCGTTTGTTTTACTTTTGTATTTTATTCTCGTTGTTTGTTTTATTGTACTAAAACGAACCTCGCATGCTAAATACAACTTTGACGTTAGTTTCGATGCATTAAATTGACATAGCAACTTATTCAAATTTTCACATGTTTAGTCAAAATACTGTTTGCATAACATTTCCACCGAACTACTAACGCTCGTATTCTAAAATTGAACGATATCTTAGTAGAGGCCACTAAGTGCGGGCGGGGTTGGGTGTTCTTTGTGAACTTCCCAACACGTACCCTCACCCCTTACTCAGAACCGTGATTTCCAGATGTCCGAAATCATTGGCACACGAGAGTCATTCAATACACGATAACCGATAATGTCGGTATCGGTATCGTAATGCAAAGGGACGAACCCCATAAACTCTGAAATCCAAATGGGCGTACTCTGTGCACGGACCACCAAGATATAGAGTGGGTTCGAATGGGCCCGAACTCCCACAAAGTTCGGTGGCGACTCCAACTTCGATTTAAATTTCAATCCGAGATCCATCTCACATAAGATTCATTCGCCTCCCCAAACCCGTGCGGGGCCGCGTCGGAGTGGACTTATGTCATGTCCACGATTTGGCAACTCCGCTGGGAAAACTGATGTGTGACTTACCATCGGGATCCTCAAGGTGAGCCTTGAGGAGAAATCGTTCAATTAGTACAATACGCGTTTTAGTTTTATGGGTTTCGCGGCATGTTCTAAGATCAACTCGACTTAGAAAGTCTGTCCCGATTCTCGAAAATGCTATGCGCACTGGTATAGACCATATTTAGACTAACCGAGACTTAGTGTAGAGCATACATAGTGTCGTTATAATGCTTGCGTGACTATGTGCTACTTGGTTTCTAAAGTGGTTTCCAAAAACCGTCATTTTCAAAAATGCATCTTTTTGAAACATACAACTTCAAAACCCGGAAAGCTACCGAATTTAGGACTTAGCTTTTACTCTAAAAAGCCTATTTCTAGCCGGTATGCTGCCCATTTCAAAATTAAAAAATTTTCAAACCTTCAAAATTGCGGCCCGATGGCATTTTGCTAGTTTCAAAAATTGGGCGGCCCACCGATTTTCTCGAAATTCCAACTTCCTTTTCAAAACATTCCTCTTCTTAGGACTTCCCGTATTTAGTAGTGTCGGGTCTTGTCATGAGTCGTCGAAGGTCTTTAGCGTCGAAGCTCCGTCAATCCTACATCATGGGTTTCTTCCCCATCCCAGTCCGCCTTATTCATCAAAGGCATAACCAACCAACACGAGTCATACGCTCAGAAATGGAAAGTTCATCTAAACACTCGAGTTCTAACTAGAAAGTCCCACGCGATCTTTCTCTCTTGCAGTATGGTCCCCACGACCTTTCCTAAGGGAACTTCGCTCATCTTTCAATCCGTTAGTCGAGTCATCCCAATTCGAGAATCCTTTAACTTTAGGGTCTACCCTAATCACCGGGCCGTCCTTATTCAAGTCAAGTCGAGGGTCTCTAGCATCGAAACTCTACCGATCTTACATCGTGAGTTTCTTACCCTACCCCGTCTGCCTTCCCTCGAGGCCGAGTCAACCTTTTACAAGGCATAGCCCTATAACAAAAGGTTTGTGATCCTTACATCTAACGGTCACTCGTCCGACACTCCAGTCTTAACAAAGTCTTCAATCCCACTCGGGGGCTACCCTTCAGCAGAGCGATAAATCACGGTTGCTATAAGGGTCATGTCTTACAGGTGTTGTCTCACGTACCTCACTTTCGAGTCACTTGGATGTCACACCATCTGAGTCCTTAGTCTCACTTGGGGGCTATTCTCCGACAGAGCGATTAATCACAGTCACTCTAAGAATCATACCCTACACATTTGTCTTAGGAGAGTCTAACCCGAGTCAAACCGGAGTCGTCCCTCCTCCCGCGCTATTTCCTATGCCTTAGTGTGCTTGAGTTTCGAAGAAACTTCCCTGATTACGCGGTATTCTTACAGACAGACCACCGGTAACCAGACACCGACACAAGATGCAAGAAGCTTTGGACAAGTTGACAGCCTCGCAGGCTCAGATTGAAACCCAACTGACAACTATCAAATCCGACCAGATAGCTATTGTTACCCGTTTGAGTGCCATGGAACAAGGGACTCCTAATGGTGGGGTTGAGACTACTGATAAGTGTAGTTTGTAGTGCCTAATTTGCTATGTTTTGGTCCCATTTCCTTGCGGAATCGCTCCTTGGGAGCGTTCATGGGCTACTTATGCTTCCTCTAGCTCGTTTCAGGTTCCGGAGACCATTCATGAAGAGTTGGAGCGATTCCGACTCAATACATACACTTTTCGGAACCAACGAAGCGAAGGAACGATCACTTGATGCCTTGGATTCGACCCCGAGACCTTGGGACCCGATCCCGAGACCCGAGTGTCAATGAGAAGTCCATGTGAAGCAAGGAGGAACCTTAAAGATTATATTGGAGGCCTACAAGACTCATCCCCGACGGGTGTGGCCTCATCCCGTCCGGGATGTGGTGCGCATTTGGCATAGGTTCTGTTCTGGGTCCGTCCCGGTCGGGACCATCCCTTCCCGGTCGGGACCGGTCCGTCCCGGTCGGGACCATGGTGCTGTAACCCGCCTTTGTTTCCTTTCTTCTCCTTCATTCTTGTAACCCTATAAATACTCCTCCTTTGTAATGTTTAAGGACACTACTTCACCCTAGATTATTTTAGGCCTCCATTAAGCATTCAAACCCTAGATTAGTGTTCCTTACATTAGTTTTAATCTCTCTTTAATCCTTAGTTAATCTTTGTTAAGCTAGTTTAGTTAATCTTGTATTAAAAGGATACTTGAAGATTCATCCAAGCTTGACAACCTTGGAGTTGATTTGGGTTTCTTATTTATGCAAGTTTACATCTTTTTCATCTTGTTGTTGGTATAATCCTCTCTACTCTTGTTCTTTGTTATTTATTCAAGTTTGAATCTTTACTTAGTGTTTATTGTTATTGTTCTTGTTCTTGATAATGGATGTTTGGTTTGTGATGTTGTTTTCTCTTACTATTGTTAGTTTATTCTTGATAATGAGTGAGTAGTTTCCTTGTGGGTTAGTAGGGAGATTAAGGGTAGATTATGGGTGATTAGGGTTTGATTAGGAGTAAAGGGTGAATCTTTGTTGTTAGTCACATATTGGGCACTCTATGTGTTTGTTGATATGCTTGTGTGAGTAGTAGTGGCCATGCGTCCCATACTTGTGCTCATCTTCTCATTGTTTGTCTATTATGTGGTTGTGTTGAGGTTAGTCTTAGACGCGAGAGCGCGAACTTACCTCCGTGTTGGTCTACGTAGCGAGAGCCCGGACCGACTCTAGCAATTAGGAGACACCTACACCCTTGACCACCCCAATTACCCTACTACACTTATGAACCCGACCTAACCCACTTCTTTTCATATTTGATTCAACTTCTTAGTTAGTCATCGTTTCTTTTAGTTTACTAGTTTGTTTGATCATTAGTTATTCCAACTTAGAATTGTTTTAGCCGAGTTCTTTATTAGCCTAGTCTCACCTCTTCCACCACCATAGTTTATCAATTATTATCTTCTTTGTGTCTGTTTGTGTGACTTAGCCTTGGTTGTGAGCGGACCTAGTCTAGACTTTATCATACCGTCTCCGTGGATATCGACCCTACTTGCCCTAGCTACCCACTAGGAATAGTCGGTTAAATAATGACGGCTGGGATCCACGGCAAATCCTACCATCAATTGGGCGCCGTTGCCGGGGACGGTGCATTGTTTAGACTTGTTTGCTTATAGCTAGACTTAGTTACCCTTCTTTGTGCTCTTCTATCATCTCTTGTGCATATTATCTAGATTTTTCTTGTTTCATTAGTTTTATTTCTCCCTCTTTTCTCTTTGTCTTTCGATTGTGCTTGTTTATTGTCGTTACCTAGTGCCCATAAAGCACTAGGTTCTCACGTTTGCTCAAGTGCGTAGTGTATGCCTAGGCGGGGAGGCGACTTCTTTCCCTTTAATCCAGAGCCGGAAAGACTTTTTCCAGCCTTTCGCCAACGAACGATTAACCGGGTTAGAATCTCTCAACCAAGCGCAAGCAATACTCATCAAGAGCAAGCTCAAGGTAACGACTTTGAGGAAGCATCTCGAGAGACGGCCGAAGGGAATTTCATCAATCCCTTTGGATATTCTAGTCCTAGTTCCCCCTCTACGTCTACTTCAACTCCGTCTACACCACCATCACCTTTACATCCAATTATGCCGAAGTTTTCATCTCACTCCACATTTACAGAAGATGTCTTGCCGGGACCGAATGCTCTACCGGCCGCTTATGCCCGAAATTTTGTGGCCAAGACTCAATTCATCCAACTTGTGGAGAGGAATCAATTTAGTGGTTTGCCCACCGAAGACCCGCACCAACACATGGAGACTTTCTCCGATTATTGTGACGCTATTTCTCAACCCGCGGTTACACAAGATCAAATCCGATGGGTGTTATTTCCATTCTCATTAATTGGAAAAGCGAAGCAATGGATCAAGAGTCTTGATAGGGCAACCATGGGCATCGACAATTGGAAGAAGCTTGCATTGGCGTTCTACCAAAAATTCTACCCTCCGGAAAAGACTAATTTGCTTAGGGCCTCCATCACCGGTTTCCAACAACGGGATGAATAGAGCCTTTATGAAGCTTGGGAGAGGTTTAAATCTTTGGTGAGATCGTGTCCCCACCATGGACTTTCACAATGGTTCTTAGTCCAACAATTTTGGAACGGTCTTTATGAGGACTCAAGAACTATACTCAATATGGGCTCCAATGGTAGGTTCACCGAGGTCGATGATGACCAAACATGGGAAAGAATCGAGGAGATGGCGGTTCATAATTCTCAATACTCAAGGCCTAGGAAGGCAAATCGAGAAGATAGGTACGAGGTTGATGTTATTACTCAATTAAGCATTGACCTTGGAGCTCAATTGAAGACCCACATGGAGAATATTGACAAGAAGCTCCAAGGCCACCTCACTCAAGTTCAAAGCATTAGTTCCTCCAACCAACACTCGATTCAAGAAGTGAATGCTTTGGGATTTGCACCTCCTTTGCCTTATTATGGGATGTGTGATACTTGTGGAATCGTTGGTCATGATCCTACGCATTGTCAAGGGAGTATTGAGCAAGTGAACGCCTTTCAAGCGTTCAAGCAAGGTACCTCACATTCCAATCAATACCAAGCTTCCAATCAAGTCCCTCAACAACAAGCTATGCAACCTCGTCCCTATGTTCCACCTCCCTTAAGGGACAACAATCAAGGTTATCAAGGTTATGTGGGTAATCCAAGACCCTTCAACAACTTCAAGCAAAATAACCAAGGTACCTTCCACAACAACAATCAAGGGTTCCAACAAGGAAACTTCAATCAAGGCCTTAATCAAGGCAATTCTCATGGGTTCCAAGGGAACCGTCAATAACAAGCAACTCAAAGTCAACAACAACAAAGCAATCCTAGGAGCCGATCTCCTACTCATGACTATGGCATTCCTCTAGCCATCACCGATACTCCGCACAATCCACAATCTCCACCTCGAGATTTCAACATGTAAAAGCAAATGATGGATATGCAAATGAGTACTCAAGAAATGCAAAGGAGTCAATTGGAGACACAAAGCTCACAACAAGAGATCATAGCCCAAATCTTAAATGAAAACAAGGAAACAAGAACTCATATGAAGATGCTTGAGACTCAAATATCTCAACTTTTATCGGGAAGTTCTTCAAGACAAAGGGGGCAACTACCTCCTCAAGGCGAAATGGCGAAATTCGAGCATGTGAATGCTATTACCACAAGGAGTGGTTCATCTTATAACCCTCCCCCACCCCCTAATGAGCAAGAACCAACAAGAGAAGTTGTGCCTCCAATTCAAGAAGACCAAAGCTTGGGAAATCCTATAGAGGAGCAAGTCATAAGAGAGATTGAGAAACCCCAAGAAGACGAGTTTCCCCCACTTCAAGGAAAAGACAAGGGTAAAAGGAAAGTGTCGTTTGAAGAGTCCACCCCTATCGAGCAAAACAAGATTCAAATCAAGTTGCCTTTCCCAACAAGGCAAATGAAGACTAAGGTGGATGTCCAATTTGATAAATTCCTAGACATTGTGAAGAAATTGGATGTTAATGTCCCATTCACCGAGTTACTTACCCAAATCCCGGCATATGGTAGATTCATGCGAGAAATCCTAGCTAGGAAGAGATCCATCGACAAGGAAGGGACTATTGCGTTCACAAGGGTAGTGAGCGAGCTTATTCAAGGTTCCACGCTTCCAAAGTTGAAGGATCCGGGTAGTTTCTCGATCCCATGCACCATAGGCAATTACAAGATCGAGAGAGCGCTATGTGATTTGGGTGTGAGCGTGAGCATTATTCCTTATTCCATTTGTTGCCGACTTGGGATGAAGGAGCTTAAAAGTACATCCATTACACTCCAAATGGCCGATAGTTCATTCAACCGACCATTGGGGATGCTAGAGGACGTGCCGGTACGGATCGAGAAGTTCTTCATTCCGGTCGATTTCATCGTGCTCGATATGCCGGAAGATGCCAATACTCCCATTATCCTTGGGCGCCCATTTCCACACACCGCCGGTGCTATGATCGATGTGAAGAATGGTAGGATCACCTTCGAGTTAGGCGAAGAAAAGCTAGTGTTTGACCTCCAAGGCAACACTTCGCCTACTAATGATGGGTCTTGCAATATGATCCACGCCACGAAAGACATTGATCTAGGGGTTGAGTTGGGACAAAGCTTGAAGAAGAACTCTTGTGAACTTGAGGATGATGACTCTGAGATTGGAGAGGATGAGTGCCCACACCATGGGTTTGATGACAAGTTGAAAGGCAAGAAGGAAGATGAGCCTCCATTGGGGCCACATGAGGATCGATGGACGTTTGGGTATATCCCGAAGGATCGTAAGTATAAGTTCAAACCATTGAACTTGGTAGATCGGGATGCCCCGGGGACATCGAGACAAGGTCATGGAGAACCTTGGGATTTGGACGGTTATATCTCGAGCTTGATTAAAGACTTTGCTAGAGCCTTCGACTTGTTTCTTCGTGCCCTTGATGGAGATGGAACTAATCATTGTTGTTGAAGAAAAAGATTGAAGAATGCACCACCTTTGTTTGACGGAGTTCCACAAGAACCGTCTCTTTGTATATATCTCTTTCTCTTGTAATTTCTCTTAGTTCGGTGAAATTCATGATTATTTGGATTGTTGATGAGCGATGTGAGGAAGGGAATTTGATGTGTGTATGAGCTTTGTTTTATAGGTGAAGTGAAGGTGATCCCTAGGGAGGAGTGGTCAATGTTGGAGCTTGGATCGTGTGAAGGAGAGTCGGTTTTTGAAGCTTGGAACGAGCTTTTGGGAGTCATAAAGGATAGGAAGACTCTTCCCGACCGAGAATAGACCATCCCGTCCGGGATGGAAGGCCCATCCCGTCCAGGATGAGTGTGACAAAAGTTGGGGCTACTGGAGTGCCATCCCGACCGGGACGAAGGCTTCCCGACCGGGACCACCCATCCCGACCGGGATGGACCCCCTGTTCCTCCTTTGGCCTTTTCTTCGTCGTTTGAGCCCACCCTACCACTTTATACCCCCTCCCAACCTCCCTACATGTCCTTACTCTCTTTATATGACCCTTACACCTCATATGCACATTTTCACCTCACTTTCTCTTCACTTTACACCGAATTTCACATCAAAACCCACCTCATTATACCTTTGTGCTCCAACCATGGATCCGTATCGCGATTGTGGAGGCATAACAACGACGACGACTAGCTACATGCCGACAATGATTTATGAGACGATGGAGCGAGTGAGTTGCTAACCGTATGGTACAACAACTATCCTCTCTTTTCCGTTTTTTATAGCTTGTTTGCCTTTGTTTGTTCCTCTCCCGTTTTACACTTTTGTGTCATGGTGGACCTCGGGGCCTTGGTATTTGTTGCTCCCGACTCTCGATGACGTGACTACATCGAGAGTCATTTCAAAATCCAAATTTTCAAGACTTTTCACCCCTCTTTGTAGGATTTAGTCGGATTTGGGCGAAATCCGGGCTAGGTGACTTGATTACACCTAGTCCTCCCCTCCCATTTTCTTTTATTTCTTTTTTTATTTCTTCCCCCTTACCATATCTTTTCTTGTCTCGGCCCATGGTGACTTGACTACACCCCGGCCGGACACTTTCTACCCTTTTCTCCACTTTTTGATTTTTAGCTTTATTTTCGTAGTTTCTTTTCTTTTGTGCTCCCATGCACTACGGTCGAGCATGAGGACATTGCTCGGCTTAAGTGTGGGGGAGCGATATTCTATCATAGTTAGTTTTATTTTCTTAGTCTTTCGAAAAAATCTTTGAAAACCCTAAAAATTTGAAAACATTTCACAAAAATCAAAAAGATTTTCTTTTGTGTGTTCTCCTTTTGTGTCGTTGTGTCGTATATTTGTTTCGTTGTGTGTGTTTTGCCTCCCTTGTCCTTATAGGTTGCTTGAATCACCGTTAGTTTTGGAAAGTTTTCAAGACATCCGGTAACATCTTCTATCCCTTTTCCCTCTTTATTTCTTGTGAAGTTTGGAGAAGGTTTGTGATGTGGTGTGCTCGGGTGGAGCTTTGTAATGCTTGTGGTTGATTTGGTGGCTTGTTTGAAAGCTTGGGGTGGTGTTTGTGTTGGTCATATGTTCGTTTTGTTTTGTTGCTTTTGCTTCTTTTTCTTTCGTTCTTCGTCGCGTCTTTGTTTTGTGTTGTGTAGTTGTGTCTTGTGTGTAAATAGGTTTTCGAAAACCCGGTTTAGAGGCTAGTGTGCAATTGTTTACTTTCCCTTTCTAGTAGTATAAATCGAGTCTTGGACTTTAATCTAGTAGAATGACCCTAAATCAATGAATTCGTTGGTCCTTTACCTTGTGTCCACCTAGCTTACTAGGGATTTATTACGGGATTTGCACCTTTGACCATTATGACCACCCACGGTGTGAAAAGGCCTTGGTTGCCGAGCCCCGTCCCTTAGGTGACCATGTTTAGGATTGTTTGATTAGTCCAAGTTCTCCACTTTTTGTGGGTTTGAAGAGGGATCGCGACCCCCGACTTACCCATTTACCTACCTCCTACACATACCCACACAATAAATTGCAATTTGTTGAGTTCTCTCTTTCTTGTTACACAAAGAAATGCCAAAAAGCCAAATCAAGCCAAAAGGGCAAAGAAAAGAAATGAAGGCAAAATGAAAGAAAGAAAAGATTGAAGAAAAAGAAAAGGCACAAAAAGCCAAAAAGAAAATAGAAAAGAAGAAAAAGAAATGGCATGGCAACACACAAAGCAAAAATGCAAAAGAAAAGAGAAAATGCCAAAAGAAAATCGTCTCACATAAAGATCCTAACCCCCCAAAAATAAGCCTTTTTCCGACTTTTGCCGTGACGAGCCTACCAAAGGACCGAGTCCCTAGGAAGGATGATAGCGGCAAAGGTCGGTCTTCCCTCACTCTGCAATTATTTCCACCTTTTTACTTGGACTAGTTAGGCGGTTACGGACATGGGACGACCCTCTTGGCTCATTGCTAAAGGGGGCGGCGTCTCACTTACCTACAGTGTCGACTAACACCGCGGTTCATCCTTTTTCCATCCCGCCGATCGTCCCGTGGTACGTTCTTAGAAGGTTAGGAGGAACCGAGGTAAGTTACCAACGTTTTTATTGCTTTGTTGTCATACTATTAGGGTTTTGTCCATTTTGGTTTGTATTGCTAGCTTGGGAACGTTGTCACTTGCCTCGAGTCCTAAACCGGTGCTTCTTTCACCGCTTTTTAGAGGGAAGCGGTATTTGTTTCTCTTTGGGTGCAACCTTTTGTGTGTTGTTTGTATGTTTCTGTGTTTTTGTGTTTTTGTGTCCGGTTGCATCCACAGTTTTGTCGCAAGACCTCACTTGCCTTGCGGAGAGCACTTATCCTCTGGGTGTTCTCGCGTGAGTTGAAAGGGCGTAGGGTGCGCTAATACCCACTCGGCTAGTTTAGTAGTTAGTTTGTGCTTACTCGAGGGCGAGTAAGGGTTAAGTGTGGGGGAGTTGATAAATGTAGTTTGTAGTGCCTAATTTGCTGTGTTTTGGTCCCATTTCCTTGCGGAATCGCTCCTTGGGAGCGTTCATGGGCTACTTATGCTTCCTCTAGCTCGTTTCAGGTTCCGGAGACCATTCATGAAGAGTTGGAGCGATTCCGACTCAATACATACACTTTTGGGAGCCAACGAAGCGGAGGAACGATCACTCGATGCCTTGGATTCGACCCCGATACCTTGGGACCCGATCCCGAGCCCCTTAGACTCGATCCCGAGACCCGAGAGTCAATGAGAAGTCCATGTGAAGCAAGGAGGAACTTTAAAGATTATATTGGAGGCCTACAAGACTCATCCACGACGGGTATGGCCTCATCCCGTCCGGGATGAGGTGCGCATTTGGCATAGGTTCTGTTCTGGGTCCGTCCCGGTCGGGGCCATCCCTTCCCTGTCGGGACCATCCCTTCCCGGTCGGGACCGGTCCGTCCCGGTCGGGACCATGGTGTTGTAACCCGCCTTTGTTTCCTTTCTTCTCCTTCATTCTTGTAACCCTATAAATACTCCTCCTTTGTAATGTTTAAGGACACTACTTCACCCTAGATTATTTTAGGCCTCCATTAAGCATTCAAACCCTAGATTAGTGTTCCTTACATTAGTTTTATTCTCTCTTTAATCCTTAGTTAATCTTTGTTAAGCTAGTTTAGTTAATCTTGTATTAAGAGGATACTTGAAGATTCATCCAAGCTTGACAACCTTGGAGTTGATTTGGGTTTCTTATTTATGCAAGTTTACATCTTTTTCATCATCTTGTTTTGGTATAATCCTGTCTACTCTTGTTCTTTGTTATTTATTCAAGTTTGAATCTTTACTTAGTGTTTATTGTTATTTTTCTTGTTCTTGATAATGGATGTTTGGTTTGTGATGTTGTTTTCTCTTACTATTGTTAGTTTATTCTTGATAATAAGTGAGTAGTTTCCTTGTGGGTTAGTAGGAGGATTAAGGGTAGATTATGGGTGATTAGGGTTTGATTAGGGGTAAAGGGTGAATCTTTGTTGTTAGTCACATATTGGGCACTCTATGTGTTTGTTGATATGCTTGTGTGAGTAGTAGTGGCCATGCTTCCCATACTTGTGCTCATCTTCTCATTGTTTGTCTATTATGTGGTTGTGTTGAGGTTATTCTGGGACGCGAGAGCGCGAACTTATCTCGGTGTTGGTCTACGTAGCGAGAGCCCGGACCGACTCTAGCAATTAGGAGACACCAACACCCTTGACCACCCCAATTACCCTACTACACTTATGAACCCGACCTAACCCACTTCTTTTCATATTTGATTCAACTTCTTAGTTAGTCATCGTTTCTTTTAGTTTACTAGTTTGTTTGATCATTAGTTATTCCATCTTAGCATTGTTTTAGCCTAGTTCATTATTAGCCTAGTCTCACCTCGTCCACCACCATAGTTTATCAATTATTGTCTTCTTTGTGTTTGTTTGTGTGACTTAGCCTTGTTTGTGAGCGGACCTAGTCTAGACTTTATCGTACCGTCTCCGTGGATATCGACCCTACTTGCCCTAGCCACCCACTAGGAATAGTCTGTTAAATATTGACGGTTGGGATCCACGGCAAATCCTACCATCAACTACCGGGCCCCTAGCTAAACTCGTCAGCGCGGTCCGCAAGCTGGAAAAACAGGTCCACTTGTCAACTAACAACACTATCCACACGGAAAATGTCAGTGCCGGTTCACCTCTGAATGATGAACTGCCCGCTAACCT
The DNA here is from genome assembly GCA_958450325.1 of Agrostemma githago. NCBI lineage: Eukaryota > Viridiplantae > Streptophyta > Magnoliopsida > Caryophyllales > Caryophyllaceae > Agrostemma > Agrostemma githago. Next base: position 59,365,480 of record OY288240.1, read on the forward strand.
CAACCTTACGGGCCTACCAATGCTTGATGGGACCGAAGACCCGATGCTTCACATCCGGGCCTTCAAGGAGTTCATGGCCGTCAAAGGAGTGAAATCCACCATGTTCAAGCACCTGTTTGGTTAGTCCCTCGAGAAGCACCCGAAAGCCTGGTACTACAGGCTTGACTCCAAGAAGTACAAGACTTGGGATGACGTGGCGACGGAGTTTGCTCGGAATTACGCCGATAATACCGAGATCCAGACCACGATGCGTAATTTAGAAGTCATGGCCCAAGATCCAACAGAGGGTTTCACCAAATACCTTTAACGTTGGCGGACTGAGAGTGTTAAGCTGATAGACAAGCCCAGCGAGAAGACACTAGTGGAGGTGTCCATCAACAACCTCCTACCCTCCTATCGCGTCCATCTTAGGTATGGCGGCATTTCAAACTTTGCAGTGCTTACCGAAATAAGCACTAGGATTAAAGACGATCTTCGACATAACGAAGATCTGGGTGAATCTTCTACCGAAGGCTATACCGGACATCAATTCGAGTCCTTAGAAGCCGAAGACTACTAACGACATCATCTGAGAGTCTAGATTTGGTTTAAGTCCTAGTCTGAGTCCAAGTCAAGGATGTTCTATTTCTTTCAATTTCAAAGTCAGAGTCAGAGTCAGAGTCATCTGTATTTTGTTCTCTTTTCAAAATTCAATAAAGTCAGCTGTCAATATTCTATCTCTCATATATGCTTTCCTTATGTGTTTCCGAGAACATGATGAACACCATCATACACTGTAAGCACATGCACGTGACTATTATAAGCACATCTATAATGATTGCAGGAAATCGAGACCCGTGTTTTCCTTTACTTGTTCCATGTCTGACATAGAAAGCCACATAACTACCCTTAGCAGAAGCGGTATCGAATCCTATGACAAATATAGGTAGTCTCCTAGTTTGGGTTCAAGACGAGAGGCAAGCCCATTTCCCACAATAAACACCCCTCCAATAAGATCGACCAATCTCTACCTTAGGTGTTAGTCTGACCAACAGAAAAAGAAAATCAAAAGTCCAAGAAAAAGCAAAAGGCCAAAAACAAAGGAGCTGGCCATGATCAAAAAGAGTTCTCAGCATTGCTCGACCAGAGTACGGTCAATCCAAATGAAGAACCCATGACCGGGGCTAAGAGGTCAACCAAAAAAAAATTCAAAAACCCATGACCGTGGTCAACGGTTAACCCAAGTGAAAGTCCCTTAACCGGGGTACAGTCAATTCAAATATTATCAATGCCCATACCATCCGATAGGGGAGAGATAATCAGGCTGGTCAGCTAACACCACATTTAGCCTTCCCACATTTCAACCCTCAAGACCTTCTCAAGATCTAGGCTAAGAGACAGCCCATAATTTTTGAGGATTCAAGCTCTATAGGATACCAATAACCATTAGGGCCAGACATGGAAACCAGATCCCACATTATCAACCTACCCCGATCGAAGTCTAAGTCATTTTTACTCGACTTTCCCCTTTCCTACCACATTACAATACCTTACCCTCGAAGCCTTAGCTCCACAAAATCGAGCTCCAGATGTCAAAACATCGAAGCCACTTACGACCTAGCACCACATTTCCAAAATTATCCAAACCAGTTACCAGCCCCAAACACGGGAACTCGAACTGCGGTCGGCATAGAACATGCCCAAATAGTTCACACCACCTCTGGGGGCTACCCCGGAGAATGCTCACAGTCACAGGATCAACATCCTAACTGTTCTAGCCCTTTGATCGAGACATCATTGGGAATGCACCTAGCCTACACCGTCGTTATGGCTAATTACACACAAAGCCCTAATAAACTAGGCACCATAACATATCTTCAAATCCACTGAACTATGGCTTGGTTTGATTTCACTCCACCTGAATAAGTAGGCAACCTTTCAACAAAGGCACAACCACCCACTTGACACAAATTCAAAAAGCACCATTACTTCGGTCACGATACTGTCATGTTCTAAACAGCTAGCTTTGTCGTCCTGGGGGCTTCTATTAGACAGAAGTTCTCCATCCACTCACATAATCCAAATACTTTCAAAGACTAGCCTCCTTTCAATAGTGAGTCCTAGTACTCGGCTCGGTCGAAGACGAGAATCTGTCAAGACTTGAAAAAACGTTTACTTTGGGAAAGTACCCCAAAAACCAAAAAAATAAACACTAGACTGCAACATTGCCGTTGCTAACTCCTGCAAAAACAGTCTCACAGACTACTGCAATCCCCCTATAGCAAATCATCCCCGTTTCGATGTTCGACCGTGCTGCCACTCGCCTAGGCTATGGAATAGTGCAACTTAAGAGTCTTGTTGTCTTAGGTGGCCCACCCCCTTACCGAGTCACGGTCCAACCCTTTGAGAGTCCAAGTCATGTCTGTCAACTCGTCCTGTCACGTCCAAAGTCAAGTCTGTCGGTAGGCCTCTCTCTTCAAATTCTTGCTTTGAAATTTGCAATACTTAGCCATTTGAGAAAATCCTTTTCGACAAGGTCAAATTTCAGTCTATTTAATCTGCAAATTTCTTTTCTACCCCCTTTCAATTTTGAAAACCTATCTTCTAGCACGTGAGTTGCTTTCAGGACTTCGATTTCAAAATGAAGAAAAAATCATTTTCCCCAGCGCAAGTCAGTCTATAGATGCTAATTGCATTTCCTATCTGCTATATTTGCTATTTCTGCCTGTATAACTAAAGTTTCAGGTACCAGCTTGTGCTTCCCAAAGGAACATCAAGTTTTTAATCCCCAACGTGAGTCGTGTTATTTTACCTAAACGTTACATGAAAAGTTTTGTGTAACCGTACATAGGTAAAACTCAAGGATTCAGAAGCAGACCTGCGTAACTCACTAAACTCCCCAGCAGAAAGCCAAAGGTGGCATTTTTCCTAAAGAAACACGGGATGTGCCTACGTACAAGTACACCCAAGGCTTCTTAGGCAAGCTTCCGCGTAATTCCGAATTGGGATGTGTCTGCGAACGGCAACACCCAGGGCTTCTTAGGCAAGCTCCCACGTAATTCCGAATTGGGATGTGTCTGCAAACGGGCACACCAAGGGCTTCTTAGGCAAGTTCCCGCGTAGTTCCGAGATTGGATGTGACGGCAAACAGACACACCCAGGGCTTCAGAAAGAAGCTCCCGCGCAGCTCCAGGATGGGATGTATCCACATATAGATACACCTAGGGCTTCAGAAACAAGGCCCCACGGAGCTATTAGCATCCACTCAAGTATGATTTTTATCTTATGGCTGGGGAGTCCTTTCACGCAAGTCTAATGGACTATAAACGACCGGAAGTCTGCCAGGTCTTAATCCTCGATTGCCCTGGTAGCTACTCTAACTTTCGCCTTGTCCCAGCCTAAGTCAAAGTGGGGGCTCTGTATACACCCACATTTGGCTGCTAGGTATCTATAGCTGTTTCCAAAAAATACCCGATGATGATCGGACGCAAACGTGCTTTAACATACTCGAATATGGGCTCAAAATCGTTAGTATTTGGCTTGGACTTTTTACGGAGTACAAATCTCACAAAACCAATCTCAAATTCAGGCCCAGTGGGTCGTTACCAATCAAATAAGACTAATTTGGGTCAAAACCAACACCGGAAATAAAACCGACTTTTAGCGACCGGGTCAAACCTTGGTCAAAGCCGTTTCCGAGGAACAAATCAGCAATGCAAACTTCAAAGAATCCAACTCAAAATCAAAAACTCCAAAATATCTCACCCGCGCTGATCCAATCGATCGAGTGTCAACCGACTCAATCGAGTGGGCCTTTAAAAGGCCCGCTGTCTACCAATTAATGGGCCACTCGATCGAGTCAATAGGGGCACTCGATCGAGTAACCCTAGGACTGGGATGCTGAATTTCCTATAAATACACCTCCTTACACACACAATTTCAGAATTTTACACACAATTTTACAACCCTACATTAGCAAACCCGAGAGCAAAACTCGTCAAATCCCTATCCTAATCATAGCTTAAACCACCACAACTCACCTATATCATCTCGACGCTCCCATGCCTAAGCCACAACTAGACGAACCCGTTCCGAGAATACAAAGCATGTAGGTTGAGGGTGCAAATTCAATCCCGATCTCTTCCCTTCTTCTCTTCTCTTTTCTCGTCATCTTCCTCGTCCTTCTTCTTCGTTTTTTATTTTATTTCTTTTTTTTCGTTTCTAATATCGTTAATATTACTACTATCAAATCACTATAAAATATTCGCCTATTCGTGTCGAATACAAGGGATGACGGGATAAGGAAATCCGAATACGAGGGTATCACACCCGATGTTGCTGGTCGCTTATCCTGACATCCCAAGTATTTGATTGTTGAAGCGAATCAACATCAACAAGATCGTTTCTTTTTATCGCGTCGCTAGTATCGTTTTAGTATTTACATAATCGTCATCTTTAACATCGCGCGTACAATCGAATTTATAAAATAATCTCGAATCGAATACGTTTAATGTTGAAATTCGTATAAAACCCTTCTAATCCCTTTACAAGTCGTAACAGTGGTGGAGCCCTCTCGAGGAGCCCCGCCCTAAACACTCAAGGGCGTGATGGGATCACGAATATTATTTCGTGTTAAACATGTTCGATTCCCCGTTTTAAAAAAGGTTATAACGAAACATATTGATGCAAATGAAACATCGTATAATCCACAAAGATTTATAATGATGTTGTGATGCGGAGGGAATCGATTTTCGATCTAATTGATAAGTGTAGTTTGTAGTGCCTATTTTGTTGTGTTTGGTCCCCGTTTCTCTTGTGGAATCGCTCCTTGGGAGCGGTTTCTGGGATACTTATGCTTCTTCTTGTTCGTTTTAGGTTCCCAAGGCCATTCATGGAGAATTGGAACGATTCCGACTTGTTTCATACACTTTTGGAGCCAACGAAGAGAAGAAACGATCACTAGGTGCCTTGGATTCGATCCCGAGACCTTGGAACCCATTCCCGAGCCTCTTAGACTCGATCCCGAGTCTCGAGAATCGATGAGAAACCCATGAGAAGCAAGGAGGGACCTTAAAGATCATATTGGAGGCCTACAAGACCCATCCCTGTCGGGAAGGACATCATCCCGTCCGGGATGAGGTGCAAAAATGCGAAGGGTTCTGTTTTGGGTCCGTCCCGGTTGGGACCATGCCGTCCCGGTCAGGACCATTTCGTCCCGGACGGGATGAGGCAGCTGTAGCCCGCATTTGCTTCTTTTCTTCTCCTTTGTTCTTGTAACCCTATATATACCCCCCTCTTGTAATCTTATGTTATGTTCTGATTACCCATAAACCCTAGACTAATTTAGGTTAGATTAGCATAGATTATTGTAGATTAGTCTTTAGTTTATCGTTAATCTTAGTTTAATCCTTGTATTATGGGAATTCTTCAAGATTCAACCAAGAATGACAACCTTGGGAGATTGTTTTGGGTTTTCCTCATTAATGCAAGTTTCAATCTTTCCCCCTTTCTAGTTTGGTATAATCTCTCTTTTCTCTTCTCTTAATCTTGTTTTATCATTCAAGTTTTAATCTTTGTTCATTGTTTTGTTCATAGTTCATAGTTTTCACTAGTTTCATTATGTATGTTTTGTTGTCTGTGTTGATTTCTCTTGTTTATGTTAATGTTTGTTTAGATATGTGTGAGTAGACTTTTTGTGGGGTTAATAGGGTGATTAAGTGTGGATCATGGATGATTAGGGTTTGATTGAGGGTAAAGGTTGATCCTTTTGTTACTAGTCACATGTTGAGCACTCCATGTGTTTGTTGAATTGCTTGTTTGAGTAGAATTGGCCATTCCTCTCATGCTAGTCTTCTCCTTCTCATTTTGTTGTCGACTTGTGATTGAATTCTTGTGTTTTAGGGTTTAGTCTTTGACACGAGAGTGCGGACTTTGGTTTTGACGCGAGAGCGCGGACCGACCTTGCATAATTATTCGGGTTTTGTCTTTGACGCGAGAGAGCGGGCCTACCTTAGTAACTAGGTGAACCTTGCACCATCGATCTCTCAAGTATCCTACTACACTTATGAACCCGACCTAACTCTATTCTTTCCTTATTCTTTGTCCTTAGGTTAGTCCTAGTCTTAGTTTACCCCCTACCTATCGTCCTAGATTAGCTTAGTCCCGAGACCTAGTCTTGTATTTGGGTGAAACTTGGTCCAAACCCTCTTTACCGTCCCCGTGGATTCGACCTAACTTGCCCTATCTACGTGTTAGGAATAGTTGGTTTTTTATTGATCGGTGGGGATCCACGACAAATCCCTCCCATCAATTTGGCGCCGTTTCCGGGGACGGTGCTAGTTTAGACTTTGTTTGCCTATTTACTTGACTTTGTCTTTTGTTTTTGTGTTTCTTTTTCTTTTTGTTCTTTTGCTTCTTGTGTCTGCGAAGTTTATTTCCTTCTTGTCTAGTGCCCAAAAAGCACTAGACTTCTCACGTTTGCTCTTAGTCTACAGTTTGTGCCTAGAGGTGGTGACCATCTTCTTCTTTACAACTTAGAGCCGCTTTAACGGACAGTTGCTAGATTAAGGGGTCCTCAATCGGGTACGAGCCACGATTTTCGAGTATATCATGAGGTTTGATCTAAACTCCCCACCCATAGAAGCCGCTACAAGCTACTCCTCTTCCTCCATGAATCGAGACTATGCCGTGATGTCTCCAAGCTACTACCAAGCTTCATCAGGTAATCAAGAAACCCGTGGGTATGAGCTTCAAGGATATGGAAGCCAATTTCCCCAAAACCCACCGTATCACACAATAACCTCAACCTCACTACCCACAATATGATACCCCTCCACTTGGGCATCATCAAGGTTTACAAGTAGCACTCCAAAACCCCAATAACCACCAAATGCCCAACTTGGAGCTATATCAATCATTTCTTCAATTTCAAAGAAGCCAACAAGAAATGGCCATTCCAATGCAAGAATTCTTGGCCCAATATCGAAGGGAAGCCGAGGCGATGGATGCTCAATTAAATGTATTATCGGTTAAAACCGTAATGTTTTTATCCCGAACATCACAACTAGATGAAGGGTGCTCACTTGAGCAAAAGGAGCAACCTAATCACGAAGCCGCCGATGATGGTCCTTTTGGTAGCGAAATTTCCTTTGAAGAACCTCAATCGTCTACCCTAGAAGAGGCGAAAGAGGAGATAATCCTTGATGGAGAAGTTTTTGGTGAAGAATTGGGTGAGGATAGTGGGAATTTAAAGAGTTTCATTGATGAAAACACCGATATAATAGAGGAAAGTCAAGAGTCCACCCCCTCTATACTTGTTGAACCTTCAATCCCCACGCTTGCTCTCCTCTTGAGCTTCATGCCGCTTCTTGTGAGACTATTGTTGAGGATGTTGAACTTTGGGATGAGTTGAGTGAGGTGATAAGTGTTGTGAAGTCATGGGACATGAATGAAGAAATCAAGTCGCCCATATGTGACAATCCAATGAAACATTGTGAACCCCTTGTGCGTAATTTGGATCTTGGTTTAGAGGAGGTTGAAACCGCTTGCTTGAGTTTCAAATCTCTTCTTATTGATGATGTGGGGAAGAACGATTTTTAGGATTTGAAGATATTAGGCCGGAACTTGTTGATGACTTGGGTTTGCTTGATGATAAGAAGAGGGTTAAGCTCCCTTTCGACACTTGTGCTAGAATTTTGAGCTTTGGTTGTGCTAGGAGACGATGCTTAGGGAGGAAGAGATCGGTAAGGCTTGTAGGATGGATAGACCCTAGAGACAACATGTAAGATGACGTTGGGTCGTTGGATTACTACTTCTTGCCTCCACCTTGGAGGCCGTGGAGGATAGCTTGGCTTGGGCACTCTTTGGGCCTTCATTACGATGTCGGTCGTGCGTTTGACTTGCTCCTCCAAGCCCTTGAGGGCTATGGTTGAAGAATGTGAGTCCACCATCCTCGGTTTGACGGAGTCCCTAAAGAACCGTCATGTTGTATATTCTTCTTCCTTCTTCTTTAGAGTTCTAGTGTTTGTAATTGTGTTATTTATAATTTTGTTTCTAGGATTCGTTTGATTTGTGGGATCCTTGTAATCTTGGAATTTTTGATGAGCGATGTGAGGGAGGGATTTTGATGAATGTGTTTGAGCTTATTTGATAGGTGAGAAGTGAAGGTGAAGCTTAAAGAGGAGTGGTTATTGATAAAGCTTGGGTTGTGAGCAAGAGAGTCGGTTTTTGAAGCTTTGGACAAGCTTTCGGGGTTATTGAGGGTTAGAGGACTCTTCCCGGCCGAGAAGAGTGCATCCCGACCGGGAAGGATGAACCATCCCGACCGGGAAGGATGTCATCCCGATCGGGATGAGTGTACCAAAAATTGGGTTTTCTGGAGTGTCATCTCGACCGAGTTGGGAGCTTCCCGACCGGGACGGGTGTGTCATCCCGACCGGGACCACCCATCCCGACCGGAATGATACCATGCTCCTTCTTTTGGCCTTTTCTTTGTCATTCGAGCCCACCCAACCATTTTATACCCCCTCCCAACCTCCCTACCTATCCTTGCCCTTATCATATGACCCCTACACTTCATATACACACATTCACTTCTTTTTCTCTTCACTTTACACCGACTTTCACATCAAATCCCACCTCCTTATACCCTTGTACTTTGACCATGCGGCCTTATTGAGAAGGAAGAGGAATAGCAATGACAAAGACAAGCTACGTGCCGATACCGAGCTATGAGACGATGGAGCGAGTGAGTTGCTAACCGCATGGTACGGCAACTATCCTTTCTTTTCCGTCTTTTATTGCTTGTCTTCTTTTGCTAGTTCCCCTTCCCCTTATCATTTGTGTCATGGTGGGCCTCGGGGCCTTGGTAATGGTCGCTCCCGACTCTCGATGACTTGACTACATCGAGAGTCATTTGAAAAATCCAAATTTTATAAGATTTTCACCTTTTTGTAGGAGTTAGTCGGATTTGGGCGGAATCCGGGCTAGGTGACTTGATTACTCCTGGTCCTCCCCTCCCATTTTCCTTTTATTTCTTCCCCCATCCATATCTTTTCTCGTCTCGGCCCATGGTGACTTGACTACACCCCGGCCGGACACATTCTACGCTTTTCTCCGCTTTTCTTTTTGATTTTTAGCTTTATTTTCGTAGTTTCTTTCCTTTTTAGTGTCTCCATACACTATGGTCGAGCATGAGGACATTGCTCGGTTTAAGTGTGGGGGAGCGATATTCTATCGTAGTTAGTTTTATTTTCGTACTTTTTGTCTTTTTCTTTTGTGTCTTTGTATCGTGTTTTTGTGTTTTGTGTGTGTGTTTGCCCTTTTTCCCTATAGGTTCCTTGATCGTCGTAATTTTCGGAAAGCTCAAGACAACCGGTAACGTCATTCTATCTCTTTTCCTCTTTGTTTCTTGTGAAGTTTGGAGGAGAATTGTGATGATGTGTGCTCGGGTGGAGCTTGTTGAAATTTGTGGTGGTTGTGGTGGCTTGTTTTGAAGTTCGGGGTGGTGTTTGTTATCTTTATGTTTTTGTTGTGTTTTGTTTTGTTGCCTTTGTCTCTTTTTTTGGTTATTGTCTCGTCTTTGTTTTGTGATGTGTAGTTGTGTCTAGTGTGTAAAAAGGTTTTCGAAAACCCGGTTTAGAGGCTAGTGTGAAAGTGTTTACTTTCCCTCTCTGGTAGTATAAATCGAGTCTTGGACTTTAGTCTAGTAGAATGACCCTAAATCAATGATTTCGTTGGTTTCTTACCTTGAGTCCACCTAGCTTACTAGGGATTTACTACGGGATTTGCATTTTGCCTATTATGACCACCCACGGTGTGAAAAGGCCCTGGTAGCCGAGTCCCGTCTCTTAGGTGATCATGTTAGAGATTGCTTAACTAGTCCAAGTTTCTCCCCTTTTTGTGGGTTTGAAGGGAAGGACGCTCCCCGACTCACCCATTTCCCTACCTTCTACACATTTCCGCAAAATAAAGTTGCAATATGTTGAAATCTCTCTTTCTTAGTTGCAAAAAGAAATGCCTACACTCATATCAAGCCAAAAGGGAAAAGAAAAGAAAAAAAATGAAAGAAAGAAAGAATTGAAGAAAAAGAAAAGGCACAAAAAGCCAAAAAGAAAATACAAAAGATGAAAAAGAAATGGCATAGCGACACAAAAAGCAAAAATGCAAAAGAAAGAAAAATGCCAAAAGAAAACCGTCTCACAAAAAGATTCTCACCCTCTCAAAATAAGCCTTTTTCGGATCGTTACCGTGAAGAGCCTACCAAAGGACCGAGTCCCTAGGAAGGATGATAGCGGTAATGATCGGTCTTCCCTCATTTTCCAAACCTTATCCACCTTTTTACTTGGACTAGTTAGACGGATTTTTAGCATGGGACGACCCTCTTGGCTCGCTAAAGGGGGCGGGGTCTCACTTACCTACAGTGTCGACTAACACCGTGGTTCATTCTTTTTCCATCCCATCGATCGTCCCGTAGTACGTTCTTAGAAGGTTAGGAGGAACCTAGGTAAGTTACCAACGTTTTTGTTGCTTTGTTGTCATACTATTAGGGTTTGGTCCATTTCGGTTTGTATTGCTAGCTTGGGAACGTTGTCACTTGCCTTGAGTCCTTAACCGGTTTCTATTTCACCGCTTTGTTGAGGGAAGCGGTATTTGTTTTGTCTTGGATGCAACTGTTTGGTGCTTGTTTGTGTGTGTGTTTGTTCGTTTGTGTGTTTTCATGTCCGGTTGCATCCACAGTTTTGTCACAAGACCCCACTTGCCTTGCGGAGAGCACTTGTCCTCTAAGTGTTCTCGCGTGACTTGAAAGGGCGTAGGGTGCGCTAATACCCGCTCGGCTAGTAGTATAGTTCTTTTAGTTAGTTTGTGCTTACTCGAGGGCGAGTAAGGGTTAAGTGTGGGGGAGTTGATAAGTGTAGTTTGTAGTGCCTATTTTGTTGTGTTTGGTCCCCGTTTCTCTTGTGGAATCGCTCCTTGGGAGCGGTTTCTTGGCTACTTATGCTTCTTCTTGTTCGTTTTAGGTTCCCAAGGCCATTCATGGAGAATTGGAACGATTTCGACTTGTTTCATACACTTTTGGAGCCAACGAAGAGAAGAAACGATCACTTGGTGCCTTGGATTCGATCCCGAGACCTTGGGACCCATTCCCAAGCCTCTTAGACTCGATCCCGATCCCCGAGAATCGATGAGAAGCCCATGAGAGGCAAGGAGGGACCTTAAAGATCATATTGGAGGCCTACAAGACCCATCCCCGTCGGGAAGGACCTCATCCCGTCCGGGATGAGGTGCACAAATGCGAAGGGTTCTGTTTTGGGTCCGTCCCGATCGGGACCATGCCGTCCCAGTCGGGACCATTTTGTCCCGGACAGGATGAGGCAGCTGTAGCCTGCACTTGCTTGTTTTCTTCTCCTTTGTTCTTGTAACCCTATATATACCCCCCATCTTGTAATCTTATGTTATGTTCTTCATTACCCATAAACCCTAGACTACTTTAGGTTAGATTAGCATAGATTAGTGTAGATTAGTCTTTAGTTTATCGTTAATCTTAGTTTAATCCTTGTATTTAGGGAATTCTTCATGATTCAACCAAGATTGACAACCTTGGGATATTGTTTTGGGTTTTCCTCATTAATGCAAGTTTCAATCTTTCCCCCTTTCTAGTTTGGTATAATCTCTCTTATCTCTTCTCTTAATCTTGTTTTATCATTCAAGTTTTATTCTTTGTTCATTGTTTTGTTCATAGTTCATAGTTTTCACTAGTTTCATTATGTATGTTTTGTTGTTTGTGTTGATTTCTCTTGGTTATGTTAATGTTTGTTTAGATATGTGTGAGTAGACTTTTTGGTGGGGTTAATTGGGTTATTAAGTGTGGATCATGGATGATTAGGGTTTGATTGAGGGTAAATGTTGATCCTTTTGTTACTAGTCACATGTTGAGCACTCCATGTGTTTGTTGAATTGCTTGTTTGAGTAGAATTGGCCATTCCTCTCATGCTAGTCTTCTCTTTCTCATTTTGTGGTCGACTTTTGATTTAATTCTTGTGTTTTCGGGTTTAGTCTTTGACACGAGAGTGCGGACTTTGGTTTTGACGCGAGAGCGCGGACCGACCTTGTATAAGTATTCGGGTTTTGTCTTTGACACGAGAGTGCGGACATAGTCTTTGACGCGAGAGCGCGGGCCTACCTTAGTAACTAGGTGAACCTTGCACCATCGATCTCTCAAGTATCCTACTACACTTATGAATCCGACCTAACCCTATTATTTCCTTATTCTTTGTCCTTATCTTAGTCCTAGTCTTAGTTTAACCCCCTACCTATCGTCCTAGATTAGCTTTGTCCCGAGGCCTAGTCTTGTATTTGGGTGAAACTTGGTCCAAACCCTCTTTACCGTCCCCGTGGATTCAACCCGACTTGCCCTATCTACGTGTTAGGAATAGTTGGTTTTTTATTGATCGGTGGGGATTCACGACAAATCCCTCCCATCACTAATCAATAAATAAAACGATATTCTTAATATGCGATATCGACTCCATTGTCGAATATCATGTCTAAAGGAATTAGTCAATAAATTAAACTAGCACGAACTCGCAGATGCTAAAATAATTGTCACTTAGTCCGAAGGGACTAATTACGACAACAACGAACCTCGCATGCTAAATACAACTTTGACGATAGTTTAGATGCATTAAATTGACATAGCAACTTATTCAAATTTTCACATGTTTAGTCAAAATATTGTTTGCATAACATTGCCACCGAACTACTAACGCGCGTATTATATAATTAAACGATATGTTAGTAGAGGCCGCTAAGTGCGGGCGGGGTTGGGTGTTCTTTGTGAACTTCCCAACACGTACCCTCACCCCTTACTCAGAACCGTGGTTTCCAGATGTCCGAAACCATTGGCAAACGAGAGTCATTCAATACACGATAACTGATAATGTTTGTATCGGTATCGCAATGCAAAGGGACGAACCCCATAAACTCTAAAATCTAAATGAGTCGTAGTCTGTGCACGGCCCACCAAGATATAGAGTGGGTTCGAATGGGCCTGAACTCCCACAATGTTGGGTGGCGACTCCAACTTCGATTTAAATTTAATCCGAGATCCATCTCACTTGAGATTCATTCGCCTCCCCAAACCCGCACGTGGCCGCGTCGGAGTGGACCTATGTCATGTCCACACATTGCCTGGCTTCCTGTCTAAAAATTGTTTTCTATTAACCACCCTCATTAATTTCATCCACATTTATCTATAAATGGCTCTTCCAGCACGATCGAGATCGAGGGATACAACTGCAGGCATATATCTGACATTTTGTCTCCTCTGTGTGTGTGTGTGTGTGTGTGTGTGTATAGGGACAGTACAGTACAGTGTGTCATTGCCTTTAGTCCTGATATACCATATATTTAGCATTGTGATGAGAAATGAAATGCGGTTCAGCAAGCCTGACCGATTTGGATGTGATTAAATTAACCAGTAGGAGACATCGGACATAGCAGTTGGAGATTCGTTCTGGTTACATTCATTCATTAATGTATAATAAATTAACTACGGACTACGATACAAGTGTTGTTTGATGACCAAGCTTTCTTCGATACTACTATATATTTTCTGATTTCCGTGACTGGCATTTCCCTTGAAGAGATCGACAAGCTGTTTCCATTTTGATCAAGTTTTAGAAGTTGAAGAAGAACAGGGTACAGATGAAGGATGAGAAATGGCAGCCGAGAATGAACAATCAGATTATAATAGCAGCCTCTTGCGTAGTTCGGATACAGGAATGATATATATATGCTTCATATATATTTTGTCACATCGTCCGATATCCTTTGTCTTATCACGTGTTTGCTACCACACACAACACAAATAGAGGTATGCTATATATTAATGACTAAGATATCTTCCCCTTGCATTCTTCCACTCTTTTCTGCCTTGTTTGCAACCCAACTAGTCTTCCTTTATATTTTGGCGGACTGAAGATGACATTTGTAGCAAAGATTGCAAGGTTGAGTTGTTGATCAGAAGCGGTTGCAACCTGTTAAGGTTACATGTTGCATATTCTTTTTATATAGAATAACTATCAAGATGCATTATTCTGACTCTTTTTTTTTTGGTAAAAGGTAAGTAAATAAATAAAAGGGAACAACAAAACAACAATGACTACATCAAATTATGTAGCCATTTAGCATCCTTAGCCGTTACAGGGTAATTAATCTTACACAAAATCCTATTCTTAACATCCGACACGATCAATTTGACTATCTCCTGTGGATGTCGCATAACTTTATCAATTCTACAAGCATTCCGTTGTCTCCAAATATGGTAAATAGTCGCATTGATCATCGCTCGAAGTACATTACATTGCAACTTCGAACCTCTCAATTTCGTAGCCCAGATCATCCCCGTGATACACGGGATTGGTTTCCTCACTCAATTGCTCAACAGACCCACCACCCGAGAACTCCAACTGCAGCCAAATAAAAGATGTTCTAAACTCTCTTCTTCCCGCTCGCAGAAAAAACAACGATCCGAGTCTGCAACCCCGATCCTAAACAGCTTCTTCCTCGTATTAAGGGCCCCTCGGAACACAAGCCATGAGATGAAACTATACGGACAGTTTAGAACACAAGCCTCGGAACACAAGCCATTATTCTGACTCTTAAATTTTATATGGACAGAGTAATATCCGCTAAGAACCAACATTGTCGATATATGCACCTAAACAATGTTCGGAAACAACTGAAGTAGGCAAGGATACTTGGGATTTTTATCGTAACCGTTGGTCTCGAAAGAGATCTTGCTTGTCCACTTACGAATGGTATAGTCATATTCCCACCCGCTGTTCCCTGTGATTATGTTTGAATCTGATATACTGTGGTCATTGTGAAAAAAAAAGAGGATTTAATTTATGAGCTATTGATTTGAGAGTACACCTTACCAGTTTTTGAAATGTCTTGATGGTCCACCCGTTTCTTGTAGCTGGAAATCCAATATACCTGCTAGATTAGCAACAAAACCTTGCAACTAGGTTATGGTTTTACTGCTGCTTCTATTTTTTATATAGTATGTTTTCCTTTCCCTTATTTTGTGTTTCTTACTCCAGTAATCAGTGGATGTAGATAGTAGTATAGTTGTATAATACTCGTAGTACCCTTTATTTCGTCCTTACAGATGAATTTGAGTATGAGTCTATCTTAATGATAGAAGACTCTAATTCAATTCAATGGAAGCGAAGCAGTTCTTAGAAGTAAAACCAACCAAGGATCTTCTCAAGAACCTCGACTTTCAATTTCTAGACAAATGAGTTAAATATTAAGTTTGACACAATACAACAAGCCAGCCATATGTGTATTCATTTCATTTTATCAATATGGTGTTTGGAAAATTTGTGATTTATGAATATTTACTCAGATTAATGTGTTTGCTAATATGATATATATATATATATATATATATATATATATATATATATATATATATATATATATATATATATATATATATATATATATATAGAGAGAGAGAGAGAGAGAGAGGGGTAGGTTCAAATAAGGTCAACTATTTTTTTAAGTCTATATTAAAGTTACACATGACATACGTTAAAGTTGCATTTTTCAAAATTGATATGTAACTATAACATTCAGCACTTTTATCACTTCAAATGATAAAGTGCAACTTTATCACTTATCTCGTGTAACTTTAAGCACTTTTTGTGTAACTTTAACACTGGAACTTAGGAATTTAAAAAAGTTGTTACCTTATTTGAACCTACCTCTCTCTCTATATATATATATGTGTGTGTATATGTATATGTATATGTATATGTATATGTATATGTATATGTATGTGTATGTGTGTATTTTATTTTATTTTAATTTATGAAGATAACGGTTCAGTACAATAAGCGTTTTATTTGTAATTATATTAAATAGCACGGTTCCGCCTATGATATGCGATTTGTGAAGACTTAAATTGGACGGTTCCGCCCTCAACCGTCCTATTTGTAATAAATTGAATAGGACAATTTGACCCGCGCTATTTGATTTAATAGGACATTGACCTAAAGAATGGTTCCTTATCCAATATAGGATGCTTAAGAACCATCCTATTTAATCTTAGGGGATGTTTGGTTAGATGTTTTGGGATGAATTGAAATGGATTTGATCCATTCCAACGTTTGGTTGAAGCATTTACGAATAGAGTTAGAACCCAATGGATTCCAACTTCATCCCAACCCATTGGAATCTCATCCCCTGCCTCAACCTCAAGTTTCTAACTCCATCCCATCTTAATACAAACACAATCCATTCTCACCTCAAACCAAACAATCGTAAACAAGTATGAGTATCAAACTCCAACCCTCCATGAAATCACACTTCATTCCAATCCATTCCAATACTTCGAACCAAACGTCGCCTTGATTGTAGTAGTGATAGTTACGTCCTTTGACTCTATCTAGAGGCCGTTACTTGAATAATAGAGCTGTAGGTAAACCACAAAAACTCAGATCAATAAAGCTCCTATTCGTTGAAAATTTGAAAGATACTGCCATATTGGAGGATCAAAATCCAAGTTGAATCCACAATAAAGTAAGTTGGCCCGTTTAATTTACATGCCATGTAACTTTCTCTGTAGGTCACTAAATTGTGATGATCACTAATAATTCTCACTTTTATCTTCACTTTTTAATTAACTAACCTTCTTTTTATCTACAAAGACTTTAAGACTTTATTATGGTGTAATTATCAAATCCAAGTAAAACCTTGTCTTTTCAGTTTTAACGTTCATTACTTTTTTTATTCCACCATATGCATGTCTACCCGCATGAGTACAAACATTTTATACTACACGTTACATACAGCTGATATATAGTAGTAGTAGTATATTTTAAATAAACAAAACCAGCATTATAATGTAATTAGTGCTAAACGATATTAGCAATACACTAGAGTTACTGTGGATCGGAGTTTATGGATGACAGTTAATTAGGGATAATGGCTCTAATTCAACATGATTATCGGAAAATAGTATTATACCACTAGTTTCATGTACAACCACATTAAAGTTGTTGAACATATATTTACTAAGCTTGTACAAGTTTTCAAGCTGAGTTGTAAGTTTTGCAGCAAAATATTTATCTGATTTAACTCGACAACTTTATACTAAAACTCGAAAAAATTATAGCAAAACTCAAAAGCTTTTTGATAACACTCAAAATCACAAAAACAGTTGTACATAGAGATTTGTGCAACTGGTGGTAGAATCTACTCATTAATGCTTATCAACTCGTGAATGCCCTGATTTGAATCCTTTCCCTTCTTTTTCATTAAATATTGTAACATGATGGTCTTACATAGTTTCGGTCAAGAGTACGTATACGTCATTTTTTTGTAAGCGAGTCATAACTATTGCTTTCGATACATGACCAGATAAAGGTCAAAGTAGATAAACTATTAGGCTGGCCTTCTAAAAGGCGTTAGGAACAATAATCCTTGAGATTAATCAATTGATATGGTTGGGGAGGCTAATTAGTTATATTAAATAGTGGAGATTAAAGGTGGGAAGAGTTTTAAATGCCCACAACTCCACTCACTAATAAGGCAATTAGTCAAAAGTTGATGATACGATGTCGTCGTCATCAGTAAGCAGTACGGATGGCCGTGCATGGTATTGTACTGTACACAGTGAGATCAGAATAAAGTTGAAAAGGACCAGGCAAGAAGTTCCATATAATCTAACGGAATAATATTTTGAGTGCATTCGTGTTACATACACTTATTAATTTCACAAATACTACTCCGAATTACATTACTGTGTATATGTAGACCAATGTTTAGGTTACGTAGATCGATGGCGGCCTGTTAATGCTAATTAATGTTGACCACTACGGTCGATATTTGAACAAAATGCCCGTGCATTGTTGATGGTTTCATAAGTGAGTCCCTTGAAATATTGTAGTCCTCCCTTTCATCCAATCCAATGGTAAAATTGGGTTGGATACATGTTACATGTGTTAACAAAATGGGTAAAAAGCAAAGATATTAGAGCACACACAATGTAGAGGAGGGTCACCTCCTCTTATTTTTTTTCTCTCTCCTTCTATTTTTGTGACACTTCATCCCCTCTTTCATCCACCTCATTTCCCACTATCTTCATCCTCCGCTTCTCTTTTGTTTTTTCTCCACATTGTTGAGGATCCTCTTCATCAAATTTGATATTCACTTTAATTATTTTATTTATAATTTAATATTATGAATAACATATTGTTATAATAATTTACAAAATAATAAATTTATTAATTCATAAAAAGACTGCTTAATAAAATTCATAATTAAAAACATACGGAGTATAAATTTCATAATTAATAACACAAAATACATGAGAAAAAAAATACTACTCCCTCCTATTCTGAGTATTCCTCCAACTTTTCTTTTTGAGCTTAGTTGAGTTTTCTTCCCACTTTCCTTTTTTGGAAATAATTTTAATCATTCTTTATTCTTATTTCAATTCTTTATTCTTTTCCTCCACACCTAAACTCAACACCTTTTCACTTTATACCCCACCTTTTACACTTCATACCCCACTTTCTATTCATGTCTCTTACTTTATCTCCACCCTTTATTATTATTTTACTCCTTTCTTGGTTTCCCCCCAAAAATATTGGGGAGGAATACTCTGAATAGGAGGGAGTATGAAACTTATAAAATTAAAATTGGATACATATTTTTTAATTTATGTTTGAACCTTGAAACATAATCCACATATGCTCGACCAAATCGTTCTTCAAGGACATGTGTATTTTTTTTGTCATGTAAATCTTTCCTTCTAACCATATGTATGAAACAAGTCAAATATGCAAAGTTGTACTATAAGTTTATTAAAGTTGAGGAGAAAAATATTGTAAACGGATTTAAGTTAGAATTATCAAATGGAAAAAAATTAACAAGTATTTTAAAATGGAGCACATAGTTTCCAAAATTTTAGAAGAAAAAAAAACATGCATATTGTAGGTATATATAAACATACTCTTATTCATATTGTAGTATATGAAATATTAATTTTTCCAATTTTTAGAGTTGAATTAGAAAAATAAAATAAAAATTAATATATATATATATATATATATATATATATATATATATAATACACATGGCATGGATGAATTGAGTAATGGACACAAGGGCCTATACTCTTATTCCTCTAAAATTAGAGGAAGTACTCAATATTCTCTAAATAAGAGGATCCTCTATGTTGTACCCACATTGTAGAGGACATCCTCTTATAGGAGAGAGGGTGTTAAGAGAATGGTTAATCCTCTACAATGTGGATGCTCTTATGGAAAGATCAAAAAGTTAAATGGAGGGTCCCAAATAAAGGTGGGTAAAAATAGTGACATTTGTTGTAAATAAATAAAAATTTGAGGGTTAGTTGTTGGTAAAATTCTTTCCCAAAAAGATAATGAGTAATTTGGATTGGATAGATGATTCATTTATATTAAGTGTTACTAGTGGATTGGATAGGAGGGAGTATAATGATAAAATGAAAAACTAAGGTAAAAAAATAATTCTATTGTATGAGAGGTTTTTGATAGACCGTATTTAGTACGGGTTAGAAGCGGCGATTTAGAAGTATATTTGGTGACGTGATATTGGTTTTGGGCTTAATTGAGTAGAATTCTCAATTTACGATATTAATTGTAATTGAGAATAATTATGTGATTTAATTGATCATCGGGCTGCCTAAGTGAAGCATAGAAGCGAAAAGCCCAACCGAAGCCAGAGAACCGACAGTCTCGCACAACTCGGAAATTGAAGACGGAACTTAAATCGCTTTAGATTCCATGACATCTTATTATTTATTAGTATTATTATTTTATTTTATTATTAGAGTTTGGTAAGTAATAGACTTACCTTAATTATTATTAGACTATGTGGACATGACATAAGTCCATCCCTACGCGGCCACGCGCGGTTTTGGGCGGCGAAATGTTTCCCATATGAGATAGTTCTCGAGTTGAAACACTAGTAGAAAAACTACATATCGCAACGGTCAAAAACTACATATCGCAACGGTCGTTGACCGTCGTATCTCGCGGGGTTGCAGTAGGTCCACCACTTATTACAACGGTTCTAAAACCGTTATAAAAACATCTTTCGCATTGGTTAAATGAAATAACCGTTGCTAAAAATGTCTATTTCGCATCGGTTGATAAAATAATCGTTGCGAAAAGTTCAAATACGCAACAGTTATTTATATTGACCGTCACAAAAAGGGTACATTTTGCAGCAGTTAACAATTTTGACCGTTGCGAAAAGTATACAATTTAGCATCATTTTATAAACGACCGTTGCGAAATGTTGTTTTCTTTTTTAAAAAATAAAATAATGGTCAAACTGTAGTGAGCATGCCACAATCAAACTAATTACATATGGACTATACTAATAATCCTGCATACTACAAAACTAAATATTCAGTATCCATTATCATTCTTCAATGTCGAACAACTAACCAAGTAGTGCATACATTTACAATAATATAAAATCCATCCAATTACATATGGAGCACATTTATAATTATGCACATCCACAAAACTAAATAGTAGCTATAATCGTTCTACAACGTCGACCCACTAATCATGTAGTGGATACATATATAATAAAATTCATATAGTAATAACAATAATTCATACGACCATACCAATATTGTATCTACTACCACTTCAAGTGTTGAGTAACACTAAAATAAAGATGATCCTCCCCAAAATAGGTAGCATATAGGTAGCATACAGGTCTCGAACCTTGTTCATCTCTTCAACCGTATAAGCATCCTTCGATCCGAACCACTACAAAATTACAAAGCTATGTATTAGACGACAAAACATAGTAAACTAAATTAATTATTCCTATATTCTTCCAAAAAAACAATTAACTATCTCAAAGGTTATAATATGGCCGCAACCATTTGAATTCTAATGAAGTTATAAAGGTTGAACAATTATAAATTAGCTCCTTTGACCATCGAACAAAAATTCCCATGGCATCTCCAACTCGCTCAAGATAAGGTGTAGGGAAAAGAACTGGACACTACCTTCAGAAACTTTATCAATAGAAATTATATCATTACTAAGAAGTATTGGTATGCCATGAATGATGTGATTGCAATCGTCCACAACGACAAAAGTGTTCCTATCATGAAGATTGGCCTCTACAACATAACAAGTGTGTTAATAATGCTCACTTAATAATACCCACAACATGATTTTGGCGTTATTAAAGGTGACACAACAATTCTAATAAGTGGGTTTGTTCACAAACCTTTATTTTTGTATGTCAGTTCCAAATTTGGATGTTCTTTAATCATCGAGATGATGTTTGGGTCGCCGATTGGCAACTACTTTGGTGTTCCTCAAGATCTTCGGGTATCTTTAAGCCAATTCGCTTCAGCATACCTATAGTGTTCATCGGATCTCTTATCGAACTATAAAGGACAACTACTTGCATCCTCCACAACATTTCTCACAATGTTTTCTTTCACGAAAATTTGAAATTTTTGTAGAAGAAGGTGAATACTAGTTGTTCTCAAATTTTTTTAGCAAATAAACAAGATTGACATAATTGGATAAACAACTAAGGTTGACATTTGTAAGTAAAACTTTTTTAAAGTTATACAGAGTACATATAATAAAAGCTTCCATTTAAACTTTAAAATTTTGAAACACAATATAAGATTATATAACGAGTAAATATTAGTCCTCCAATCTTGAAAAACACTGCAATAGAAAATACTCTGTACTTCTCATAAATGATACTCCCTAACATAGATTTGAGTAGTTGTATATAAATACCCAAGATTTCAAGTTCTTAATCCAAGGTGAGTAATAAATCCCACTGTGAGTTGAGAATTCTGTACTAACAACGGAAAAATAAATTAAAAAGAAGCGAACAAAAATAAATAGATTCCCGTACTTGGTACTTGGTAGTTGTTGAATGCCTAAACATTAAAAAACAGAGGTAGTATAGCACAACAGAGTACTCAAATAAACCTACCTAATCTCCACCTTGCTTCTTAAATAAATTCACATCACATTACCTTAAACTTCACTCGTCTCCCACCTTTCCTGCCTCAAATGATATCTAGACGGTCAAAGCCGACGTGTATGATTTACAAATTATAGATCTACCTTCAAATCTCCACTCTCCTTTATAGTAATACAATTAAACAAGCGCTTCTTTAAAAAAAACAAAAAATTTGCCTAGGCAGATGTTAATTTAACACTTGGATAAATTAGTTGGACCAATATATTAGCTGGATTAAAAAAAAAATTGTCTATATATTTGAGCTTTGGTCATAAACAGATACAAACTATTCTGTCTTGTGACTACAAAACATGACAATTAAGCAAGTAAGCTATTGATAAATCTACAATTCATAAGAAATATCGTTCACAAACAAAATAATCCAAGATACTCTTACCGAATATGAATATGAATATGAATATGAATTAGAATGATATTACTCGATGACGGAGTAAATAACCCAATGGATACAAACAAGTATGTTATGCAATGTAATCATGCACACATGGTTGCCCACTCAAAATAACTCACTTGATACTCTTTATGACGGAGTAAATACAATTTTTTAATCATTTTGAAATTACTCGATAAAGACTCACCAACTAGATGCACAATAGATATACACTTAAAACAATGTAGGTATATTATTTTTACTATTTATAAAATTATTCAATAAAGATAAACCAACTAGATATAAAAAAATAAGCCACTACATACATACACTTTAAGACGACGTAGATACACTTTTTTACCCATTTACAAATTATTCGATAAAAACAAACCAACTAGATAAACACAGCAACTCACCACATACACTTTAGAACGACGTACATACTTTTTATATGTGCATTACATCACAAATTGTACAATGATTGTACTGGTTCTTAAGCAAGGTGTTAACTAGAATCAACTATTTAACTAGAAATAAAAGAAAAACATAAAAAGAAATAGTACCAAAGATGGTATTAGTAGGATTACAAACTAAGTAGGGCGATTATTGTTAAATTTTCATAGAATAAACAATCAAATATAAGACGGAAATCAATTAACATGATCGAAATTATGAACCGACTTTTCAGACATTCTATTCCAAAACCAGAAAAACCTACTAGTACAAAGACGATTAGAGTGTGCTAGATGGATTATCCTATGATATGAGTATATGAAGATATATGGTATAAAGTTAGTGAAGATACTAGGGAATAAGAAAATAGATGAAATCAACTTGTTGAACATCGACATCGAAAAATTATTAGGCATAATTGCAAATTGAGCAAAGCGATTCATATATGTTCATTATTCAATGGTCAAATAAATATCGAATAACTAAAATCAAATACAAAGCTGAGTACAATCAACATGCCGAACTAGCAAAATCATGTATCAACACTTCACATACTCGATTCCAAGATTTAAATTACCACAAACATAGTTAAAACTAACTAATTCTTGAAAATTTCAAGAGTATGAAAAATTAGGGTTAAATTGAACTCAAAATCAAACTTAGCGGACTACTCATGTACAATAACCTACTTTAAAATCAAAGAAGGACATATCAATTTCTCATTCAATTATCAAATCAAATAATCCAACGAAAAACAGGAGAAAAATTTAAAAGCGTAGGGTTAAGAAGGAAACCAAAGATAGTATTAGTAGGATTAACAGCAGACTGATTTTTAGAAGCATCGCCGATGAGCCGATGAGAATCGATGAAGGCGACCTAAGGAGTGGTGCGGTTACACCGACGCATGAGTATTTCGTCTCGTAGTCGATTCCTAAAAGGAAACACCGGAATCAAACACAAATTAAGCAGATCAAGGAGAATTACGAAGACAGAGAGTAGCTTAACCTCACTAATTTCTTGTGGTCCGTGGAAGGAAAGCGCGGTGGTCGGAGGATGGGGATCGGAGCAGGCAAGCACGGTGGTTGGAGGATGGGGATCGGAGCAGGCAAGCGCGGTGGTCGGAGGATGTGGAGTAGGCGAGCGTGGTGCTCCGTGGTTCTGGGTGTAGTTGATGAGAATTGAAGATGAATCTAGGTTTTAATAAAATTAGGAAATGGGAGTGCGTGTTTCATGAAATGGTATTGTTTGGTTTTTGAAATGAGTAATACAAAGTAGTTGATGGTTGTTGTTAGTAATTTATTAAAATTAGTTAGTTATAATATGCAATGGTTATTATGACTGTTGTGTAAAATGTTATACAAAAGGCTTTCGCATCGGTCATAAAAATGACTGCTGCGATTACATTTCACATACAAATTTCGCATCGGTCGTATGTTTTGACTGATGCGGTTATACTTGGTATGAACATTTCGCATCAGTCGCTTCCCAATAACCGTCACCTTTTGTAATATGCAACGGTTATTTATAACAACCGTTGTATTATCTATTTGTCAAATGTCATTTTTCTACTAGTGAAATTTAAATCGAAGTTGGAGTCGCCACCGAACATTGTGGGAGTTCGGGCCCGTTCGAACCCACTCTATATTTTGGTGGGTCGTGCACAAAGTACGACCCACTTCAATATTAGAGCTTGTGGGGCTCGTCCCTTTGTATTACGATATCGATGCCGAGTTTTCGGGTATCGTATATCGAATGACTCTCGTGCGCCAACGGTTTCGGACATCCGGAAACCAAGGTTCTGAGTAAGGGGTGAAGGTACGTGTTGGGAAGCCCACAAAGGACACCCAACCCTGCCCGGACTTAGCGGCCTCTACTAAGATATCATTCGAATTTTTAATACGCGCGCTAGTGATTCGGTAAAATGTTATGCAAACAACGTTTTAAATATATAAAAATTGAATAAGTTGTCACGTCATTTTAAAGCTTTTAATTCACGTCAAAGTGGTTTAGCATGTGAAGTTCATTTATGAAACGATAAAACGCAGATAACCAAAAGCAAAATAAAACGTGAATAAATTGCGAATTACGCGGGCGGAAATACAACCCGGACAATACAAAATAACGAACAAAAAATTGTAATAACGATATGATAACGGTACTATGGACGAATAAAAAAATGCAATGCATGTCTTTGAAGAAAGTAACCACGTGATGGACTTGACACGTGACGACTAAAGTCGTTAAAAAAAAGTTTTAACGTGATTGCATGTTGCTAAGGAGGTAACTTTGAAGGATGATGAAAGCTACTCGAATTGTTATCTTGGTTTAAAATCGATAGCTAACCGAGTCAAATAAAACTTTGACATAATTTATATTCAACTCGGTTTTTGGTACTCGTAACATGTATTTTATGATTACGAGATCGGTATCGGGAATTTTGAAAAAAAAAGGCGTTATGAAATCATTTTGAATTTGATTAGGACAAAATTAATTTCCTCCTCGTCACGACATCGTTACTAATCCATACGGATTACGGGATGTTCGATTTCGCGTCAGCGGGTTTCGTACTAAACTCGAAAATGTCATCGGACGTGTCTAACTACGTGTTACCACGATCGTGTTACGCTCCAAAGTGTTTACGGCGGCACTCCTCGAAAGGGTGCCACAACTGTTACGACTTGTGAAAGGATTAAACGGACTTGAAGGGGTAACCGTAGTTAAACATGTTCGATCCGAAAGCGGTTTATATATTTATATATACGCGGTATTATTTAATAGCGATGTTAATAAAAATGATAGACTAGATTAAAAATGCGATGCTAAAGTAAAATAATAAAACGTTCTTTTTAAGGGTTGATTCCCTTCAAACAACCAAATATTCAGGGTAATAGGATAAGCGACCGGCAACATCGAGTGCAATACTCTCGTATTCGTGTTTCCTTATCCCAACATCCCTCATATTTGATACGTAATTGGTGAATATTTTAATGGTGTTACGATAATAACAATACTAGTAACGAAAGAAAAGAAAAAAAAACGGAATAAATAAAGAAAACGGAAAGAAGAAGAGAGAAAAGAGAAATGTCGGGATTGCAATTTACACCCTCAATCTATATGTTCTAGCTTCTCGGAAATGGGCTCGTAAAGTAGTGGCAAAGATATGGGAGCGCCGAGATACGTAGGCGAGTTATGGTGTGTATAGTGTGTAGAGACAGATTTAACGAGTTTTGATCTCGGGATGGACGTAAGTGTGTGTGTATGTTGGTTTAGGGTTGATGCAAATAATGGCTGAAATGTGACTGTTTTTTAGGGTGGAAAAGTTGGAAAAAAGTTGTGTAAATGAGTTAGGATGACGGGGTATTTATAAGGGAGACCCCGATTTAGTGTCACTCGATCGAGTGGTGTAAACCGGATGGAGGGATTTTAGGAAAGGAGTTTGACCTTTTTTTAAATGTGATTTGGTTTTTACGCCGCTTCTAAAAGAGCACTTGGCTGGTTTTTTGTATCGGATTCGACTTTGACCGGGTTTTGACCTTGTCGCTAAGAGACGGTTTTATTTTCGGTGTGTTGGTTTTGGCTCAAATTAGTCTTATTTGACTAGAAACGACCCACTGGGCTTGAATTTGAGGTCGGTTTTGTGAGATTTGTACTCCACTAAAATCTCATGCTAGATAATACTGATTTTGAGCCCATATTCGAGCGCGTTAAAGCACGTTTACGTCCGATCATCATCGGGTCTTTTGTCGGAGACCGCTATAGACACTAGCAGCCAAATGCGGGTGTCTAAAAAGCCCCCACTCTGACTGAGGCTTGGACAAGGCGAAATTCAGAGTATCTACCAGGCCAATCAAGGATTACGACCTTACAGCCTTCTGGTCGAGTCGTTTATAGTCCATTAGACTCGCGTGAAGGGCTCGCCAGCCATAAGCAAAGGGTCATACTTGTCTTGATGTTGATAGCTCTGTGGGGAGTCGGACTTAATTTTGAAGCATTGGGGTGTACCTGTATATAGTCACATAATAATTTGCACGTAACATTTAGGTAAAACACCGACTCGCGCTGGGGAATAAAAATTCTGAAATTTGAAAAAATTTGAAAAATTTGAGACTTTTGAATTTTTTGAAAATCAGGAATGCTCCGAATTACTCAATTCCTACGCTAGTACGAGGAAACAGAGATCGAGCATGTATGCTTAGGCCTGCTTGGGCCAAAGAGGCATAGTAGTAGGGGAACTGCGTGCTAGGGTTTTGGTGTTATATATACACAATCCCTGTTTCAGCTTTTCTGCACCTCACAACTCTTTTTCTCCTTAAAAAAAATTGTCCCTTTTAAGAATTCCAATTATGGGTATCGAGCGTTTAACTGCAAGGCTGCATGCTTGGTCCCAAAATTTCAGGGATGCAGAGAAGGTTGCTCTGAATCAGATGGGGATCTCTCAGCTGTTCACAGTCCGTCAGATGCAGGTAGACCTTCACTTTCTTGATGCTTGTCTGTCATATTGGGATGACATATACCATGTTTTTGCCTTTCCTTGGGGCGAGATCTGCCCTTTACCCGAGGAAATTGCTGCTTTAGGAGGGTTGAATCCCTCGCTCCGTCCTGCTGTCCCGTTTTCAGTTTATGACCCGCGGAGGAAACTACGGGAATTTTTGGGTCTTTCTCATATGGAGGTGTCCCGTATGCTAATCGGGAGTACCGTTTCATTATTTGCTTTGGCCAACAAAATTATGAACCCCATTGACGTTCGGGTCATGCCAGTCCACAGCCGTAGGGCGATTGCCTTTTTTGTATGCTTCACATTTATGCTTTCGAAGGTCACATGGACTTGTTGTCGTGTATGGGCGACGTTCGACTTTTTACCATTGTTGACCTGATGGAGACGAAATATAGTAGATCGTGGCTGATTTCGGGGGAAACTATGCAGGGGTTGGACAACCGCAAAAGGTACCCGTCAGCTCGTTTGACCGGGAGCACCCGTCTGCTACAAGTATACCGCTATTTTTTTCTTTTTCGATTATTATTATTACTATTATTTTTTATTTTTTTCGATTCGATATTTTTTTTTTCGCAATAGCCTGCTACAGGGGCACTCGATCGAGTCACCTTGGCACTCGATCGTGTGCCTTCATCCAAGACCCCCTGCCTAGTTTTAGGGGTGTCACTCAATAGAGTGACCCCTACCCCCCGAGGCGGATGTTAGAATCGTCTCGAGAACTTATAAATTTCTGTTTTTTTGTTAGGTCTGGCTACTTGAGAGGTTATCAATCATAGAGCCTCCCCTCGACTCGAGTCGATATCGGCCCAACCAACTGATGACAAGGAGACGAGCTATCGATTCATCTTGCATTATTAACCGGAAGTACTGGGATGAGGAGCTGTCATTCCATCGTGGTCCATTGTTCCGATGGGTGGTTCCGTGGTGGTATATTCTTCTCTGGACAGGTTTGGCACCGAGGGATAAGACCCGCTATCAGGTGATTTTGTCCCTTAGTCAGACAGTTCACCTCTATCCCGACCGCATACTTAGGCAGTATGGTTGGTCTGAGAGGATCCCGGAAAATGAAGCAGTTGTGAGTGACCCTAGCCAGCTGACTGATCTGATCTGTGACACCTGGATGCAGCGGTGGTACACCCGTGTTACCTGGTCCGTCCCTGAGTCTCTTCACTCAATTTGGGTGTCAGACTCTTATGAGAAATGGACGAAAGCAGACTCTGCCGAGGCCCGAGCTGCTTTGAAGGTCGATGAAGCTTTAGACCTGCTTCGACGGGAGCAGGGCTAAAGACAATAGAGGCTTCTTTGATGAAGGTGAGACTCCGGCCACATTAGTTCGTCTAATGTCGGGTCAGAAGGAAAAGGCTAAGACTCGAGCTGAAGGGTCTAGTGCTAAAGGTGCTCGAGGAGAAGTGATCCCCCAGACGGACTTGGAAAGGAGACTTGGGCCAAAATTGGCAGTTCAGGACCGACTTGGTCCTCGTGACAGGTTACCGGAGCACATAAGGTCTCAACTTGGACCGGTCACTATAGCAAAAGACCCACTGTCGAAGAAACGAGTCCGAGCTAAAGAGGTTTCTATTGTGATTCGGGAATGCTCGCCCCCCTCCCCGGCGACAGCGGGCCCCGCATGACCTAATGGACAAGGGCAAGAGCAAGATGCCCTAGACATTAGTCTCTTAAATTTTATTATTCGAATATTATTACTATTTTCGTGGTGTGTTTTTTTTTTTGGCTTTTGAGTGATGTAACTTGAATTTCTCGAGTTTATCGGGGGGAGGGGGGGGGGGTTAATATTAAAAGTATTTTACTAGCGTAACCGCTTCTGTCTTTTTCGTATTGTGGTGGTTACGCCCTTTTGAGCGGCTGCCTACGTATCCACAGTTTGTGGAATCAAACCAAACGTAGTTCGGGCGTTGAATTTTACAATTTCGAAATACACCAAGACCAGTACTTCGAGGTGTGCGCGACAGTAGGATAAATAATCCTAACTAATTGACTTGTTTATAACTTTGAAAGTTTATTTGTAAAAAGACAAATTTTTAATAAACTTTTTCAAATGACATTGAGATAAGGTTAGGTGTAGTAGCGTTTCAGCTGGTCTAAATTGGTTGGGTTAACGAATTCATTCCCGTCCAAATCTGTCAGTTTCACTCCTTCTCCTGATAGAACCTTTTTTTACTAAATAGGGCCCGGCCCAATTGGGTTTGAATTTTCCCTTTGCGTCAAATGCCAGCAATGCTCGGACGGATTTGAGGACCAAATCCCCTTCTTTGATGTTTCTGGGCCTAACTCTTTTGTTAAACGCCCGTTGTATCCTTTTTTGATATATTTGAATGTTGTTGAGGGCCCGGGACCGCTGTTCGTCCAAAAGAACTAGCGAGTCATATCGAGCTTGGACCCAATCAGCTTCAGGCACTTGGATTTCTAGTAAAATCTTGTGAGACGGTATTTCCAACTCGACTGGTTGAACTACTTCCATCCCATACGTCAAATAATATGGAGTTGCACCGGTTGTGAAGCAGATTGACGTTCGGTATCCCCACAGGGCAAAAGGTATTTTGTCGGGCCAGTCTCGATAATTATATGCCATCTTTTTAAGTATGGTGACAATTATTTTATTAGCTGCCTCTACCGCTCCATTTGTTTGAGGACGTTAAGGCGAAGATGTATGCCTTTGGATTTTATATTTGGCTAGCAAAGTAGCGGTTTCGGCTTGGAAGTGCGTCCCGTGATCACTGATGAACTCCTGTGGGACCCCATACCGGCATATAATATTGTTTTGGATGAACTTGGCGACGCGCTTAGCATTCAAGATCCGGTATGCCTCCACTTCGATCCACTTGGTGAAATAGTCGATAGCCACCAAAATGAAACAGTGACCTCCCGTCCCGGAAGGGTTTATTACTTTCCCGATTATGTCGATTCCCCACGTCGAAAATGGCCATGGTGACATCATAGTGTATAATAGGGATGACGACATATGCTGAACGTTGGCGAAAATCTGGTAGTTACGATAGTGTTTGACATATAATTGGCAGTCGGTTTCCATATTGTTCCAGTAGTATCTGAGTCTCACGATTTTTTGGACCAACATCTGGGCGTTCATATTTGGACCACATTCACCGTCGTGTACCTCAGCCATATCCTTCTCGGCTTTTATTTTGTCGACACATAGGAGGAGAGCCCTCTGTGCCGTCTTTTTGTATAGCTGTCCGTCGTCCGTACAAATAAATTAGGTGGCCAACCTTCGTAGGGCTTTCTTGGCCTAGTTTTCTGTTCCCAGAGGATATTCTCCTGTTGTCATGTAGGTTAGAATAGCCTGATACTAAGGTTCCGGTCGGTTATCTTAATGTCTTGAATAGTGTAGATATATGCTGGCTCGGACCGTCTTTCGACGCAAATCGGCATGCTGGTTAGGTGATCCGGGATATTCAGTAAGAATGCTAATTTGGAAAGTGCATCCGCGAACTGGTTTTCTTCCCGAGGTAGATATATGTATATTACTTTTTGGAATTGTTTTTCGAGAACCCTTACTCGCGCCTGGTAGGCCACGAGGTTGGCGTTCCGAGTTTTCCATTTTTGGAGAGCTTGGTTGATGACTAGAGATGAGTCGCCGTGTACCCGGAGATTTGTGACTCCTAAACCGGCAGCGGCTTGCAACCCGTGAATGCATGCTTCATATTCGGCTGCGTTATTAGTCACGTCAAAATCTAGTTTAATGGATAGCGGAGTATGCTCCCCTTTTGGTGATATTAGGAGAACGCCGACTCTGAACCCTCGGAAATTGGATGCCCCGTCAAAATATAAATCCCATGTTTCTGTATCGGTTTGGAATATATCTTCGTCTGGGAAGGACCAAGTGTCGGTGTGTCTTGCTTCGGTTACGGGACTATTAGCGAGAAATTCGGCTACTACCTGACCTTTAATAGCTTTTAACGGAACAAATTTGAGGTCGAACTCTGCCAACACTAAAGTCCATCTAGACATCCTGCCATTGAGAATGGGCTTCTCGAATAAGTACTTGATAGGATCCATTTTGGATAAAACATGTACCTCATAACTGAGCATATAGTGTCGGAGTTTCTTGGTCCCCCAGACTAGGGCTAGACATGTTTTCTCGAGCATGGTATACTTGCATTCATACTCAAAGAATTTTTTGCTGATTTAGTCAACTGCTCGTTCCTTCAAGTCGATTGTCTGTGCTAGCATAGCTGCCATGGTTGTCTCGGTCATTGTCAGGTATAACGACAAAGGCAAACTGGATTGAGGTTACATTAATACTGGCGGAGCAGGCAGGATCTCTTTTCTCGTTCTCCCATTTTCAGTTTCTTGAAAAAGGGTTCACACACCATAGTCAGTTTGGAAATAAACCAGCTGATATATTGAACTTTCTCGAGAAATCCCCTTATTTCTTTTTCGGTTTTAGGAGGTTGCCTCTCGGTAATGACTTTGATTTTAGCTGGATCGACCTCGATACCACGTTGGCTAACGATATGACCCAATAATTTGCCAGATGTTACCCCAGAACTGCACTTTTGAGGGTTTAGCCTCATGTTGTATTTGCGCAGTCGGGTGAAAAACTTTCTTAGGGCGGTAATATATCCGTCTCAGCTTTTGGATTTGACGATCATGTCGTCCAATAAACCTCCACTTCCTTGTGCATCATGTCGTGTAATAAGGTCGTGGTTGTTCGTTGATAAGTGGCCCCGGCATTGATGAGACTGAACGACATGACAGTATGGCTGTAAGTACCCCAAGGTGTAGAGAAGGTGGTCTTACTCATATCTTCTTCTGCCATTTTGATCAGATTGTACCCGGCGTATCCGTCCATAAAGAAGAAAAGGACGTGATCAGCGGTATTGTCCACCAGTATATCGATGTGTGGCAATGGAAAGTCGTCTTTCGGGCTTGCTTTGTTAAGATCCCAAAAATCTACACATATGCGCACCTTACCGTCCTTTTTAGGTACCGGTACGATGTTTGCGACCCAGTCCGGATATTCCGACACTTGTATAAAACCGACTTTGAACTGTTTGTCGACCTCTTCTTTGACCTTGAGAGACCATTCGGGTCTGATTCTGAGGAGCTTTTGTTTTACCGGCTTGCACCCGTCTTTGATGGGTATACGGTGTTCGGCTATTTCCCTGTCTATCCCCGGCATGTCCTTGTAGGACCATACAAAGACATCTTTGCACTCTTGAAGGAGGTTTGTGAATTGTTGTCTCTCCTCAGGATCTAAAGATAAACTTATCTTAAGCATCTGGGGCTCTAAGGTGGTTCCCACATTGATGGACTCGGTTTGTTCGATTACCGGATCTCGGGATTTCCTTTGTTCTAGTTGTTCGATCCGATGAGGAGGTAAGGATACCTTTTGGTTGGGTTTCTCAATGGCATTGCATATAATATTTATGAAATCTAAAGCATTTTGAAAATAAGACAAGTCGTAAGCAGAACGGTTATCATTATTATTGATAGAAAATTTGAAAAATAGCTCAAAGAGAGCAGCCATCTCATCATTGGTCAGAGACGAGATTGGGAGCGCCTTCGGGACAGACCCCGAGACTCCAGTGGAAGTGACTACAGGGAGAGGGGTTACAGATTCGGCTCTAGCACCAGACCCTCTAGACTCGAACTTAGACTCTAACTCAGACTCTAACTCAAACTCGGAATTGGTATCCTACATGTCTCCTTTACCGGTGGTCAGCTTGTAGACTCGGCCCTGGCTGTCGGTCCACTTGATGGTCTTCCTCCATGCCCTTTTCCCGGTATCAGAACCGACTTCTGAGATCACCTTAGAAGGATCAAAGTTGTTGCTTCGGAGGATCAGGTTCACTAAGTCTTCTTTAGGGGTCGGGATAGTCTTGTCTTCCCCAAACAGGAGCCCCAGCACGGGCTCAGCATTGTCAGCACCTTCCTTAGATTCGGACTGGATGATGGCAAATATGTCATCCGGAATGTAGTTGCATCAACCAATTTGGTCTTGGGATATGCGATAGTTGGTTGGTACAGACCAACTTGGACAGCCCCGAATACCGATGTAACAAAGTATTTGGTCAACCATGGGCTATAAGAGCCCAAGTAGGTACCCTTGATGATGTGGCAAGCCTTCTCGATACCCGCCTGGACGATGTTACCCGGGGTCACAGCGTACCCTAGACCGAAGCATGATTCTCTGTCGTTCAGGACTTCGATAATCTTCTCAACAGGAAGATGTGGCCTCGAGGTAGCCTCCGGAAAATACCCTAAATTTTGTAGCATTGTATCGATGCTAGTGGTGAAATAAGGCGTGAAAAGGTATTCCTCCTCGATCATCCCCTCGAAATCGACCCCCCAAAGGTCTGTACGGACCTTGGCATTGCAGATAGCCACAGTCATAGGGGTTGACTCCGAAGTAATAACACTGTCTTGCAGGGGCAATTTGACCTTTTGGTGGAGAGTGAAGGATACTGCCTTAACAGTGTGGATCCACTGTCTTCCGAGGAGCAAGTTGAAAGATTAGAGGAGGTGACATCTGTGGACATGACATAGGTCCACCCCGATGAGGCCACGTGCGGGTTTGGGGAGGCGAATGAATCTCATGTGAGATGGATCGAATTGAAATTTAAATAGAAGTGGAGTAGCCACCAAAATTTGTGGGAGTTCGGGCCCGTTCGAACCCACTCTATATCTTAGTGGGCCACGCACAAAGTATGGCCCATTCGGATGTCAGAGTTTATGGGGTTCGTCCCTTTGCATTTTGATACCGATACTGACATTATCGGATACCGTGTATTGAATGACTCTCGTGCGCCAATGGATTCGGATATCCGGAAACCATGGTTCTGAGTAAGTAGTGAAGGTACGTGTTACTATCACAGTGTCGGATAGCCATTAGTGTACTGTGTTGATGGGGTAATCGGGTCGGGTTATAGCCATGTTGTACCGTGTCATTGCCGAGTGTTGTGGTGGTTGCAAAAGACGGTCCTTATAGGTTACTAACGTACTGTTTTCATATGGATTGTCGGGTGTTTGTGGCTGCTGTAGTTGGGTCGTAAGGTTAGATGTCGTTATGGGCATAGTAATGGAGTAGTGTAGACGTAAGGCGTATTGGTGTAGTTGTTGTTGTTGTTGTTGCGTGCTGTAGTATGGTCGGTTGCCGTCGTCGTATAGCTCTGTCGTCGCTGTGTTATTAAGGATATGTGAGGTTGTCGTTGGCGTAATGGTTTCTTGTAAGGTTGTCCTCATCGAGTTAATGTTGATTCGTCGTTGGTGCCTTGTCGATTGTTATAATGTGGGATTACTACGTGGGACATTATTATGTTACTTACGTGGGATTTCTAGTTAAGTTATACACTTCTTAAGCGAAGTTAGTTTAATAATTTAATTAGTTAGGTTAGTATGCTTTATTGGGTAGAGTATTTCATGTGGGTAGGCTAATCTTAGGTAGTGCGTATTTGGTTTATAATTCAGCTAAAACGAACCAATTCCATTATATATATATATATATATATATATATGCACGTTACTATTGAT
The DNA here is from genome assembly GCA_958450325.1 of Agrostemma githago. Lineage (NCBI taxonomy): Eukaryota > Viridiplantae > Streptophyta > Magnoliopsida > Caryophyllales > Caryophyllaceae > Agrostemma > Agrostemma githago. The sequence goes on from OY288240.1 coordinate 59,400,387, forward strand.
ATTTATACCTATATATATATATATAATATTTTATTAGGATCGGACTTCGTAGAGTTTTCGTGGTGAACCGTACTACCGACCCGGTGGTGACCTGCTAATTAGGTAAGGTCCCCCTTACTTAGAATATGTTAATATTATTATGCATGAATGAGTTATGAGGACGATATGATATTGTGATAAGAAGAATAATGTTGAATATTGATGGGAGAATGATTGTTGAAAATTGATATATTAAAGTTGGTGAGTCTAGCTCTAGACCTAGCCGGGGCCTTTGATCACTCGGAATGAAAGGGCCTGCCAGAAGGGTTGAGATGAGATTATTGATTGGTACCGATGTTGGTACTGAGAATATTGAGATGGGAATATTGATCGGTACCGTGATGGTACTGAGAACGTGAAGATGATATTGTTATTTGATACCGATGATGGTACTAAGATTGTTGAGACTTGATATTTCATATTTTGTATTTGTATATTAATGTTTGCATGTTCTAACCGTATTTTCATTGTCTAAATTGTCACCCTTTTTTATTGGGGGCCTGTGACGATCCAATTGACATTTCCGGTCTTTTGGGGAGTAGAATATTGATGCAGATATGGACTATTGATGAGTGCTTAACTGAGGGAATTGCTGCCCGGGAAGGGAGTGCGCGGCCATCGATGTTATAATAGCATGTTTCCGTTATTAGTACCTAATAGACCGTTTAATTCATGTGGTCGTTTTGGATTTTTGTAACCATACTTAGTTCTCGAACTTGGTTTGCATCCTATGAATAATCTACTAAACTCGGTTGTGTTTCAGTATTGTTTTGTGATGGGACTACTGCCTCGGTTAACCCGAGATGGTAACACTTCCCTTTATCCGGGGAGGCCTACTTAAGGCTCTTGGATAAACGGGGTTGTTACAGTAGAGGAGGGAAGTAATAGAGTGATTCATTTGGGTGAGTGGAAGTTTGGCTGCCTTAATGACAGTCTTCCCTTTTTTTTAATTGAAAGACGAATGGAAGACCAAGATCAACACTAAGGGGTTTCTAGGAAGTTACTAACTTCCTTGATAACCCCCCACCCCCCACCCCCACCCTCCCTGTTCTCTCTCTCTCTATATATATATACACACACACATATATAGTATTATTTTAGGAAATTGCGTTTTGGTGCCAAAAAGTTACGAAATTACTTCTTCCTAATGGAGCTTTTAATCAATTCAAACGAATTTTCTTTAAATTTTCCACTTATACCCTCTACACAACAATCCAATTATTCATTCTAATTACCTTTAATCTCTGAAAAAAATCTGATCAAGCAACAGGTCTCTTTTAGTATTAATGAAATAATATTGCTTTTTAGGGAGTAAGTTTTAACTTTAGGTTTTTTAAACAATTTATTATTGTCAAGTTCATCAGTTAGGGTTTCTCTCGGTGATTGATTTTTAGGGATTAATATAATTCTTCTAATTAGCTTTAATCTCTATGAAAACAATTTTAATCAATCAATCGGTCTCTTTAAATTCAATTGTGGATCATAGCTCTCCAATAATGATAAATAATTGTTCATCAATTAGGGTTAACTTAAGGTTTTTTAATCAATTTATTGTAAAGTTTATCAATTAAGGTTTCTCTCAATGATTGATTTTATGGATTTTTTTTAGGGTTTACGGATTTAGTTTATGCTATAAGATTGATTGATTGATCGATCAATTAAAGAAGTGTTTTAAGCGAGCTCTGTATTATTGCACTCATGAATGTTGAATGTAACTTTGAAAATTAAGAAAAGGTTGATGTTTAATTTTATAGAGAGAAAAATCAAAGTATCAATTTTTTACAATGAGGAGGAAAAGATAGGGTCAAATTGGTAAAATGTCGTTACAATTGAGTAAAAGTTCGTTAGGAAAAAGCACGACCCAACCAATATGATGCTTTCTGTTTTATTATATAGTATAGATAGATATCAAACTGTAAGTTTTTACAAAACTAATAATCGTGGGTACAAAAAGTTAAGACTGTCAAGAATAAGAATTATAGGGGGACCACTTCTTGTCGTCCATAATTTTACTTTGCGTCGTCCATAATTTATGAGTAAATTACTGATTTGCCCCTTTCAAATTTAGTAACCAATTTTAACCTAACAGCATACAATAACCTAATTTACCTTGTTTAATTATTAAGCTAATTGAAATTAGAACTCTGGCCAGAAAAACATTCATTCTCGAATTAACAAAACGGTTATCTTTTCAATTTAAATTATTCTACAATTGGTCGGAACATGTCGAACGCGGAAAATAATATTCCTTTTGATATGAATTTGCTCTATATCGAGAACAATTTGGACGATGATGACATTATTGATGTTAGTTTTCGTTGTTGTCAATGTAGTAATTATTCGCTTGTTTTTTTGGATATGCAAAAAAATCACGTTAACTCAACTACTCAATTACGTATTGTTCGTTTCGTACATAACTACGCTGTACTCCAACACCCGGAGGTAGATTCACGCCCCTCCCCAAGAACAGACATGGGAGAACCACGCCCCGATATGAGTAGTAGTGTAGAACTCTCACGCCTAAACCCAGGAAGAGAAGTGAGAGTTCTACGTCTCTTCGTGGGTAGAGGTGCAGAACTCCCATGCCTAAACCCAGAAGAGAAGTGGGAGTTCTATCCCTCTCCCTGGAGAGGGGCGTGGGAGTTCTACGTTCGGGCCCACCCCTGGGTTGGGTGTAAATTTTCAATGCCGCAGCCTGTGTTCGATTCTTGAAAGAATATCGATTTTTAGCTACGAAGTATGCAATTAAAAAAAGTATAACAAGCAGAAATCAATTCACGCTAAAGTACAAAAATTAAGAAATAATTTACCTTGAACACAGAATTAAGATGACACGAAAGAATGAATTGGAGTGAGATTGCTTGAAACCGTTTTTCAATTTTAAAAAAATTTGACTAAAGTAGAGTAGGAAGGTAAAAGGAGGAAGGTGAATAGGGAATTAGGGATAAAGGAGGAAGGTGAATAAAGGAGGAAGGTGAAAGAGTTACTAAATTGAGGGTAAAAGTGGTAATACTGTTAAAATACGCATGACGCTAAGTAAAATTATGGACGACAAGAAGTAAAAGTGATTATATACATCCGTCTCATGTCCAAAGACGTTTCTACCATATTTTATTTTAATTTTTTTTTGAGACAATCTACCATACTTAGCTACACTTCCTCAAATGAATCAAATCACTCTTATTCTTGGGAGAATCAATCATGGAGTGAATTGAGGAAGTGTAACTAAACATTGTGGAAACGTATCTGGACACGAGACAGATGTACCTAACTATTATCAATAATAAACCTCATTTGTTGTTATCTACTTGAACCTGTCTCCATAGTACAAAATATAAAATAAACAAATCTTAATCTATCTTAATTAATTAAAAATTTGTAAGTAAAGAATGGGTGAGTGCAATTTGTTTTTTTTTTGTATCAGGCAACACTATAAAAGAGTGGACGGCCTTGGTGGTGTGTATCAATGACACATTCACAGTCCACAAATGAAGAAGTACAAGACGTAGTACTCTGTGCTTCTTTTGGCTGTCCTTTCTATTGCGGCACAGGCATTACAAATAATTAATGCTTTTCTCTTTCGCGTTTATCATTTACTTAGATATATTAATGAGCGAGAACATATCATTTTTGTTTCATATGATAAAATCCTATCTTCTTATCACCCACGTTTTATAAAATGAAAACCCACTTATCAATTACTCAGATGTGTTTTACTTACGTCTCACAATAAATTTGTGTGAGACTATCTCACAAAAGATTAATTGCTTGCAAATAAATTTAGGGGGCGTTTGGTTCGCAGAGAAAAAAGAGAATGAAATTAGAAAAGGAAAACAAGAGGAAAGAAAACAAAGAAACAAATCACCCCTAATTAAACTTGTTATTTGGTTTTAATCATGGAAATGAATGATATTACCCTTGATTTTCTTTGTAGTTGTCTGATTATCAAAATAGGAATTAAAATTGTTTTTACAATTTTATTTTTCTAACATGTTTTTTTATTATATTTGTTGAATATTTTGGAATTGTTAAATCGTGGTTCGTGAATTGGTGTTTTAAATTCTGAGTTTTAAATTATTATATTTACTACGTAGAGGACAAGATGTAGACCTGACAAAACAGACCTGATCTGAATAAATCGACCCGGAGCCAGCCTGAAACCCAAATTGAAGGCCCCTGCTTGACTTGTAACGCGAATTGACTCGACATAACAAGAACTGGCCATAATATTATCATACAAAACAAGTCGATATCTCTAAAAAAAATTGAAGTAGCAAACTATGACAACCCGAAATGACACGGCTCGACTCAAAGTCAACCAAATTTTTATGACAAAATAGTGTTCCAACCCAAAATTGACCCGACCCGGTTGACCCATTTGCCAGGTTTACGTAGAGGCGGTCCCTCGTTTGTCATCTTTGAAAAATCGTAACACAAATCTGAAACCTAAAAGTGTATATTTTTTTAAAGGTTGAGGTAAAATTGAAGAGATAAATAAGTTTTAATTATTTTTTTTTGTGAGAATGTGAGGATTTTATTTCATAACTCAAACAATTTACAAAGATATATACAAGAAGGTGTAGACACCCGCATTTTGACTGCTTGTGTCTATAGCAGTCTCCGACAAAACACCCGATGATGATCGGACGCTAACATGTGTCAATACGTTCGAATACGGCCTCAAAACCAATAGTATCAGTCGTAGGCACCTAGCAGACTATGAATCTCTCAAAACCGACCTCAAATTCAGACTTAGTGGGTCGTTTCCAATAAAATAAAGCCATTTTGAGCAAAAACCGTCATCGGGGGTAAAACCGTCTTTTGCGACCGAGCCGAAACCGGTCAAAGTCGTAACCCGAAAACAAAACTAGCCACAAAAGCGTCCCTATATGCAATCAAATTCAAGTCAAAACAAAATCAATCAAATCAAATCTTTCCTAAAACAAACCAAGATTTCACTCAATCCGACTGAGGGAACTCGATCGAGTAACCCCAAAAAAAACCACCCGAGGCCCTTTTACTAAGGCACTCGATCAAGTCCAACAAAGGGCACTCGATCGAGTGACTATATACGGGGTCCAAGTCGATAAATACTTCCCTCCATCCATCATTTCAAGGAAGACATTTTTCACCATTTTTCAAGGTTCCCAATTCTCCAATCTTTTGGTGTCACTCCCTCATACAAAAACCTAGATCAAACCTCTCTTCAACCATTACTCCCTTCATTCGACAAGGGTTCGGTAATCCCAAAGCATAATCACACACCATAACTCATCCTTCATATCTCGTACCGCTTTCATGCCTACGACGACACTCTACGAGCCTGTTTTTCGAGACCATTGACATGTAGGTTAAGGGTGTCAAAATCCCATTTTTCTAATCTCTAATTCTCTTTTCATTTTTGAATATTAACACCTAACATTTACATTATCGTTACTAATTATACTAACATCTAAAATTTATTTTATCGTTCCAAACATTTATTATCGCATCTAACATTTTATTAATGTTCCTAACAATCTAACATTTACTTATCGTTTTTTTATATTCTGTTTATATTAATACAGTGTATATTATACAAAAAAACTATTTTTAAAATCGATTCGAGCAAACGTTCGATGACGCTAAATCGATCGTCGTAGGCTTTAAAAGCCAAACTACGACGTCGAAATGCAAAGGACCTAATGTTAGTAACGACAAATCAAATTCTCCGATCGAGTATGTTCGATAATAAATGCCGCCTAAAGTCCGTATAATCCCCCTAACAAGTCGTACTAGAGGTGGTGCCCCTCGAGGCGCGCTGCCCTAGGTACTTAAAGGTTAGAGCTCCCTATGGCGTACGCATAACTGATCAGATTATAACGCGATCGCGGTAATTCATTATCGAGCGTATTAGATGTCATTTTCAAAATATCGCTCTAAAGGCCTGATGTCGATTCCGTAATCGAATGTTGCGTGCAGAAGAGCTATCAACAATTGAATTAGCATGAAACCCGATGACGTCGAATCGATCGTCGTATGGTCCACGAGACGTGACAACAATGTCGTGACACAAAGGGGCCAAATATTTGCATTAGTTCGATCATCTCTCGATTTAAACGACAAATTCACGAAATGGGCTGTTTTGAGCATAACCCCACCCGTTACAGAGGGCACTTGATGGAGTGCCTAAGGGTCACTCGATCGAGTGATCCCCTAAAAAATGGGTAGAGATTTTTCGTCTTAGGGCACTCGACCATGTCTTCATAATGACTCGATCGAGTGACCCCTACAAGCCTCCAACAAGGATCAAAAGACGATATAAAGTTCCGTCTAGTCATATTTACAATTCTAAGTCGATACGTGCCAAATCAATCACGTATTCCGCTTCTAAAACCCATACATGTTATTTCCTTTCTTTTACGACTTTGAGTAAACATCTCTCAAGATTGATCCTACGTCGATGACTCTTTAGTCGTATCCGATATGTGATTAGTCGAGACATACCCATTTCACTATGATAAGTCGGGACAGGACCCTGAGGCTCGGGATCAAGCTAGCGCTACGCTTTGATCCCGTACGCTAATCGCAAATTAAAGCCTCCGTACTCCGGTCAATACACAAAGTAATGTGTAAATTATTGGAGTTCGTCCAACTATTCGATTTACGGTTTCAATTACATTTTCTATTTACGGGTTCGTTTATGGTCTATGTTTATCGTTGCTAATCCGTTTTATTATTAGATTTTGTCCAAGTATTGTAAATTCCGGGTTGTATTCTGCCCGTGTAATTTGTAATCTATTTTTAAGTGTTTTATTTTCATTGCGTGACATTTACCGTTTTCTAAATGAACCCACATGTTAAAACAACTTCGACATATTTAGGAAGTATTAAACGACGTAGCTAAACACGTATTTCGCATGCGTAGCTTAAAATGTTGTTTTGCATATCATTTCATCGTCTCCAACGAGTCCGAATTCCACAAAGTTTGGTGGCGACTCCAACTTCGATTTAAATTTCGACCTGAGAACAATCTTACCACAAGAATCATTCGCCTACCCAAACCCGCGCATGGCCGCGTTGGGGTGGACCTATGTCATGTCCACAGAATCAATTTCTTTGTGCCGTTGGCAGATTTTTAGGCCACGTTTTTGGGCTGTTTGGCTGGTCTGTTTAGATATAAATAGACCCTCTTTTCAGCTCTAAAAACACAACAATCATCTCATTCACTTCTCTACCTCACAGTCTATATTCTCTTCTACTATTACAAAATTTTTGGTTACGTTTTTGTTCATTACATAGTTCTCTTACTTGAGTGGTCGAGTTTGAGTGTTGTAGTGTCAACCTTGGGGAACTAATAGCGGATTGACGATTTCCATCTCGGTCATGCTAATATAGTTTTCAAGTAAGTGGCTTCATTATACGATGACACTGCTCTTTCCGTCTTTCTTGATAAGGTTTTCCTCATCAGTTATTTGTTTTGCCTCCGTCTTCTTTACCCTTTTTCTATTCCTTTTACTTTCTGCCACGTTCAAAGTTCATTTGAGATTTTTCTTTCGCTTGCCTTTTTATTTAGTTTGTACAACAACTTTTCAATGAAAGTTGGCTTTTCCTTCTCTTTTTGTTTCATTCTGTCCATCTTCTATTCCGGTTAATGGTTCGTTTTCCGTCCAACAATTGGAAAACTAGATATTTACTGTCGTAATAATGTCTGTAATTTTGAGCAAATCTATCCCGTATTTGTCTAAATTACAACCGTTAGATGGTCGGATCTACAAACGGTGGTAAAAACAAATACGGGGCTGATGATGCGAGTAAAAAGAAATATGTTGTCATATAGTGGCATGGGTTTCAAATGGAAGATGGGAAACCTATTATGGAACAAGTTGAGGTGTATGAAAATCTGTGTAGTGATGTCACTAATGATGGTATGAAACTAGATGACGTTTTCCTTGTTAACGTGAAGCTTGAAAAGTCCCCCCCCCCCTTCTGGAGTGAATATAGGAACCAATTGAAATATAGAAAGAAAGACTTATCGTTTCAAGAGCTTATAGGTCATATGAGGGCAGAAGAAGCTAATCGTCTTAAGGATAGATCTTTTCTTACGTATTCTGTCACCACTAAAGCCAACTTGGTCGAAACTGGTAGTCCTTCTCACAAAGAGTTCAAGGGTAAAGGAGCTCAGATGGAACATGACAAGGTCAAAACAAGAAAAAGGTATAAATGGTAAGAAGTCTGTTCCAAGGAAATATACTAAACCAATTCCAGAGGTCCAGAAACCAAACCTGGGGTGCTATGTCTGTGGACAACCATGCCACATATCCTACCATTGTCCTTAAAAGAAAAGGCCGCTCAAGCTAGTCGTGCTGAATATGAGGATGTCGTTGCTGCCGTGGTTGTTGTGGCCAATTTGGTGGGAAAGGCTGATGAGTAGGCTAGGTACTGGATATTGGTGCCTCAAGATACCTCTGTGCTAATAAGAGGATGTATGCGATTTGGGTTCGAGGAAGAAGCTGATGAGGAATGTGTTTACAAGGGCAACTCTTTATCTGCACTGATCACCGGGAAAAGGGAAGATCTTTCTCAAACTCACATATGGGAAAACACTTGCCCTGACCAATGTTTTGTTTGTACCCTCTTCACGTCAAAACCATGTGTCTCGTGCCTTATTAAACAAAGCTGATTTGAAACCTGTTTTGAGGTTGACCAAGTTGTAATGTTGCATAACGGGGAATTTGTGGGGAAGGGTTATCTGGCTAGGGCCACGGGGTTTATTTGTTTTGAACATTGATTCTTGTTTTAAAAATACTGCATCTACTTCTTATATCGCCGAGTTTGTTGATGTTTGGCATGGTAGAATAGGTCACTTTTATGTCGATTATATTAAAATGCTTAGAACAACAAGTCTAATTCGAAGCTTAACGAATAAAGAATTCTCTTAATTGGCTAGCTACGTTGACGCTAAATTCACTAAGAAAACTATTAAATTGGTTAATGCTAGGAATACGAGTCTTCTTAAACTGATTCACACCAACCTAGATGATTTCAGGAACATTGGAAATAGATCGAGGCGGTAAAAATTATTGCATTACTTTTATAGACGACTGTTCCATATACACTAGAGTATATTTGCTTAAGAGACAAGATGAAGCTGAAAAATCGTTTATAAATTCTAAAAAGGAAGTCGAAAATCAGCTTGACAAGAAAATCAAAAGGGTATGGTATGACAAAGAAGGCGAGTATGGGTCTACTTTTGTATCGATTTCTGTGAGAAAAATGATTCGATTCATCAGTATAGTCTACCTTACTAACCTAAGTGTAACGGAGTAGCCGAATGGAAAAATAGTACAATAAAAAAACAGTGAATGCTATTCTTTTAAGTTCCGACCTTTCTGATGATATATGGGAAGAAGATCTTTCCGCTTGTCACATTCTTAACCGAGTACCTCGTAAGAAATTAGACAAGACACCCAATGAAATATGGAAGGGTTATGCTCCCAACTTAGGTTTTTAAAACTGCGAGGGTGTTTGGCTAAAGTAGGCTTACCTAGCTTTAAGAGACCTACTATAGGACCTAAGACTTATGATTGTGTTTTCATTGGTTATGCTCAAAACAATGCAGCTTATAAATTCGTCCTTGAGTGACTATTTTATCTTTGAGGCTAGAGACACCGAGTTTTTGAGCAAGTGTTTCCGTTAAAAAAATGATGTAGTATCATTGCTTAATTTATCTGATTTGCATCTTAATCCTGTTGAAAGTTCTGTGCATGCTAGTAGTAGTACTAATGATCATGGTATTGAACCTATAAGGATTTAGAGGCCTAGAATTGAAAAGAATTTTGGTAATTATTTTGTCATAACCTTTTTAACTGAAATGCATACAATGATTGTGCTTTGATGAGCTTGTTTATGCTTATTTAATAGAAGACGATCCAAAAACTTATAATGAGGCTATTAGATCTATATATGTTAATTTTTGGAACGAAGCTATTAAAAGTGAGCTAGATTCTATTGTTTCTAATCAGACATGGGAGTTGACTGATTTGCATATAGATTGTAAACCCATTAGTAGTAAATGGATATTTAAAAAGAAAATGAGACTTGACAGTATAATAGAATGATTCAAAGCTAGACTTGTGGTTAGAGGGTTTACACAAAAGAAAGAATTGACTATTTCGATACTTACTCACCTGTGACTCGGATTTCCACCATTAGGATTCTAAGTGTCTTGGCTGCTATTCTTGATCTTGTTGTACATCAGATGGATATCAAAATTGTTTTTTTAATGGTGACCCAAGGAAGAAATTTACATGTCTCAAATCGAGGGATTTTTGGTAAAACGTGAAGAGAGTAAAGTGTGTACACTGAGAAAATCACTATACGGTCTTAAACAAGCACATAAATAGTGGTATGAGAAATTTCACAAAACTTTAGTTGAAGATGGATACATAACAAACAATTTTGATTCTTCTTCGGGGTACTCCAAGATTTTTGGATCACATTCTGTGATGATTATTTGCATGTATGTTGATAACATGTTAATACTTGGAAATAATTTATTTGTTGGAAATAAAACCAAACAATTTTTGCCATCACGATTTGAGATGAAGAACTTTGGAGAAGCTGACGTTATTCTTGGAGTTAAACTGATTAAAAACTCAACCGGAATATTCTTAAGTTAGTCTCATTATGTTGAAAAAGTGTTTTGATGAAATTTGACAATTTTGATGTCATACCTGCTAGGACTTCTTATGATGCTAGTCTACCGTTATGTAAGAACTTCGGTGATAGTTTCTCCCAAGAGGAGTATGCTAAAGTTGTAGGAAGTGTGATATTTCTCATGAACTGTTCTCGGCCAGACATTGGTTATGATGTTAGTAGACACACATAACCCTAATAGTACGTGAACATTGGAATGCAATTTGTCGTTTATTCAAATATTTGAAAGGGACAATTGATTTGTGTTTGCATTATGGTAAGTTTCCTATTGTGTACTTTTAGAAAGATTAAGTGACGGAAATTGGATTTCAGGTAATGATGAAACAAATTCCAGTAATGGCTATGTTTTTACTCTAGTTGGAGATGCTATATCGTGGAAGTCTACAAAACTGACTTGTATAACAAGCTCCACCATGGAGTCTGAGTTCATTTATCTTGAGTCGGTGAGTCAGCAAGTACAGTGTTTGAGAAACTTACAAACCTTGCCGGGGGGGGGGGGGGGGGGGGGGGGGGGGGGCACATTCTGCACCATTCTGCCTACACTGTGATTGTCAGGTTGCCACTTGTAATATTAATAAAGAAGTTTACAATGGTAAGAAATGACATATATATTCAAATCAGGCACGATGTGGTGAAACAACCCCTGAAAAATGAAGTGATTGCTTTGGACTATGTGACGTCCGAATGTAATTTTGCTGATCCCTTTACAAAGGGGTTAGCAAGGAGACTAGTTCTTGACACCTCAAGAGGAACGAGGATAAAGTCCATAAGTCACGACAAATTGTGATTCACGATGGATTCTAAAGCCTTCATTCCTTTAACGTTTAACAATCTATAGCCTTTATGATGATGCCCTTGAGAGGCACTTGATCGATTGTGTTACCGATTATAAATTTCTCCTTCATGGCGCGCGTGAGAAGTGCTATTGAGAAGAACTTGAGTCACCTACGTGTGCGATGGTTTCGCCATCGTCTACGTGAGATAGCAAACCTTCTCACTAAAACACTCACTAAACCAGGGTAAGCGCATGGCTTTAAAAGCTTTGCACTTCGATATTGCGGAACGAACATCTTTTAAGGTAAGATATGTGTTGTGGGGATCTCAACCAAAGCTCAACTGAGAATTCAAATCGAAAGTAGAGGTGATTATGGGCTGGGCCTTAACATTTAAAATGGCCTACATATGCGGGTCCGGCCGAGTCGAGCCAAAAGTGCGGGCCTATTTTTAAAACCCAAGCCCGACCTTAGTGGGCTAGAACAAGCTTTTCAGGCTCAAATGGGCTTTTCTGGCCCTAAAATTAAAGGCTACCGTAAAAGATAAAGGTCTTAATATAACCATTTAAACACATGTGTTTTGTTTATAAATTTTATAAATTCTTTAAAAAATAACGATGAACGATGATATACCCGTTAGACCCCAAATAATCCAACAGGGACCTGCCTATCACGAGGTCCATTGCTTGAGTCTGCTGCAGCCAGTTACTAATGATGAAATTAAGAGAGTTTTCTTCGCAGTTCCTCAAGACAAATCTTTGGGGCCTGATGGGTATTCAAGTGGCTTTTTCTAAGACTCTTGGGACATCACTGGGCCTGATATATGTGCTGCAATCAGGGATTTTTTTTCCTTATAGGGAGTAGCCAGTGAGTCTTATAGGGAAGCTTTGGCGCTAATAGGGAAGGTGGCACCCAAAAGCCCACTTGACCAATTTGCCATTCTCCCATTGATTCCTTTGAAACTAGGAAACTTGTATTTCTCATTCAGAAATCCATCTTTGTTTATCCTACTAACTCTCAGTTTGGTCCGACTTCTGCTTCATTTTGTTACTAAAAAGGGAGGAGGAAACTCAGTACAAAATGTTTGGCAATCCTCGGTAGAGCTTATTTATGTTTTCATGTTGAACCTGGTAAACGAACAAATAAGGGGTCTTTAATTACTGGTAAGATGCTTACTCCGATTAATTCTACCACTCTTACACTCATCCCTTAGTGTGAGAGGCCAGAGAGTGTTACCCAGTTTATACACCTTGCTTGTAGTAACATTAAAGTCATATCCAAGCTTCTATGTACTAGGCTGGCAAAGGTACTCCCTGATATTGTTCTGCAAAATTAAGGTGCATTCATACAAGGAAGGTCGATCATAGAAAACGTACTAATCTGTCAAGATTTAGTTAAAATGTATTCAAGGAAAGCTGCTTCTCCTCGAAGTATGCTCAAGCTAGACTTACATAAAGCGTATGACATAGATGAATGGGGGTTTGTGGATAATCTTCTGCAACAACTTAATTTCCCAATGCAATTCATTCAATGGGTCATGAAATGTGTCTCCACTCTCCATTTCTAGCTACACTATCTCCTTAAACGATACAAACTTTGGCCATTTTAAGGGGCAAAGGGGGCTTAGACAAGAACCTATATCCCCGCTGATTTTCACTCTATGTATGGAATATCTCACTCGTATACTGAGTTATGCTACGAGTAAATGGCCTTTTCACTACCATCCTCTGTGCAAAGACCTGAAGTTGAATCATCTAGTATTTGCTGATGATCTTCTTCTCTTTTGCAAAGGGAATACACAATCTATTTTACTGTTGATAGGAGCCTTCTCCACATTCTCCCAAGCCTCTAGTCTGACTTTGAACAAAGATAAAATCAAATCAAACAGGATATCTACCAAGTTACCGATATTAGGGCTAGGTTGTAGGGAATCCCGAAAGGTGGCAGATCGGACTCGAACAAGGTAATCAGTGGACCTTCCTCCTTGGCTTTGCCCTTTAGGTGGGGTAGGATAGTGGCTACCATTTTAGCATGGGTAACTATTGAGTCGATCTTTATTTGATCGACAACCATAGGGAGTGTCTCTCGATGTTCTTGTGAACTGACTGGAAGCTTCCATACAGTGAGGTCAACCCGAGTCTTCTTTAGTTGTTTCACGAGAGCCGTATCAGTAGTTTGCTCCGCGGGGGCGACTTCTGTCCTGACTGGCTGAGTGACGGTTGCCGGAGTAGGTGCATCCTTAGAACTAGTAAATTGAAAAGGGACGATCTGAGCGGGTGAGGTGGTTGCTGGCTAAGATCTTTGACTTAGCCCTTCAGACTTCCTCACTGGTGATGGGGACAACTTCCCCTTTGACGAGGTATACTTCTTCTTGATCGTCGAACTAGATTCCGTTCACTTGCGGGGTAAAGTGACAGATAAGGTGCGAACAATCGCTCACCTTCCTGGTAAAGGTGGCGTGGGAGCTGAAGGGATTGTCCTTGTTACTCGGTTTGTCCCCGGGCAAAATAATCTTACCACTCACTATCAGGTCTTGGATAATATGTATCAAATTCCAGCACTTTTCGGTATCATGCCCGTTGCCCTTATGATATTGGCAATAGGCTTGTGCGTTATAGTTCTTGGAGTATCGGTTAATTGGAACATCAAGAATAGGGCCTATTGGTTAGATTAGGCCTTTGGAAGAGAACCTTTGCATGGCGTAATTATAGGTAGTAGCTATGTCGGTGAACACCCGTGGTGGGGTATTCTTCTTGGACGAGGCATCTAGTAGATTGACCTCATCGCAAATGCTGAGGACTGCAGCTGGGGCCTTAACAGAGGAGGATGCCCCTTGGTAACATTTGCCAGAGGCTTTAGTTAGGGCCTCTAGCCTTAGGTCCAATTCTCATACACATTTCTGTGAGGGTGGTGAAATTGGGTATGACAGCATACCAGAGATGGACCCGGTTGGAGGGGAGGAGGTTCTTCACAAAGGCCACCACCAAATTTTTCTCGCTGGCCTTATCAACCAGCTTGACGCTCTCGGCCCTCCAGCGTTGAAGGTATTTAGTAAAACCTTCCTTAGGCTCTTGGGCCATAACCTCCAGGGAGCGCATAGTGGTTTGGATCTCGTTGTTGTCAGCGTAGTTCCGAGCAAATTTCGTAGCCACATCATCCCAGGTTGGGTATTTTTTCGGGTCTAGCCTGTTGTACCAGGCCCGTGGGTGTTTCTTGAAGGACGTAGCAAACAGATTCTTGAACATACTAGAATCTACCCCCTTGATAGCCATAAACTCTTTGAAGGCCCGCACATGTAGTAACGGGTCTTCAGTCCCCTCGAACATCGACAAACCCGTGAGGTCAGGTTTGCGGGCAACTTGTCATTCACCGGGGCGTAGTCACGGGAATTTTCCTTGTGGATATTGTTACCCCTGGACAGGTGAACGTGTTCCTCTAATCGGCTCACCGTACTAATTAGCTCAGCCATGGGCCCAGGGTTTTCGGGCCTGGGATTAGAAGTCCCTTGCTCCACAACGGTTAGTCGAGCATTTGTGGCTGCTTGATCGGCCCTTATTGCTACCAGTTGAGCTTTGATTTCTGTTTGTTTCCCGACCATGGTTTCCATCATGGTCTTCAAATCGTTCAAGGCTTGCTCCATTCTGAGCCTGATTGAAGGTGGCCTGTCTGTAAGAATACCACGTAATCAGAAACCTTAAGCCCCAACCTTAGAATCAAAACAGTACATCCCGAGCAAGGAAAAGTCTGAATGAGGAAAAGAAATGACTCGACAAAGATGACTAGACGGGTGACTCGTGGGTGGTGTGACTCCCTTTGGATTTGGCTACGTCGGCCGGACCCCGTTCGAAGAAAAGACCACGTGAGATTTCCCAGACTTTGGACTCGAGTGTCTAGACGGACTTTTCTTTGTAGGGGTATGTTCTACGAAGGTTGGTCATGAATTTAAGATAAGTTGGATTTGGGATGGGAGGAAACCCGTGATATAAGATCGACGGAGTTTCGGCACTTCAGACCTTGACAAATTACGAAAAGACCCGACACACGGATTGCGGTAGGTCCTATAATAGGGAAGGTTTTCCAAAAGGGTTGAATTTTGAAAAATTCGGGGGACGCTTCGTTCTTTTGAAATTGGCAGCATGCCGACAGGACTGAGTATTTTTTTTTTTTGAAAAGTCGAGAGTTTTTGAGTTTTGAAATGGGCAGCATGCCGGCTAAAAATAGGCCATTTTGAGTCAAATCTTAAGTCTAATATTCGGCAGCATTCCGAGTTTTTTTTTTAAAAACTTGACATTTTTGAAAAGGTGCATTTTTGAAATGATGGGTTTTGGAAAATGACACGGAAACCAAGTAGCACATAGTCAAAAAATCTTTACGACGATAACATGTATGATTTATACTAAGTCTTGGTCGGTGTAAAGAGGGTTTATACCAACATCGATGGCTCTCTCGTAAATCTGGACAGACTTACTAAGCCGAATTGGACTTAGAACATGCCGAGAAACCCATACGGGTTCGACCATAGATATCTTTAGCGCACCCATATAGGAATGCACCATGGTATAGTGGGACGTCGTTCACAAGTAACCGGCTCGGGCAAAAATGGGGTTATGCATAAACCATCGGACTAAAACGTGTACATTAA
Organism: Agrostemma githago; assembly: GCA_958450325.1. Taxonomy (NCBI): domain Eukaryota; kingdom Viridiplantae; phylum Streptophyta; class Magnoliopsida; order Caryophyllales; family Caryophyllaceae; genus Agrostemma; species Agrostemma githago. The sequence continues at coordinate 59,416,539 of OY288240.1, forward strand.
TAACGAAACGATTTCTCTTCGAGTCTCACCCTGAGAATCCTGATGACAAGTGGTACATCTTGTATTCCCAGCGAAGTCGCCAAATTGTGGACATTACATAGGTACATCCTGACGCGGCCACGCACGGGTTTGGGTAGGAGAATGAATCTCGTGGTAAGATTGTTCTCGGGTCTAAATTTAAATTGATGTTGGAGTCGCCACCGAACTTTATGGGAGTTCGGACCAGTTCCAACCCACTCTATACTTAGGCGTATCGTGCACAAAGCACGACCCGCTTTAGAACTGGGGCTTATTGGGGTTCGTCTCTCTACATAACGATATCGATGTCGAATTACCGAATATCATATACCGAATGACTCTCGTTCGCCAATGGTTTTGGGCATCCGGAAACCAAAGGTTCTGAGTAAGGGGTGAGGGTACGTGTTGGGAAGCCCACAAAGGGTACTTAGCGGCCTCTACTAAGATATCGATCAGTTTTCAAGTACGCACGTTAGTAAGACGGTTACATGATATGCAAACAACGTTTTTAGCTACGCATGCGAAATACGTGTTTAGCTACGTTGTTTAATGCATCTTAAGTTACGTCGAAGTTGAATTTAGCATGCGATGTTCATTTAGAAAGCGGTAAATGGCAAACATGGAAGATAAACAAACTCAAAAATAAATTACAAATGACACGGGCGGAAATACAACTCGGAATTTACAATACTCGGACCAAATTGTGATAATAAAAAGGATTAACAAAGGTAAATGTAGTCTATAAACGGACCCGTAAATAAGAAACGCAATTGAAACCATAAATTGGATAATTAGACAAACTTCGATCACTTACACATTGCGTTGTGCATTGATTAGAGGACAAAGGCTTTAATATGCATTTAGCGTACAGGACCGAAGCGTAGTGAAAGCTTGATCCCGGGCCTCGAAGTCTTGTCCCGACTTATCATAGTGAAATGGAGATGTCTCAACTTATCAAATATGGAATACGACTAAAGAATCGCCGATACTAGACTAGTCGTATAAGACGTTACTCAAAGTCGTGAAGATAACGAGTTAATAATGGACTAAAAGTGATGTAATTTGTATGAGTTTTTAGAAGACGAATACGTGATCGACTTAGCACGCATCGACTTAGAGTCATAAACGTGACTCGACGGGACTTTGTATCATCTTTAGGCTCTCGTTGGAGGCTTACAGGGGTCACTCGATCTAGTCATTAAGGGGACTCGATCGAGTGGCCTTAACGAAAAGTTCCCTGCCCATTTTTGAGGGGGTCACTCGATCAAGTGGCCCTTAGGCACTCAATCGAGTGCCCTCTGTAACGGGTGACTACTCGTTTTGAAATGACCCATTTTGTGAACTTATTATTAGAATCGAGGCGTGGTCGAGCTAAATATAAATACCAAGCAATTTATACTATTTCGATTCTCGACAACTCATTATACGCACGCTCGGTTATGGAACTAGTATCAAGCATTTTAGAGTGATATTTGTGAAAGCAAAATTAATTGAACTAGAATGAATATTGGTTCCCTCCGCATCGCGATGTCGTTATTGATCGTTACGGACCATGAGACGATCGAATTGACGTCATCGGGTTTCATACTAACTCAATTGTCGATAACTCTTTTACGCGCAACGTTCGACTATGGAGTCGACATCGGCCTTTTAGAGCAGTCTTTCGAAAATGATATTGAATGTGCTCGATAATAAATTACCGCGATCATGTTATAATCCGATGGTTATGCGTACGCCATAAGGCACCCTAACCTTTAAGTGCCTAGGGAGGCATGCCTCGAAGGGCGCCACCTCCAGTACGACTTGTTCGGGGATTATACGGACTTTAGACGGAATATGTTATCGAACATACTCGATTGTAGACTCAATTTGTCGTCACAAATATTAGGTCCTTAGCATTTCAATAACATAGTTTGGCTTTTGAAGCTTACGATGATCGATTTCACGTCGTTGGACATTTGCTCGAATCAATTTAAAAATACTTTTCGTTAAATTGTAATATGCGCTATTAAGATTTAACGGAATGCAAAAAGAGCGATAAAAAAATTTAGATTGTTAGGAACAATAACATAAAAGTTAGATGCGAAAAGGAAATGTTAGTAGTTAGTAAACGAGAATTAAATGTTAGTAGAACAAAAAGTAGGAGTTAGTAATTAGTATGCAAAACGAAAAGAGAATTAGAGATTTGAGAAGACGGGATTTGGTACACCTTCAATCTACATGTTAATAAACTCAGGAAACGGGCTCGTAGAGTGTCGTCGTAGCCACGAAAGTGATTCGAGAATGTAGCGTGGGTTAGAGTGTGTGAGATTAAGGAGATGGTATTTCTCGGTTTTCGGGAGGCTAGGTCTCGGGAATACTTTTGTGTGTGCAAAGCTCTCAAAATGTGAAGGAGAGGAAGGTTTTCAAGGTGGTGAAAAAGTTGTGAAAATGATGAACAAGCGGGGGGGGGGGGGGGGGTATATAGATTTTACCCCCCGGCTGGGGTCACTCGATCGAGTGGTCCTATGTTGCACTCGATCGAGTGGCCTTGAAAAAGGGTCCTGGTCGATTTTTGGGGGGTTGCTCGAACGAGTGGCCCTTAGGCACTCAGTCGAGTGCCCCTAGGCGGGTGTGACAAATGGGGAAGGTTGGGATCTTCCTTTGACTCTCGATTTTGTGTGTTTTATTTTGTACTTTGACGCAGCGTAAGTGTAACACCCCGGCCCAATCCTAGGACCGGAAATCTTGACTGCAGTAGCCCGTCAGGCTTTGTACTAGTCCCACAGACCAACACGAGTTCTTTCCAGCACATTTTGTCCTCACTCATGCGCATCCTGGAAACCTTCCCAGGAGGTCACCCATCCTAAGATTGCTCCCAGTCAAGCACGCTTAAATGCGGAGTTCTTATCATGGGCAAACCAGAAAAGAAAGTGCACTTTTTTGATATGAGTAGTACTTCCAATCCCTTTAAGCAAAGCTCATAAATAGGACATCTTCAATCAATGTGGGGTGTTTCAATCACTCCCACTTGAAGAACGCAACATCCTCGTTGCGCCTGACAGCATAACCGCTGACCCAGAATCCACCCCCGCTAGGTGCCAAATGCACGGTCGCAGGGTTGCTCTGATACCATTTGTAACACCCCGGCCCAATCCTAGGACTGGAAATGTTGACTGCGGTAGCCCGCCAGTCTTTGTACTGGTCCCACAGACCAACACGAGTCCTTTCCAGCACATTTTGTCCTCACTCATGCGCATCCCGGAAACCTTCCAGGTGGTCACCCATCCTAAGATTACTCCCAGTCAAGCACGCTTAACTGCGGAGTTCTTATCATGGGCAAACCAGAAAAGAAAGTGTACTTTGTTGATATGAGTAGTACTTCAAATCCCTTTAAGCAAAACTCATAAATAGGACATCTTCAATCAATGTGGGGTGTTTCAGTAAGGCTGGTTACGTCTAGGGTTTTGACTCAGTCGCAAAAGACGGTTTTGCCCACACTGCGGTTTTAGCTCAAAATAGCTTTATTTCATTGGGAACGACCCACTGAGTCTAAATTTGAGGTCAGTTTTGAAAGATTTGTACTCCTCTGAGTGCCCAAGTCGGATACTATTGATTCTGAGTCTCGCATTCCAGCATATTAATGCATGTTAACGTCAGATCATCATCGGGTGTTTTGTTGGAGACAACTATAGACACAAGTAGTCAAAATACGGGTGTCTACAGAAGGGCGTGACGTGAAAGGTGAGTAATCCCTGTTGAGGCCTGATAAGCTTTTTTTGTAGTGTTTATTTGCGTGTTTGGCCTGGCTTTCTTTGGTGGTGTTGCTCTTTAGAGCGGTTTCGAGGCTACTTATGCTTCTTCTAGCATTTTTTAGGTTCCTAATGCTTATCATGGAGAAATGGAATGATTCCATCTCCTTTTCAACACATACGGAGCCAATGAAGAGAAGTGACGATGATTCGGTACCTTAGACTCGATCCCGAGTATCTTGGTGCCCATTTGAGAATATCCCGAGCACCGAACATCGATAAGAGGGCTAGGAAGAGCAAGTAGGGACCTACATGGCCGTGTCAGAAGCCTACATGGCTGTGATTCAAAGTGCAAAAGAAGTCGGCTCCCTGGAGTGCAACACGACCGTGTCGAACAGGACACGATCGTGTCCAAGAGAGGCTCACAACCGTGACAAGGAGCATAACGGACTGGACGGGTGGCTCATGGCCGGGACACGTAGGCATCATGGCCGTGAGGCCCCTGCTCCCCCTCGCGCTTAGTCGGTTTATTTCTCTCATTTGTATAACCCTATAAATACTCCCCTCTTGTATTGTTCTAAAAAAAATCCTAGACAGAAAACTTTCATCCTTAGCTTAATTTCTCCTTAATCTTTCTTTAATCTTAGCATAATCGTAGCAAGTTACTTGTGTATTATTGGAATTCTTGGAGAATCTATCAAGATTGACAACCTTGGTGGATGATTTTGGGTTTCCTTTTATGCAAGTTTCACTCTTTTCATCTCTTTTCTAGTTGGGTATAATATTTCTTCTCTCTTTTCCTTTAATATTCTATCGTTAGTAAAGTTTCAATCTTTATCTCTTGTTTATTGTCTTTCTTTGTTTATTCTTCATTATGAATATGTTTGTTTTTAGGATGATTTCTCTTGTTCATGTTATTCTTAGTTTAAACATGTGTGAGTAGATTCTTGTGGGGTTAGTAGGGTGATTAGGTGTTAATCATGGGTGATTAGGGTTGATTGTGGGTAAATGTTGAATCTTTTTTGCTAGTCACTTGTCATGTATGCTATATGTTTGATAAAATGTTTGTTAGGGTGGTAGTAGCCAATACTACTCTTGCTAGTTTCTTCCTTCTTGTTGTATGCGTGATTGGTGAATGAATTCTCTTGTCTTGGGTAGTTCCCTGCTTAAGTTTTCGAGTTCGTTCTTGTCGCGAGAGCGCGGGCTTACCTTAGCAACTAGGTGACACATTTGTCCTCGATTTTCCCTCTAGCCTAATACACCTATGAACCCGACCTAACTCTACTCTTCCCCTTATTGATTTCTTCATCTTCTTAGCTATTATTCCTCTAGTTTGTTGCTTTTGTTTAGTTTTAATTGATTCGTTTAGTTTGTGTCATCCTTAGTTTCTAGTCTTGTCTCAACCATCCTTTCATTCCCTTTGCTTGTTTAGTCTTGTTTCTTAGCCTAGTGATCGTGTTAGTAATCAATTCTCGATTATTCTCCTCCATCGTTTCCTTGTGATCTAGTCTAGTCTTTAGGTGAACCTTAGTCTAAGCCCTACCATCTCCGTGGTTCGACCTGACTTACCCTAGCTACCGAGTTAGGATTAGTTGGTTTATTTGATGTCGGGATAAACGACAAATCCCTCCATCAATTTGACGTCGTTGCCGTGAACGGTGTTTATTTAGACTTTGTTTGCTTGTTTTCTTGACTTAGTTACCATTTTTGTGTTCTTCTTTGTTTATCTTGCTTCTTGTGTATGTGAAGTTCATTTCCTTTTTGTCTAGTGCCAAAAAAGCACTAGAATTCTAACGTTTGCTTCCTAACCTACAGTTTATGCCTAAAGCTGGTGACCATCCTCTTCTTTACCACTCAGACCCGGAAAGGTTTTTTCGAAGCCTTCGTCAACAAACCGTTGCTAGATTGAGAGATTCCTAACCGGGTACAAGCCAAGATTTTGAGCATAACTTGGAGATTGATCTAAATTCCCCACATATAGAAGCCACCGAAGCGAGTTTCCAAAACCCCTTCGGCACCCCCATATCAACCACATCCAATACAACAACACCTTCATACTCTCCACCTTCTTCACCCCGCACATCTCCAACTACCTCTATCACAAGTTCAACACCGTCATCTCCCTTACATCCAATAATGCCTAAATTCTCATCACACTCAACTTCTACCGAGGATGTCTTGCCGGGAACGAACACTCTACCGGCCGCTTATGCCTGAAATTTTGTGGCCAAGACAGAATTTTATTCAACTTGTGAAGCGAAACCAATTTAGTGGTTTGCCCACCGAAGACCCTCACCAACATATGGAGACTTTCTCCGATTATTGCGATGCTATTTCTCAAACCGGAATTACTCAAGATCAAATTCAATGGGTTCTTTTCCCATTCTCTCTAATTGGAAAAGCTAAGCAATGGTTAAAGAGTCTAGATAAGGCGGCCATGGGAATTGATACATGGAAGAAGCTTGCATTCTACCAAAAGTTCTACCCTCCTGAGAAGACAAATTTGCTAAGGGCTTCCATTACAGGTTTCCAACAACGGGATGAGGAGAGTCCCTATGAATCATTGGAGAGGTTCAAAGCTTTGGTCCGATCTTCCCCCCATCATGGTTTGTCATAATGGTTCCTTGTCTAACAATTTTATTTGGAATGGTTTATATGAAGATTCTAGGTCTATACTCTACATGGGGTTTAATGGAAGGTTTACCGAGGTCGAGGATGACCAAACTTGGTCTAGGATTGAAGAAATGACGGTCCACAATTCCCAATATAGTAGGCCTAGGAAGGCAAATGGGAAGGAAGGCATGAGACTGATGCAATCACACAACTTAGTGCCGATCCTGGGGCTCAATTGAAGACTCATATGGATGCCAATGATAAGAAGCTTCAAGGTCAAATAAATCAAGCCCAAGGCCTAAGTTCTACTCACCAACAATCTATCCAATAAGTGAATACTTTAGGAGTGGTTTCTCCAACTTCATTATATGGGATATGTGAAATTTTTTGGGATATATGGATATGAGCCCCAACATTGTAGAAGTAGAATTGAGCAAGTTAATGCTTTTCAAGCATACAAACAAGGTACCCCATACTCTCCTTACAAGGCTCAAAATGTGCAAAATCCTCATATGTTCCAAGCCTCTAAACAACAAGCTAAACAACAAAACCGTCCACCATATGTTGCTCCTCCCATAAGGGACAATCAAGGCTACTAAGGTTACCAAGGCAATCATAGACCTTTTAACAATTTCCAACAACAAAATGCTTATAAAAATCAAGGTGACTTCAACAATCAACAAGGTTTTAACAACCAAGTCTTCAATAATCAAGGCCCACATGGTTACCAAGGTAATCAACACTCCCAAGGTTTCCAAACTCACAATCAAGGTAACTTTCATGGCCTAAATCAAGGCAATTCTCAAGGGTTCCAAGGGAACTTTCAAAATCAACAAGGGTTCCAAAATGTTCCAAAATTATCAAAATCAAGGTGCCTTCAACGATCAACAAGGTTTTAACAACCATGGCTTCAATAATCAAGGCCCACATGGTTACCAAGATAATCAACTCTCCCAAGGTTTCCAAAATCATAATCAAGGTAACTTTCATGGCCTAAATCAAGGCAATTCTCAATGGCTCCAAGGGAACTTTCAAAATGAACGAGGGTTCCAAAATGCTCAACAAGACAAAAAGCCAAGGAGCCGATCTACAACTCATGACTATGGTTTTTCCCTAGCCATCACTAATGCTCCACACAACCAAAAATCCCCAACACCCGATTTTGACATGCAAAAGACGATGTTGGAGATGCAAAGGAACCAACAAGAATTCTATGCTCAAATTGAAAAGGATAACAAGGCAAGAGATACACATATGAAGATGCTTGAAACTCAAATCACTCAAGTTGCCTCGGGTACCTCATCTAGGCAAAAAGGCTAACTACCTTCTGAAGGGGTAACATCGAAAATTGAAACCGTGAACGCTATCACCTTGAGGAGTGGAGCATTTTATAACTCTCCCTTGTTTCCTAATGAACAAGAAGCTATGAAAGAAGGGGGATCTCCAAACCAAGACAATGAAAATTTGGGGAATCTTAGGGAAGAGCAAGTCTTATGAAAGGTTGAAAAACCAATTGAAGACAAGCCTCCTCCACCTAATGAGGCAAATGAAGCAAGGAAGAAGGCAAGTGAAAAATCCAAGCCTCAAAAACTTGACAAGAACAACATTGAATTGCCTTTTCCATCGAGGCAATTAAAGATAAAGGCAAATGTTCAATTTGATAAATTCCTCGAGATTGTAAAGAAATTAGATTGAACATCCCTTTCACCGAGTTAATTACCCAAGTCCCGGCCTATGGGAAATTCATGAGAGATATTTTGCCTAGGAAACGATCCTTGGACAACGTAGAGACAATAGCATTTAAAAGAGAGGTGAATGATCTTATACAAGGCTTCACTCTACCTAAGCCAAAGGATCCGGGTAGTTTCTCAATCCCATGCATCATCGGAAATGTGAAAATCGAGAGGGCGTTGTGTGATTTAGGGGCGAGCGTAAGCATTCTCCCTTATTCTATTTGCGAGCAACTTGGCATGAGAGAGCTCAAATATACCGCGAATTCACTCCAAATGGCGGATCGTTCACTTAATCGACCATTGGTAATGTTGGAGGATCTGCCGTTAAGGATCGGGAAGTTCTTCATCTCGGTTGACTTCCTTGTGATCGAAATGTCCGAGGACGCAAACACCCCTATTATTCTCGGACGCCCATTTCTACACACCCTCGGTGCATTAATCGATGTCAAGAAGGGTAGGATCACTTTTGAGTTCGGTGACGAGAAGCTTGCTTTTGAGCTTTGAGGCACTACTTCACCGACAAATGAAGAGTCATGTCATATGATCCATGCCTTTGAAGACACCGAGCTAGGGAAGAAATTGGGTGAAAAGAACGATGTTGCAAAAAATTGGAATTAAGCAAGTGAAAGCTTGATCTCCTTCTGTGATAATTTGAAAGCTTGTGATATACTGTTATGTGCTAAATTTAGACCATTTTTCCTCCCATTTAGACCCGTTTTCCCCTCGTTTTGCGAGATTAGAGTGCGATTATCGCCTTATTTTGAGTATTTCTCGCATTAGCGTCCCTCTTGTGCGTTTTATGTGTTTTTGGTAGTTTTCCTATCAATTTTGAAAAGATTAGGCACCGAAAGCATGATCGAGATTCTACGAGCATAAGAGAGAGGAATACTGTCCGAAAAGCAAAGTACACAACTTAAAGTTCGAACCCATCCAATCATACGACGAAGAATGTGACAAGAAAAGAGGCCAGAAAACCATCGGGTGAAGTTTCACCCGATGAGAAATGACCTGGCGAAGTTTCGCCCGACGGTAAAATTGCCTCCCCGAGGATTTTCAGAAAGCTTCTCCACCGAGCGAAATGACAGGGCGAACCTTTCACCCACCGGGTGAAGTTTTGCCTGACGGTAAAGGTGTCAAAAAAATGCAAAACTGGGAGGAGTTCACCGGGTGAAGTTTCACCCGACGGTATTGGTCCGTATATGGCAGGGTGAAGTTCCACCTCATGAAGATTTAAAGGGTGATTGTCTCACTAATGGAGCAAAAAGTTGGATTTGGGCTTTGGGTTAAGGATCCATTAAGGCTTTACTATATATATGCATACCCTAGTTAGTTGCATAAAAAAAAATTTCATTACCATTCCGTTAGTACACTACTTACCATTCATTAGTAGATCATTCTAGTAGTAATTTTAGTAGTTCTCTACAATTCTAGTAGCTTAGACAGTAAGCTAGTAGTAGATCTTCATAGTTATCTTCATCAATTCTCTAGATTTACATTCAAGCTTTGTAGAATTCAAGCTTTTTTGGTATAATTAAGTCGGAATTGGGCGGATCGGGGCTAGGTGACTTGATTACACCTAGCCCTCGCCTCCCATTTCCATTTATTTTCTTATTTTCTTTCTTCCCCCATCCATATCTTTTCTCGTCTCGGGTCTAGGTGACTTCATTAAACCTAGGCCCGACGCACTCTACCACTTCTTCATTTTTAATTTTGTTTTTCGTTTTGTTTCCCTTATTTTTAATTTTTTGTGTCTTCCACACAATATTAATCGAGCATGAGGACATTGCTCAGTTTAAGTGCAGGGTAGCGATAGTTTAGTTTAGTTTTATTTTCGTAGTTTTTCAAAAAAAAAAATTTGAAAAATTTGAAAAATTTCATAAAAACCAAAAATATTTCCTTTTGTATCATTTTCTTTTGTGTCGTATATTTGTTGTTTTGTGTGTATATTGCCTCCCGATTTCCTTGTAGGTTGCTTGATCGCCGTGAGTCTCGGAAAGCTCTTGTCATCCGGTAATATCCTTCTATCTCTTTCTCCTTTTTCCATTTTGGTGTTTGGAGGAGAATTTGTGGTGATGTGTGCTCGGGTGGAGCTTTTTGGAGCTGTGGATTGATGTGGTTGCTTGCTTGGAAGTTCGGGGTGGTGATTGTTTATTTCTTTGTGTGTTTATTTTGTTTTGTTTTGTTTTGTTTTGTTTTTGTTTTTGACTTGTATAGTTTATGTCGAGTGCAGAAAATGTTTTCGAAAACCCGGTTTTGAGGCTAGTGTGCAAGTGTTTACTTTCTCTTTTTAGTGACATAAATTGATTTTTGGACTTTAGTTTAGTAAAACGACTTTAAATCAATAATTCCGTTGGCTCTTTACCTTGTGTCCAACTAGTCTACTAGGATTTACTTTTGGATTTGCATATTGACCACCTTGACCACCCACGGAGTGAAAAGGCCTTGGTTTCCGAGTCCCGTTCTCTTAGGTGACCGTGTTCGAAATGGTTTTAGCTAGTCCAAGTTTCCACCTTTTTTGTGGTTTTGAAGAGAAAGTGCACCCGACACACTCATTTCTCTACCTTCTACACACATTCCACAAATAAGTTTCATCTTGTTGAGACTTCTACACCCATTTGGTTATTCATTTTGATTGTGATGCACATTAGGCTTGGGAACTCTTGTCACATACTAAGCATACTCCAAGAGGAGGTCGTTCCCTGCGTTGCTAAACGGGGGTCGTGATGTTTGTAGATCTTGTGTCGCATTATTTGGCCACAAGGCCAAACCAAAACACAAATGAAGAAAAAGAAAAGGCACAACAAATCAAAAACAAAGCACAAAAGAAGAAAAATGACAAGAAAATCGTTTCTCAAAAATAAAATAAAAATCTTACCCCTAAAAAATAAGCCTTTTACCGATTGTTATCGTGAAGAGCCTACCAAAGGACCGAGTCCCTAGGAAGGATGATAGAGGTAATAGTCGGTTTTCCCTCATTTTGCAACCTTATCCACCTTTTTACTTGGACTAGTTAGGCTATTTTTGAGCATGGGCAACCCTCTTGGCCTATCGCTAAAGGAGGCGGGGCTTCAATTTACCTACAGTGTTGACTAACTCTGTGGTTCATTCCCTTTCCATCCCGCTTATCGTCCCGTAGTACATTCTTAGAAGATTAGGAGCACCTAGTAAGTTACCAACGTTTTTATTGCTTTGTTGTCGTCCAATTAGAATTTTGTTCATATCGGTTTGTGTTATTAGCATAGGAACGTTGTCACTTGCCTTGAGTCCTTAACCGGTGTTTCTTCCATCGCTTTATTGAGGGAAGCGGTATTTATTTTTATTCTTGGATGCAACCGAGTGTTTGTTTATTTGTTTTTATGTGTGTTTTCGTGTTCAGTTGTATCCACAGTTTTGTCGCAAGACCTCACTTGCCTTGCGGGGAGCACTTTTCCTCTAAGTGTTCTCGCGTGAATTGAAATGGCGTAGGGGGAGCTAATACCCGCTTGGTCGGCTAGTATTTTAATTTTTATTAGTTAGTAGTTAGTTCGTGCCTACTCGAGGGCGAGTAAGGGTTAAGTGTGGGGGGAGTTGATAAGAGTATTTTGTAGTGTTTATTTTGTGTGTTTGGTCATGCTTTCTTTGGTGGAATTGCTCATTAGAGCGATTTTGAGGCTACTTACGCTTCTTCTAGCATGTTTTAGGTTCCTAATGCTTATCACGGAGAAAGGGAACGATTCCATCTTGTTTCCAACGCATATGGAGCCAATGAATAAAAGCGACGATGATACGGTAGCTTAGACTCGATCCCGAGTCTCTTGGTGCCCATTTGAGAATAACTCGAGCATCGAGCATCGATAAGAAGCCTAGGAAGAGCAAGTTGGGACCTACATGGCCATGTTAGAAGCCTACATGGCTGTGATTCAAAGTGCAAAAGAAGTTGGCTTCCTGGAGTGCAACACGACCGCGTCGAATAGGACATGATCGTGTCCAAGAGAGGCTCACTACTGTGACAAAGAGCATCATGACCGAGATGGGTGGCTTATGGCCGGGTAATATGCATGTTTTGTACTGTTTATTTCACGTGTTTGGTCCCACTTTCTTTTGTGGAATCGCTCTATCGAGCGGTTTCGAGGCTACTTACGCTTCTTCTAGCATGTTTTAGGATCCTAATTCTTATGATGGAGAAGTGGAACGATTCCATCTCGTTTCAAAAGCATATGGAGCCAATGAAGAGAAGCGACGATGTTTCGGTGACTTAGACTCGATCCCGAGTCCCTTGGAGCCCATTTGAGAATATCCCGAGCAACGAGCATCGATAAGAAGCCTAAGAAGAGCAAGTAGGGACCCACATGACCGTGTCAGAAGCCTACATGGCCGTGTAGTGAGTCGGGAAGCAAAGACGAGAGAAAGCGAGCTACAGCAGCAACTCGCGACCATGAGCCACCAGCCGTGTAGTGAGTCGGGAAGCAAAGACGAGAGAAAGCGAGCTACAGCAGCAACTCGCGACCGTGAGCCACCACCCTCACGACCGGGACGGGCACCCCTCATGACCGTGAGGCTTTGTTCCTCGTACATTTTGCTTCCTCGCTTCCTTCTTATTCATGCCACCCTATAAATACCCCCTCTTGTAATGTTATAAGCATGAAACCCTAGATAGAAAACCTTCATCCTTAGCTTAATTTCTCCTTAATCTTCCTTTAATTTTAGCATAATCTTAGCTAGCTACTCTTGTATTATTGGAATTCTTGAAGAATCTATCAAGATTGACAACCTTGGTGGATGTATTTGGGGTTTTCTTTTTATGCAAGTTTCAATCTTTTCATTCATCTTTTAGTTTGGTATAATCCTTCTTTTCTCTTTTCTCTTAATCTTTTATTGTTAGTAAAGTTTCAATCTTTATCTTTTGTTTATTGTTCATCCTTGTTTGTTCTTCATTATGAATGTTTTTGTTCTTATGTTGGTTTCTCTTGTTTATGTTAGTTTTAGTTTAAACATGTGTGAGTAGATTCTTGTGGGGTTAGTAGGGGGATTAGGTTTTAAATATGGGTGATTAGGGTTGATTGTGGGTAAAGGTTGATTCTTTGTTGTTAGTCACTTGTCATGCATGCCATGTGTTTGATGAAATATTTGTTAGGGTGGTAGTGGCCAATACTACTCTTGCTTGTTTCTTCCTTCTTGTTGTATGCTTGATTGGTGGTTGAATTTTCTTGTTTTTGGTAACTTCTTGCATGAGTTTTCGGGTTTGTTCTTTTCGCGAGAGCGCGAACTTTCCTTAGCAACTAGGTGACACCTTTGTCCTCGACTTCCCACTAGCCTAATGCACCTATGAACCCGACCTAACCCTACTCTGCCCTTTATTGATTTCTTCTTCATCTTAGTAATTGTTCTTCTTATTTATTGTTTGAATTTAGTTCTAGTTCAATCGTTTAGTTTATGTCATCTTTTGTTCCATGTTAATCATAGTTTCTTCTTTTTCATTGTCCTATTTTGTTTTGTTTGCCTCCTAATCTTGTAATCGTTGTAGTTTTTCAATTCTCATCATTTCTCCCCCTTTTGTGATCTTCTGACTTGATCTTGTGGTATAGGCGAACCTTAGTCTAACCTCTACCGTCTCCGTGGTTCGACCCGACTTACCCTAGCTACCTTGTTATGATTAGTTGGCTTATTTGGTGTCGGGATCCGCGATAAATCCCTCCGTCACAGGGGCACATAGGCATCACGGCCATGAGGCCCCTGCTCCCCCTCGCGCTTAGTCGGTTCATTTCCCTCATTTGTATGACCCTATAAATACCCCCCATCTTGTATTGTTTTTTTTTAAAAAAAACTCCTTGATAGAAAACTCTCATCCTTAGCTTAATTTTTCCTTAATCTTTTCTTAATCTTTCTTTAATCTTAGCAAGTTACTTGTGTATTATTGGAATTCTTGGAGAATCTATCAAGATTGACAACCTTGGTGGATGATTTTGGGTTTCCTTTTATGCAAGTTTCACTCTTTTCATCTCTTTTCTAGTTGGGTATAATCTTTCTTCTCTCTTTTCCTTTAATCTTCCAATGTTACTAAAGTTTCAATCTTTATCTCTTGTTTATTGTTTTTCTTTGTATATTCTTCATTATGAATGTGTTTGTTCTTAGGATGATTTCTCTTGTTCATGTTATTCTTAGTTTAAACATGTGTGAGTAGATTCTTGTGGGGTTAGTAGGGGGATTGGGTGTTAATCATGGGTGATTAGGGTTGATTGTGGGTGAAAGTTGAATCTTTGTTGCTAGTCACTTGTCATGTATGCAATATGTTTGATGAAATGTTTGTTAGGGTGGTAGTAGCCAATACTACTCTTGCTAGTTTCTTCCTTCTTGTTGTATGCGTGATTGGTGATTGAATTCTCTTGTCGTGGGTAGTTCCTTGCTTAAGTTTTCGGGTTCGTTCTTGTCGTGAGAGCGCGGGCTTACCTTAGAAACTAGATGACACCTTTGTCCTCGATTTTCCCTCTAGCCTAATACACCTATGAACCCGACCTACCCCTACTCTTCCCTTTATTGATTTCTTCATCTTCTTAGCTATTATTGCTCTAGATTGTTGCTTTAGTTTAGTTTTAATTGATTCGTTTAGTTTGTTTCATGCTTAGTTTCTATTCTTGTCTCAACCATCCTTTCATTGCCTTTGCTTGTTTAGTCTTGTTTCTTAGCCTAGTGATCGTGTTAGTAATCAATTCTCCATTATTCTCCTCCACAGTTTCCTTGTGACCTAGTCTAGTCTTTAGGTGAACCCTAGTCTAAGTCCTACCGTCTCTGTAGTTTGACCCGACTTACCCTAGCTACCAGTTAGGATTACTTGGTTTATTTGGTGCCGGGATACACCGCAAATCCCTCCATCAAGGCCAAGAACACGCAAATGCCGACCGGTCCAGTAGGGGCCTTAGGAGTCTGCAAAAGCAAAACAAGGAGAGATTAGCATGCAAGTATATCTATAAGGTAATACGCGCATGTAGACGATCCCAACTACCTTTGGGGGGGGCGAGTGGTTACACCCCACAGGGGTCAGAGCCTCTTCAGCCGCTATGAGTTCCGTTAGAGGGAGCCGCCTAGTAGGAGCCACGGTGGTCCCATACTTCTCGCACTTGAAGAAGTCCACTATCTTCTCCTCCTTCGGTGTAAGCCTCATTTCCAACCCCCGCCCTCCAACTTTAGGGAGGTACTCCGCGGCTATTTCCAGACGGGTATGGACATTGTTTCTAAATCGGCGAGGGATAGACCACTCCCTTCACGCCGGATGTAGAGAAAATTATTCTTCCACTGCTTAACACTAGACAACACCAGTCAAACCGGCAAAAAAATCTTCATCCTATTCAAGGAAAGATAGCCTGAAGGACATTCCATCGAGTGGCCCATTTGCCGGCCCATCATAAACCTAAAGGCATCAATGGAAGGCTGATACCCCTCAAACAAGCAGACTCAGGCACAAGACACCATGGTCTAGATAGACACCGCCGTCAGCTGGGCGATGGCCACATTCATACATTTAAAAGCTTCAAAAAAGGGATGGAGAGGGAATCAAAGCCTAAACTCCAGACACTTATAATAAACTGCAATACACTCCTTCGGAGTATTGCAAACTGTGTCCTTCTTTCCCGACTCGACGACTGAATATTCCAACCCAAAATCGTAAAACTTCGAAATAGCCTCCACGGCGTTTTTAATGAGAATCTCCTCACGCGCAGTCCGGTCCGGATACAGATGTAGAGGGATCCTATATTTGTTCTTATCTAGGCGATAAGAACCCTCTACTTTCGCCCATAAGGGGCCGACAATGCTGAGCGGATCAAACTCCAAGGCCTCTGAATCTGAATCTTAGACGTCCGAGGGAGCAAGATCAGGAGAGCTCACACCTCCACTTTCGTAAAGAGGAGGGAAGCCTTGCAGGCACCGTTAAGGATGGCTCTCGCACCACAGTAGCACCCTAGCCCGCGGAGGAAGAGGTACGGCTAACGCAGGCTTCCTCGTCGTCCTGCCCCGGAGCACCAAAGAGAGGGCCAGAAAACAACAGCGCTCGACGACGGGGTTGTGTCATTTTTCCAAGAAATGCTAGTGGAAGAAGAAGGAAAACCAGAAAGGAAAGAGCAAGGTAAGGGTTGAGTTCTAACCTATTTAAGTCTTCAAGATTGCCTGGGAAAAGTGCTTCAACAACCAAGAGCAAGCTCACTCTAGAAATAATGAAGATTCAAGGAAGAAAAGATGAAGATGGCTAAGTTCTTGATTGAAGAGTGAAAAGGGGGAATGAATGGAGTGAAGGGTATATATATACAAGAGAGGAAGCGAAGAGCCCCACATTGTCAGAACACCCCCCATGACGTCCTTATACGTGTCACTCCTCGAACTAACCCAGCCATCACATCCCAAGGCATAGAAATTCAGAAAGGCGGGAAGCTGAAGAGACACATTACGTCATTCAAAAAAGGAAAAAAAACAACAAATTAACAGAAGGATTAACTTTTCATTAAGAGGAAGAAACCCAAATTAAAGGTCAAGGTTACAAAGCGATTACAATTCAAAATAAGTCATAAGAAGCGAGAATATGCCTAGAATCCGTCTCAGCTAACAAGAGGTCAGGAGGAGCTTCAGTTTTTGTTAGAGCCAGGAAGAGAATACTCCATGGGGCTGTCGCGGCCTCCACCATTAGACCCCCAGTCGACAGGGATGTCCATGGGGTCATCCGCTCCCTCTGCATCACTCTCCTCTATCCCACCTTTCTCTAAGCCACCTGCGCCTCCACTATCGTCTGAGGCGCGGATGATGTCGTCCTCCCAACCACCACTAAGGTCGACGAGCTCGAGACCCTCAAAGTACTCGGAATAATCCCTCAGCTCCCTGGAGTGGCCGAAGTAGAGGGGGAGGACCCGGAATCCGGAATGTCGGGATTAGCGTTTTCTGGCCTCAGCCAGGGAAAACACCGTCGGCAACCACGGTAGTGTGCACGTCCGTCCGCACCGCCCAACGCTCCGCGTGCGTCCGCGTGGGACCGACTCGATTTCCAATCGCGGCGGCCACCCACGCGGCCCCCTCCCGGTCGGGGGCCGGTCTGATCTCGCGTTGGGGGCGATGTGTCGAACCTCGATTTGAATGACGACGGACTTGTACTAGACAGACGCAGGCGCCCGTGTTTCCATTGGAATCGATCGAGTCGTGGTTGTAAATGTTTAAAGGTCGATATGTTTGGTAAGGCGACCTTTTTAGTGAACCGAATCCGTTGCCGATTTGTGGAGTCACCACCGAGTCAATTATGGGGATTCAGAAACCGTTCAAGTCAACTTTGATCCTTAGCCGGCTCAAAGCTGAGGGGCACGTAGCGGCCTCTACTAATCAATCGGTGGACTGATAACTCTGTTCCTTTGTTGTGGCGGAAGTATGGTAACATCCATTGTTTTAACCCTATACCTTTTGCTATGTCGGTTGTTTAAGGACAAGAAAGTTTTATCGTCGAAATAGTTGTGTTTACATTCTTTGCATGCGATTTCACGTGACAGGCAGGCCATGAAAAGACGCACATAGGAGAGTAGAGAGTACTAATATTATACGTATTAGCAAATCAATTTTAACGTGATAATACGGATATTAGTTGTTCTCGTGGTATACCTTACCTGGTATTATGCTTAAGATGCGTCGGCTTGGTATTAATAGGAATGCGTCGAACCATGTAAGGTGAGGATCAAGACTAATACGGAACCCGACCATCGCTTTGTTCAGTTTTAGCTTGTTTACGTTTTGAATTTCGTGTTAGGTTATTTAGCATGCGATTATAAGGTCATGAAAACAATAAATCATACGAAAGATATAAATGCAAATGTAAGTAAATAACATAGTGAGTAGTTGCACCCTCGGAGTATATGCTAAACGGGACACAATGCATAGATAGTTAAGAACGGATCTCGGAACTACTCGGGTCTATTTATGGTGTTTTAGTGATTATGGTTGAAGTTGGGACGTTACATGTTTTAGTACTTGTAATGGACCTAGTGTCAACTTTTGACATTATCGTAGTGCATAATGAAAGTACAAGAATGTAAAGTTTTGTTTAGATGATAACCTAGTGACGATTCGACTTCGAAAGGAAGATCCTCCTAGCTCGCCTGGTGATTTCAGCAGAGTTCCGTTACCGTTGGCCCTTCCTGCGGCTAATCCAGCAGCACTCCGTTACTATTTGATGGTTCTGCGGCTAATCTGGCAAAACTCCGTTACTATTTGCTGGTTCTGCGGTTAATCCGGCAAAACTCTGTTGCTAGACTTCGAGTAGCTAGTCGAACACATGCACCTTGGGATCGAGTGGGGTGCTCGAAGATGAGGAGTAGCATCGATTTCGTTTATCAGGAATATGATCGAGTGGATCATTTGCTTCGGGTGTCGGAGTGCGAGCCCTTAGCGAGAAACTCTTAACGATTAAAGAGAGAAGGGAAGATGTTGTGTGTCGAATGAATGAGGTGGGGGGTATTAATAGGTGTTTTCGGCCCTCGTCGCCCATATGGACGACCGGTGTCCAGCGACTCATAATTCAGACGCCTGGTGTGAGGTAGTTTAGTCTTCAGGTGCCAGAGCTCAAGCCGTCCAAGTTTTGAAGATCCGATATCTAAACTTTCCAAAACGGAGAAGATGCATATCTTAGTCTTTCTTGGAGGTTAAGGCATCCCAATAACCCTAGCGCGTTGAGTGTCGGGTGGGCCTCGGGTGCGTGTCTCGAGGTTTGCTCAGCCCGACACGTTGACTCGGATTTGACTTTGCATATTTTGGGACCGATTCGGGGACCCGGTGTCAGAATTGACTCTAATTAGTGTCTACGCGACCGCAATGTCACGACTAAGGCTGCCTAGATGTTAATTTAATTTTTCCGAGTAGTTATTTTATCCGTTCTATAGAAAAACTATCTAAAACACTGCAAACTCGCGTCGCATTATTGCAGTTCGATCATCATCGGGTGTTTGCTGGGCACTTTTGCAGCCACCGGGTCCAAATCTGGGTGTCTACAGAAGCCCTCACTTTGATTGAGGCTTGGACAAGGCGAAAGTCAAAGTATAGCCACTCAGGCCAATTGAGGATTACGACCTGGTGGCTGTCGGGTCGGGTCATTTTAAGTTCGTTGGACTACGTATTTGAGGCTCGTCAACCAAGGCCTGGAAATCATACCTGACATCCTCGCCTGCGGTTGCTTGTCGGAGCTCGGGTCCGTGCTTGCTATCTCGTCTTGGGTTTGTTGCTTTAGTAGTTTCGGTATTTGACATGGACCTTTGCTTAATTCTTTATTGATGTCTTAGTTCTGGTTTGATATCCTCGGCGGATGGTTGTGTTGATTTCGGTTTTGCTTTAGGTATTTCTTAGGGGGCGTGAATTGAATGCTTAGGTACTCATTTCAGGTTGATTTGATTGTTCTAAGTGCTACCAGGGACTCATTTAAAATTGAATTGAATTGAGCGCTACTAGGGGCTCATTGAATTGAATTAAATTGAGTTGAATTGAAATTGGATTGAGTGCTACCAGGGACTCATCCAAAATTGGAATTTTAAGCGCTGCCAGGGGCTCATTGAATTCACCTGAGTTGATTTGGATTGAGTGCTACCAGGGACTCATCCAAAATCGGAATTTTAAGCGCTACCAGGGGCTCATTGAACTGACCTGACTTTAATTTGATTGAGTGCTACCTGGGACTCATCCAAAATCGGATTTTGAGCGCTACAGGGGCTCGTTAACTAAACATAGTGCTACTAGGGACTCGTTTGAAATTAAATTGAGTGCTACCAGGGACTCATCCAAAAACGGATTTTGAGCGCTACCAGAGGCTCGTTGAACTAAAATGGGTGCTACCATGGATTCGTTTAAAATTTGTTTGGATTAAATTGAGTGCTACCAGGGACTCGTTTAAAATTGTTTTGAGCGCTACAAGGCGCTTGTTTAAAACGGTTTTGAGCGCTATAAGGGGCTCGTTTAAAATGGTTTTGAGCGCTACAAGGGGCTCCTTTAAAATGGTTTTGAGCGCTACAAGGGGCTCGTTTAAAACGTTTTTGAGCGCTACAAAGGGCTCGTTTAAAATAGTTTTGAGCGCTACAAGGGGCTTGTTGAATCAAACTGAGTGCTACTAGGGACTCATTAAAAATCGAATTGAATCTAGTGCTACTAGGGACTCGTTTAAAATTGGTTTTGAGAGCTACAAGGGGCACGTTTAAAATTGCATTGATTCTGAGAACTAGCAGGGACTCATTAAAAATCAAATTGAATCGAGTGCTACTATGGACTCGTTTAAAATTGGTTTTGAGCGCTATAAGGGGCTCGTTTAAAATTGCATTGATTCTGAGTGCTACCAGGGGTTCGTTGAATTAAACTGAGTGCTACTAGGGACTCGTTTAAAATTGGTTTTGAATTGCCTTTAGAATACTTTGGGATCAATCGAGTTTGTTTTGTTCACATATTATGCTTGCACTGTCATGCATTTCGGTACGAGTAGCAAGAGGTTTTCGTGTTTGTTTATTGTTGGGGTCGATTTCGATTAGAGGTGGTTTCGAGGCTCGTTTTATCGGTTAGGGTAGTAAACTATCCCGTTCTTGCTTATTTTGGTTAGTATAGGAGTGTACATCATGCGACTATTAGGTATCTTGTCCAAGTTGTTTTCGTCTTTGCTTTAGGCCGTATGATCACGCGTAGGTCCTGAGATGATTAGGTGGGCTCCCGATGGCCCTAGGTTAGATAGTGACGAGGTCAAGGGCAAGCTAGATAGGGTATTGTTTAAGCTGTGGGGCTTACAGTGCGCCCCATCCTCTGGTGAGCACGTACATTACCGACCACTTTGAGAGGGTGGCGGTGCTAGAGGGTCGAGTGTCCAACACGCCGGAGCAGGATGCCCGTCTGTGGTTGTGGAACTTCCTAGGGTCGACCCACTTCTCGGATAAGGACGAGAGGTTTATTACTAGAATTTTGCCTTTCCTAGTTGATCTAGATCAGCTGGGGCGTTTCGATTGGGTAACAGCGACTTTCGGGGAGATGACCCATTGCCTACAGGTCATGGTGAGGCCGCTGAAGGTGGATCTTGGCTCGACCTTATCCACCGTGGCCTAGGTCCAGGTCTCGTGTTGGAGGTTAGTTATTGTCTCTGTATTCGGTTTTAGGATTTTGCTTAGTTCGGTTTGGTTTTACTAATGATTTTTTTGGGGATTTGCAGGCTTGGATCTACTTCTACTACCTTCGATTGGCACCTAAGACGGTGCGTGCTCGTCCGGTTAGGTTTCTGGCAGGGATTAAATGGAGGTTGGCTCAGGCTAAGAGCACAATGAGTCACTACTCGTCGAAGAATGTGTTGGTGAACCAGCTGCACCTTGAAGATGTAAGTTTCCTTCTTACAATTTGTTTTATTTAGTATCCTCCAAGGTTTAGGATTATTGAAGTGTCGGTTTTGGTTTTATCGTTTGTTTTTTCCTATGGTTTAGTGTTTTCTTTCATTTTGAACGGTTCGCTTTTCTTTCAGTTGACCGATTCGTCCGATGCTGTTCAGTTCACAGACTTCCCCTTGACGCTGCTTAGAGTCGATGTGGCTGGGGTAGCCTTCACGGAGCCTCTCCCTTCATGTTTTGCTGAGAAGATGGATGCCGGAATGGAGTGGCGTGATCGGGTATACCGGGTAAGTTTCGGTCTTTGTTTTGGGTTTGGGTTCTAAGGGTTAGGTTTTGTTTGGTTAACTCGTATGGTTTTTGCCTCTTAGGTTTCGTCGGCTTGCCATCAACGGTTGTGGCAAGCTGCCAACTGCTTCCGGGCCTATGCGTCGAGAGTCTCCCGTGATACTTCGGGATATCGATTAGTGAGCATGTGTACCTAGGGTTGGTTTTCTAGGTTGTATGTATGTTTTCCTAAAGTATGGGTGTACTTGCAGGATACTCAAGATATGGTGCGGCAGCTGGAGACTCGGGTGACCGAGCTCGAGGCGGAGGAGGCTAAGTTGCTGCAACTCTTGCAGTCTGGGGATAATGAGATTGCCAAGCTTAAAGAGCATCGGGCTCGGACTCAAGACGAGACCTCAGCGTAGGGAGAGGCTAGACTCGGGTTCGAGGTGGAGAGGGAGGTTGAGGCTGAGGTTGAGGGTCATGTTACGGGCGCCACCGAGGATGTCAGGGGAATTCTCGAGACAGCTACCTTAGATATGCTGTCGGGCATGGATGGCACCAAGTCTCCTCTCTTGGATCTGGGTAATCTAGGTCTAGATGACAACATCGGTGAGTTTGTGATAGCTATAGGCGCAGCCTATAGGGGTCCTCCTTAGTTTGTAAACTCGGTGTGTGTTTGGATTTGAATATTTTAGATTTTAGATATTTAGTATTTTAATTGATTCGTTAGTCTTGTGTTTTGTTTTGCCCTTGAAATGTTGACCTAGGTGACAAGCAATCACTTCAAGTTTGGTTTGTTTGCGATTTCGTCGTAGTTTAGGTCTGTGGACAAGACATAGGTCCACCCCGACGCGGCCACGCGCGGGTTTGGGGAGGCGAATGAATCTCCATATGAGATGGTCAAATTGAAATTTAAATCGAAGTAGGAGTCGCCACCGAACTTTGTGGGAGTTCGGGCCCGTTCGAACCCACTCTATGTCGTAGTGGGCCATATACAAAATATGGCCCATTTCCGATGTCAGAGTTTATCGGGTTCGTCCCTTAGCATTTGATACCGATACCGACATTATCGGATATCGTGTATTGAATGACTCTCGTTGCCAATGGATTCGGACATCCGGAAACCATGGTTCTGAGTAAGGGGTGAGGGTACGTGTTGGGAAGTTCACTAAGAACACCCAACCCTGCCCGCACTTTGCGGCCTTTACTAAGATATCGCTCGTTTTTGGTGTACACGCGTTAGTTCGATAGTGGAATGATCTGCAAACATTATTTTCCCTAAGCATGGGAGAGAAGAAAAATAAATGGGTTGCTAAGTCGTTTAATGCATCTTAAACTAATAATGTCAAATTTATTTTAGCATGTGAGATTTGTTTTAGTCTAATAAAACAAAAGAGAAAGACAAATTGCTACAAACACGAGAAAACAAGTTAGTAACGGTTGAATAATTCGAATAAAGATGTAAATACGATTATATGCATGATTTTAGAAAAAGGTTTATGACACGTGATGGATTAACACGTGTTGACCGAGGTCGAAAAAGTATTTATCGAAATCTGAAAATATGTCGCGAAAGTCGCTATTTTATGTAAGGAACGAAAAGAATAAGAAACGAGAAAACGAAGAAAAAGGGCCGGCCTTTCAGTCTCTCGCGCGAGTCGCCTGGAAGGCGCGCGGTTCGCGCGGGAGTCTGTCCCGCTTTTTTATTTTTCGAAAATCGTCAATTTTTATAAATCGCGTACAAATATGGATTAATTTATACTCGATTTATATTTTCGATATTCGTCGTATTCGATATTCGACTATGAAATCGATATCAAATAGTTAGAATGATTTTAGAAAAAGTGAAAAAAAGTGTTTTGAAAATTGTTTTGAAAAAGAAAAGAAATTGGACGAAAAGAAGAAAAAGAAATGTTAATTCTCTCCTCGCTAAAATCGTCGTATTTTGTTTCAAAAAGATGTAACGATTTTTTTAGCATCAACGAGATTTAATTTAGTCTTTGTTTAATACGTTATTTGATTACAGAATCGATATCGTATTTTAAGAACGTTTATATATGAAAATAGTTTTTATAGTATCGATATTAGAAATATGTAAAAGACCCATATTAAAACGAGGTCTGATGACACGACGCGAAATAAAGAAGAAGAAAAGATGACGAGAAAGGAGAAGAGAAAGGAGAAGAATCGGGTTTGATTTGCACCCTCAACCTACATGCTTTGTTTTCTCGGAATAGAGCTCGTCGGGAAATGGCTTAGGCACCGGAGCGTCGAGAAGATGGGGATAAATTGGGTGTCGGTTTGGTCGTGTAAGGCGACATAAGAGGGGGTCGGTTTTGGTCGGGTTTGGTCTCGGTATGTGTGTCGGGATGATACTATCGGTCTTTCGATGCTATAAGTAATAAAAGGTGTTGAGGATGAAAGGATGAATAGATATATATAATAGGTATATGTGTTGACAGATAATTGATTGATTATTGATGTGTGACCGGAGGGTCCTATTTATAGGTGAGAAGGTTTAGAAGAAGTATCTTGCTTAGACAGCAAGAAATACCGGTTTAGATAGGAAACGTAAGAGATCGAAAAGGTCCGAGAGTCCCATTTCTTGGTGAGGAAGCCGAGTATCTCGGCTGTTTTGGGGCTTTTTTGGCCGAGTGTTTGAGCTCGGTCGGTAATTTGATTTGGCTTTCGGATAGAATTCCTACTTGAGATCGAATTATAGCCTTGAATGGATTTATTTAATATTTTCGAGGCTGATTTTTGTAGTATTTGAGTCCAAACCGGACTTGTAGTGTCACGGCTGGTCCGCGTGTCTCCGGAAAAAATATCTTTGACCGGGTTTGACCCGGTCGCTAAAAGACGGTTTTGCCCCTGGTGCCGGATTCGACCCAAATTAGTCTTATTTGACTCGAAACGACCTACTGGGCCTGGATTTGAGGTTGGTTTTGTAAGATTTGTAATCCGTAAAAAGCCCAAGCCAGAAATTAATGGTTTCGAGCCCATATCCGAGCGCGTAGAAGCATGTTTGCGTCCGATAATCATCGGGTGCTTTTTGGAAACTACTATAGACACCTAGCAGCCAAATGTGGGTGTCTACAGAGCCCTAACTCTGACTGAGGCTTGGACAAGGCAAAAGTCAGACTAGCTACCAGGTCAATCAAGGATTAAAACCTAGCAGACTTCCAATCGGGTCGTTTATAGTCCATTAGACCTGCGTGAAGGGCTCGCCAGCCATAGGATAGAAATCATACCTGGGTAGATGTTAATAATGTCGCGGGAGCTTGCCTTGGAAGCTATGGGTGTATCTGTTTACAGATACATCCCGTCTTGGAATTACGCGGGAGCTTGCCTTGGAAGCTATGGGTGTATCTGTTTACAAATACATCCCGTCTTGGAATTACGTGGCAGCTTGCCTTGGAAGCTATGGGTATATCTGTTTACAGATATATCCCGATTCTTCAGTAGAAAATGTCGCCTGAGCTTTTCCACTGGGGAATTTTTGCGAGGAGACTTCCTCTCGAGTCTGGGTGTACCTGTATAATGCCGACACATAGAAATTCGCATGTAACATTTTAGGCGAAACACCGACTCACGCTGGGGAAGTACAAACTTGATGTTCCTTTGGGAAGCACAAGTGATACCTAAAATATTAGATATATAGGCAGAAATAGCACATATAGCAGACAGTAAGATAGCATACAGGAAATGCAGTTAGCACCTATAGACTGACTTGCGCCGGGGAAAATGTTTTTTGCTTCATTTTGAAATTGAAGTCCTGAAAGCAACTCACGTGCTAGAAGATAGATTTTCAAAATTGAAAGGGGTAGAAAAGAAATTTGTAGTCTAAATGGACTGAAATTTGACCTTGTCGAAAAGGATTTTCTCAAATGGCTAGGTTTTGCAAATTTTAAAATGAGAATTTGAAGAGAGAGATATACCGACAGACTCGACTCTGCACGCGAGAGGACGAGTTGACAGACACGACTTTGACTCTCTAAAGGTTAGACCGTGACTCGGTAGGGGGTGGGCCACCTAAGATGACAAGATTCTTAAGTTACGTTATCCCGTAGCCTAGGCGAGTGGCAACATGGTCGAATCCTCGGAATGGGAAGGATGTGCTATGGGGGGGATTGCAATTGTCTGTAATGAGACTGTTTTGGCATGACAGGACTTTTAGTAGTAGCAACGCCGTAGTCTAGTGCTCTTCTGGATTTTTGATTTTTGGGTACATTTCGAAAGTGGGTATTGCCTCGAGTCCTGACAGATTCTTGTCTTCGGCTGAGCTGAGTACTAGGACACACTACAGAAAGGAGGCTAGATTTTTTGAATTTATCTGGATTTTGTGAGTGGATGGAGGTTTCCTGCCTAAGAGAAGCCCCCAGGACGACAAAGCTAGCTGTTGAGAACATGATGGTGTCGTGACCGGAATTATGGCGCTTTTTGAATATGTGTCAATGTGGGTGGTTGTGCCCTTGTTGAAAGGCTGCCTACGTATTCACGTGTAATGAAATCAAACCAAGACGTGGTTCAGTGGATTGAAAGTTATATAATGGTGCCTAGTTTACTAGGGCTTTGTGTGTAACTAGCCACAGCGATGGTGTAGGCTAGGTGCATTCCCAGTGATGTATTGATCGAAGGGCTAGACTAGTTAGGATGTTGATCTTGTGACTGTGAGCATTCTCCAGGATAGCCCCCAGAGGTGGTGTGAACTATTTGGGCATGTTCTATGCCGACCGCAAGTTGAGTTCCCGTGTTCGGGGTTGGTAACTGGTTTGAATGAGAAGAATTGGGATGGGATTTTAACGAGTTTTACTCTCGGGGATTTTAACGAGTTCTGTTCTCGGGGATTTTGATGAGTTTTGCTCTCGGGGATTTTGATGAGTTTTGCTCTGGGGGATTTTAACGAGTTTTGCTCTTGAGGATTTTAACGAGTTTTGCTCTCGTGGATTTTAACGAGTTCTGTTCTCGGAGTTTTGATGAGTTTTGCTCTCGGGGATTTTAACGAGTTTTGTTTTTGGGGATTTTAACGAGTTTTGCTCTCGGGGATTTTTACGAGTTTTGCTCTCGGATTTGCGTATAGTGATTGCGAATTCTGTTATGTAAAGAGGAAGTCGAGTAAAATGGCTCGAACTTTGATCGGGATAGGCCGGTTTTGATAATGCGAGATCTGATTTCCATGTCTGGCCCTAATAGTTAGGGGTATCCTATGGAGCTTGAATCTTCAAAATTTCGGGCTATCTCTAGCCTGGGTCTCGGGAAGGTCTTGAGGGTTGTAATGTGGGAAGGCTAAATGTGGTGTTAATTGACCAGCTCGATTATCTCTCCCTTATTTGATGGTATGAATTTTGACCGCACCCTGATCATGAGGCTTTCACTTGAATTGACCGTTGATCATGGTCATGGGTTTTTGGGGGTTCTTTTTTGATCATGACCAGCTTTTTTGTTTTGGGCCTTTGGCTTTTTTTCTTTTTTTTTTCTTGGACTTTTGTGTTTTTTTTCTTTTTTTTGTCCTGTTTTGTTTTGTTTTGTTTTGTTTTGTTTATTTTTTGTTTGGTTGGTCAAACTAACACTAAGGTAGGGATGGCCAGTCTTATTGGAGGGGTGTTTATTGTGAGAAATGGGCTTGCCTCCCGTCTTGAACCCAAACTAGGAGACTACCCAGATTTGTCCTAGGATTCGATACCGCTCCTGCTAAGTGTAGTTTTGTGGCTTCCTATGTCAGACATGAAATAGGGAAAGGAAAACACGAGTCTCATTTCCTGCGGTCGATATAGATGTGCCTGTAATAGTCACGTGCATGTGCTCACAGTGTATGATGGTGTTCATCATGTTCTCGGAAACACATAAGGGAAGTATATATGAGAAATAGAAAGGCTGATTTTGTTGAATTTGAAAAAGAGGACAGAATACAATTGACTCTGACTCTGACTTTGAAATTGAAATAAATAGTATATTATAGACTCAGACTCAGACTCAGACTTGGACTTAAATCAAATCCGGACTCCTGGATGCATGGGAGATAGATTGGATGCTTTGGTCATCGGGCCCTGTATAGTCCATGAGGGGCTTTGCAAGTGACAATGTTTCCAAAACGGGAGTCTTCCCGGCATCGAGAAAGTCTTGAATGAGGTGTTTCAGCTTCCAGCACTGTTCTGTATCGTGTCCCTTCCCTCTGTGGAATTTGCAGTAATGCTCGGCGTTCCGTGCTTTGGAGCGTCTTTCCAAAGGTGGGTCGGCTGTTGGGCCTATAGGTAGTATTAGGCCCTTCGGAACCAACCTCTGGAAAGCGACGGTGTAGGACATATCCAAGTGGGTAAATGTCCTTTCCTATGACTGGTTCTTGATTTCTGGAGAGGTGACTTGAGGGTTACCTCCCCCGGTCTTGCCATCTTGAGGGTACCAGACAGTTTCGTAAGAGTGTTCACCCTTCAAATGGCTCAGTTAGGGATGACAACGGACCGGATCCGGACCGGATCCGCATGGATCCAGATCCAGATCCGCATTCCTAGTAGCGGATCCGGATCCGACGGATCCCAAAAATGTAGATCCAGATCCGGATCCACCGGATATGGACCGGATCCGGATTGGATCCGCGGATCCAATTTCTTACTTAAATTCTATAAAAAATTTAATTAATACGTATTTTCGACCATATTAATTTTTATAATTTTACAAATAAAATTGAATATAAAGATTCATCATCAAAGATTAATAAACTAAAATAAAAGAGTCTTATAAATAACCAAAAAAACACAAATTAAAGTTCTAAGTTTTTTATTAGGAAAATTTAACAGGAATAATCCGAACTATGATGGCTCTTCTTATATTACTCCAGAGTATTGTTTAACTCAAAAAACTCTCATCTATTCCACCATTTAACTTTTATTATCCTCCCTCCAATGTTTACCTGCTGTAGCAGGTCAAACCAATCTTCCAACCTTCCAACCTTCACTCACTCTCTTATTCCATATTGTAAATTGCTCTTCATCTTCTTCCATCTTCATTTTTTCTCTTCTTCCATAAATGTACATATCCTAAACAACTGAAATTATAACTTCCTGGTTTGACTCAGACATAGGATACTGATAGTACTGACTTGGTGATAAATTGGTGAAACCAAGTCTGAATCCCAATCTTCCGGGACAAATTGGTTCAATTTTTCTACCAGATCTAACTAGCCTCCATGATGAGCGCTCCCTTGAGGCCTTGAATTAATATCTCTGATGATTTGGTGTTGTCCAGACTTGATCATTCACTAACCATTGCAATAAGCATAAAAGGTTTGACTAAAATTTTAATACAAGGCATCAAGATAGAAAATTTTGAGAAAATGAATATGATGTTGAAAAATGTGTATCGAAACAACCTCCAGAACAAGACTTTCAAAATGTACAATCATATTGACAAAGGGGGTAATGGGTATAATTAAAAGACAACATGCAATTGATGTTTGCATAAATGGAAGAGGAGAAAAAATGGAGATGGAAGAAAATGAAGAACAATTTACAAAGAAGAAGATGGGATAAGAGAGTGAAGATGGGAAGGTGGGTTTGTGGTTGGTTTACCTGCTACAACAGGTAAACATTGGAGGGAGGGCAATAAAAGTTAAATGGTGGAATAGATGAGAGTTTTTTGAGTTAAACAATAATTTGGAGTAATATAAGAAGGAACATCATAGTTTGGATTATTTACGTTAAATTTTCCTTTTTATTATTGTTAATTTTGTAATAAAACGGATTTGCGGATCCGGATCCGGATTTATTTATTAAGATCCATATCCGGATCCGTTTAAAGATAGCGGATCCGGATCCGGATCCATATCCAACGGATCTCAAAATTTAGGATCCAAATATGATCCGTGCGGACCGGATCTTGCGGATCCGGATCGGATCCCGGATCCGTTGCCATCCCTAGGCTCAGTTGGGTGATAGGCTTCTTACCCGCTCTAGTTGTGTTAGACGGGATCGGGTTCTTACAAGGTCTTCTTCGATGGTGGTCACCCTGGCATTTAGGTTATCTTGGGCGGTATTGATTTTTGAGAAGATATTGTTAACGGAGCAAGACAGCATAAGCATACTCCCCTGGATATCCCCTTTCTCGACGGCGCGGGATCTGTTGTGGTTTGGTAACGCCTCACTCACAGGGTCCCTGATCGGAAGAGACGACAAGTGTTAGAACTCGCCTAAACTCGGTTTTGTGCAAGAGAAAGAGTCAAACTAGACATGGCCCGGGATGAGGGGTCGACAAAGACTCTTGGACCGGGATACTCGAACGTTGATCTAGACGAGGTAACGACCCTGGCTTGGACTCGACCATGAGACTCGGACGGTGTATGAGGGTGGGTCCGAAAATGGGGCAACCGTGTTTGACCGCGTCGCGTGCTCGGACCAACCGTGGTGACCTATCCCTAAATGACTTGAGTATTTGTAGCGTAGGTTCGACTCGAAGAAGGCATCATAAGGACGCCGGTGTAAAGTACCCCTTAAGGTGACCGTGGTCGACTGTTCGGGTGAAGGACAACCCCCAAGTGAGACTAAAGACTCTGGTAGGACTCAAATGGTGCGACATCTAAGTGATTTAAAAGTGGCGTAGTGTGACAACACGTGTAATACATGACCCTTAGAGCACCCGTGATTAATCGCTCCGCTGAAGGGTAGCCCCCGAGTGAGGAAAAGTCCGAAAAGGAAATGAGTCGGAATGGAAACCTAGACGGGTGACTCGTGAAAATCGACTCCTAGACGGGTGACTCGTGGATGGTGGACTCTCCCTAGGATTTGGCAAAATGAGCCTAGTCCCGTTTGAAGGAAGATCCATGTGAGAATTCCCCAGACTTTGGACTCGAGTGTGTAAACGGGCTTCCCTTTGTAGGAGTTTGTCCTACGCAGGTGGGCCGTGCCTTGACAAATAAGGCGGACTGGGATGGGGTAGAAACTCGTGATGTAAGATCGACGGAGTTTCGACGCTAGAGATTCTAAAAACTTATGACAAGACCCGACACTACTAAATACGGGAAGTCCTAGGAAGAGGAAGGTTTTGAAAAGGGAAATTTGGATTTGAAAACCGAACAAGGTCGGATAGAATGGCCTGATTTTTTTTGTGAAAATCGAAAAAAAAAAAGTTATCGGGCCGAGATTTCGAAATTTTTAGAAAAGTTTGGACAGCATACCGGCTAAAAATAGGCTATTTTGAGTCAAAATCATAAGTCCTAAATTTGGTAGCTTTCCGGGTTTTGAAAAATAGATGGGTTTGAAAAGATGCAAGCTTTTGAAAATGACGGTTTTTGAAAAGATGATAAACAGATCAAGTAGCACATAGTCATGGAAATAATATAATGACACCATGTATGCTCCTAATCTATGTCTCGGTCGGTCGAAATAGGGTCTATACCAACGACGATAGCTTTCTCGCAAATCAGGACGGTCTTCCTAAGCCGAGTTGGTCTTAGAACCTGCCGTAAAACCCATGCGAGTTCCGCCATCGAAGTCTTTAGTGCACCCATTTAGGAATGCACCGTGGTATAGTGGGACGTTGGTCACAAGTAACCGGCCCGGGAAAAATTTGGGTTATGCATGAACCATTGAACTAAAACGTGTACATTACTAATCGAACGATTTCTTTTCGAGTCTCACCCTGAGGATGCCGATGGTAAGTGACACATCAGGTAATCCCCAACGGAGTCGCCAATTTGTGGACATGACATAGGTCCGGCCCGACGCGGCCACGCGCGGGTTTGGGGAGGCGAATGAATCTCCATATGAGATGGTCAAATTGAAATTTAAATCGAAGTAGGAGTCGCCACCGAACTTTGTGGGAGTTTGGGCCCGTTCGAACCCACTCTATATCGTAGTGGGCCATATATAAAATATGGCCCATTTCCGATGTCAGAGTTTATCGGGTTGGTCCCTTAGCATTTGATACCGATACTGACATTATCGGATATCGTGTATTGAATGACTCTCGTTGCCAATGGAGTCGGACATCCACAAACCATGGTTCTGAGTAAGGGGTGAGGGTACGTGTTGGGAAGTTCACTAAGAACACCCAACCCCGCCCGCACTTAGCGTCCTTTACTAAGATATCGTTCGTTTTTGGTGTACACGCGTTAGTTCGATAGTGGAATGATATGCAAACATTATTTTCCCTAAGCATGTGAGAGAAGAAAAATAAATGGGTTGCTAAGTCGTTTAATGCATCTTAAACTAATAACGTCAAA
Organism: Agrostemma githago; assembly: GCA_958450325.1. Classification (NCBI taxonomy): domain Eukaryota; kingdom Viridiplantae; phylum Streptophyta; class Magnoliopsida; order Caryophyllales; family Caryophyllaceae; genus Agrostemma; species Agrostemma githago. Next base: position 59,448,454 of record OY288240.1, read on the forward strand.
GTTATTTTAGCATGTGAGATTTGTTTTAGTCTAATAAAACAAAAGATAAAGACAAATTGCTATAAAAACGAGAAAACAAGTTAGTAACGGTTGAATAAATCGAATAAAGATGTAAATACGATTATATGCATGATTTTAGAAAAAGGTTTATGACACGTGTTGACCGAGGTCGAAAAAGTATTTATCGAAATCTGAAAATATGTCGCGAAAGTCGCTATTTTATGTAAGGAACGAAAAGAATAAGAAACGAGAAAAGGAAGAAAAAGGGTCAGCCTTCCAAGCTCTCGCGCGAGTCGCCTGGCAGGCGCGCGGCTCGCGCAGGAGTCTGTCCCGCTTTTTTATTTTTCGAAAATCGTCAATTTTTATAAATCGCGTACAAATATGGATTAATTTATACTCGATTTATATTTTCGATATTCGTCGTATTCGATATTCGACTATGAAATCGATATCAAATAGTTAGAATGATTTTAGAAAAAGTGAAAAAAAGTGTTTTGAAAATTGTTTTGAAAAAGAAAATAAATTGTACGAAAAGAAGAAAAAAAATGTTAATTCTCTCCTCGCTAAAATCGTCGTATATTGTTTAAAAAAGATGTAACGATTTTTTATCATCAACGAGATTTAATTTAGTCCTTGTTTAATACGATATTTGATTAGAGAATCGATATCGTATTTTAAGAACGTTTATATATGAAAATAGTTTTTATAGTATCGATATTAGAAATATGTAAAACGACCCATATTAAAACGAGGACTGATGACACGACGCGAAAAAAAAAAAAGATGGCGAGAAAGAAGAAGAATCGAGTTAAATTTGCACCCTCAACCTACATGCTTTGTTTTCTCGGAATAGAGCTCGTCGAGAAGTGGCTTAGGCACCGAAGCATCGAGAAGATGGGGATAAATTGGTTGTCGGTTTGGTCGTGTTAGGCGACGTGAGAGGGGGTCGGTTTTGGTCGGGTGTGGTCTCGGTATGTGTGTCGGGATGATACTATCGGTCTTTCGATGCTATAAGTAATTAAAGGTGTTGAGAATGAAAGGATGAATAGATGTATATAATTGGTATATGTGTTGGCAGATAATTGATTGATTATTGATGTGTGACCGGATGGTCCTATTTATAGGTGAGGAGGTTTAGAAGAAGTATCTTGCTTAGACAACAAGAAATACTGGTTTAGATAGGAAACATAAGAGATCGAAAGGGACCGAGAGTTCCGTTTCTTGGTGAGGAAGCCGAGTATCTCGGCTGTTTTGGGGCTGTTTTGGCCGAGTGTTTGAGCTCGGTCGGTAATTTGATTTGGCTTTCGGATAGAATTCCTACTTGAGATCGAATTCTATCCTTGAATGAATTTATTTAATATTTTCGATGCTGATTTTTGTAGTATTTGAGTCCAAACCGGACGTGTAGTGTCACGGCTGGTCCGTGTGTCTCGGGAAAAAATATCTTTGACCGGTTTGACCCGGTCGCTAAAAGACGGTTTTGCCCCTGGTGCCGGAATCGACCCAAATTAGTCTTATTTGACTCGAAACGACCTACTAGGCCTGGATTTGAGGTTGGTTTTATAAGATTTGTACTCCGTAATAAGCCTAAACCAAATGTCCATGATTACGAGCCCTATCTGAGTCCATCAAAGCACGTTTGCGTCCGATCATCATCGGGTGTTTGGCGGGAACTATTATAGACACTTGGCGGTCAAAATGTGGGTGTCTACAAGGTCGTTTTAGAATGCATTGAGATTGCATGAGAGTACGAAAATGCTTTTTCGAAATTCTTAAAATGCGTTACTTTGAGCCGGGATTTGGATCAAGTAGTACGTCGATTAAAATGTTTGACTTGAGACATGTAAAGATGTAAGAAATGCTTCGTAGCTAAAGTGTATCGACTGAGCGCGTGTAACACCCGCTATTTTTCCTAGCATTTTTTTTCTTACCGTTATGACTTTATCATAACTCAGTCACATTTGGGCCTTGCGTTTCATCTTTTTCCAAGCTTTATTTCCATTTTTGAGTTTAAGGATATTTATTTATATTTTCGAAATATTTTAATTCTTTTAAATCTATTTATTTGATTTTCTTCGTAAACTATTTATTTTTCCACGTGGAATTTTATTTCCCTACGTATTATCGTTTTTAAGCCCGGATTTAAGCTATTCCTTTTCCTACAAATGTCTAAGCATATTTTCATAATATTTTCAACTATTAAATATTTTTGTTTCCAAAAATTCAGCCATTTATGATTTTTTTACTAAGTTTCGTAAATAATTATTTTCCTACGCGAGGTTTACTCGAATTGCTTTGAAATGCCTTTAACTATTTTACGATCCTTCTTTTTATCAACTTAAAAATTATTTCAGACCTTTTCCCCATATTTTGGACCGACAAAGCTTCTTGTCACAATTTTACTACGTTTTATTAATACGTTTCATTTTATTACGTAAACCGAAGAGATATGATTATTTTTCTTTTCATTTGTTTGATGCATTATTATCAAACTCTTCATACGCACTTAGCAAAAAGACCCTCCGTTCCTTAACTCCGTGTTCTGGCTTATCTGAGAGGTTGGCCCAAGATTTTGCCAAGATTACAATTGATGTTGTTGATGAAGGTTATGATGGTCACCTCAATGCCCTTGTCGCTAAACCAACTCTTTTTCGTGAGATTCGTGAGAAGCAGTTGGAAGATCCTTTTGTAGCCGGTATCCAAGAAAAGATGAATCTTGGTAAGGCTCTAGATTTTTCTGTGGATTCCAGTCGAGCACTGAACTTTAAGAACCGCTGGGTCGTCCCTAGTGATGCTGAGGCGAGGAAGCAAGTTCTAACCGAGGCACATAAGACGAGGTACTATATTCATCCTGGTGGTGACAAGATGTATCGAGATTTGAAGATCCATTTTTGGTGGCCTCATATGAGAGAGGACATCGCGGAGTTTGTAAGTAAGTGCTTAACATGTCAGCAAGTGAAGTTCGAGCACAAGAAGCCTGGAGGTTTGCTTCAACCACTCCCTGTTCCGGAATGGAAGTGGCAGTGCATATCGATGGATTTTTGGATGGCATTACGGAGGACCGTGAAGGGAAGAAACAGTATTTGGGTTGTGGTGAATCGCTTGGCCAAGTGTGCACGATTCGTCCCTATTCGCGAAACTTGGAGTCTAGAGAAGCCCGCAGAGGTGTATGTTGCCTAGATCGTCCGTCATCATGGCGTACCACTCGAGATTGTCTCGGATCGGGATCCGAGATTCTGCTCTAAATTCTGGAAGGCATTGAAAGATGCTTTGGGAAGCAAATTATTGATGAGTACTGCTTTCCATGCTGCTACTGATGGACAGTCCGAGAGAACGATCCAAACTTTGCAGGATATGTTACCATAGTTTGTGCTTTGGATTTCCAAGAGAATTGGATCCGACATCTTCCGCTGGTAGAGTTTTCCTATAACAACAGCTACCATGCTTCCATTAAGATGTCCCCGTTCAAGGCACTATATGGTCGTAAATGCCATAGTCCCGTCTGTTATGACGTACCCGGTGAAGTGAAGATTTAGGGTCCATATTTGTTAGCTCAGACCGTCGATGTGGTGAATGTAGTCCGATCTAGGATGAATTTCGCCCAGGATCGACAGAAGTCATATGCGGATGGTCGTCGCCGACCTTTGGAGTTTTCGGTTGGTGATCTTGTGTTCCTGAAGGTATCACCCATGAAAGGGGTGAAACGATTTGGGATTAAGGGCAAGCTCAGCGCTAAGTTCATTGGTCTGTACCCTGTAGTCGAGAGAGTGAGCGAAGTAGTTTATAAGCTGGAATTGCTTGCTTCTATGGGTAAGGTTCACGATGTCTTTCATGTTTCTCAGCTAAGGAAATATGTTAGTGACCCCGAGCACGTGTTGGAACCTGAGATTGTTGATCTCGAACCAGATCTGACTTATGAAGAAAGGCCGGTGAAAATTACTTATCGTCTTGAGAAGCGTTTGAGAAACAAAGGTGTACCTCTGGTAAAAGTTCTGTAGCGCTGTAATCCATTTAAGGAAGAAACATGGGAAACCGAGTCTTCGATGCGAGCAAAGCATCCTCATCTCTTTGAGTAAGATAAACCTCGATTTTCTTTCTGCTTGTTCTCAGTTTCGAGGACGAAACTTTCTTTTAGTGGGGAGGATTGTAACGCCTGCTATTTTTTCTAGCAGTTTTTTCCTTACCATTATGACTTTGTCATAACTCTGTCACATTTCGGCCTTGCGTTTCATTTTTTAAAAGAATTTTCAGTTTAACGATATTTATTTATATTTTTAAAAGATTTTAATTCTTTTAAATCTATTTATTTGATTTTCTTCGTAAACTATTTATTTTTCGGAGAGGAATTTTATTTCCCTACGAATTAACGTTTTTAAGCCCAAATTTAAGCTATTCCTTTTCCAACAAATGTCTAAACATATTTTCATAATATTTTTAACTAGTAAATATATTTATTTACAAAAATTTAGCCATTTATGATTTTATTACGAAGTTTCGTAAATAATTATTTTCCTACGAGAGGTTTACTCGAATTGCTTTGAAATGCCTTTAACTAATTTACGATCCTTCTTTTTATCAACTTAAAAATTATTTGCGACCTTTTCCCCATATTTTGGACCGACAAAGCTTCTTGTCACAATTTTACTACGTTTTATTAATACGTTTAATTTTATTACGTAAACCAAAGAGATATGATAATTTTTTTTTCATTTATTTGATGCATTATTATCAAACTCTTCATACTCCCTCTTACCTTCTTTTGGCCGGTCGTTTTAGGCTAAACACACCTTGTTTTCATCACCCTTTTTAATAACATTTATGCATAAACCATCCATTCTCCCTTACATTCATTTTTTCATAAAAAAAATATTACAACTTCTTCTTCCTTCTTCCTTCGGCCGAGTTGCTCTCTCCTTTTCCTAGGCTGGTTCTTGCTTCATTTAGTCTCAATCGTCTCATTTTTATCGTCAATTAAATCCTCTTTTCGAGCCTATCGTTAAGGTAATAATCGATGTTGTTTTCGATCATTATTTACCTTGATTTTATTAGTTTTTCTTATGGTATTTTTTTGCCATTATTTTCGTGTATGGTAGGTTTTGTGAACAAATTTGTATGTCATATATTCTGGAAAAAATTTCAAAGTTGAAAATTTGCATGTTTCGGTATTTTTATCGCTTTTACGAGATTAACAATTAAATTGTTGTATTAATTTGTAAAATCGTAATATTCGTCCTAAACTTGCAATATATGATTATATTATGTAAAAATGAGGTTTTTGATGATTTTTAATAATTTGGTATTTTTCTGTTATTTTAGTTATCGATTATTGAATTATTACCGTTTACGGACAATGACGATTAAAAGCCGATTTTTACTTCTAGTACTTAAACGTTTTATTTTAATCTGAAATTTGACGTGGGTAAACTCTCTGGTGAAATAGAAATTTCTTAATTTTGTTCACAATTTTTTGGATTTGTTAAGTGGGTGAATTAATTAATCACTTTAAATCATCGTTTATCGTTAAAACCATGTTTGTCGTTAAATTCTCGATTTCTGGTCTTTTGTTTAAATCTGGAAAAAAATATGATTCTGATGATTTCATAATAAAAAGTAATTTTAAGATTTTTGGTGCTTTAATAAAATGTTAGGAACGATAAGTTTTATTAATTGAGTCGTTAATTGTGAAAACGGGTTTTAAAAGACAGTTTTAACGGAATTTGCTAAATCTGAAATTTTGGAAATATGGAAAATAGTAGATTCTAGAAAATCATGATTTTTAAGTTTAATAATAATTTTTGGATATTAATACGTAAATTGTTTTGTAATTACTATTTTTTTTATTAATCATTATTGTCGAGATTAGACGATTAACGAGATAACTCTTTAAAAACCGAGTTTACGGATTCTGGAAAATTTTCTTTTCTGAACAGACTGTCCATAAATATATTTTGGCTATTTTACGTAAGTTTTGTACTATTTATTAAAATCTTTAATTAATAAGTATTGATTTTCGGGCAAATTACGTTTTATCGTTAAAATACTTCGTCTTACCTAAAAGAATTATTTATCCAGAAATTTTGAAGGTATCTAAATCTGAAACTTTTAGATTTGAATCACCCCTAACATACTCTAAATATATTCATTGATTTAATTAAATAAAAGACATTAAAATATTTAATTTGACATTTGCCGCAAACCTATTTATAATTGTAATGTCGAAACTAATAATAATTGGGGAATTTTAGCTTTGTAACCTTTTAAAACACCCTGATTAGTAGTAATAAAATGTTTAAGACATTTTTAATCATTTTATAAACACTTGTTAGATATTTTATTAATTTAATAAACCTAAATGCTCTCACTTTGATAATTATTATCGTTAAGGCCAAAAGTATTAGTTGTATAAACTAATATTTTCGATATTTTGATATGATACTATTTTTAGTAAATTTTCTTAAAATATAAGTTTCCTAAAATAGAACTTTTCCTCTTTTAGAATATAATGATTACTCCTTTTGTTCTCTTATTATTATAATGATTATATCTTTCGAATATCGATACTGGCCTTGTTTTGGAGTTATATATGAAATAAGGACAAGTGTGAGGTTAGAGTAATATATTCTGGGGTTTACGTATTTGCCATCAACTATAAGGCTAGTGTATCAGGAATCGGTACAATAGTTGTTGAACCGGGTGACAGGTATCCCGGGAGTTGTGTATATTTTGTCCTTAAGCTTAGGCCTCGCAGTAAGTCATCGTCATAAGTTGAACTGGGTGACGGGCAATCCCAGGAGGGGTGTGCATTGTCTTAAACTAGGGCCACACATTTATAAGTCGCCGCCCTATTATGGTTGAGTAGCCTAGTTAGAGATCGAAGATTGTTTTGTTTGGACTAAGTTCTCGAAGCTAGTTTTTAGTATTCTCCTAGTGAAAGTCTAGCCGTCTACACTAGTCTTATCCATAACGCCATTTTGATTATTTTATTATTATCGATATAATTTGGTTGCAGGTTGGCAGATGTTTTATGTTTTCTCTGGAAAACTCATTTTTATTACATTATTTCGATACGTGAAGTTTTTCAGTGAAAACTTATTTTTATTATGATGTTTTACTGTTTTCCGTTATACTATTTTTCTATAGTAGTAATTACTGTTTTAAAATCATGTTATACGGCTGGGAGAACGTTGCCGTTGCTCCCCACTGATTGTGGCTGTTATGTTTTAACATGGCAGGTATACATGTTCCGGGTGTGGGCTAGCGAGTAGTGTGGATCCTCCTTATTTATTTTAATAATTATATCTTATGGATTGTTCAAACCTCTTTTGGGGATTGTTTTAAATTTTGGCCATTTTATTTAAGGCCTATTGTTCTACTTTACCACTTTAATTTTACTAAGACATAGTTACAGCGTGTTTTAATCTCGACTCTACAGTGTTTCCGCCACGGTATCGCGTTAGATTTTCTAGGGGATTACAACGCGTGTTCGGTGTTGGGAGACAAGTGTGACTGTCTCGACATTCATGTTTAAAATGAGGCAAAGAAGAAAAAAAAAGTTAGACCACTTTTTATATCTTAGTGACAATGTCGTACTGGGCTACAGACGTGAATCGACGATGTCGCTCGGGGCTACAACACGCCTAGGTGGGGTAGCTTATCCCCCTAAAATTAAAATTAAAAAACGTCTAAGTGTGGTGGGCCCATTGCACGTAATGTATTGTCGGCGTGGACCTGTAACTCTTGCGCGGGCATTTCGGCTTTTGGAAAGGGGTTTTGCGACATCGGAGGTCGTTCCTAACGTCCGGGGTTGTCAGATGTGAGAGAAAGGTTAAGGATTGTGGAGATGACTGTACTATAGAACGAGGAAGCTGTGTGGGCTAAAGTCGCTAAGCGCCCGACCGAAGACGGCGTTACCAGTTTTAGTATTTGTCAGTTCATCTAAACGGCCCGAGACTGACAAGACTCATATTAAAAACGTGAGTGAGGAGGGGAAATGGGATTGACCGGACTCGCCTTTGGCTGAGATGACGGAGACTTGTGTTCAGAGGGTCTATGGTGAAAGACCCGAACAAGCATATCCGAAAGGTAAGGTAAAGGGAAAGTTGGACCAGTAGATCCCAACCATTTAGTACTATGTTGTATTAATTGATATTATGTGGCGTATTAGTACTAGTTTTTTTGTAGGGTTTTGCTTGACACGTTGCCTTTTTCTCGGGGTAGGCGGATTTTGGATGCTCGATGTAAAGGACCTCGACAAAGGCTCGATTTAATTGATTTTGCATTAATGAGAAGCAAATTTTTGTTTTATTATTATATTTTTTTGTGGTGTCTCGCAACTCATTTCTTCATTTTGCCCGGAGCGCCCTTTCGGGTTTTCACTCTGTCCTTGGCTCATCTTTTTTGCTCACTTTTTTTTTGTTTTTTTTACGATGGCTCGCAACTCGTTTCTTCTTTTCGCCCAGGGCGCCCTTTCGGGTTTTCACCCGTCCTCGGCTCGTCGTAAGTGGTTTCGATAGATCAAAATATGGAGCTTGAGTTTTGTGGAGTTAGGACTATTGGCTAAGGTTTCGTGATGTGGTAGGAAAGGGGAAGCTGAGTAAAAATGACTTAGACTTCAATCGGGTGGGATGTAAATTACGTGGTATCTGATTTCCATGTCGGACCCTTACGGTTGGGATTATCCTATTGAGCTTGAATCCTCAAAATTCTGGACTGTCTCCTAACGAGTGTCTCGGGAAGGTCTTAAGGGTTGTAATGTATGTAGGAAGGCTAGTATTTGGGTGCTAGTTGACTGGTCTGTTCATTTTTTTTTCTTTTTGTTCGGACTTTGAATTTGAAGTCGAGTTGAATGATTGGGGGTTTCATCTTGACCGTTGAGTTTGGTCTTGATCATTGAATTGGGCCGGTTTAGTTTGGCCTTGGTTTCATTTTTTTCTTTGTCTCCTTTTGGCCATTTCGGACTTTTTTTTTTGTCAGACTAGCACCTATGGTAGGAATCGGTCGGTCTTTATTTGAGAGATATTTATTGTGGGAAGTGGGTTTGCCTCCCGTCTTTAATCACAAGGTAAGAGACTATCTAGATTTGTCATAGGATTCAGAAATGCTCGTTCTAAGGGATGGTTAGTGGCTTTCTATACTAGACATGGAATAGGTAAAAAAAGGAACACGGGATCTCAGTTCTTGTAATTCCTCGTTGTATCTAGGTATGCTTGATTGTTATCCATAAATGGTATAGCATCAAGTCGTAAGCAAGAAGGTGCGTTATTTTAAAATCAAGCGATTGTTGAGGCGCATTGTAAAGAAGAAAAGTTTATTTTCATTTTATTGATAGTAATCAGCGGGTTATGTGCCCAAGATATTGTTTTCGAGGAGGTGGAGGACAGATCCCCTCGCACCTCCTGAATCGATGTAAAAACAAAAGACATTTGTTATACTATCAGGTCTAGGCCCTAAGACGAACTAGACTATGACTCAGGCACATTTACCCGTCTTGACGGGTGTAGACACCCACATTTTGACCGCCAGGTGTCTATGGCAGTTTCCAAAAAATACCCGATGATGATCGGACGCAAACGTGTTTCTATGCGCTTGGATTTGGGCTCGAAACCATTAATTTCTGGCTTGGGCTTTTTACGGAGCACAAATCTCAAAAAACTGACCTCAAATTCAGGCCAGTGGGTCATTTCCAATCAAATAAGACTAATTTGGGTCAAAACCGACACCAGAAATAAACCGACTTTTAGCGATCGGGTTAAAACCCGGTCAAAGCCATTTCCGAGAATCAAACCCACGGTTCCCTCAGGCGTGCCATCGGATCAAGTCCGTCAAGGCACTAAACCCTAGACACCAAGGAGGAGCAATTGCCTATATATACACCCCCTTGCATACAATTTCGATCATCGACCCATAACTTTTAGAACCCTAATTCTATACACACACGATACATCCTTTGCAAACCCTAGTTACTCATCATCTTCAACCTTAGAACCCTAGCAACTACAAACCCTAAAACCACCATAACTCGACTACATCAACCTCGACACTCTCGTGCTCAAGGCACAATTAACGAGTTCTATCCTAGACAAAGAAACATGTAGGTTGAGGTTGCAAAATCCCGTTCTTCTCTCTTCTACTCTCTTTTCTCGCGTCGTCCGTTCGTCCCGTCTTCTTCTTCTTTTTTTATTTTTTATTTTGGCGCGTCTATAATATCGATAATAATTAATAATATAAAACATTAAAATACTTGCCAATTCATGTCGAATACGAGGGATGGCGGGATAAGAAAACAAGAATATTACGAGGGTAACGCACCCGATGTTGACGGTCGCTTATCCCGACACCCCGAAGATTTGATTGTTGAAGCAAGTGAACGTAAACAATAATTTTTTATTTTTGTTTGCATCATCATTAATCGCATATTTCATCGATTTCAAATACTATTTTCGAAACAATTTTTTTATTATTATTAGAGTCAAAATCCGTTGATGCGGATCCGACATCACACAATCCGTAAGGATTTTTAGTGATGTGGGGATGCGGAGGGAATCTAACTTTTAATAATTACGATGCGTCAATCTATTAGATTTGATACCAACTCAATAGTTGGATATCGAATTTAAAATAGCATAGTCAAACAATCCAACTAACACGATAATGTTCGTTGATGCTAAAATAGTTGTCACCTAACTCAACCGAGTTAATACGACACTTTACACGCGGAGATCATTCATTTCATGTTAGTTCGATTTAAGTCGACTTACAAAATCATATTTTCAAAAATCACTCTAAGTATTCGGTATTGATCCTATAACCAAGCACCGGGTACAACGAGTAACGCGAAATCGGGACCAAGAACAGTCCGCCACACTAGTCGCACGGGCCTTGTGCGAGTCGCGTGGTGGCACGAGTCACGCCCTTCTCGCGCGGGTCGCATGTATCCCTGAAAATCGTGACATAAAATCGATTATTTTGCTTTAACTCGTTTAACAATAATTCTTCAAATCTTTTTCTTATTTCGAATATTTGATATCGATTCCATAATCGAACATCGAATATAACGAATATCGCATCTTTAAGTCGAGTAAAATTTATGTCATATTTGTACGCGATTTAATAAATGTATCGACTTTCTAAAAAAACTACATCGAGAATAGTCCGCCATGCGAGTCGCACGTGCCCTGTGCGAGTCGCATGAACACGCGAGTCGCGCACCCTTCGCGCGGGTCGCGTGATACCCTAAAAACCGCAACATAAAAGCTATTTTCGCCCTATTCTTTAACGAAATAGCGGGTCTTTCAGCATATTCTAAATCTCGATAAATATTTTATTGACCTCGGTCAACGCGTGCTTAATCCATCACATGTCATACTACTTTTCAAAATCATGCATCATATGTCATCCCATCATTCTATGTTTTAGCAAACCGTTATATCGTTATACCGTTACTAACATGTTTGTTTCCATCTTTGTCGATTTTATTTTCCGTTATTTATTTTATTGTACTAAAATAAATCTCGCATGCTAAAATACAACTTTGACGTTAAAATTTTAGTTGCATTAAATCGACTTAGCAACCCGTTCAATTCTTGCATGCTTAGGGAAAACAATGTTTGCATATCATTTGCCATCGTTCTACTAACACGCGTATTAAAACATCATTCGATATCTTAGTAGAGGCCGCTAATATGCGGGCGGGGTTGAGTGTTCTTTGTGAACTTCCCAACACGTACCCTCACCCCTTACTCAGAACCTAGGTTTCCGGATACCCGAAATCGTTGGCGCACGAGAGTCATTCAATACACGGTATCCGATAATGTCGGTATCGGTATCAAATGCAAAGGGACGAGCCCAATAAACTCTGACATCGAAAATGGGCCATACTTTGTGCATGGACCACTACGACATAGAGTGGGTTCGAACGGGCCCCAACTCTCACAAAGTTCGGTGGCGACTCCACTTCGATTTAAATTTCATTTCGATCCATCTCATATGGAAATTCATTCGCCTCCCCAAACCCGCGCGTGGCCGCATCGGGGTGGACCTATGTCATGTCCACAATTTGGCGACTCTGCTGGGGATTAACTGATGCGTGACTTACCATCGGCATCCTCAGGGTGAGACTCGAATAGAAATCGTTTGACTAGTACAATACGCGTTTTAGTTTTACAATTCATGCATAACCCCATATTTTCCCGGGCCGGGACTCGTGACCGACGTCCCACTATACCGTGATGTATTCCAATATGGATATGTCAAAGGTGTCCATAGTCGATTCGAATGGGTTTCGCGACAAGTTCTATGCTCAACTCGACTTAGAGAGTCCGTCACGATTAACGTCTACATTATGTGCACTGATATAGACCCATTATAGACCAACCGAGACTCAGTGTAAAGCATACATGGCGTCGTTATAATGCTTGCGTCACTATGTTCTACTTGGTTTCGAAGGTCGTTTTTCAAAAACCGTCAATTACTCAAAAAAAATACATCTTTTTCAAGATATCCAATTTCAAAACCCGGGAAGCATACCGAATTTAGGGCTTATGATTTTACTCAAAATAACCTATTTCCAGCCAGTATTCTACACATTTGAAAACTCGAAAATATTTTCAAAATTGAGGCCTGATTCATTTTCCGAAAAATCGGGCCCCCTCCATCATTTTTTCCGAATTTTTCTACAAATCCTTTTCAAAACCTTCCTCTTCTTAGGACTTCCCGTATTTAGCATGTGTCGGGTCGTGTCGTAAGTCGTCGAAGTCTTTAGCGTCAAAACTCTGTCGATCTTACATCACGAGTTTCTTCCCAATCCCAGTCCGCCTTATTAGACTAAGGCAAGGCCCACCTACGTAAGACATACTCTTACAAAGGAGGGCCCGTCTACACATTCGAGTTCAAAGTCTGGGGATGTCTCATGCGGACCTTCCTTCGAACAGGATCCGGCCCACATTACCGGATCCTAGGGGAGGCCCACCTTTCACAAGTCACCCGTCTAGGTGTCTTTTCCGAGACATTTACCTTTTCAGTCTTGCTCGGGATGTACTTTCTATTCCAGGATTTGGGCTAGTTTCTGATTACGCGGTGTTCTTACAGACAGGCCACCGGAAACTAGACGCCAGAAAATGCAGGCTACTTTGGATCAACTGACCGCCGCACTGGCCAAGATTGAAACCCAATTGACCGCCATCCAAACCGACCAAACGGCTCTCGCCACTCGTGTGAGCGCCATGGAGAAAGGGACTCCTCCTGTTGGATCCGAGCCCACTGGGCCCATAGCTAAACTAATCAGCGTTGTTCGAAAGCTTGAAGAGCAGGTCCACCTTTCAACAGGCAACTCGATCCATACTGAAAATGCTCGCTCCTACTCGCCTTTGAATGACGAGCTACCTGCTAACCTCAACCTCACGGGAATACCGATGTTTGAGGGCACTGAAGACCCGGTCCATCACATCCGGGCTTTCAAAGAATTCATGGCTGTCAAGGGGGTGATGTCCACTATGTTCAAGCATCTGTTCGCTTCCTCCCTCGAGAAGCACCCCAAAGGCTGGTACTACAGGCTCGATTCCAAAAAATAGAAGACTTGGGATGATGTGGCAACTGAATTTGCTCAAAATTACGCTGATAATACCGAGATCCAGACTACAATGCGTACTCTAGAAGTGATGGCCCAAGAGCCCAAAGAAGGTTTCACTAAATATCTTCAGAGATGGAGGGCGGAGAGTGTGAAGATGGTCGATAAGCTCAACGAGAAAGTCCTAGTGGAGGCCTTTGTCAAGAACCTCCTCCCTTCCTACCGGGTCCACCTCCGGTATGCTGTTATTCCCAACTTTGCCACCCTTACTGAAATGAGCAGAAGGATCGAGGATGATTTAAGATTAGAGAGCCTGACTAAGGCCTCTACCAAGGGATATCAAGGGGCCAGTTCATCTGGGAGCAAGCCCACACCTGCAGCTGAAACCCGCAGCATCTTTGATGAGGTTAACTTGCAGGATACCTCATCCAAAAAGAATACTCCAAATCGGGTATTCACGGATATAGGGACTACCAAGGCCTACGCCTTACAAAGGTTATCCTCAAAGGGCGTAATCCAACCGATAGGCCCAGTGCCAGAAGTTCCAGTGGAAAACAGATCCAAAAGTTACAATGCCCAAGCCTACTGCCAGTATCATCGAGGTAACGGGCATGACACGGAAAAATGCTGGAAATTGAAGCATCTGATCCAAGATCTGATTGAAAGAGGGAAAATACCGTTGCCCGTAGACAAGCCGAGTAACAAGGAAAACCCGTTCAGTACCCATGCTTTATTCACTGGAGAGGTAATCGACTGCTCACACCTCATTTCCCCCCTTATCCCACAAATTAACGGGAAATGGTTCGACGATGAGGAAGATGTTTACCTAGCTAAAGTAGAAGTTGTCCCCATCACCATTGAAGAGGTACGAAAGGCTAAGTCTAAGGCCTTAGCCACCAACCACCTTGCCACAGCCTGGCGCCCTACTCCAACAACCGTCACTGAACCTGCCAGGACGGAGCCTAACCTCGAGGAAACAAGCAACGACACGGCTTTGGTCCAACAATTGAAGAGGGTTCGAGCCGATCTAACCATATGGCAACTTCTGGTTAGCTCGCAAGCACATCGGAAAGCACTGACCAAGGCTCACGATGAGATCAAGGTCAACCACAAGTTACCCCCGCTGAAATGGTAGCCACTATTATGCCCTATCTCAAGGGCAAATGCAAAGAAGAAGGCCCGCTCATCACCTTCTCTGAATCTGATCTGCCACCGTTCGGGCCCAATCATAATTCGGCCCTATACATCACGGTCATTTGCCGAGGGAAGTATCTCCCAATGACCCTTATCGATGATGGGTCCGCCGTAAATGTCCTTCCCTTAAGGACCGCTAAGGCCCTAGGCATTACCGAGGTTGACTATCTCCCTACGGCGCAGACTATCCAGGCCTTCGATGGGAGCCCAAAACTGGTTGCTGGGCCCATTAAACTGACAGTCATAACATGCCCAATCGAGAATGAACTGGAGCTTCAGGTGATTGATGTCACCTCATCCTTCAACTTGCTGCTCGGAAGGCCTTGGATCCACACAGTCAAGGCCGTGTCCTCTACCCTGCATAGGAAGGTCAAGATGCCACTTCAAGACGGTGTCATCACACTAGAGGCCACCCCCATCACCGTGGCAAGCTGCAACGCTACGGGCCGGGCCGAGCCACGATGATTCGATTTCGTGGGAATGATCGAGGAGGAATATCTCTTCAGGCCTTACTTCACCACTAGCGTCGATACGATGCTACAGAACTTGGGCTACTTACCAGGGGCTACCCCAAGACCATATCTTCCAGCTGGGAAGATTATCAAGGTCCTAAACGATGGCGAATCACAGTTCGGATTGGGGTATGCTATAACCCCGGAAAACGTGGTCCGGGCCGGTATTCAAAAGGCCACTAACATCATCAAGGGTACCTACTTGGGCCCTTATAGCCCGAGACTAACCGATTACTTCGTCACACCAGTCTTCGGAGCTATCCAAGTGGGCCTTTACCAACCCACCGTCACATATCCCAAGACCAAAACGGCTCGGGAATGCAATTTCATCCCTGATGATATATTCACCCTCGTTCAGGCCGAGTCCAGGAAAGGTGAAAACAACTCCGAGCCCGCGCTGGGTCTTCTATTTGGAGAAGACAACGCCATCCCTGCTCCAAAGGATGATTTGGTCAACCTGAATCTTCGCAGCAGTTGGTTTGACCCAACCAAGCTGATCTTCGAAGTCGGTACGGACACCGGTAAAAGGGCCTGGAGGTAGACCATCAAGTGGACCGATAGCCAAGGACGGATCTACAAGCTGACCATCGGCGAGGGAGACATGCCGGACACTGAGTCCGAGTCCGAGTCTGAGTCTGAGTCAGAGTCGGAGTCTGAGTCCAAGTCTAGAGGGTCTGGTGCTAGAGTCGAGTCTGTAACCCCTCTTCCCTTAGCCACTTCCACTGGAGTCTCGGGGCCTGTCCTGAGACCACTACCTATCCCGCCACTGACCAATGAGCAGATGGCCGCTCTCTTTGAGCTGTTCTCAAAATTTACTATTAATAATAACGAAAACCTTTCCGCTTACGACTTGTCTTATTTCCAGAATTCTTTCAATTTCAAAAACTTTATATGCAATGACATTGAGAAACCCGACGAACAGGTACCTCTACCTCCGCATCTGATCGAGCAGCTCGAACAAAGGGAATCCCGAGATCCGGTAATTAAAGAAACTTAGTCCATTAACGTGGGAACCACATTAGAGCCCCAGATGCTTAAGTTGGGCCTATCCATAGATCCCAAGGAGAGAAAACAATTCACGGACCTCCTCCGGGAATTCAAGGACGTCTTTGCATGGTCTTACAAGGACATGCCGGGGATAGATCGGGAAATAGCTGAACACCATATACCCATCAAAGATGGGTGCAAACCAGTAAAACAGAAACTCCGAAGAATGAGGCCCGAATTGTCTCTCAAAGTCAAAGAAGAAGTTGACAAGCAATTCAAAGCGGGCTTTATACAAGTGTCTGAATATCCAGACTGGGTCGCAAACATCGTGCCGGTACCCAAGAAGAACGACAAGGTGCGAGTATGTGTAGACTTCCGGGACCTTAATAAGGCCAGTCCAAAAGACGATTTTCCGTTACCACACGTCGACATACTGGTGGATAACACGGCCGATCATGCCCTTTTATCATTCATGGACGGGTATGCAGGATACAATCAGATCAAAATGGCAGAAGAAGACATGAGTAAGACCACCTTCATTACACCTTGGGGTACTTACTGTTACACCGTTATGCCATTTGGGCTCATCAATGTCGGGGCCACTTATCAATGAACCGCCACTACTTTACTACACGATATGATGCATAAAGAAGTGAAGGTTTATGTGGACGACATGATCGTCAAGTCCAAAGACCGAAGTGGGCACATTGCGGCCCTAAGAAAATTCTTTACCCGACTACGCAAATACAACATGAGGCTAAACCCTCAAAAATGCAGTTTCGGGGTAACATCAGGCAAATTACTGGGCCATATCGTTAGCCAACGCGGCATCGAGGTCGACCCAGCTAAGATTAAGGCCATTACCGAGATGCAGCCACCCAAGAGTGAAAAAGAAATAAGGGGGTTTCTCGGGAAAGTCCAATACATTTGCCAGTTTATTTCAAAATTAACCATGGTATGTGAGCCCATTTTCAAAAAACTGAAGATCGGAGAACGGGTACTATGGGACGACAAATGTCAAACAACTTTCGATAAAATCAAGGAGATTCTGTCTATACCGCCAGTATTAATGCCACCTCAACCTGGTTTGCCTTTGTCGTTATACCTAACAACGACCGAGACAGCCATGGGGGCTACGCTGGCCCACACAGTCGATTAAGAAGAGCGGGCTATTTACTACATCAGTAAAAAGTTCCTAGAATACGAATGCAAGTTTACAATGCTCGAGAAAAAGTGTCTAGCTTTGGTTTGGGCCACTAAAAAGCTCCGACATTACATGCTCAGTCACGAAGTACATGTATTATCCAAAATGGATTCTATCAAGTACCTATTCGAGAAGCCCATCCTCAATGGCAGGATATCCAGATGGACTTTAATGTTAGCTGAGTTCGACCCCAAGTTTGTATCATTAAAAGCCTTCAAAAGGCGGGTAGTAGCCGAGTTCCGCGCCAATAGCCCGATATCTGAAGAAGGGCATACCGACACTTGGGCTTTTCCAGATGAAGACATACTCCATACTGACACCGAAACATGGGATTTGTATTTTGATGGGGCGTCCAACTTTCGAGGATTCGGAGTCGGCATTCTATTAATATCAACGAAAGGAGAGCATACACCGTTATCCATCAAATTGGACTTTGATGTGACTAACAACGCCGCCGAGTATGAAGCATGCATTCACGGGTTACAAGCCGCCGCCGATTTAGGAGTAACAAACCTCCTGGTCCACGGTGACTCATCCCTAGTCATCAATCAAGCTGTCCAAATATGGAAAACTCGGAACGCATATCTCGTGGCTTACCAAGCGCGAGTAAGGGTTCTTGAGAAACAATTCCAAAAGGTAGAATATATCTATCTACCCCGAGAGGTGAATCAATTTGCAGATGCACTTTCAAAATTAGCATTCCTGCTGAATATACCGGAACATCTAACTAGCATGCCGATCTGCGTTGAAAGACGGTCCGAGCCAGCCTATATCTACGCCATCGAGGATATCGAGATAACCGAGCCCGAACCTTGGTACCAGGCTGTGCTAACTTACTTGACATCGGGAGAGTATCCCCCGGGAACTAAAAACCGGGCCAAGAAAGCCCTGCGAAGATTGGCAACCCAATTTGTTCGTACGGACGACGAACAATTATACAAGAAGGCGGCACAGAGGGCTCTCCTCCTGTGTATCGACAAAGTGCAGAACGAAAAAGTTATGTCCGAGGTACACGATGGTGAAAATGGTCCGCATATGAAAGCCCATATGCTAGCCCGAAAAATCATGAGGCTCGTGTATTATTGGAACACCATGGAAATGGGCTGTCAATTATACGTCAAACACTGCCATAATTGTCAGATCTTTGCTAATGTACAACATATGCCATCTTCCCTATTATATACCATGACATCACCATGGCCATTTTCGACGTGGGGTATTGACATAATTGGAAAGGTGCACCCGTCCGGGACGGGAGGTCATTGCTTCATTTTGGTGGCCATCGACTATTTCACCAAATGGGTCGAAGCCGAGTCATATCGCATCTTGAATGCCAAGCATGTTGCCAAATTTATCCAAAACAAGATTATATACCGATACGGGATCCCGCACTAATTTATTAGTGATCACGGGACTCACTTCCAAGCTGAAACCGTTGCATTGCTTGCAAAGTACAAAATCCAAAGGCATACATCTTCGCCTTACCGTCCCCAAACAAATGGAGCAGTGGAGGCGGCCAATAAAACGATTGTTACCATACTTAAAAAGATGGCTGAGAACTACCGGGATTGGCCCGACAAATTACCTTTTGCTCTTTAAGGGTATCGGACGTCAATTCGCACCGCAACCGGGGCAACCCCGTAGTACTTGACATACGGAATGGAAGCGGTCCAACTGGTCGAGCTAGAAGTGTCATCCCTCAGGATCCTACTTGAGAGTCAAGTGCAGAAAGCAGATTGGGTACAAGCCCGATATGATTCGCTAGTTCTTTTGGACGAACGGCGGTCCCGCGCCCTAAACAATATCCAAATATATCAAAAGAGGATCCAACGGGCTTTCAACAAAAGAGTTAGGCCCAGAAATATCAAGGGGATCTAGTTCTAAAGTCCGTACGGGCCCTACTACCGGTTGACCCAAGAGGAAAATTCAAACCCAACTGGGTCGGACCGTATTTGGTAAAGAAGGTCCTATCAGGAGGAGCGGTGATGCTGACAGACTTGGACGGGAACGAATTCGTCAACCCAACCAACTTGGACCAGTTGAAGCGCTATTAACCATAAACCCTATCTCAATGTCATTTTCAAAAGTTTATAAAAATTCGTCTTTTAATAAGTTTTCAAAAATTATAGACAAGTCAATGAGTTAGGATTATTCATCCTACTGTCGCACTTCTTGAAGTAATAGTCTTGGTGTATTTCGAAAAATTGCAAAAAAAAATATAATTTTGAACTACGTTTGGTTTGATTCCGCTAATTGTGGATACGTAGGCAACCTCTAAAAAGGGTGCAACCACTGCAATAAACGAAAAGACGGGAATGGTATTCACTAATATATCTTTTATTAAAAACCCGATAAACTCGGGAATTTCAAAAATTACACCACACACCCAAAAAAAAACGCCAAAAACGACAATCACACAAAAAAAACACACACCACAAAAATAGTAATAATATTTAAATAATAAAACTAAGGAGGCTAGTGTTCATGCATTTTGCCCTTTCCCTTATCCTTTGGGTCCCGTGGAGCCCGATGTCGCCGAGGTGGGGGCGAGCGTTCCCGAATCACAAGGGGAACCTCCTTATCTTGAACCCGTTTCTTCGACAACGGGTCTTCTGCTTTTGCCACAGGTCCAAGTCAAGCCCGTACGTGCTCGGGTAGTCTGTCGCGTGGGCCAAGTCGGTCCCGCACTGCCAGTCTTGGGCCAAGTCTCCTTTCCAAGTCTGTCTGGGGGCTCACCTTCCCTCATGCACCTCTAGCACTAGACCCTTCGCCTTGAGTCCTAGTCTTCTTCTTTTGACCTGACATAAGACGGACTAGAGTAGCCGGAGTGTCGCCCTCATCAAAGAAGCCCCTATTATCTTTAACTTGCTCCCTTCGCAGCAGGTCGAAAGCTTCGTCAACCTTCAAAGCAGCTCGGGCCTTCGCAGAATCAGCCTTGGTCAACTTCACATAGGAATCTGAAACGCATATTGAGTGAAGAGATTTGGGAATGGGCCAAGTATGCCGGGTATACCATCTTTGCATCCAGGTATCGCACATTACATCCGTCAGTTGGGTAGATTCACTCACAACTGCTTCAACTTTTAGGATTCTTTGGGTCCAACCATACTGCCTTAGTATGCGATCCGGGTAGAGATGAACTGTCTGCCTAAAAGACAAGATTACCTGATAGCGAGCTTTGTCCCTCGGGTCCAAGCCCGTCCAAACATAAATGGGCCACCATGGCACTACCCAACGGATCAACGAACCACTATGGAATGATAACACCTCGTCCCAATACTTCTGAGTAATCAGGCGAGAAAAATCAATGGCCCATCTCCTCGTCATCACCTGATTGTGACAGTATTTGCTTGAGTCAAGGGGAGGATCTATGACTGATAGCCTCTCATACAGCCAAACCTGGAAAAAAAAAAGTCGAAAAATCGCGAAAAAAAAAGTTGAAAAAGAAAATTGAAAAAATTTGAAAAAAAAAAAAGAAAATTGAAAAAATTCGGAAATTCGGAAAATCGGAAAAAACGAAAATCGAGAAAAATTGAAAAAATCCAAAATACATGCAATAAACGGGTGCTTCCGGTAAAACAAACCGATGAATCCCTCTTACGGTTGTCTAAGCCCTGGATAATCTCACCCGTAATCAGCCAAGCCGGGCTGTGCTCCGTCTCCATCAAATCAACCACGGTCAAGAGGCGGGCATTACCCATGCATGACAATAAGTCCATATGACCATCAAAAGCATAAACGTGAAGCATACAAAAAGAAAAGGCCTTACGGCTGTGAATCGATCTCATCCGGACATCATGCGGGTTCATAAATTTCTCGGCCAAGTCAATCAAGGAAATATGGCCATCCTCCATCATGCGAGATACCTCATTGTGGGAGAGTCCTAAATATTCTCGAAGCTTCCTTCTCAGGTCATAAACCGAAAACGGGACGGCAGGCCGGAGTATCGGGTTCCATCCTCCCACAGCAGCAATCTCCTCGGGTAAGGGACAAACTTCTCCTCAAGGGAAAGGCAAAGACATGAAATGTATCGTCCCAATAAGACAAACAAGCATCGAGAAAGTAGCGATCAACTTGCATCTAACGGAATGGATACAGCTGAGTGATACCCGTCTGATTGAGAGCCACCCTATCCGTGTCCCTAAAGCATCGGGACCATTCTTGCAGCATCACGGTCAATCGATCGATTCCCATGGTCAAAATTCTTGAAAGGAATAGAGAAACTTTCTTTTTTGAGAAGCAGTGAATTGTGAGGAAATTGTGAAGAAAATCAAAGACAAGGGAGGGGTATTTATAGCATTAGCTCCACAACCCTCTTTCCATATCTACCTTACACAAAAAGTTTCCTAATTTTATCAGAATGAACATACGGGCCTCGTCTCGAGATTCCCTAATCTTAGCCCGGGAATTAGTCATCCCGAGTTTCCTAATTCCAACATTTTCAACAAATTTCAAAAAATTCAAAAATTTTCAAAAAATTCCAAAATTTCAAAATTCGAAAAAAAAGTTCAACATTTTCCCCAGCGGGAGTCATATTTTCACCTACGTGTTGCATGCAAAATTTATACAACTGCACCCAGGATAGCACGGGATATTTTCCCCAAAATAGCATGGGATGGGCCCATATATAGGCGCACCCAGAACTTATGCGACAAGTCTGATTCCCCACGAAGTTATCGTCATCTGCTCAGGTATGATTTCTATCTTATGGCTGGCGAGCCCTTCATGCAAGTCTAATGGACTATAAACGACCCGATCGGAAGTCTGCCAGATCTTAATCCTCGATTGGCCTGGTAGCTACTCTGACTTTCGCCTTGTCCAAGCCTCACTCAGAGTGGGGGCTCTGTAAACACCCACATTTTGACCGCCAGGTGTCTATGGCAGTTTCCAAAAAACACCCGATGATGATCGGGCGCAAACGTGTTTCTACGTCCTCAGATTTGGGCTCGAAACCATTAATTTCTGTCTTGGACTTTTTACGGAGCACAAATCTCACAAAACTGACCTCAAATTCAGGCCCAGTGGGTCGTTTCCAATCAAATAAGACTAATTTGGGTCAAAACCGATACCGGAAATAAAATCGACTTTTAGCGACCGGGTCAAAACCCGGTCAAAGCCGTTTCCGAGAAGCAAACCCGCGGTTCCCTCAGGCGGGCCATCGGATCAAGTCCGTCAAGGCACTAAACCCTAGACACCAAGGGGGAGCAATTGCCTATATATACACCCCCTTGCATACAATTTCGATCATTGACACATAACTTTTAGAACCCTAATTCTATACACACACGATACATACCCTAATAACTCATCATCTTCAACCTTAGAACCCTAGCAAGTACAAGCCCTAAAACCACCATAACTCGACTACATCAACCTCGACACTCTCGTGCTCAAGCCACAATTAACGAGTTTTATCCGAGACAAAGAAACATGTAGGTTGTGGGTGCAAAATCCCGTTCTTCTCTCTTCTCCTCTCTTTTCTCGCGTCGTCCGTCCGTCCCGTCTTCTTCTTCTTTTTTATTTTTTATTTTGTCGCGTCTATAATATCGATAATAATTATTAATATAAAACATTAAACTACTTGCCAATTCGTGTCGAATACGATGGATGACGGGATAAGAAATCACGAATATTACGAGGGTAACGCACCCGATGTTGACGGTCGCTTATCCCGAGACCACGAAGAGTTGATTGTTGAAGCAAGTCAACGTAAACAATAATTTTCTTATTTTTGTTTGCATCATCATTAATCGCATATTTCATCGATTTCAAATACTATTTTCGAAACAATTATTTTTTTATTATTAGAGTCGAAACCCGTTGATGCGGATCCGACATCACACAATCCGTAAGGATTTTTCGTGATGTCGGGATGCAGAGGGAATCAAAATTTTAATAAATACGATGCGTCAATCTAATAGATTCGATACCCACTCAATAGTTGGATATCGAATTTAAAATAGCATAGTCAAACAATCCAACTAACACGATGTTCGTTGATGCTAAAGTAGTTGTCACCTAACTAAACCGAGTTAATACGATACTATAAACGCGGAGATCATTCATATCATGTTAGTTCGATTTAAGTCGACTTAAAAAATCATATTTTCAAAAATCACTCTAAGTATTCAGTATTGGTCCTATAACCAAGCACCGGGTACAACGAGTAACGCGAAATCGGGACCAAGAACAGTCCGCCACGCGAGTCGCACGGGCCTTGAGCGAGTCGCGTGGTGGCGCGAGTCGCGCCCTTCTCGCGCGGGTCGCTTGGATCCCTGAAAATCGTGACATAAAATCGATTATTTTGCTTTATCTCGTTTAGCAATAATTGTTCAAATCTTTTTCTTATTCCAAATATTTGATATCGATTCCATAATCGAACATCGAATATAACGAATATCGCATCTTTAAGTCGAGTATAAATTATGTTATATTTGTACGAGATTTAATAAAAGTATCGACTTTCTAAAAAAAACACCTCGAGAACAGTCCGCCATGCGAGTCGCACGTGCCTAGTGCGAGTCGCATGGCCACGCGAGTCGCGAACCCTTCGCGCGGGTCGCGTGATACCCTGAAAAACGCAACATAAAAGCTATTTTCGCCCTATTCTTTAACGAAATAGCGGGTCTTTCAGCATATTCTAAATCTCGATAAATATTTTCTTGACTTCAATCAACGTGTGCTTAATCCATCACGTGTCATACTACTTTTCAAAATCATGCATCATATGTCATCCCATCATTCTATGTTTTAGCAAACCGTTATATCGTTATACCGTTACTAACATGTTTGTTTCCATCTTTGTTGATTTTATTTTCCATTATTTATTTTATTGTACTAAAATAAATCTCGTATGCTAAAATACAACTTTGACGTTAAAATTTTAGTTGCATTAAATCGACTTAGCAACCCGTTCAATTCTCGCATGCTTAGGGAAAACAATGTTTGCATATCATTTGCCATCGTTCTACTAACACGCGTATTAAAACATCATTCGATATCTTAGTAGAGGCCGCTAATGTGCGGGCGAGGTTGGGTGTTCATTGTGAACTTCCCAACACGTACCCTCATCCCTTACTCAGAACCTCGATTTCCGGATGCCCGAAACCGTTGGCGCACGAGAGACATTCAATACACGGTATCCGATAATGTCGGTATCGGTATCAAATGCAATGGGACGAGCCCAATAAACTCTGACATCGGAAATGGGCCATACTTTGTGCATGGCCCACTACGACATAGAGTGTGTTCGAACAGGCCCGAACTCCCACAAAGTCCGGTGGCGACTCCACTTCGATTTAAATTTCAATTCGATCCATCTCACATGGAGATTCATTCGGCTCCCCAAACCCGCGCGTGGCCGCGTCGGGGGTGACCTATGTCATGTCCTCAACGGGTGCCCGCGGGCTATCGGGATCTTCCTCAATATTCAGGACATTATCCTCAATAGGGTCGAGGTGGGAACAATCGATGGTGTCGTCAAAGATAGCATGAACGCTAAAGGGGTTTGTGGTGTTGTTTGGTTTCTCGGGTGGAGGGAGAGAAATCGTCCCGTTTTCGATCATATCTTGTATGGCATGTTTGAGTCGAAGGCAAGATTCGGTATCAAGCCCATTGGCACAGTGGTAATGGCAATATTTATTGGCATCCCACAACTTCCCTTTTCTGGCCGTGGCCGATTTTGGGGTAGGGCCTATGGGTTTGAGCTTCCCTTGCTCGGTTAACCGTTTTAGAGCCTCGGCATATGTGACGCCTAGTTTGGAGAATGTTCTAGGAGTAAAGTTTGTTCTTCTCCGGGTGGTTGGTTCGACTTGGTGTACTTCTTCGGTTTTGTTATTCCCGGATGACCCGTAAGAGCGGGTTCCCGTGGATGTAGTTGGACCTTGGTAACCTTTCCCCATTATTTTGGAGAATACTCCCTTTTTCATATCGTCTTCTAGGCGTATTCCTAAAGTAGACAATTATTTGAAGGCATGGATATTTTGGTACCTAAGGTAAGAGGCGTAAGTGGGCCTGAGGTTATTGACGAATTTTTCTACTAAGGTGGCTTCGTCGGGGCGGTTTACTAATTGGGTGCTGACCTTTCTCCACCTAGTCATAAATTTGGAGAAGCCTTCCTTCTCATTTTGGGAAAGGACCTCGAGGCTTCGGATGGTGACTTGTGTTTAAGAATTATTCGTGTATTGCTTTGCGAATTCTATGGAGATGTCATCCCAGGTGGATATATTTTTAGGGTCGAATGAATAAAACCAGTATCGTGGTGTGTCGCCTAAAGAGGATGGGAAATATCCAAGCGAAAAGGCTGGGTTTGACCCCCTTAATGACCATGTAATCCTTAAATGCCCGGATGTGGTTGAGGGGGTCCTCAGTTCCTTTGAACATCGGTATGTCGGCTAGGGAAAAGTTTTCTGGTAGCTGGTCGTTCACCATTTAAAACTTTCGATGCTTTTCCATATGGACATTGTTGCCCTGATTTAGGCGCATTTGGTTTTCAAGGAAGTCTATGTGATTCACAGCGGACTGTAGGATGTCGTCTTAATATGGGTTTATGGGGTCACTAGGGGTGACTCCTGCAGGAACATCACCTAGTGACGTGGAATTTAAAAGGACCTCGTTGACGATCCGGTTATGGTGTTCATCAGAGGCCATATCCCCCAAGTGACCTAGACGAGAGTCCACTAGTAGAAAAAAATTGATTTGCGGCTCCAAAAAACCCCTATTTGAGGCGTTTTCCTTGATGCTGCATAAGGAGGGCCCGCAAATAGAAATTATTGTGTGGCATCCCATTAACGACGCAAATAGTGTTGTATTTGAGGCGTTTTTTTGTTGAAGACGCCGCAAATAGTGCTGTATTTGAGGCATTTTTTTGTTCAAGACGCTGCAAATAATGTCTCTATTAGAGGCATTTGTTCAAAAAAGACGCCGCTAATGGTATTTAATTTATTAAAAAAAATATAATTTTTGGACCATTTTAAACTACATTCAATATGCAATTTCAATGAATCCAAAACAAAAATATCTTACATTATCTATTCCAATCAACATACACGAACTTTATACAAGTCCAAAAAGTTCTCTTAATTTTCAAGGAACAAAATAAAAATATACTCCGTATTAAGACTCTGAAGGTCATAATATACACAGACAATAATATGAGATAAATACAATCACCATGCAGGAGTCCTGATGAGTGACATTGATAGACTCCAAGAAAATGACCGCCAGATCATCGTAAATGCCATATGTAGTATATCGTACATAATCTGCCCACCCTCACCAAACAGGCACATCTTCCCGTCTAGCAATACCGAATAAGGTTTCTCAAAAGTATCACAACCACGACTTTTGTGAGAAATGTCCTCCATAGAAGAGAAGTCCACCACTTGAAGCGTTTTGATGAAAAAAGTAATAAGAGAATAATGAACATAATAACAATGATAGACAAGAATAGTACTTGGATTCAATTTGATCCCTTAGTGATATTTTACCCATTCTCTTCTTTATACTCCATCTGTTTAAAAAAGAATGATCTCTTCGAATTTTGAGTAGATAAATTATTTAGTGAAAGGACCCTGGAAAACATTAATTAAATGCTCTAAATATGAATTGAGGATCAACTTTTCTTACCATAAAGATTTCCAATGGAATCTGCTAGTCTCCTGTGTTGAATCTGTCAGTGACAGCCAAGCCTCTCCTACAGAAAAATGAGGTACAACACAAGCAGAAAACATCCATCTCCTAAACATGGGATTATTAACCAGTCACGTACTAAAGTAAAGTGGAGTATCCACTTCCATCACAAGTACAACAAATATAAACATACGGAGTACTCCGTAATTCAAAAGAAGGAAAACAGGAGAGAGGGAGCACGTGAAAATCTAGTACAAGTACTTTAAAACTGAATCTCATCCTAATACGAAGTATTCCTATCCATCACAAAATGAACGTAAAAAGTACTCATACAAAAAATCCTATCTTATCGAATATCGATTCCAGGCCACTATGTTCTTCCCGTTTATTTTTTCACGGACTTCAAGATTTTACTTTGGTCGTGTTCATCATGGCTTTACATTATTATTTTTTATTTTTTTTAAAATCTACATTATTAATTTTTTTGTTGAAAATATAATCTTATAAAATATCTTTTGGTAACATTTGGTAATTATGTAAAAATCATGTTATATACCTACTATTTATTTTTCTTAAGTTTTAGTTTTGACAATTATTTTTCAGACACTCTTGGCATCGATATGGTTCTGTCATAACAGCATTACATAGGACATTTACCAGGTACCAGGCATGAATATAAAGCATCAATAACGCACAAGAAAAAAGTAATGAGTGGAATATGGATGTTAAAGGTTATACTATTGCAAACAGATATCGATGGCTGCGAGGTAGCAAACCTGAAGTCAGCTGGCACCGATTCATTTGGGATGACTGGTGTGTCCCAAAGCATGCTGTTATATTGTGGATTCTGATGAACAACGGACTAAACACTAAGATGAAAATTGCAAAATTTGGCTGCTGCACTGATACACTTTGCTGTCTTCGCGCAGCGGATGACGAAACAGTCCACCATTTGATGCTGGACTGTGCATACAGCAGACAGATTCGAAGTGCCATGATCATTTGGCTTGGATTTTATCTCCCCCAGCACCCGGATTACACACTTATGAGTGGCCCTAGAGGTCGAATCCAGGCGTTAGTATTAACTGCTTATCATCACACAATATGGTTAAAGAGGAATGGAGCTTGGGCAGAGGGACAAGTACAATGCCCAACTAAAGTGACTGAACAAATTCAGGAAGATGTTCGAAAGAGATGCGGAATTCTAATTCAAAGAACTTACAATACAAAAGAGGAGTAAAATGAGTTCAGTAGACTAATTGGAGCCTAATACGGCTTAAGCTTGATCTGTCAGATTATCTTTCTGTACATGTAATTCTTAGACTGTACATCTGTTTATGAATGAATAAAAAGATCACATTTACACACAAAAAAAGTTGTATTTAAGAAAGTGTACAATAATAAATTGAACAAAGTTGAAAAAGGTACATACCCTCCTCAGGCACAAGCTCTTGCTTCACGTCTAAGTGGACGCATTGCAGCCTCGCACACCAATCTTATATCTGATGCCGAGCTAATTGGAAGTTTACAACACCTGCAAGCTTGCATATGCAAAGTAGTACTCATATTATTAGATAAAAACATATTATATGTTGAGTACGCCAAAATAGTGCTCCGCAAATCATACAGCCATACACACAGCCAGTAACATTCCATAGCCAAAAAAGTGCAGTTAGGAGCACAGCTTATTTTCATAGGCAGGCATCGTTTGTAAGCTGTTATTTCCCATCTTGATCAACAAATCCAGATGTTCCAGGTTAGGTTACCATCCTTTACCCATTCATTCATTTGTTTTATTGAGGAATTAGATTAATAATACTCCGTAATATTAGATTTGTGATGATTACTGCTTATTTATTGGTTGTCTTCAAGAAAGCTAACAATTCAATTTCTCATTTGAGGCCCTACTTATTGCAATACATTAAGGCCCTGTTCTTTTGGACTGAAACTGACTGAACTTATCTTAACTGAACTTAATTTAGCTGAAGTAGACTGAAATATAGACAAAATATGCTTCCTGGAATTGAACTGAAACTGACTGAATACACTACTAGAATTAGTGATATTTCCGACAGAAAATTTCCTACGGATCTTAAAAGGCGTCGGAAAGTAATAGTTCCAACAGATTTATCCTACGGAATCCTATTCCGTCGGTCCTTCAAAGCACCCCTTCGGAATTCCAATGATTTTTTGGTAGGAAATGTTTTGGGCTACGGAATTTTCCGTAGGAAAATTTGTAGGCAAAAAGAAAATTTGTGAACTATTTATCTAAAGTTAATACATAAATTAAATATTTTTTTACTCCACAGATATTATTATTGTTTTTACACACTTAGCACCATATTTTACCCGGAATGTACTCACTTCTTATTTTACCTAACCCGAAATGACCGAAACTAAAATCTGAAATTAAATCCTACCATAAAATTGCTCTGTCTACAGATATATCAGTGAGTGGAATTTTCGTAATATGACACGTGATTTTGTCTCTTTTTACCGGATATGAAGTCTAGTCACTTATTTTTTTTTACTTCCACTACATAACACTCCGTACTTTTTAACATGTTATTCTGTATCATCATTGTACGACTTTGTTTTCTTTTTTTTGGTAAATGGTAAATTATATTAATAAGTAACAAAAATGAGAAGGTAGAAACCTTCTATTACATAGGAATCTTGTCAAGTAAGGCCTTATCTCTGCTATAGATTTTGTTTTTACAACAGTTTTAAAATTTCAGATTCGTATTATAAAGTAATGTATTCAAGTGTCGTTATAGCTTTTTATAGTTTTAAATATTCGTAACTTCGTATGGAATTTATGTTAACTTTATTTGTTACGGATATTTGTTTTTTCCTTGTTATTCATGTCATTATAGCTTTTATATAAGGAGTAATTTTTACTAATGTTTGTTAATTTTTCTAGTTCGTATTTTATTTTTATTAGTAATAGCTATATGTATTTTTTCCCTTTTTTTTCTTTCTAGTCTATCTTCAACCACATACGATTAACGAGTATTCGAGTAAGGTACAGTCAAATCATGAGAAATTACATTATAATAAGAATTTAAAACCGGTTAATTGCAAAAATCGACATCAAACCCGTATAGATAAACACAATTTCTTGTTTATGGCGAGTATATTCGTCACAAACTTGTGACGGGTTAAATATTACCCACATGGAGAGACCTGTCAAACGGATCGGGAGGGTCGGGCCTCAAGGCGGGTCAGAATATGTGTTAGGTCGTATACGGGTTGGGTAATACGAGTCAAGGGTTGGGTTAGGTCAAACGTCTAATTTTTTACCGCTTTTTATGTTAAAAGAATATTTTTATCATTAAGCTTTTTTTTAGTTTAATAGTAGGATTATTATACTCTTCAATTATGATGTTTATATTTTTCTAAAAATTTATAATTTTTTTTAACATTATTTTAATAATTATTTTATTTATAAATGATTAAAAAAAGGTTGTATTAAATTGAATATTTGTGTATTATTAGTAATTTAGAATATCAGCTTCTCAAGTACTCCATATAATCTAATCTAATAAACCCAATTCACTGTCTATTGGCACACATCACATATAACCCTAAAATCACATAGCAAGTTAGCAACCCCTAGAATTGAAAAATCAACAAAATTAAAATCAACTCTCTGAAGTGCTCTCTGGTCTCCGATCCTAGTTTCTCGTACTGCTCTCTGCTCATCCTTAGCAAAAATAACTCAATTAATTGGGGCTTATTCATCTTCATCTTCTTCTACCCGTTCTTCTCCAGTAAAGATGGGTTATGCCGAGAATCCTAAGCAAAATGGCGTCATCGAGTCTCAACATCAAATTCAAAACAAAGATCGTGATCAATGTACCAAATTGCTTACTTTCCCCACTGTTTTAACCCTCTCTCGTGTTGCCGCCATACCCCTTTTCATCGCTAGTATGTTTTCTTTATTCATCCCTCCTTTTGATCTCTTTATTACTTCTGATTTCAAGTCTTGTCAATTGGTTTTCTCGTAACCCATGATGTATAATTGATGAGGCTGAGGTTAGATTCAATGATTTATTGATGAAATGTTGAATTGGTTTTTGCTGATGAAAGTGTTGCCTTCATTTTTGTATCCTTCTTTTAGTGTTATCGTAGCTGAATTCGGATGTGAGACATCTCTGCACTGCCACTAACGCTTGTGTTGGTTTTTTTCATGTTGTTTTCCATAATTTCTATGTTATGTTTAATGGTACGAGTAATTCTTTCTTTAGTACCATATGTAGCCTTTTGTTTGTTCAAATTAACAGAATTGATAAACATTTTTTTTAACGTGTACTGTAAATGGGTGACCATAAATGTTACTCCCTCCGTCCCAATGAATTGTTTGCCTATTCCATATTGGGACGTCTCAATGAATTTTTTGCCTTTCTATTTTAAGAATGCTTTTTATATGCAATTTGACCATTCTCATGAATTTTGCTCCACATGTCACTTCCTCATTGGATCCCTTACCCTTGATGCCAAAACGAAAGGCAAACAATTCATTGGAACGGAGGGAGTACATTTAAGTTCTTACAACTCATAAGCAGTCGAATTTGTTCTTCATACTCTGTGCTCCAATTCATTTTTATACGGTCCCATTCTCCGCCGTTTTCCTTTGACCCTAAGTGAGTTTTTATTTGCCATTTTCTCTGATTGTATTTTGCTCCGTCGTATACTGCTCAACTTTCGAATTTTAATTACTTTGCTACTCTGATCGTATTCTGCTCCGTCGTACTCATACTTTGTTAAGAAACAATTCACTATGACTTAGATTACTCGAATGTTAGAATATTACTATTGATTGTGCACGAATTCAGTAGGATCGTATTCTGCTCTGTCGTTCAACTGTTAGAAGATTACTCGAATTTTGTACACACGTATTATGTTGTATGACTTAGATTACTATTCATTGCATCAATCGATTTGTAATTTGGTGGGTACATACTTTATGAACTGAGTTGAGGGATTCTATTCCATTGCCATGGCTTGGCAGATTATAGGGTTAATTTACCATTGGACGAAAGGAGAGGCGAGGGGAAAGGGAGGGACGAATTAGTAATAATGTTTACTAACGAAATATGAGACGGGGTTAGTGAATAGGCCGGGTAAACTCCATCACTGACATAGGTGATAGAAAGTGAAGATGGAATTTTTGTACATGAAAATTTCAGCTCTACTGTACTGTTAATGACTGCGAAGAATCTGAGACTTACATGGATGCATAAATAATCGCTGGAAACATTTGCAGTCACTAATGAAACTGTAATAAGAAGAATAACACCAACTTGACGCTTCTCAACACAGCACACATTTGTGCATCTGTGCAACTTCTAGTTTCACATCAAAGATAACAATGTAACCCTAGATCGCAAATTTATCTGGCGGCCAAGAGCGATCAATCTATGATGTACATATTATTGTCTATTCTGAAGTACTTGGCAGGTCGTACTTTCTGTTTGACCAGATTTGGTTGGTTGATTACGCAAGGTATATGAGTAGATATGGACATAGTTGGTGAAGGAATTGATGTTATGAAGGATAATTGGGGGTTCAATGAGATCCTTTAATGCTTAGAAGAAAAGGTTCCCTTGAAGATCTATGTGAAAGTCTTGATTAGGTATATTGCTCTTGTTCTTACGTCTTATTGATGTTATTGCTCCATTGCCAATAAATTAGTCGGTTATTTTAGAACCTAGCGATCTATGCTTGTTTAAAATATTACCTAGACAAAAGAAGACTTAGGGTAAAAGAAGAATGGTAGATAAAAAAAACTTTTTAGGAGTTGTGACTTGTGATTAGTGGTTGAATCCTGTTCTTGTTCTCTTCACTTGCTAGTGCTCCTTTGATTTATTTCTCACACAGGTTATCTGCATTTTATTATGAATCTCTGAGTGGGTACATTAACTCGTGTAATTATCTAATAAAGCGTTTTTTTCTTAAATTCAATAGGGACTTTACTGAAGAGAAAAATCCAAAGTATCAAAAATTCAACAAGGACTTTATCTGCATCCTCCTTGCATGAGGCGAGCAAGAAGGATACAAGTTTAGAAGAAATATTTGATTGTAATAACATTTTTAATAATTGTTTAATTTAATTTGTTCTGTAACAAAAGTTTATAATGTTAATGAAGTACATTAATAGTTTGTACTTCTAAAACCAATGTATATTTTGTACAGAGTACTATTTTTCTACTAGTGAAAATCAGCTATTTATCCTATAGAAAATTTGAAGTTTCCTACGAAAATCTACAATTCTAAAAAACTAAAAGTCAAATTTCAATTCCGATGGAAAAAATATTCTCCTACGGAATCTTCGTAAGAAATTTAGACCCTTCCGACGACGTTCCGTAGGACCATTATTTGGTCAACAAATTGGTCTGACGAATTATTCCACGGAACATTTAGTAGGAAACTAAGTTCCTACAAAATCTACCGTAGGAAGCAAATTATTTCCGACGAAATATACCGACGGATTGGTTCCTACAGAAATTCCGTAGGAAAGTGCTTATTCCGACGGAAATGACCATGATTCCTACGGATTGGGTCCGTAGGAATAACGCTTGTTTCTTGTAGTGATATAAGTCCAAAAGAACAGGGCCTAAAGGAGGTATGACATTAGAACCTCGAATTTATTGTTCATGGTACTTCGGTTATAATTAACCACTAGACTAAGGCTAAGACGTTGTGACTTTTGAGGATGAAAAAAGTATATAAATTTATGTATGTCAGGAGTTAGGAAGGAAGGATAAGTACCTTGCGGTAAGTGGTGTCATCGGGTTCTACGGTCTAATCGGCCTCATGGCAAAGAGCCATAATAACCTGATTGTTGTCGCACGCCTGAAGCTCAATCACCTCTATTTACCGATGGCTTGGAATTTTAGGTTGGTTTTAGGGTCAAGAGTCGGAACCAATCTGTGGATAAGTATATTAGGTACGCCTCGTACGAGTTTCAACTACGTCTTGAAATAAGTTATAATTAGGAGATTTACGGAAATACGTGTAGACCCATATTCTAAGTCCAACGACAATTAACTTCTTTTAAATCGAAAGTACTGAGGGCTTTCAATCTGCCTGGTAACTGAATAATGTTGAGCTGCAAATCAATGTAAAATCATACAGTAAGAGTTTCTACAATGTGTAAAATCATACAGTAAGATATGGTTATTCCCTCGCATATGTTCAAAATAGCGAGGAAAATAGCAGCGTAAATTCATAAAAAATGTCGCAGAAGCTTCACACCAGCAACTTAGCCCTATACGGAACAATACGACATCCTGTATAGAGCATCAAAACTATTCGTATAGAGAACCCCAAAACATGTATAAACCAGTAGCATTCATGTAGCGTGCATCACAAAACTGCAGCTAAGTAGAATAAAAAAACTCTTTACTGCAATGAGCTAACAGGTAAACAAGAAAATGGAATTGACGGACCTGATCAATGGCACAAGGAATCAAACAGTGGAGTTTATGTTGGCCCGCAAACAGGTGAGGGAAAGTATTGGGAAATGCAGGAGCTGCCAGCAAATAAACAGGAAAAATCTGCACGATAAGTGTCGGGCTTCCCAAGGTAACTTGCCCGTTTTCTTTTTCTTGGAACACTCAAGCTTGAGGCTGCTGATGTGACTGCCAAATCTACGAAGGAGCCGGTCCTTGAGGTCGCGCTCTTCTTTCCTAGGCTGCAATTCTTGTACATCGACCTCACCTCCGCTACATTTCTCATTTGAAGACGCCGCCCCTTCATCGAGAATGACAAACATAGTAGGGTTTATTTCAAAGTTTAACGAGACTGCATATCAAGCTTCTACTGGCAGCATTTATAACAGAGCAGCTAAGATCTACTTGTGAGCTCGTGTCCAGATCAAGTCATGCATAATACCGAGTAATATAGAAGTACTGTGATGTCAAGACCGAGCAGTAGAGTCCAAAAGAAATATTCCGCTACGAAAGCGACATTTGTTAGCATCGTCATAAATTAACTATAAGCCATAGTGTAGACACCCGCATTTTGCCTTTGTATCTAATACCGTGTGTGTGTGTGTGTGTCTATATATATATATATGTATATATATCATTTTCGGATTGAACACGTTTGACTACAACAACCGCTCCAAGTCCGTTTAATCCCTTTACAAGTCGCGACGGAGATGGCACCCTTTCGAGGAGCTCCGCCTCAATCACTTAAGGGCGTAACGCGATCGTGGTCGAATGTAGTTGAACGGGTCCGATGCCATTTTCGGGATTAATGCGGAACCCATTGACGCGAAAATCGAACACACGTAATCCGTAAGGATTAGTATCGGTGTCGTGACGTGGAGGGAGACAATTCCGTCTTAATCAAATTTTTCTCGATCCTATAATGCTTTTTATAAAATTCCGATGCCGGTCTTTTAATTATATAAAGTACGATTATATGCACCGCAAATCGAGTTGAGTTAAAATTATGTAATATTTTTACGTAACTCGGTTGACCATCGATTTTGAATAAAGAAAAACGAAACTGTCAGCTTTTTCGAAACGAGCTGTAACTCGTACAGGGAGCACTCGATCGAGTGCCATGGGCTACTCGATCGAGTAGCACCCCAAAAAAAGGGCTGAATGTCTTTTAGAGGCTCACTCGATCAAGTCTCTGCCATGACTCGGTCGAGTGGCCTCCTTTGTCCGAAAAAAGAGTGCTTATTACATCATCCGAGCCTCGTCTTTTTTTACGACTTTGGTCGTCACGTGTTAAGACCATCACGTGTCACCTTTTTCTAAAACCATGCATCGTCTCATCATCTTTAGTCATTTAATTTAGTTACGTATCATTTATTTTTATTTATTATTTTGGTTCGCTATTTTTGTTTTGACCGGGTTGTATATTCCGCCCGTGTATGTTGTATCTATTTACGAGTTTTATTTATTTTTGATGTTTATCGTTTTATAAATGAACCTCACATGCTAAATAATTTCGACTCTAGCTTTGATGCATTAAAATGACGTAGCTCACATATAATTCGCATGCTTAGCCGAAAATGTTGTTTGCATTCCATCGTCAAACTAACGCGCGTACACAAAAACCAAACGGTATCTTAGTAGAGGCCGCTAAGAGCGGGCGGGGTTGGGTGTCCTTCGTGGGCTTCCCAACACGTACCCTCACCCCTTACTCAGAACCATGGTTTCCGGATGTCCGAAACCGTTGCCATACGATAGTCATTCGATGCACGATATCCGATAACTCGGCGTCGATATCGTAATGCAAAGGGACGAACTCATAAGCTCTAGCACTAAAAGCGGGCCGTGTTTTGTACACGAAACGCCTAAGTGTAGAGTAAGTTCGAACGGGTCCGAATTCCTACAAAATTCGGTGGCGAGTCTAACTATGATTTAAATTTCAACCCGAGATCAATCTTACCACGACATTCATTCGCCTACCCAAACCTGCGCGTGGCCGCGTCGGGGTGGACCTATGTCATGTCCACACATAGCAGCATGCATGGTATTACATCCGAGTTTCAAACTCTTAACAAATTTACTTTTGCATGCTCCAGCTGCCAACTCTAAACACGGTCATAATCATCTTCAAACTCATCACATTTTTTTTCTTTAAAACGACATATCCATCTTACTACAAAATGGGACGAATAGCAAAATACCTATTAAATGACAAAAAAGTTGTCACATCCACCTATACAAGGGTAGTACTTGCACCGTTTTAAACTTAAGATGAACATGATGATCATCCCAAGGAAGATCACTCCAAAGTCATAACCACTAAACCTCAATTTTAATTTGATGCTAGATCCTAGATATAATACCATGCAAAATAGTCAGTGAAAGAGTCAATAGCTTCTAATACAACATTAATATACCTGTCAAACGGGTCGGACGAATTTGATCCCGCGTCTCTGTTCTAGTTATTCTCAGATTTTAAGGAATTCCGAATATGTGTGACCATATGTTTCAACTGCAAGAAAGAACAAAGAACGAAGAAATCAGACAAAAGAAGAATAAGAAGAAGCCAAGAACAAGAACCAGCAATCCTGTCAGCCAGCAAGTAGAAATCGATGACAGGTAGAACATCAATTGCATTGATAAATAAAGCATTAGAAACATGATATTAAATCAGAAAGAAACGAAGAAAAGTTGAAGGGAGAACAAACCATAAAAAAACCAAAACAGGCAACTACTTCTCCCTCAACACCGTTAATTCTCGTTTCATAAAACTCTTCCATTGATGACCTCTGCTTTGGTGAGCTTGCATATCTGTAGCTAAACTTGCCACTTCGGTTGTTAAAAAATTTCACCCCCTTTTTTTTTCTCTTCCCTTTCCGCTCTTTCCATTTCCTCATAATTTCGTACCCAAACTCTCCCTAAAACATAACTAAAGGGTGCAAGATGTTATTTAACACAAACGGACAATGCGAAAGGAAAAAAAAACGACTTGAGCCGCAGCCAACGCTGACAGGTTGCTCCACAATATGAGCTTGATTGGAATATTGGAACCCTGAATCAAGCTAACCTATTCCACTCCTCAATGTTCAAGAAATCCAACAACTTCCACTATCCTATTTCCCTTGATGATCATGTATGAAATTAGCAATAAAAACAACTGTAACAGTCAATAATAAGTCTATCTTTATCATCAACTCATCAAACCTCAAAGTTGAGCCAACTATAAATACATCACCAACAAATTATAACCAAATCTCACCTGAAACAAGTATAAGTAGACAAAAATTAAAGTTAATCAGTGATCCAAATATCAACACTAAATATTCTAATTATTAGAAAGTCCATGATTTGAAGATAATACTAGTACTCAACATCATGAAATGTGCGCTTGTTCTTCAATTTCGATTTCAGTGTCATCTTCTTCGTTGTCGAATAAAGGCTTTGCTCTGTTGTTTATTGCTGATTTTAAAATGCTTGCGGAGCTACCGACTTACAGCTGTCGAACAAAACTGGTAAATTAACCCTATACCAAGAAATTTTTAAAAAAAAACATAATTAGTAACAAAAATTGGTAAAACTCAAGCCTAACAATTAATTATTAACAAAAAGCTTCAATTAAAGGTAAAAGAAAGAAGAAATTTAACAAAACAAACAAAACCCTAAATTACTCAATGACCCTAACAACAAGTAATACTGGCGGAAAGAGAATTGGAATGACCAGAGCGTACTCCGGTGAGAATTGGTGGGAGATTTGAATAAGGAACAAAAACTGGCGGATGGAGGCAAAGGATACGTCGTAGTGCGCTGGAAAAGTGGGAGTGTTCGCGAAGGAGAGATGGGGTGTTGTACTGGGAGCGGTGGGTTTCAAATTATTGATGTGTACTGTAAGGCATAAGAATGAATATACGGAAAAATAAAATAAAGACAAATGTGGGAAACGAGAGGCGTCCATTTCTGGAAAATAGACGCCGCACTATTGAATTTTTTTAAGTGAGAGAGGCGTCGTCTTTGGATAGAGCCGCACTTCAATTTTGTTCTCTATTTAATGCATTTTATTTTTAAAACCGACTCCCTTAAATGTTTTTACTAGTAAATACTTGTTGTTATTTGCTTAAAACGCCTCAAATCAGGAGCTGCAATTTGACCTTTTTCTACTAGTGGTCAATGCTATTTACGGACGCGTTCACGGTAATGATGGTGGCCTG
This sequence comes from Agrostemma githago, assembly GCA_958450325.1. Taxonomy (NCBI): domain Eukaryota; kingdom Viridiplantae; phylum Streptophyta; class Magnoliopsida; order Caryophyllales; family Caryophyllaceae; genus Agrostemma; species Agrostemma githago. Next base: position 59,487,204 of record OY288240.1, read on the forward strand.
TAAGTCTCAGATCAGGTTGGTTAGGGTTTCTATGGTGTTATCCACGGATTGTCCGGCGTCGTTCCCGCGATAGTTACTTGCGTCTACACTTGAATCTCCTAACATGACTGCGGAAAATTTGGTTTTGATGAGGGTGGGTGTACCAGACGTCCTAGAGACTCGAGGAGTGCTCATGGCCGAGCAACACGGAAATGAGACCCTTGATTTGCGCGTGTTTGCGGTCATTGGTTTAGTGACTCCGGTACTTTAGGCTCTTGGTGTATTCGGCGGAGTACCTAACAGACTTATGTCTCTGGAGCAAGACGATTTGACACAACACTGTTTGCATATCATTTTTCATTGTATTACTAATTCGCGTATTCGAAAGTCAAACGATATCTTAGTAGAGGCCGCTAATGTGCGGGCGGGGTTGGGTGTTCTTTGTGAACTTCCCAACACGTACCCTCACCCCTTACTCTGAACCGTGGTTTCCGGATATCCGAATCCATTGGCACACGAGAGTCATTCAATACACGGTATCCGATAATGTTGGTATCGGTATCGCAATGCAAAGGGATGAACCCAATAAACTCTGACATCCGAATGTGCCATACTTTGTGCATGGCCCACTAAGATATAGAATGGGTTCGAACGGGCCCGAACTCCCACAAAGTTCGGTGGCGACTCCAGTTCGATTTAAATTTCAATTCGATACATCTCATATGGAGATTCATTCGCCCCCCTCAAACCCGCGCGTGGCCGCGTCGGGGTGGATCTATGTCATGTCCACAATTTGGCGACTCCGCTGGGGATTAAATGATGAGTGACTTACCATCGGCATCCTCAGGGTGAGACTCGAATAGAAATCGTTTGACTAGAACAATACGCGTTTAAGTTTTACGGTTCATGCATAACCCCATCTTTTCCCGGGCCGGTACTGGCGACCGACGTCCCACTATACCGTGATGTACTCCAATATGGATATGTCAAAGGTGTTCATAGTTAATTCGTATGGGTTTCGCGGCGTGTTCTAAGCTCAACTCGACATAGGAAGTCCGTCCCGATTCTCGGATAGGCTATGTGCATTGGTATAGACCCTTTATAGACCGACCGAGACTTAGTAAGAGCATACATGGTGTTGTTATAATGCTTGCGTGACTATATGCTACTTGGTTTCCAAGGTCGTTTTTCAAAAACAGTCACTTTCAAAAATTGCATCTTTTTTCAAAATATCTAATTTTGAAACCCGGGAACTATACCGAATCTGGGACTTACGATTTTAGTCAAAATAGCCTATTTCTAGCCGGTATTCTGCCCATTTCAAAACTCGAAAGTTTTCGAACTTTCAAAATTGTTGCCCGATACGCTTTTCTGATTTTCGAAAAAAAAAATCCCTTTCCAAAACTTTCCTCTTCTTAGGACTTCCCGTATTTAGCAGTGTCGGGTCGTGTCATAAGTCGTCGAAGTATTTAGCGTCGAAACTCTATCGATCTTACATCACGAGTTTCCTCCCTATCCCAGTCCGCCTTATTTGGCTAAGGCATGGTCCGCCTACGTAGGACTTACTCCTGCAAATGAGGGCCCGTTTACACACTAGAGTCCAAAGTCTGGGGATGTCTCGCGTGAACCTTCCTTCAAACAGGACCCGGCCCACATTGCCGGATCCTAAGGGAGGCCCACCTTTCACAAGTCACACGTCTAGGTGTCTTTTCCGAGTCATTTCCTTTTCAGTTTTTCCTTTGCTCGGGATGTACTTTTTATTCCAGGATTTGGGCTAGTTTCTGATTATGCGGTGTTCTTACAGACAGGCCACCCGAAACCAGACGACAGAAAATGCAAGGAACTTTAAATCAACTGACCGCCGCACTAGCCAAGTTCGAGACCCAATTGACTGCCATCCAGACCGACCAAACGACCCTTGCCACCCGTTTGAGTGCCGTGGAGAAAGGGACTCCTGTTGCGGGATCTGAGCCCACTGGGCCCATAGCTGAACTAATCAGCGTTGTTCGCAAGCTTGAAGAGTAGGTCAACTTGTCAACAAGCAACTCGATCCATACGGAGAATGGTCGCTCCTACTCGCCTCTGAATGACGAGTTACCCGCCAACCTCAACCTTACGGGAATACCGATGTTTGAGGGTACTGAAGACCCGGTCCATCACATCTGAGCTTTCAAAGAATTTATGGCTGTCAAAGGGGTGAAGTCCATCATGTTCAAGCACTTATTCGATTCCTCCCTCGAGAAGCATCCCAAAGCCTGGTACTACAGGCTTGATTCCAAGGAGTACAAGACTTGGGACGATGTGTCAACTTAATTTGCTCGGAATTACGCTGATAATACCGAGATCCAGACTACGATGCGTACTCTGGAAGTCATGGCCCAAGAGCCCAAAGAAGGGTTCACCAAATATCTTCAAAGATGGAGGGCCGAGAGTGTGAAGCTGGTAGATAAGCCCAGCGAGAAAGTCTTAGTGGAGGCCTTTGTCAAGAACCTCCTACCGGGTCCATCTCCGGTATGCTGTCATTTCCAACTTTGCCACACTAAATGAAATGGTCACAAGGATCGAGGATGAGTTAAGGTTAGAGATCCTGACCAAGGCCTCTACCAAGGGATATCAAGGGGCCAGTGCATCTGTGAGCAAGCCCACACCTGCAGCTGCAACGCGCAACATCTTCGATGAGGTTAATCTGCTAGATACCTCATCCAAAAAGATTACTCCAACTCGGGTATTCACGGATATAGGGGCTACCTATACCTACGCCTTACAAAGGCTATCTTCAAAGGGCCTGATCCAACCAATAGCCCCAACTCCAGAAGTTCCAGTGGAGAAAAGATCCAAAAGCTACAATGTTCATGCCTATTGCCAATATTATCGGGGCAAAGGGCATGATACTGAGAAATGCTGGAAATTGAAGCATCTGATCCAAGATCTGATCGAGAGCGGGAAAACACCATTGCCCGGGGACAAGCCGAGCAACAAAGAAAACCCGTTCAGTGCTCATGCCATTTTTACCGGGGAGGTAATCGACTGCTCTCACCTCATTTCCCCCTTTATCCCACAAATTAACGGGATAAGGTTCGACGATGAAGAGGATGTCCACCTAGCCAAAGGAGAAGATGTCCCCATCACCATTGAAGAGGTTCGAAAAGCTAAGTCTAAAGCCTTAGCCACTAACCACCTCGCCGCCACCGAACGCCCTACTCCAAGAACCGTCACTGAACTTGCCAGGACGGAAGCTGACCTCGAAGAACTAAGCACTGACACGGTTGTGGTCAAGCAATTGAAAAGGGCTCGAGCCGATCTAACCATATGGCAACTTCTGGTTAGTTCGCAGGCACATCAAGAAGCACTGACTAAGCTCTCGATCAAATCAAGGTCGACTCACAGGTTACCCCTACTGAAATGGTAAACACTATTATGCCTATCTCAAGGGCAAGCCCAAAGAAGAAGGCCCACTCATCACCTTCTCCGAGTCCGACCATCCACCATTCGGGGCCGCCCATAACTTGGCCCTGTACATCACGGTCATTTGCTAAGGGAAGTACCTCCCGATGACCCTGATCGACGACGGATCCGCCGTGAATGTCCTCCCTCTAAGGACCGCGACAGCCCTCGGCATCACCGAGGCCGACTACCTTCCGACAGCGCTGACTATCCAGGCTTTTGATGGAAGCCCAAAACCAGTTGCTGGGGTAGTGAAACTGACAATTATAACGGGCCCAATTCAGAAGGAACTAGAATTTCAGGTGATTGATGTCACCTCGTCCTTCAATTTACTACTAGGAAGGCCTTGAATCCATGCGGTCAGGGCCGTGTCCTCTACCCTCCACCGGAAGGTCAAGATTCCTCTTCAAGACGGTGTTATCACACTGGAGGCAACCCGCATCACCGTGGCCATCTGCAACGCTACGGGCCGGGCCGACCCACCAGCATTCGACTTCGTATGGATGATTGAAGAGGAATAACTTTTCAGGCCTTACTTCACTACTAGCATCGATGCGATGCTACAAAATGTGGGCTATTTACCGGGGCTACCTCAAGGCCATATCTTCCAGCCGGGAAGATCATCGAGGCCCTAAACGACGACGACTCACGATTCGGTTTGGGGTATGCTATAACCTCAGAAAACCTGGTCCGGGCCAGTATTCAAAAGGCCACCAACATCATCAAGGGTACCTACTTGGGCCCTTACAGCCCAAAACTAACCGACTACTTTGTTACCCCGGTATTCGGGGCTATTCAAGTGGGCCTCTACCAACCCACCATCACATATACCGAGACCAAGATGGCTCGGGAATGCAATTTCATCCCTGATGACATATTTGCCCTCGTCCAGACGTAATCCAAAGAGGGCGCCGATAATTTTGAGCCCGTGTTGGGGCTCCTATTCGGAGAGGACAAGGCCATTTCCGCCCCTAAAGAAGATTTAGTCAACCTGATCCTCCGTACCAACCGATTCGATCCGACGAAGCTAATCTCCAAAGTTGGTGCAGACACCGGGAAAAGGGCCTGGAGGAAGACCGTCAAGTGGACCGACAGCCAGGGTCGAGTCTACAAGCCGAACACCGGCGAAGGAGACATGTCGGATACCGAGTCCGAGTCTGAGTCTGAGTCAGAGTCAGAGTCAGAGTCCGAGTCTAGAGGGTCTGGTGCTAGAGTCCAGTCTGTAACCCCTATTCATTTAGCCACTTCTACTGGAGTTTCAGGGCCTGTCCCGAGAGCACTCCTTTTCTCGTCTCTGAACAACGATCAGATGGCCGATCTCTTTGAGCTGTTCTCAAAATTTACTATTAATATTAACGAAAACCGTTCCGCTTACGACTTGTCTTATTTTCAAAATGCTTTCGAAAATTTTATATGCAATGACATTGAGAACCCGACAAACAGGTACCTCTGCCTCCGCATCTGGTCGAGCAGCTCGAACAAAGGGAATCCCGAGATCTGGTGATTGAAGAAACCGAGTCCATCAATGTGGGAACCACTTTAGAGCCCCAGATGTTTAAGTTGGGCCTATCCTTAGATCCCGAGGAGAGAAAACAATTCATGGAACTCCTCCAAGAATTCAAGGATGTCTTCGCATGGTCCTATAAGGACATGGCGGGGATAGATCGGGAAATAGCTGAACACCGTAAACCCATCAAAGATGGGTGTTAGCCGGTAAAATAGAATCTCCGAAGAATGAGGCCCGAATGGTCTCTTAAAGTCAAAGAAGAAGTCGACAAGTAATTAAAAGTGGGCTTTATACAAGTGTCTGAATATCAAGACTGGGTTGCAAACATCATGCCGGAACCCAAGAAGGACGGCAAGGTGCGGATATGCGTGGACTTCGGGACCTTAACAAGGCCAGCCCAAAAGACGATTTTCCGTTACTACACATCGACATACTGGTGGATAAAACGGCCGATCATGCCCTTTTATCATTCATGGACGGGTATGCCGGATACAATCAAATCAGAATGGCGGAAGAAGACATGAGTAAGACCACCTTCATTACACCTTGGGGTACTTACTGTTACACCGTCATGCCATTTGGGCTCATCAACGCCGGGGCCACTTATCAACGAACCGCCAATACTTTATTACACGATATGATGCATAAAGAAGTGGATGTTTATGTGGACGACATGATCGTTAAGTCCAAAGATCGAAGCGGGCACATCTCGGGCCTAAGGAAATTCTTCACCCGACTGCGCAAATACAACATGAGATTAAACCCTCAAAAGTGCAGTTTCGGGGTAACATCAGGCAAATTGCTGGGCCATATCGTTAGCCAACGCGACATTGAGGTCGACCCAGCTAAAATCAAAGCCATCACCGAGATGCAGCCACCCAAGACCGAAAAAGAAATAAGGGGGTTTCTCGGGAAAGTCCGGTACATCAGCCGGTTCCTTTCAAAGCTAACCATGGTATGTGTGCCCATTTCCAAGAAACTGAAGATAGGAGAACGAACACTGTGGGACGATAAATGTCAAACAACTTTTGATAAAATCGAAGAGATTCTGTCTGCTCCACCGGTATTAACGCCACCTCAACCCGGCCTGCCTTTGTCGTTATACCTAACAACGACCGAGACAGCCATGGGGGCAACGCTGGCCCAGACAGTCGATTCAGAAGAACCGGCTATTTACTACATCAGTAAGAAGTTCCTGGAATACGAATGCAAGTATACTGTGCTCGAAAAGACGTGCCTAGCTTTGGTTTGGGCCACTAAAAAGCTCCGACACTATATGCTCAGTCACGAGGTACATGTTTTATCCAAAATGGATCCTATCAAGTAACTGTTCGAGAAGCCCATCCTTGACGGTAGGATTTCCAGATGGACTTTAATGCTAGCAGAGTTCGACCTCAAGTTCGTACCATTAAAAGCCTTCAAAGGCCGGGTAGTAGCCGAATTTCTTGCCGATAGTCCCGTATCGGAAGAGGGGCACACCGATACTTGGGCCTTTCCAGATGAAGAAATATTCCATACCGACACGGAGACATGGGATCTGTATTTTGACGGGGCATCCAATTTCCGAGGATTCGGAGTCGGCATTCTGTTAATATCACCAAAAGGAGACCATACCCCGTTATCCATTAAACTAGATTTTGATGTGACTAACAACGCAGCCGAGTATGAAGCATTCATTCATGGGTTGCAAGTCGCCGCTGATTTAGGAGTGACGAACCTCCGGGTCCATGGTGAGTCATCTCTAGTCATCAATCAGGCTCTCCAAAAATGGAATACTCGGAACGCCAATCTCGTGGCTTATCAAGCGTGATTAAGGGTTCTAGAGAAACAATTCCAAAAGGTAGAATACATCTATCTACCTCGAGAGGAAAACCAATTCGCAGATGCACTTTCCAAATTGGCATCTTTACTGAATATCCCGGAGCACCTAGCCAGCATGTCGATCTGTGTCGAAAGGCGGTCCGAGCCGGCATATATTCACGCCATCCAAGATATCGAAATAACTGATCCAGAACCTTGGTATCAGTCTGTTCTAACCTACTTGACAACGGGCGAATATCCTCTGGGAGCTGAAAACCGGGCCAAGAAAGCCTTGCGAAGATTGGCAACCCAATTCATTCGTACGGACGACAGACAGTTATACAAAAAGACGGCACAGGGGGCTCTCCTCCTGTGTATCGATAAAATACAGGCTGAAAAGGTTATGTCCGAAGTGCACGATGGTGAAAATGGCCCGCATATGAACACCCATATGCTAGTCCGAAAAATCATGAGGCTCGGATATTATTGGAACAACATGGAAACTGACTGTCAGTTATATGTCAAACACTGCCATAACTGTCAGATTTTCGCCAATGTACAACACATGCCATCTTCCCTACTATTTACCATGACATCACCATGGCCGTTTTCAACGTGGGGAATTGATATAAGTGAAAAGGTGAACCCTTCCGGAACGGGAGGTCACTGCTTCATCTTGGTGGCTATTGACTATTTCACAAAATGGGTCGAAGCCGAGTCATACCGGATCTTGAATGCCAAGCATATTGCCAAGTTTATCCAAAACAAGATCATATGCAGATATGGTATCCCGCACAAGTTCATCTGTGATCACAGGACCCATTTCCAAGCCGAAACCGCTGCTTTTCTAGCAAAGTATAAAATCCAAAGGCATACATCTTCGCCTTACCGTCCCCAAACAAATGGAGCGGTAGAGGCAGCCAATAAAACAATTGTCACCATACTTTAAAAGATGGCTGAGAATTACCGGGACTGGCCTGATAAAATACCTTTAGCCCTTTGGGGGTATCGGACGTCAATTCGCACCGCGACCGGAGCAACTCCATATTTTCTTACATACGGAATGGAAACGGTCCAATCATTCGAGTTAGAAGTACCATCCCTCAGGATTTTACTTGAAAGCCAAGTTCCTGAAGCAGATTGGGTCCAAGCTCGATACGATTCGCTAGTTCTTTTGGACGAACGGCGGTCTCGGGCCCTCAATAACATTTAGATATACCAGAAGAGGATACAACGGGCCTTCAACAAAAGAGTTAGGCCTAGAAACATCAAGGAAGGGGATCTGGTTCTAAAATCGGTCCGTGCATTACTACCGGTCGACCCAAGAGGAAAATTCAAACCCAATTGGGTTGGGCCGTATTAAGTAAAGAAGGTCATATCAGGAGGAGCAGTGATGCTAACAGACTTGGACGGGAATGAATTCGTCAACCCAACCAACTTGGACCAGCTGAAGCGTTACTACCTTAAACCCTATCTCAATGTCATTTGCAAAAAGTTTATAAAATTTCGTCTTTTTATAAATTTTCAAAAAATTATAAGCAAGTCAATAAGTTAGGATTATTTATCCTACTGTCGCACATCTCAAACTAATAGTCTTGATGTATTTTGAAAATTGCAAAAATCTATGTTTGAACTATGTTTGGTTTGATTCCGCAAAATGTGGATACGTAGGCAACCCCTCAAAAGGGTTCAACCACTGCAATAACAAAATAGACGGGAACGGTATTCACTAATATATCTTTTATTAAAAACCCGATAAACTCGGGAATTCTTAAATTACAACACAAAAAAAACCACAAAAGATAATAATAAAACTTAAATAATAAATTTAAGGAGACTAGTGTTCATGCATTTTGCCCTTTCACTTGTCCTTTGTGTCACACGGAGCCCGAGGTCGCAGGTCGCCGGGGCGGGGGCGAGCGTTCCCGAATCACAAGGGGAACCTCTTTAGCTCGAACCCGTTTCTTCGACAACGGGTCTTCTGCCTTTGTCACCGGCCCAAGTCAAGCCCGCATGTGCTCAGGTAGCCTATCTCGCGGGCCAAGTCGGTCCTGCACCGCCAGTCTTGGGCCAAGTCTCCTTTCTAAGTCTCTCTGGGGGCTCACTCTCCTCCGCGCACCTCTAGCACTAGACCCTTCAGCTTGAGTCCTAGTTTTCCTCCTCTGACCTGACATAAGACGGACAAGAGTAGCCGGACTGTCGCCTTCGTCAAAGAAGCCCCTATTGTCTTTGGCTTGCTCCCTTCGCATCAGGTCGAAAGCTTCGTCAACCTTTAGAGCAGCCCGGGCTTTGGCATCATCCGCTTTAGTCCACTTCACATACGAGTCTGAAACCCAGATTGAATGAAGAGATTTGGGAATGGGCCAAGTGTGCCGAGTGTAACACCTATGCATCCAAGTATCGTACATCACGTCCGTCAATTGGGTAGATTCACTGACAACTGCTTCAATCTCCGGGATTCTTTGGGTCCAACCGTACTGCCTTAGTACATGGTCAGGGTAAAGATGGATGATCTGCCTAAAAGACAAGATTGCCTGGTAGCGAGCTTTATCCCTTGGCGCCAAGCATGTCCAGACGTAAATGGGCCACCACGGCACTACCCATTGGATTAACGGGCCGCTATGAATAGACAGCACTTCGCCCCAGTATTTTTGAGTAATCTGGCGAGAGAAATCAATAGCCCGTCTCCTTGTCATCATTTGATTAGGACGGTATCTACTCGAATCGAGGGGAGGATCTATGACTAATAGCCTCTCAAATAGCCAAATTTGTAAAAAGGGAACAAAATATGAGTTCTTGGGACAAAGCAGGTGTCCGCTTAAGAGCACTCGATCGAGTGCCTAGGGGTCACTCGATCGAGTGGTACCCCTGAAATCGAACAGGAGGCTTTTTACGAGGGCACTCGATTGAGTGCCAGGGTGACTCGATCGAGTGCTCACAGCAGCAGAAAAATCGCGGAAAAAAATTTAAAAAAATCGGAAAATTGAGAAATCGAGAAAAATCAGAAAAGTCCGAAGCGATATACCTCCAATAAATGCGTGCTCTCGGTTAGACGAACTAATGAATCCCTTTTACGATTATCCAAACCCTGGATAATTTCACCTGTAATCAGCCAGGCTGGACTATGCTCCGTTTCCATCAGGTCAACAACGGTTAAAAGACAAGCGTTACCCATGCACGACAACAAGTCCATATGACCTTCAAAGGCATAAACGTGGAGCATACAAAAGGAGAAAGCCCGGCGGCTGTGAACCGGTCTGACCCGGAGATCATGAGGATTCATAAATTTCTCGGCCATGTCAATCAAAGAAATATGGCCATCCTCCATCATGCGGAACACCTCGTTGTGAGAAAGTCCTAAAAATTCCCGTAACTTCCTTCTTGGGTCTTGGACCGAAAACGGGACAGTAGGACGAAGTATAGGGTTCCATCCTCCCACAGCAGCAATCTCCTCGGGTAAAGGACAAATTTTGCCCCGAGGAAAGGCAAAAACATGATAAGTGTCATCCCAATAGGACAATCGAGCATCAAGAAAGTAGCGGTCAACCTGCATATGACGGAATGTATACAGCTGATTAATACCCGTCTGGTTTAGAGCCACCTTATCCGTGTCCCTAAAGCGTCGGGACCATTCTTGCAACATCGCGGTCAATCGCTCGATTCACATGACTAGAATTCTTGAAAAGAATAAGGAACATTCTTTTTGAGGAAAAGAGAATTGTGAGGAAGTTGTAAAGAAAATCAAGACAAGGGAGGGGTATTTATAGCATCAAGCCCTACAACCCTCTTTCCATATCTTCCTTACACAAAATTTCCTAATTCTAGTGGGATTAAACATAAAGGCCTAGTCTCAAATTCCGCGACGATTAGCACGGAAATTAGTCATCCCAAGCATTCCTAATTTTTATGGAGTCAAAATTTTTTCAAAATTCCAAAATTTTCACAGAAATCTAAAATTTGAAAAATGCAATTTTTATTCCCCAGCGTGAGTCGTGTTTTACCTACGTGTTGGATGCAAAAACTTTATGTGACTCATACAGGTATGACTCAAGGCTTCAGTAATAAGCCCATACAACTCACATATCTCCCCAGCGGAAAGCCCAAGGCGACGTTTTTCACGGGATGGGCCCAAGGCGCACCCGGGACTTGTACAACAAGTCCGATTCCCCACGGAGTTATCATCATCTACTCAGGTATGATTTTCCTATCTTGTGGCTGGCGAGCCCTTCACGCAAGTCCAATGGACTATAAGAGACCCGACCGGAAGTCTGCCAGGTCTTAATCCTCGATTGGCCTGGTAGCTACTCTGACTTTCGCCTTGTCCAAGCCTCAGTCAGAGTGGGGGCTCTGTAGACACCCACATTTGGCTGCTAGGTGTCTATAGCAGTTTCCAAAAAGCACCCGATGATGATCGGACGCAAACATGCTTCTATGCGCTGGGATATGGGTTCGAAACCATTAATTTCTGGCTTGGGCTTTTTATGGATTACAAATCTTACAAAACCGACATCAAATTCAAGCACAGCGGGTCGTTCCCAATAAAATAAGACTAATTTGGGTCAAAACCGACACCGGAAATAAAACTAACTTTTAGCGACCGAGCCAAACCCCTGTCAAAGCCGTTTCCGAGACACAAAAAATAGCCATGCAAATATTAAAAGTCCAACCCAAATACAAGGCCTAGAAAAATACCCAACCCGAGGTCCAAGAATCCGGACCCCTCGCTCCAGCTAACCCACTCGATCGAGTGGGCCCTCAAACAGGCCCGTCTGCGGCTGCTTTGGGCCACTCGACCGAGTTAGCAGGACACTCGGTCGAGTAACCCCAGACGGGGGAAGGGAGCTTTGCTTATATATACACCCCCTTTTGCATGCAATTGACAACTTTTACAACCCTATTACCGACCCTACATACAATACTCCTTTTATACACTTTAAAAAACCCTAAACTCTAGCATCTAGGAATCAAACCCTAACATCACCATAATTCCGTCTACATCTCGACACACCCGTGCAAGCCACAATTAACGAGTCCCGGCCGAGAACAAGAAACATGTAGGTTGAGGGTGCAACAATCCGGACTTCTCTTCTCCCTTTCTCGTCCGTCTTTTTCGTCCGTCTTTTTCGTCCGTCGTTGTCGTCGTCGTCTTTTATTTATTTTATCTTATCGTATTGTCGCATTTATAATATCGTTAGTATTACTAATATAAGACATTAAAATACTTGCGAATTCGTGTCGAGCGCGAATGATGACGGGATAAGGAAATCCGAATATACAAGGGTGTTTCACCCGACGTTGCCGGTCGCTTATCCTGACACCCCGAATGCTTGGTTGTTGAAGCGAGTCAACATCAAAAATAGTTTTCTTTTTTTATTTATTTTGTCATCATCATTATTATCGCATATACAACGATTTTTAAAACTAATTCGAATTGAGCACGTTTAAAAGCGATATTAGGATAAGACCCTTCTAACCCTTTCACGAGTTGGAATAGGGTGGAGCCCTCTCGAGGAGCCCCGCCCTAAACACTCAAAGGCATGATGGGATCGCAATATTCTCCTTTAAACGCGCCCGATTCCCTTTTTTATTCGAAACTCGTTGATGTGAATCCGACATCACATAATCCGAAAGGATTCATTACGATGTCGGGATGCGGAGAGAATCAAATCAAGTCCTTTTTAATTCAAGTAGTCGTAAAGCGTCCTTCTTTAGATTCGATACCAATTCAATAATTGGATGTAGCATCTAAATGATTTAGTCAACTAATTTAACTAATACGATTTTCGTGGAGGCCAAATAGTTGTCATCTAATTCGACACTATAAACGCGGAGATAATTTATATCGTCTTAGTTTAATTTGAACGACTTACAAACGTATATTTCTAGATTTCACTCTAAATATTCGATATCGATTCAATAATCGAAAGTCGAATACGACGAGTATCAAAATCTGAATCGAGCACAAATCATACAATATTTCTGCCGGATTTGACAAAATTAGCAATTTACCAAAATAAAAAAAGCAATTTCGAGATCGATAACAAATTGCGAAGCGAACCCTAGTTTGTATAGGGGACACTCGATCGAGTGCCTAGCCAACTCGATCGAGTGGCACCTCAAAACCGAGGCAGAATGACCTTTTGAGGACCACTCGGTCGAGTCTCTCAATGACTCGATCGAGTGGCGACCTACTCGGTCGAGTCTCTTAATGACTCGGTCGAGTAGTACCTCAAATATTGGACAGAAGCATTTTCCGAAGCACAGTCGGTCGAGTCCCTTAATGACTCGATCGAGTGCATCTTTATCACGTTAAACCGTGAGTCCTATAACACCCTTCGAGCCTCAATCAATTTTTTACGACTTCGGTCAACACGTGTCAAGTCAATCACGTGTCATACCACTTTTCAAAACCATGCATCATGTACATTATCTTATAGCATTCTATATTGTATGCAAACCGTTATTATCGTTATCATCGTTACTAACATGTTTGTTGCTATTTTTGGCGATTTATTTTCGTTATTTCTTTTATTGTACTAAAAGAATCTCGCATGCTAAATATAACTTTGACGTTAATTTTAGATGCATTAAATCGACTTAGCAACCCATCCAATTATTCACATGTTTAGGCAAAACACCGTTTGCAGATCATTTTTCATCGTATTACTAACGCGCGTATTCGAAAGTCAAACGATATCCTAGTAGAGGCCGCTAATGTGCGGGCGAGGTTGGGTGTTCTTTGTGAACTTCTCAACACGTACCCGCACCCCCACTACTACAAAACTTCAAATAGACAACTCTTAATAGACATCAGATATTCTTAAAACTTGATGTATAATATATAGACAACTGTTTTGTTTGAGAAACAGATGTCTTTATCTGATAATAGACAACTGAGTTTTATAAAAACAGTTGTCTATATATTAAACAACTGTTTTAATTAACCTGAGTTGTTTATTCTAATTTCAGGACCACTAAAAATTGGTTGTTACTACCCAACCCATATCACTTTGTCAATTTTTTTTTAATTAATCTAATAATAAGTGTAATTCAACCCATATCACTTTCTCAACTCATTTACCCGACCCATTTCACTTTCTCAACCTATCTAACTCAACTTCAATTATCCCAATTTTTTCAGATCCCTAATTTTTTCAGGATGTAATGGAAGCACGAGAGGCGGGAACCGCATACATAATGGGACATTCTCGTGAACGCGCGAAGCAAGAATCGAGTTGAGACGATTTTTAGGTAATAAATTTAGGGTATGATTTCTTGAGACGGAACCGTAGAGGACCGACATATCCACTCACGGCTCCCCATGCATCAACGTTAGAGGTAACCCCAAACTCACTCAGATTTTTACATGATACAAACTTTGATCTTTGTTACAATATGATTTTTTTTAGCAACGGGATTTCGACTTATGGTGAGACTTACGTGTTTATTTTGTGATCCGGCCTACGAACCGAGACTCAAAGAATTGATAATACTTCTACGAACGCCATTTCGACAAATCAATCAGACCTGATGCCCGTCCACTACTCCATTCCAGAGACACCATTTCTGTCAAATTCATACGCCCGCCCACTATGCCATTTCTGTCAAACATGGCTCCACTGTAAGCTTCCCATCCCCATCAAAGTTTTCATTTTGATTTGCTCAACCTAACTCCCGCTCAACCTATCTTCTCAATTTTTCCTCTAACCCTAAATTATTCCAGATCCCCAATTATTCCTCTAACCCTAATTTTGAAGCTCTTTGTCGCTCAATCATGAAGCTCTTCGTCGCTCTTCGTCGCTCTAACCCTAATTTCGAAGCCTATTCGTCCTTCTTCTCTATTTGTCGTTGTTCCCGCTGTCCTTCATCCCTTCCGAGTGTCGTCGCTGTTCTTCGATGAGGCTCTTCATCGTTGTTTTGCTGTTCCTTCTTCTTATCTATTCTGCCTCTTCTCTGGTAATCATTCTTACTCCATCATATTTCATCGTTGTTTCTTTTGCTGAGTGTTTCGTTAGTTTGGAAACTGAACGAGTCGCTGTCCTTCATCGTTGTTTCCTTTTTTTTGTTGGATTTAGTTTGAAAAACTGTCCATGTTTCACTCCTTTGCTTCATGTCTTAAAGTGATGAACGAATGAAAGAATGTGTCTTAAATAAAAGAGTATTATAGGAATAATATGTTAATAAAAGGCTGGATACAGTTATGGGATATACTTCTGCTACAATGACTTAATTTAAGGCATACCCTTTATTTAGAAGGTATGTGTGTGTGTGAATAAGAATGATGTGAGTTTGGTGAAGAGTAAGAAGAGGAAATGATTGAGGGAAAAAGGAAAGAAAGAGATTATAATTGAATAGAAGAGAATGAAGTGTGGGTGTTGGAGTAGTTAAAATTAGTTGGTGCAACTGTGCTGCTCAATCAACCCAACTAATTGATGATTGAAAGTCCCTTTTCTTAAGTAATTTTGTTTTTCAAGTAAAACTCAGTCCTAAATCACTTTGTATATCTCTCTTGTTGACCAGTCCATCATCTTTTGTCCACTCCACCTCTTACTTTAAACCAAAACAATTTTGCTGCACACTTAGTCGTATTGTTAAGCTATCGTCCACAATACCTCCGTCTTAATCACTAGATCAAGACATTTACGATTAATATTGTATGTGTTACGGTGTGGATTTTGTGACATAGGTCAGGCACAAGTATGCGCATCTCTAGATTAAGCATACTTTTAGAAAGCGTCGAGGTAAAGGAATTATTATGGGGAGTGATGATAAGCCATAGTTTAAGTTGATGGGATGAATTGTAAGTATAATAATGAAGACTTGATGATGTGTTGGTGGCCTAAACAAATGTGCCAATTAAGCTACAACAAGTGATTAGTGCCTGGATTAAGTGTAGCTATAAGACAGACCAGGTAGGGCAGCTAATCCCCAGTTGCGATGATTGATTGTTGTAGAAACACAGGTGAGGTGTCACCGGGAGTTAAGGAACCAACTTAAAGAAAGAACAATTTCATTGATTGGTCTTGCATAAAGGGGCTATGATTATCCCTCAAATGCCCAACAAATCTACAATTACCAAATTCAATTCTATATGATTCACGTATGTAACCCACCACCGTCACTCTATTACATTGACTCCCCATACCACTTCCACTACTATATACAGCATGCTACTATATGCAGTTTAGTAGCAACGTCTAGAAACCAATTAGTTATACACAATCCAATATAAAAAGTTGATTATGTTTTGTAGTGTTTTTTGTTTTTTATGTAAACGGGTCGTATATGATTAACTTCAATTCCCTCTTAAAGATTTCACCCGCCGCTTCGAGTTTGGTGCTCTTCTCTTGGTAATATGATTAACTTCATTTCCGTATGTAAATGTTAATTACCTACTCTCCCTTGTGACGGAGGTATTCGTCATTTTGTTATGACGGTTAAATACTGACCATTTAATTAGAAAAGACAACCCGTGTACTTTTGTAGTATTTTGTCTTTTCTATGTAAACGGTATATATGATTAACTTCAATTCCGTCTGTTAATGTTAAATATCTACTTTCCTTCCTTTGTGACGGAGGTATCTGTCTTTTTTTTTTGGTTCAACGAAGCGCGAACTTAGTCGGCATTACAATATAGGGGAGGGGGATTTGAACCTGTGACGTATCGTCACATGGTACCTAGTCTCCTCCTGGTATATGATAAGTTCAATTCCTTCGATTAATGGTGCAGCTACTCTTCCTTGTGACGGAGGGATCCATCATTTTGTTATAATGGGTTAAATACTGCCTATTTATGTAGAAAGGAAAACCTATTTGCTTTTGTAGTATTTTGTTATTTCTATGTAAACAGGTCGTATTTGACGAGTTATAAGTCTATGATGGATAATTGCGTCACAAACAAGAATTTGTGTTAATGCTATTGTAGAGTGTTTACGATATGTGTTTTTGAATGTGTTTTTGGGTGGTTTCAGGAGGGTCCAAAATATTTTACTGTACAAGATGTGAGGCAAAGGGTGACTGAGATGGAGAATGAGGATGTGAATGTGAATGCAACTGTGAGTGCGAATGGGAATGAGAATACGAATGGGAATGGGAATGTTAATGTATTGTGTCGCTTATGCTTCTCGGGTGAGCTTGATGGCACCGAGAGAGCTAAAAAAATGCTTCCTTGCAGAACTTGTGGCAAAAAGTATCGTAGAAATTGCTTGAAAACTTGGTCTCATCATAGAGGTATGTATTTCTGCCCACTAACTAGTACTGTATTAACGACCATGTCCTACCCTTTCCTCACTTTGTTATCTCTGCCCTGCAGATCTTTTTCATTGGAGTTTGTGGGCATGTCCCTCTTGCCATGTATGCGAGGTAATTGCCTTTTACAGCCTCTCTCTGTTGCTGTTTATATTGCATTCTTGTTGTCGCTCTTGTTATGTACAAACTTCTTTTAGTTTGGCCAAAGGTTTTAGGTTGCAGAGAATGGGAGTGTTTTTGTCTGCCTGATTTGTTATGGGTCATTTTTTTGGTGTAATACAGCCGCCAGATGTTTGATTTGATGGGTTGGTTTATGAACTCTGTGTTTTCAGGTCTGCTGCAGAACTGGAGACCCTGCCAAGTTTAAATTTTGTAAAAGGTGTGATGGTGCTTTCCATTGTTATTGCATGTAGCCTCCACATAAGGTTTTCCCTACCTGTTGTCTTTCTTTTATTTACTTTTATTATTTATCTTTAATTCAGTTTTTGTATTGTGTTCTTGTGCTCTGCAAGTGCCTTATTTGCATTTTGCTTATGCAAAATGTTAGTTCTGGACCGTACCTGTGCCCTAAACATACAAAATGCCACTGTTGTGCGTCTAATGTTCCCGGAAATGGTCTGAGTTTAAGGTATGATGATTGTAGTTAATTGACATTTTTGCATCATTATTTTTATTAAACTGATGGCCTGCTTTGCCTTTTTGTGCTACAATGGTTGTATTTGACTTTTTGTTAGGCATCACACTGATGTGTTTCCAGCTGTGATAAATTTTATAGAACTTAGAAATTATTAGCTTTTGATTGTTTTTAAGAATTTAGATACAAAACTTGCGCAAGTTCTGCTGACTGGAAAATTAGATGTCCGTCGTACACTGAAGTATGTCGTTAAAATTAGCGACTTTCTCTATAATACAGTGCTTGCTTTGACAAACATAAACACTATGGGTTAAGGCTGAACATGTATACTAGAGTCTATTCACTCTCCATTTCTCTATTGCTTGGGCTTTCTTTGAATTCTTTAGGCCCTGTATTAGCGTATCTTGAACATATATTCTCCATTGTAATAAGTTTGACCTTTATGTGGTGGACCGTTATAGGCAGCAACTCCACTATAGAACTCTGGTGAGCTAATTGTTTGACGTTGTCGGTTTGTCATTGTTCTGGAGAACACAGTTCAAGTTGTTTAATACAGTAATATTTGTATGTTGACCCCTCATCTCTCTACTGTATCTTGTATCTTGTATGTTGTTGTCCAGCTGATTATGTTGTTGTATCTTGTATTTTGTCATTTGTACGACTCTTACACTTTCTTATATTTGTTGCAATGTAGTCGGTTCCTCATGCTCGGAAAACAGAGTGCGGTTATTACGTGATGAGATATATGATTGAAATTATCACTCGTTCTGATTTGAAGAGAATCGTCAATGAGGTAACACTTGGGTTCTCGCACTTTCTCTTGTTTCAATCATTTGTTTTAAGCACATAATTGAAACAAAATAATTAGTTCATTTATATTATTGATTTTGTAGCATTTCAACGATATGATGCCATATTCTCAAGAAGATATTGACGAGGTTCGTAGATTATGGGCAGATTATTTTCTTAATAATTAGTCGTATATGATGCATCGGATTACCTTATGCGGACAAGGTGTTAGTTGGATTATAGTTTTAGGTACTTTTGGACATGGATAATGATTTTATGTGTACCTTTTGGATTTTGGATGTTGGATAATGATTTTATGTATCTTTTGGATGTTGGATTTTATAAAAATGTAACTTCTTTTGTTTAATTATTGGCTATGGTATTCCTTTTTTATGGTTTGTTAATATGTACGTATTTCAGAATTATTAAAAAATATAAAATATGAATATGTATATAAGCACATATCGATATATACGTATTTCAGAAAACAATTGTTTATTATGTATATAGACAACTGTTGTTTTAGAAAAACAGTTGTCTATATACGTAATAAACAATTGTTGTTTTAGAAAAACAGTCGTCTACATACGTAATAGACAACAGTTGTTTTAAAAAACAGTTGTTTATTAACCAATAGACAACTGTTATAAAATAGATGTGTATGCTCAGAGTAATATACAACTCCAAACTACTCAACTGTTGTAAGTCAGTTGTCTATTGCAAAAAAAACAGTTGTCTATTTGATGTTTTGTAGTAGTGCCCTTACTCAGAACCATGGTTTCCGGTATCCGAATCCATTGGCACACGAGAGTCATTCAACACACGATATCCGATAATGTCGGTATCGGTATCGCAATGCAAAGGGACGAACCCAATAAACTCTGAAATCCGAATGGGCCATACTTTGTGCATGGCCCACTAAGATATAGAGTGGGTTCGAATGGGCCCGAACTCCCACGAAGTTCGGTGGCGACTCCACTTCGATTTAAATTTTAATTACATACATCTCATATGGAGATTCATTCGCCCCCAAACCCGCACGCGGCCGCGTCGAGGTGGACCTATGTCATGTCCACACTAGGGTACCTCGTTCCCATCCATTGGGAGTTCAGCGTTTATTAGCGGTCCTCGTTGTTGCTGGAAAACTACAAGTTTTGCTTTGGCCAAGGTGATGGCGCTCAAAAAAAGTTTTTTTTCTTAAAGTAATGAGTATAAAATCTGCCATGATGACAACATTTATAACGTTTTTTTTTCGAAAATAACTATGATTTGACCGGAGTATCGGTGCTCAAAAGGTTGTTTTGAAAGAAAGAGATTTTTTTTCTTAAAACGAAGTTGGGTGCAGTTGAATATGTTGTCGTGGTTGAATCCAGATTCTAGTGTTTTATTTGGGTTGTTCAAACACGCTACACATAACTAGAAATGCGTACACTCATGCAGGATGCATACACGGGTAGGTTAGGGTAGGCTACCTCCCACGAATAACCTTTTATTAGGCTTCGACAGGTCATCTAGGGAGATGAGTGTCATACCGTCCGCTTAGAACCACTCGTTTAGTATATCCGCGGGATACTCGTTAGGCGGCCGGAGAGTCAACCGAGGATCTCTCCGCGTGACCATAAGGATCTTACTGCGAAGAGGTCGATTGGTCTTGATATCGGTTAGGGTAGACTTTTTAGGGCCAAAACTTGTAGTTACCACAACTAGGAACTAGGAAATGAGCTTCACAAACCTCGTTGGAGTTACACCACCGCTGAAACCTTGTTTCCAAATCACCAGCGGAGTCGCCAAACTGTGGACGTCCGTCCGCCCCTCCCGGCGCCTCGCGCGGGACCAACCCGGTTTCCAATCGCGGCGGCCACCTACGCGGCCCCCTCTCGGTTGGAGGCCGGTCTGATCTCGCATTCGGGGCGATGTGTCGGACCTCGATTTGGATGACGATTCGGACTTGTACTAGACGGGCGCAGACGCCCGTATTTCCGTTGGAATCGATCGAGCCATGGTTGTAAATGTTTAAAGGCCGATATGTTTGGTAAGGCAACCTTTTTAGTGAACCGAATTCGTTGCCGATTTGTGGAGTCGCCACCGAGTCAATTATGGTGACTCGAAAACCGTTAAAGTCAACTTTGATCCTTAGCCGGTTCAAAGCTGAGGGGCACGGGACCTAGAGATAAAGACTTGTACCCTTAAGCACTCCATGCCAGGAATGACTCTCATTGCCAATGGTTTCGGACATCCGAAAACCGTCGATTCTGAGTAAGGGGTGAGGATACGTATTGGGAAGCCAACGCCACCTAGACATCGACACCCAATCCCGCCCGCACATAGCGGTCTCTACTAAACAATCGGTGGGCTGATAACTTTGTTCCTTTGTTGTGACGGAAGTACAGTAACATCTATTGTTTTAACCCTATACCTTTTGCTAGGTCGGTTGTTTAAGGACAAGTAAGATTTGTCGTCGAAGTAGTTGTGTTTAAATTCTTTGCATGCGATTTCACGTGACAGGCAGGCCATGAAAAGACGCACATAGGATAGTAGAGAGTATTAATATTATACGTATTAGCAAATCAACGTTAATGTGATAATACGGATATTAGTCGTTCTCGTGGTATACCTTACCTAGTATTCTGCTAATTATGATGCGTCGGCTCGGTATTAATAGGGATGCGTCGAACCATGTAAGGTGAGCACCGAGATTAATATGGAACCCGACCATCGCTTTGTTCAGTTTTAGCTTGTTTACATTTTGAATTTCGTGTTAGGTGATTTAGCTTGCGTTTATAAGGTCATGAAAACAATAAATCGTACGAAAGGTGTAAATGCGAATGTAAGTAAATCACATAATGAGGATTTGCACCCTCGGAGTATACGCTAAACAGGACACAATATATAGAGAGTTGAGAAGGATCACGGAACTACTCGGGTCTATTTATGGTGTTTTAGTGATTATGGTTGAGGTTTGGACGTTACATGTTTTCGTATGTGTAATGGACCTAGTCCACATTTGACATTATCATAGTGCATAATGAAAGTACAAGAATGTAAAGTTTCGTTTCGATGATAACCTAGTGACAATTCGACTTCGAAAGGCGGATCCTCCTAGCTCGCCTGGTGATTTCGGCAGAGTTCCGTTACCGTTGGCCCTTCCTGTGGCTAATCCGGCAGAACTCCATTACTATTTGCTGGTTCTGCGGCTAATCCGGCAGAACTCCGTTGCTAGACTCGGAGTAGCAAGTCGAACACAGGCACCTTGGGATCGAGTGGGGTGCTCGAACGTGAGGAGTAACATCTATTTCGCTTATCGGGACTACGATCGAGTGGATCACTTGCTTCGGGTGTCGGAGTGCGAGCTCTTAGCGAGAAACTCTTAACGAGTTAAGAGAGAAGGGAAGATGCTGTGTGTCGAATGAATGAGGTGAGGGGGATATTTATAGGTGTTTTCGGCCCTCGTCGCCCATATGGACGCCCGGTGTCCAGCGACTCAGAATTCAGACAACTGGTGTGAGGCAGTTCAGTCTTCAGGTGCCAAAGCTAAAGCTGTCCAAGTTTTGAAGATCCGACACTACTACAAAACATCAAATAGACAACTCTTTTTTTTGCAATAGACAACTAACTTACAACAGTTGAGTAGTTTGGAGTTGTATATTACTCTGAGCATAGACATCTGTTTTACAACAGTTCTCTATTGGTTAATAAACAACTGTTTTTGTAAAACAACAGTTGTCTATTGATGGTGCAGATTTGTCGTGGATCCCGCCACCAATTATTCAACCAACTAGCACCCAACGGTAGTTAGGGTAAGTCGGGTCGTGTCCACGGAGACGGTATTGCAAGTTTTAGACTAAATTGGCCTAAAACGAGACTATGCTACCAAACAAACACAAAGAGCTACTAATTGATGAATTGTGATGAGAGGAGAAGAAGGAAGTAGACTAATGATGAACTATGATGAACTAGACTAACAAATTCTAACCAAACACAAGCCAACTAGCAAACTAAGAGAATGAGTCTAACTAATAAGATGAACCAAATATGGAAAGAAGTGGGTTAGGTCGGGTCCATAAGAATAGTAGGGTGATCGGGTTGGTTATGGGTATGGGTGTCTCCTAGTGCTAGAGTCGGTCCGGGCTCTCGCAACTTAGACCGATGTCAAAGTAAGTCCGGGCTCTCGCAACTTAGACTATCCTCAACATGACCACAAACAAGACAAACAATGAGTAGAGGAAAACTAGCATGAGAAGCATGGCCACTACAACTCAAACAAGCATATCAACAAACACATGGTGTGCCAAGTATGTGACTAACAATAAAGAATCACCCTTTACCCACAATCAAACCCTAATCACCCATAATCTACCCTTAATTCCCCTACTAACCCACAAATAAACTACTCACTCATGGTCAAACTAACTACAACAATGAAAGGATAAAACAACTTCACAATCCAAACATTCATCATCAAGAACAATATAAACAATAACAATCAACACTAATCAAAGATTCAAACTTGAATTAATAACAAGGAATAAGAGTAAAGGAAGTTTATACCAACACTAGATGAAGAAAAGATGAAATCTTGCATAAAAGAGAAACCCAAATAATCCCAAGGTTGTCAATCTTGGAGAAGTCTTCAAGTATCTTCTTAATACAAGCACTAATTAACTAAGATTAACTAAGGATTAAAGAGAGATTCAAACTAATGTGAGGAACTAAATCTAGGGTTTATATCTTGTAGAGAGGCTTAAGAGAGGCTAAACTAATGTAAGATCCCTAAACAATACAAGAGGGAAGTATTTATAGGGTTCCAAGTGGGAAGGAGGAAGAAGGAAACAAATG
Organism: Agrostemma githago; assembly: GCA_958450325.1. Lineage (NCBI taxonomy): Eukaryota > Viridiplantae > Streptophyta > Magnoliopsida > Caryophyllales > Caryophyllaceae > Agrostemma > Agrostemma githago. The sequence goes on from OY288240.1 coordinate 59,510,441, forward strand.
CGGGCATCAGCGTGACTTTCCCGATCGGGAATGGGAAATCCCGATCGGGAAACCTCACTTTCCCGATCGGGAATTCTGGGACCCGGTCGGGAACTCTTTCCAGTGGCCGTCTCCTTTGTGCACTTCATCCCGATCGGGTTTTAGGCCTTCCCGATCGGGATGGGTCTTGTAGGCCTCTAATATGATCCTTTTGGTCCCTCCTTGCTTCACATGGACTTCTCATCGATTCTCGGGGCTCGGGATCGGGTCTCGGAGACTCGGGATTGGGTCCCAAGGTCTCGGGTTCGATTCCAAGGCATCGAGTCGTCGTTCCTTTATCTCGTTGGCTCCAAAAATGTGTATGTATAGAGTCGGAATCGCTCCAACTCTTCCAATTCAGTCTCGGGAACCTGAAACGAACTAAAGGAAGCATAAGAAGCCCCTAAACCGCTCCCAAGGAGCGATTCTACAAGGAAATGGGTCCAAAACATTACAAAATAGGCACTACAAACCACACTAATCAACTCCCCCACACTTAACCCTTACTCGCCCTCGAGTAAGCACATACTAACTACTATACTAGCCGAATGGGTATTAGCGCACCCTACGCCCTTTCAACTCACGCGAGTGCACTTAGATGAAAAAGTGCACTCCGCAAGGCAAGTTGGGTCTTGCGACAAAACTGTGGATGCAACCGGACACAAGACACATAAACAAACAAACACACAAACGAACACACAAAAGGTTGCACCCAAAAGAAAAGAAATACCGCTTCCCTCAAACAAGCGGTGAAAGAAACACCGGTTTAGGACTCGAGGCAAGCGACAACGTTCCCAAGCTAGCAATACAAACCGAGGTGGACTAAACCCTAATAGTATGACGATAAAGCAACAAAAACGTTGGTAACTTACCTAGGTTCCTCCTAACCTTCTAAGAACGTACTACGGGACGATCGGCGGAGTGGGAAAAGGATGAACCACGGTGTTAGTCGACACTGTAGGTAAGTGAGACCCCGCCCCCTTTAGCGTGAGCCAAGAGGGTCGTCCCGTGTCCAAAATCGCCTAACTAGTCCAAGTAAAAAGTGGAAATGATTGCAAAATGAGGGAAGACCGACTAATGCCGCTATCATCCTTCCTCGGGACTCGGTCCTTTGGTAGGCTCTTCACGGCAAAAGTCGGAAAAAGGCTTATTTTGAGAGGTAGGGGTTATTTTTTTGTGAATCGGGTTTTCTTTTGGCATTTTCTCTTTTCTTTTGGGTTTTTGTCTAGTTTTGCCATGCCATTCTTTTTTTTTTCTTCTTTTCTATTTTCTTTTTGGATTTTGCGCCTTTTCTTTTTCTTCATTCTTTTCTTTCTTTAATTTTCTTTCTTTTTCTTTTCTTTACCCTTTCTTGGCAAGATTAGGCTTTTTGGCATTTCTTATTGCAAAGAAAGACGAATTCAACAAATTGCAATTTTATTGTGTGGAAATGTGTGGGAGGTAGGTAAATGGGTAAGTCGGGGGTCGCGATTTCCCTTCAAACCCACAAAAAAAATGGAGAACTTGGACTAATTAAACAATCCCAAACACGGTCACCTAGGGGACGGGACTCGGTAACCAAGGCCTTTTCACACCGTGGGTGGTCATAATGGTCAAAATGCAAATCCCGTAGTAAATCCCTAGTAAGCTAGGTGGACTCAAGGTAAAGGACCAACGAATTCATTGATTTAGGGTCATTCTACTAGATTAAAGTCCAAGACTCGATTTACACTACTAAAAAGGGAAAGTACACACTCACACACTAGCCTCTAAACCGGGTTTTCGAAAACGGTTTACACACAAGACACACAACATAACACAAAACAAAGACTCAACGAAAACAAAAGAAAAAGAAACAAAAGTAACAAAACAAGAACAACACAAAACGAACACAAACATAACACAAACACCACCCCTAGCTTCCAAACAAATCGCCAAATCACCCACAAACTTTACAAAGCTCCACCCGAGCACACAACATCACAATCTCCTCCAAACTCCGCAAGAGGTAAAGAAGAAAAAGGGATAAAGATGATACCGGAAGTCTTGAAAGCTCTCCAAAACTAATGGCGATTAGGCAACCTATAAAGAAAAGGGGGAGGCAAAACACACAACAAAACAAATATACGACACACAGACACAAAAGGAAAACACACAAAAGAAAAATCTTTTTGATTTTTGTGAATTTTTTTTCAAATTTTTAGGGTTTTTAAAGATTTTTTTCGAAAGACTACAAAAATAAAGCTAACTATGCTAGAATATCACTCCCCCACACTTAAGTCGAGCCATGTCCTCATGCTCGACCGTAGTGCATGGAGCACAAAAGAAAAGAAAAGAAACTACGAAAATAAAGCTAAAAACCAAAAATAAAGTGGAGAAAAGGGTAGAAGGCGTCTGGCCAGGGTGTAGTCAAGTCACCATGGGCCGAGACAAGAAAAAGATATGGATGGGGGAAGAAAATAAAAAGAAGGAAATAAAAGGAAATGGGAGGGGAGGGCTAGGTGTAATCAAGTCACCTAGCCCGGATTCCGCCTAAATCCGACTAAATCCTCAAAAAAAAAAGAGTGAAAAACTTGGAAAATTTGGATTTTGAAAATGACTCTCGATGTAATCACATCATCGAGAGTCGGGAGCAAGCACACAAAGGCCTCGAAGGCCACCATGACACAAATGATAAGAGGGAAAGAGAATAAACCAAGAAGACAAGCGATAAAAACGGAAAAGAGAGGATAGTTGCCGTACCATACGGTTACCAACTCACTCGCTCCATCGTCTCATAAGTCAAAATAGGCACTTAGCTTGTCCATGTCGTCGTTATTCCTCTCCACTTGCGATCCGGTTCCATGGTTGGGGCACAAATGCAAAGTGAGGCGGGTTTTGGATGCGAAAGTCGGTTTGAAGTGAATAGAAAGTGAGGTGAAGACATGTATATGAGGTGTAAGGGTCATACAATGAGAGTAAGAACATGTAGGGAGGTTGGGAGGGGGTATAAAGTGGTTGGGTGGTCTCAAACAACGAAGAAAAGAGCCAACGGAGGACAGGGGGTCCATCCCGGTCGGGATGGGTGGTCCCGGTCGGGAGGACCGACTCGTCCCGGTCGGAAAGACCTCGTCCCGGTCGGGATGAGTTGCCAGTGAACCCAACTTTTGTGCACCTCATCCCGGACGGGATGGCATCCTTCCCGGTCGGGATGGGCCTTCCATCCCGGACGGGATGACCTCTTCTAGGTCGGGAAGAGTCTCCTAACCCTCTATAGCTCCCAAAGCTCGTTCCAAGCTTCAAAAACCGACTTCACTTCACACAATCCAAGCTCCAACAATGACCGCGCTTCCCTAGGAATCACTTCCACTTCACACCTATCACAATAAACTCAAATAACACATCAAATTCCCTCCCTCACAACGCTCATCAATCATCCGAATAATCAAGAATTTCACAAAAGCAAACAAACTATAAGAGAAAGAGATATATACAAAGGGACGGTTCTTGTGGAACTCCGTCAAACCAAGGTGGTACTTTCTTCAATTCTTTTTCAACACCCAAAACTAGTTCCATCTCCATCAAGGGCACGAAGAAACAAGTCGAAGGCCCTAGAAAAGTCTTCAATCAAGCTAGTAACATAAGCATCCACAAACCAAGGCTCTTCATGACCTTGTCTCGACGTTCCCGGGGCATCCCGATCTACTAAGTTCAATGGCTTGAACTTGTACTTTCGATCCTTCGGTATATACCCAAACGTCCATCTATCCTCATGTGGCCCCAAGGGAGGCTCATCTTCATCCTTTTTGCTCTTGAACTTGTCATTAAACCCATGACATGGGCTCTCATCCTCCTCCAAATCGGAGTCATCATCCTCAAGTACATACGAGTACTTCTTCAAGCTTTGTCCCGGTTCTCCCCCTAGATCGATGTTTTCCTTGGCTTGGATCATATTGCATGACTCATCATTAGTAGGCGAAGTGTTACCTTGAAGGTCAAACACTAGCTTCTCCTCGCCTAACTCGAAGGTGATCCTACCATTCTTCACATCGATCATGGCACCGGCGGTGTGTAGAAATGGGCGCCCAAGAATAATGGGAGTGATTGCATCTTCCCGCATATCGAGCACGATGAAGTCAACTGGAATGAAGAACTTACCGATTCTCACCGGCACATCCTCTAGCATCCCCAATGGTCGGTTGAATGAACTATCGGCCATTTGGAGCGTTATAGAGGTACTTTTAAGCTCCTTCATCCCAAGTCGGCAACAAATGGAGTAGGGAATGATGCTTACACTCGCACCCAAATCACATAAAGCTCTTTCGATCTTGTAGTGCCCTATGGTGCAAGGGATCGAAAACCTACCCGGATCCTTTAACTTTGGAAGGGTAGAACCTTGAATGAGCTCGCTCACCACTCTTGTGAACGCAATGGTCTCTTCCTTGTCAACGGATCTCTTCCTAGCCAATATTTCTCTCATAAATTTTCCATATGCCGGGATTTGGGTAAGTAGGTCGGTAAAGGGGACACTCACATCCAACTTCTTCCCAATACTAAGGAACTTGTCATATTGAGAATCTACCTTAGTCTTCATTTGCCTTGATGGGAAAGGCAACTTGATTTGGTATTTATTTTGCTCAATCGGGGTGGACTCTTCAAATGACACTTTCTTTTTACCCTTATCTTTAGCTTGAAGTGGGGGAAGCTTGTCTTGTTGAGGTTTCTCAACCTCCCATAAGACTTGCTCCTCCGTTGGATTATCAAAGCTTGAGCTCTCTTGAGTTGGAGGTGTTGTTTTCCTTGTCGGTTCTTGGATTGGCTCTTGCTCACTAGGAAGTTGAGGGGATTCATAAGATGTACCTCTCCTTGTGGTGATGGCATTGACATGCTCAAATTTCGGTGTTTCGCCTTGAGAAGGTAGTTGTCCTTTTTGTCTTGAGGAGCTCCCCGAAGCGAGTTGAGATACTTGAGTTTCAAGCATCTTCATACGGGCATCTCTTGTCGCGTTTTCCCCTTGAATATAAGCAAAGAGCTCTTGGTGGTTTCTTGTTATGTCCACTTGACTCTTTTGCATATCCATCATAGACTTTTGAATATCGAATCCCCGAGGTGGAGATGATGGATTATGCGGAGTATCGGTGAGGGCTAATGGAGTACCATAGTCATGAATAGGAGACCGGCTCCTAGGCTTGCTTTGTTGTTGATGTTGACGGTTCCCTTGGAACCCATGAGAATTGCCTTGATTAAGGCCTTGATTGTTGCCATGGTTGTGGTTTTGATAGCCTTGGTTGAAGTTCCCTTGTTGGAACCCTTGATTGTTGTTGAATGAACCTTGGTTACTTTGCTTGAAGTTGTTGAAAGGCCTTGAGTTGCCTTGCTAACCTTGGTTGTTGTCCCTTAAGGGAGGTGGAACATAAGGACGATGTTGTTGTTGGTGTTGAAACGCTTGTTGTTGAGGGACTTGATTGGAAGCTTGGTATTGATTAGAATAGGAAGCACCTTGCTTGAATGCTTGAAAGGCATTCACTTGCTCAATACTCCCTCTACAATTCATAGGGTCATGACCAACGATTCCACAAGTGTCACACATGCCATAATAAGGCAAAGGAGGTGCAAATCCCAAAGCGTTCACTTCACGAATTGAGGATTGGTTTGAGGAACCGATGCTTTGAACTTGAGTGAGGTGACCTTGAAGCTTCTTGTCAATGGATTCCATGTGTGTCTTCAATTGAGCCCCAAGGTCAATGCTTAATTGAGTTATAGCATCAACCTCATGCCTACCTCCTCGATTTGCCTTCCTAGGCCTAGAGTATTGCGAATTATGCACCGCCATCTCTTCGATTCTCGCCCAAGTTTGGTCATCATCGACCTCGGTGAACCTACCATTGGATCCCATGTTAAGTATAGTTCTTGAGTCCTCATAAAGATCATTCCAAAATTGTTGGACTAAGAACCATTGTGAAAGTCCATGATGGGGGCACGATCTAACCAAAGACTTGAACAGCTCCCAAGCTTCATATAAGCTCTCTTCATCCCGTTGTTGGAAACCGGTGATGGAGGCCCTAAGCAAATTGGTCTTCTCCGGAGGGTAGAAAGTTTGGTAGAATGCCAATGCAAGTTTCTTCCAAGTGTCGATGTCCATGGTTGCCCTATCGAGACCTTTAATCCATTGTTTCGCTTTTCCAATTAATGAAAATGGAAATAAAACCCATCGTATTTGATCTTGTGTGACTCCGGGTTGAGATATAGCGTCACAATAATCGGAGAAGGTCTCCATATGTTGGTGCGGGTCTTCGGTGGGCAAACCACTAAATTGATTCCTTTCCACAAGTTGTATGAAGTGGGTCTTGGCCGTAAAATTACCGGCATAAGCGGCCGGTAGAGCATTGGGTCCCGGCAAGACATCTTCCGTAAATGTAGAGTGGGAGGAAAACTTCGGCATTATTGGATGTAAGGGAGAAGATGGTGTAGATGGAGTTGAAGTAGATGTAGAAGGGGAGCTAGGACTAGAATCTCCAAAGGGATTGGTGAAATTTCCTTCGGCCGTCTCTCGATATGCTTCCTCACTATCGCTTCCTTGAGCTTGCTCTTGATGGGTATTGCTTGCACTTGGTTGAGATATCCTAACCCGGTTAATCGTCCGTTGGCGAAAAGCTCGAAAAAGCCTCTCCGGCTCTGGATTAAAGAGAAAGGATTCGCCTCCCCGCCTAGGCATACACTACACACTAGAACAAACGTGAGAATACCTAGTGCTTTATGGGCACTAGGTAACGACAATAAGCAAGCACAACTAGAGACAAAGAGAAAAGAAAGCTAAGGAAGCAAGAGAACTAGAGAATATTCACAAGAGATGATAGAAGGGCACAAAGAAGTGTAACTAAGTCTAGAAATGAGCAAACAAAGTCTAAACAATGCACCGTCCCCGGCAACGGCGCCAAATTGATGGTGCAGATTTGTCGTGGATCCCGCCACCAATTATTCAACCAACTAGCACCCAACGGTAGTTAGGGTAAGTCGGGTCGTGTCCACGGAGACGGTATTGCAAGGTTTAGACTAAATTGGCCTAAAACGAGACTATGCTACCAAACAAACACAAAGAGCTACTAATTGATGAATTGTGATGAGAGGAGAAGAAGGAAGTAGACTAATGATGAACTATGATGAACTAGACTAACAAATTCTAACCAAACACAAGCCAACTAGCAAACTAAGAGAATGAGTCTAACTAATAAGATGAACCAAATATGGAAAGAAGTGGGTTAGGTCGGGTTCATAAGAATAGTAGGGTGATCGGGTTGGTTATGGGTATGGGTGTCTCCTAGTGCTAGAGTCGGTCCGGGCTCTCGCAACTTAGACCGATGTCAAAGTAAGTCCGGGCTCTCGCAACTTAGACTATCCTCAACATGACCACAAACAAGACAAACAATGAGTAGAGGAAAACTAGCATGAGAAGCATGGCCACTACAACTCAAACAAGCATATCAACAAACACATGGTGTGCCAAGTATGTGACTAACAATAAAGAATCACCCTTTACCCCCAATCAAACCCTAATCACCCATAATCTACCCTTAATTCCCCTACTAACCCACAAATAAACTACTCACTCATGGTCAAACTAACTACAACAATGAAAGGATAAAACAACTTCACAATCCAAACATTCATCATCAAGAACAATATAAACAATAACAATCAACACTAATCAAAGATTCAAACTTGAATTAATAACAAGGAATAAGAGTAAAGGAAGTTTATACCAACACTAGATGAAGAAAAGATGAAATCTTGCATAAAAGAGAAACCCAAATAATCCCAAGGTTGTCAATCTTGGAGAAATCTTCAAGTATCTTCTTAATACAAGCACTAATTAACTAAGATTAACTAAGGATTAAAGAGAGATTCAAACTAATGTGAGGAACTAAATCTAGGGTTTATATCTTGTAGAGAGGCTTAAGAGAGGCTAAACTAATGTAAGATCCCTAAACAATACAAGAGGGAAGTATTTATAGGGTTCCAAGTGGGAAGGAGGAAGAAGGAAACAAATGCGGGCATCAGCGTGACTTTCCCGATCGGGAATGGGAAATCCCGATCGGGAAACCTCACTTTCCCGATCGGAATTCTGGGACCCGTTCGGGAACTCTTTCCAGTGGCCGTCTCCTTTGTGCACTTCATCCCGATCGGGTTTTAGGCCTTCCCGATCGGGATGGGTCTTGTAGGCCTCCAATATGATCCTTTTGGTCCCTCCTTGCTTCACATGGACTTCTCATCGATTCTCGGGGCTCGGGATCGGGTCTCGGAGGCTCGGGATTGGGTCCCAAGGTCTCGGGGTCGATTCCAAGGCATCGAGTCGTCGTTCCTTTATCTCGTTGGCTCCAAAAATGTGTAAGTATAGAGTCGGAATCGCTCCAACTCTTCCAAATCAGTCTCGGGAACCTGAAACGAACTAAAGAAAGCATAAGAAGCCCCTAAACCGCTCCCAAGGAGCGATTCTACAAGGAAATGGGACCAAAACACTACAAAATAGGCACTACAAACCACACTAATCATCTATTACGTATTTAGACAACTGTTTTTCTAAAACAACAGTTGTCTATTACGTATATAGACAACTGTCTTTCTAAAACAACAGTTGTCTATATACATAATAGACAACTGTTTTCTGAAATACGTATATATAGATATGTGCTTATATACATATTCATATTTTATGTTTTTTAATAATTCCGAAATACGTACATATTAACAAACCATAAAAAAGGAATACCATAGCGAATAATTGAACAAAAGAAGTTACATTTTTATAAAATTCAACATCCAAAAGATACATAAAATCATTATCCAACATCCAAAATCCAAAAGGTACACATAAAATCATTATCCACGTCCAAAAGTACCTAAATCCATAATCCTACTAACACCTTGTCCGCATAAGGTAATCCGATGCATCATATACGACTAATTTTTAAGAAAATAATCTGCCCATAATCCACGAACCTCATCAATATCTTCTTCAGAATATGGCATCATATCGTTGAAATGATACAAAATCAATAATATAAATGAACAAATTATTTTGTTTCAATTATGTGCATAAAACAAATGATTGAAACAAGAGAAAATGCGAAAACCCAAGTCTTACCTCATTGACGCTTCTCTTCAAATCAGAACGAGTGATAATTTCAATCATATATCTCATCACGTAATAACCGCACTCTGTTTTCCGAGCATGAGGAACCGACTACATTGCAACAAATATAACAAAGTGTAAGAGTCGTACAAATGATAAAATAAAAGATACAACAACATAATTAGCTGGAAAACAACATACAAGATACAAGATACAATAGAGAGATGAGGGGTCAACATACAAATATTACTGTATTAAACAACTTGAACTGTGTTCTCCAGAACAATGACAAACCGACAACGTCAAACAATTAGCTCACCAGAGTTCTATAGTAGAGTTGCTACCTATAACGGTCCATCACATAAAGGTCAAACTTATTACAATGGAGAATCTATGTTCAAGATACGCTAATACAGGGCCTAAAGAATTCAATGAAAACCCAAGCAATACAGAAATGGAGAGTGAATAGACTCTACTATACATGTTCAGCCTTAACCCATAGTGTTTATGTTTGTCAAAGCAAGCACTGGATTATAGAGAAAGTCGCTAATTTTAACGACATACTTCAGTGTACGACAGACATCTAATTTTCCAGTCAGCAGCACTTGCGCAAGTTTTGTATCAAAATTCTAGAAAACAATCAAAAGCTAATAATTTCTAAGTTCTATAAAATTTATCACAGCTGGAAACACATCAGTGTGATGCCTAACAAAAAGTCAAATACAGCCATTGTAGCACAAAAAGGCAAAGCAGGCCATCAGTTTAACAAAAATAATGATGCAAAAATGTCAATTAACTACAATCATCATACCTTAAACTCAGACCATTTCCGGGAACATTAGACGCACAACAGTGGCATTTTTTATGTTTAGGGCACAGGTACGGTCCAGAACTAACATTCTGCACAAGCAAAATGCAAATAAGGCACTTGCAGAGCACAAGAACACAATACAAAAACTGAATTAAAGATAAATAATAAAAGTAAATAAAAGAAAGACAAAAGGTAGGGAAAACCTTATGTGGAGGTTGCATGCAATAACAATGGAAAGCGCCATCACACCTTTTACAAAATTTAAACTTGGCAGGGTCTCCAGTTCTGCAGCAAACCTGAAAACACAGAGTTCGTAAACCAACTCATCAAATAAAACATCTGGCGGCTGTATTACGCCAAAAAACATGACCCATAACAAAACAGGCAGACAAAAACAGTCCCTTTCTCTGCAACCTAAAACCTTTGGCCAAACTAAAAGAAGTTTGTACATAACAAGAGCGACAGCAAGAATGCAATATAAACAGCAACAGAGAGAGGCTGCAAAAGGCAATTACCTCGCATACACGGCAAGAGGGACATGCCCACGAACTCCAATGAAAAAGATCTGCAGGGCAGAAGAGCAAATCAGATAACAAAGTGAGGAAAGGGCAGGACATGGTCGTTAATACAGTACTAGTTAGTGGGCAGAAATACAGACCTCTATGATGAGACCAAGTTGTCAAGCAATTTCTATGATACTTTTTTCTACAAGTTCTGCAAGGAAGCATTTTTTTAGCTCTCTCCGTGCCATCAAGCTCACCCGAGAAGCATAAGCGACACAATACATTAACATTCCCATTCCCATTCCCATTCGCACTCACAGTTGCATTCACATTCACATCCTTATTCTCCGTCTCAGTCACCCTTTGCCTCACATACTGTACAGTAAAATCTTTTGGACCCTCCTGAAACCACCCAAAAACACATTCAAAAACACAAATCATAAACACTCTAAAATAGCATTAACACAAATTCTTGTTTGTGACGCAATTATCCATCATAGACTTATAACACGTCAAATACGACCTGTTTACATAGAAAGAACAAAATAGTACAAAAGCAAATAGGTTGGCCTTTCTATATAAATAGACAGTATTTAACCCATTATAACAAAATGATGGATCCCTCCGTCACAAGGAAAAGTAGCTGCACCATTAATCGAAGGAATTGAACTTATCATATACCAGGAGGAGACTAGGCACCATGTGACGATACGTCACAGGTTCAAATCCCCCTCCCCTATATTGTAATGCCGACTAAGTTCGCGCTTCGTTGAACCAAAAAAAAGACAGATACCTCAGTCACAAAGGAAGGCGAGTAGCTAATTAACATTAACAGACGGAATTGAAGTTAATCATATATATCGTTTACATAGAAAAGACAAAATACTACAAAAGCACACGGGTTGTCTGTTCTAACTAAATGGCCAGTATTTAACCATTATAACAAAATGACATACCTCCATCACAAGGGAGAGTAGGTAATTAACATTAACATACGGAAATGAAGTTAATCATATTACCAAGAGAAGATCACCAAACTCGAAGCAGCGGGTGAAATCCTTAAGAGGGAATTGAAGTTAATCATATACGACCCGTTTACATAAAAAACACAAAACACTACAAAACATAATCAGCTTTTTGTATTGGATTGTGTATAACTAATTGGTTTCTAGACGTTGCTACTAAACTGCATATAGTAGCATGCTGTATATAGTAGTGGAAGTGGTATGGGGAGTCAATGTAATAGAGTGACGGTGGTGGGTTACATACGTGAATCATATAGAATTGAATTTGGTAATTGTAGATTTGTAGGGCATTTGAGGGATAATCATAGCCCATTTATGCAAGACCAATCAATGATATTGCTCTTTCTTTAAGTTGGTTCCTAAACTCCCGGTGACACCTCACCTGTGTTTCTACAACAATCAATCATCGCAACTGGGGGTTAGCTGCCCTGCCTGGTCTGTCTTATAGCGACACTTAATCCAGGCACTAATCACTTGTTGTACCTTAATTGGCACATTAGTTTAGGCCACCAACACATTATCAAGTCTTCATTATTATACTTACAATTCATCCCATCAACTTAAACTATGGCTTATCATCACTCCCCCTAATAATTCCTCTACCTCGACGCTTTCTAAAAGTATGCTTAATCTAGAGTTGCGCATACTTGTGCCTGACCTATGTCACAAAATCCACACCGTAACACATACAATATTCAATCGTAAATGTCTTGATCTAGTGATTAAGACGGAGGTATTGTGGACGATAGCTTAACAATACGACTAAGTGTGCAGCAAAATTGTTTTGGTTTAAAGTAAGAGGTGGAGTGGACAAAAGATGATGGATTGGTCAACCAGAAAGATATACAAAGTGATTTAGGACTGAGTTTTACTTGAATAGCAAAATTACTTAAGAAAAGGGACTTTCAATCAACAATTAGTTGGGTTGATTGAGCAGCACAGTTGCACCAACTAATTTTAACTACTCCAACACCCACACTTCATTCTCTTCTATTCAATTCCAATCTCTTTCTTTCCTTTTTCCCTCCATCATTTCCTCTTCTTAATCTTCACAAAACTCACATCATTCTAATTCACACACACACATACCTTCTAAATCAAGGGTATGCCTTAAATAAAGTCATTGTAGCAGAAGTATATCCCATAACTATATCCAGCCTTTTATTAACATGTTATTCCTATAATACACTTTTATTTAAGACACATTCTTTCATTTGTTCATCACTTTAACACATGAAGCAATGGAGTGAAAGATGGACAGTTTTTCAAACTAAATCCAACAAAAAAACGAAACAACGATGAAGGACAGCGACTCATTCAGTTTCCAAACTAACGAAACACTCAGCAAAAGAAACAACGATGACATATGATGGAGTAAGAGTGATTAACAGAGAAGAGGCAGAATAGAGAAGAAGAAGGAACAGCAAAACAACGATGAAGAGCCTCATCGAAGAACAGCGACGAAACTCGGAAGGGATGAAAGACAGCGGGAACAGCGACAAATAGAGAAGAAGAAGGACGAATAGGCCTCGAAATTAGGGTTAGAGCGACGAAAAGCTTCATGATTGAGCGACGAAGAGCTTCAAAATTAGGGTTAGAGGAATAATTGGGGATCTGGAACAATTTAGGGTTAGAAGAAAAATTGAGAAGATAGGTTGAGCGGGAGTTAGGTTGAGCAACTCAAAATGAAAACTTTGATGGGGATGGGAAGCTTACAGTGGAGCCATGTTTGACAGAAATGGCGTAGTGGGAGGGCGTATGAGTTTGACAGAAATGGTGTCTCTGGAATGGAGTAGTGGACGGGCGTCAGGTCTGATTGATTTGTCGAAATGGCATTCGTAGAAGTATTATCAATTCTACGAGTCTCGGTTCGTAGGCCGGATCACAAAATAAACACGTAAATCACAAATCGTTACATAAGACAGTCTCACCATAAGTCGAAATCCCGTTGCTAAAAAAATCATACTGTAACAAAGATCAAAGTTTGTATCATGTAAAACTCTGAGTGAGTTTGGGGTTACCTCTCACGTCGATGCATGGGGAGCCGTGAGTGGATACGTCGGTCCTCGACGGTTCCGTCTCAAGAAATCGTACCCTAAATTTATTACCTAAAAATCGTCTCAACTCGATCCTTGCTTCGCCCGTACATGAGAATGTCCCTATGCGGTTCCCACCTCTCATGCATCCATTAGATCTTGAAAAAATTGGGGATCTGAAAAAATTGGGATAATTGAAGTTGAGTTAGATAGGTTGAAAAAGGGATATGGGTCGGGTAAATGAGTTGAGAAAGTGATATTGGTCGGGTAAATGAGTTGCGAAAGTGATATGGGTTGAGAAAGTGATATGGGTTGAATTACGCTTAATATTAAATTAATTAAAAAAAAAATTGCGAAAGTGATATGGGTTGGGTAGTAACAACCAATTTTTAGTGGTCCTGAAATTAGAATAGACAACTGAGGTTAATTAAAACAGTTGTATAATATATAGACAACTGTTTTTATAAAACTCAGTTGTCTATTATCAGATAAAGACATCTGTTTTCTGAAACAAAACAGTTGTCTATATATTTTACATCAGTTGTTAAGAATATCTGATGTCTATTAGGAGTGGTCGATTTGAAGTTTTGTAGTAGTGCGATATCAAAACTTTTCAAAACGGAGAAGATGCATATCTTAGTCTTTCTTGAAGGCTAAGGCTTCCCTTTAACCCTAGCGCGTCGAGGGCCGGGTGGGCCTCGGGGTTTGACTTTGCATATTTCGGGACCGATTCGGGGCCCCGGTGTCAAAATTGACTCTAATTATTGTCTACGCGACCGTAATGACACGACTAAGGCTTCCTTGATGTTAATTTAATTTTTCCGAGTAGTTATTTAATCCGTTCAATAAAAAAACTATCTAAAACACCGCAAACTCTCGTTGCGTTGCAGTACGATCATTATCGGTTGTTTGCTGGGCACTTCTGCAGCCACCATGTCCAAATCTGGGTGTCTACAGGTAGTCACAACCCTCAACACGGGTACTGGGGTCAGACTTCGACCTCGTATAAAAGAAGGCCTTCCTTGGGCGGCTAATGGCCGCAGGCAGTCCACTGGCGCCGGGGGCAAAGTGGGACCGATGGGTTATCATCTTGCACCGGTCGAGGATCCTCCAAACCAACCGAGGATACTTGAACTTGGGGGAAGGACCCACTTGCCTGACAACCTCGGTGTTAACAACTCTTTTGAAAATTCGGTCAAGAATCTAAACCATGGTTGTTGGAAGGAGCAAGAGAACAGAAGTGATTCCAAGAAATTGGAAGAACTTGGGCAAATGACTCTACTTTTATAGCCAAGGGAAGAGAGGAACAAGGTAGTTAATGAAGTCCCAACTGTCCCTGAAATATGCGCCAAGTGTCATTGAAGCGCATGTCTCGAGGGATTTTCTGAAAGCGTAATCATTATGGGAGTGGCCTGGATATTCTAATGCTTCATTTACCCCATGTATCTAAGACAATCCGCCTAGGGAATGAGCATAGCATTTAATGCGAGAAGATGATGGGGGCAACTCCCCATCTGACCCGCCGAACATCAGCAGCCGACAGAATCTTCGATCCGCTCCCCAAACTGTCGAGGGGCAATTGATGGGGTCGGGTACCAGCAGGTAGCTACCCGCCAACCAAAGACCCGAGGTCGGCCCATCGCTGGAGAGGCCCTGACCCCCCATATCAGAGTTGATACCGGGGGATCAGATTGGATCCCACCGGCTGACCCCCAGAAATTCATTGCTAGGGAAGCCGACCGAGCCTTCCCCTGTATGTCCCCGTTGAGGCATCCATTACCCTTGGTCGTCCAGGCCTAGAGGGTATGCACTAGCACGGGCCAACCTGTCTCCAGTCAAAGTAAGAAGTGCGCGTAAAGCACGTGTCCCCTTTTCTTTTCTCTCTCTCTTATGAAAACCTATAAATACTACTTTATGTTCATTCATTAAGGGTTAATTAACTTTATCTCACTAAAATCTCTTTCCAGAAAACGGCATCTTGTTCCTCACAAGCAAGGTTTCTTTAACGCATTTCACGGACTGACTTAGGCATCGGAGAGGGTTCCCTTTGACACCCCCGATTCCCTGTTTGCTTCCTGCGCAGGCACGAGCAACCTGATTCGCCAGGGAGGTCCGCCCTAGAAGAGAAGGAGGTGAGACGCGAAGATTAAAGAGAACCAAGAATACGATTCGATTTAGATCCAAAGTCGATGTGGAGTTAATTGTTTCCGACCCGGAACATCTACTATGAGAATATAATTAAGTATACCATCATTAGCATTGGTAATAAATGAATGTCTCATGACATTCCGTCATTAGTATCTACTTTATGTCTTTCCCAAGACACATTCGATGTATATATCTTGTTGTAAGTCTTCGTATTTATACCAATGATAATGACGATATACTTAATTATATTCTAATAGCTACATTGACTTGTATTTAAAAAATAAAAGAAAATTCTCACATTGGATGAAATTAATAATGTGAGATCAATCAAGGTACAAAATGTTATGATCCACTATTGAAGGGGACTGTAGCCGAAAAATGAACTAGCTACAAAAATCGGTGGCATTACAGGCATTTGCAGCTGCCATTGAACTTGCTATGCACTATCGGAGAAATAAGGAACTTTATAACCATGTGTTAAGCCTGGGAATATGGGATACACGATCTAATCTATAATAAGACTTAAATAAATTATTGTTAAGAGTTGTTTTAGAAATATCTGAATCACCTTTTATTATTATTCCATACGTTTGATTTCAATCTTGGGAGCTTCTGATCTTGTCTCAAGCTAAGACTATTCCACCAGATTTTTAATCACAAGAAAGTCCACGAACCTGCTGGCTGATCTAAATAGGGTTTTCAAAATCCAATTGTCTAGTTTACTACTCCCCGTAGATTCATAGTAGTGGCAGAATTGTAGACCGAAATTAAATAGATTTGGTAAATGAGTTCAATTTTCATATGCATACAAGGTAATTGACACAAAAATACAGCGTACTAATTAAATAGCTCGGTTTCTATATTTAATTACTAAGAAGATGCATGGCATTTACTTGGGTATTCTATACTTCGATTAAATAGTAGTGTGGTTAAATGATCAGAAGCCTTAGCTTGATATTAGGCAATGGTTTTTGACTCCTGCAGAAACATAAATACAGATTACAGTGTGCCTGTGCCTGTTCTGTGCAGTGTGTTGCATCACTGCATGTCTGCCTCGCTCACAATTGACTCTCATCTTCCACATTGTAGAGTTTATATTTATGAACTACATACTCAGCGTCTCAGCCAACAAAGTTGAGTAACTTTGTAAGCGAGATCATATGCCGCTACCTAGTTTGTACACAAGTGTCGTCCCTGATAGGCCCGTCAAATGATTGTAGGTGGCCTGGTTCAAATTTCAAAATGAGGCCCAATTTTTTTTAAGAAACATTACATATTACGAGTATAAAAATAGACGATTATTTGTTTTGGGTCGTGCTTTTTCCTAACGAGCTTTTATTCAATCCTAACGACTTTTTACCGTTTTATCTCTGTCATTTCACCCCTTGTTTTTATTTTTGTTTCTCTCTCTAGAAAAAACTCAAAATTCAATCAACTATAAATCACATGAACCACCGTCAGGGCCGGTCCTGGTCGTTTCAAGGCCCTAGGCAAAATTATAGGTCGAGACCCCTTTAAAAAAAATCGTAACCGTCATTTTCATTATTTTCATTGATCTCATCCTCATAGTTTCACATATCTAGCAATAAATTTGTTTTATTGTGATTTTCTTAAATTCACAACATCGCAATTTCAGTAATACATTTATAGCACAATAACACATAATAATTTAACAAATAACTCAAATCAAGTCATTAAATAACTTTTGAAGGCTTGTACTAATTTGTAGTTTACAAAATTTTAAATATAATGAGTGTAATGACGGAAAAATATTGTAAATTCTATCATCCGTAAATATTACAGAGTAGATTAGTTATCACTTAAATTGTATAATAAAATAGTTTCTCGTGCAAATAAAAATAAAAATTTTGGTCATTTGTATAAATAATTATGCGTAATAATGATCCTTACATTTTTGAAAATGTGCTTTAAAAAGTTAAGAAAGTACATGTAATTTTGTAATTAAAATAATGCACAGAGTATGTATTAAGGTTAATATACTCTCTTCGAGTTTAAGATATGAGGGTGTGAAAATGTATGGTGTAAAAATAAAGGAGGAAGAGAGAGAAATGAATGACTAAATATGAGTCACATATTTATGGCTTAAATAAGAAAGAGAAAAGAAATAATGACTCAGCCCAAAAGGGAAAGACGGAACATAAGTCAGACTCCCTCGGAGGGAGTAATTTTTTTTATAATGGAGTATAGTTCAAAATGGGTATTAACTTATTAAATACGAGTATATTTTTATTCTCGAAAATGAGACCGTGTATGAAAATTGGAAGGATAATTGGGTACAAAATAAATATAAAAAAAATGTACGAGCTTGGTCTTGATCCCTAGACCTTTTGTGTAAAAAGTCCACATCTTAACCACTACACCAAAGATGGAAACTGTTGAAGTTTATAACCAAATCAATCAATATATATTAATAAAGCAGGAACTTTTCGAGTGATATGATTGGTCCAAATTTTTTAATATATTTCTTAAGTTAAATAAATAATAGAGTATAAGAATTTGTATATGAAAAAAACTCCTACTCCACCTAAGACTCGATTTTTTTAAAAAAAAATTAAATAAATAATATAGTAATTTGTATAGAAAAAAACAACTCTACTCCATTTAAGACTCAAAAAATTATCACTATATAAACCGGCGATTATCACCTCATAAGGCAACAAAAATTGGACAGTGATATCGTGAAACGCTTAGTCAATTATGTTTGATCATTGTTTTAATATTTATTCACCCTCAAAAAATATAAAAATAAAATTTTGAATTTTTTTAATAATTATTATTACTTCTAATATATTTTTTAATTTAAATAAAGAATATATAGAAAAACTAAGTAAAATTATCGCATATCGAAAAATTACGATGAGGTGATTAAATTATATGTATCACAAATAAGAGACATCATTCGTTTTTAGATATAAAAAAATGTAGTCTTATAAAATCTTTAAAAGCTACTTCTAAGTTTAAGTAAAATTATCCCACATCGAGAAATTATAATAAGACGATAAAAATTCTATTATATAAATAAAAGTAATCATTCATCTTTAGATATTATCGAGAAATCTTTTGAATCCTAAAAACCATTCTTAAGACTATAAATTCAAGTAGAATTATCTCACATAAAAAAATTATAAGTTGATTGAATTTTACTCTGTATTACTCATATACGGAGTATAATATATAGTAATAATTCGTATATCTCAAACTGAAATCTTCTTTTGAGTCCTGAAAGAACTTTTAAGACTATAAACTTAAGTAAAATTATCCCACGTCGCAAAATTATGATGAGGTGATGAAATTGTACATCATCAATAAGAGAAATTTTTCGTTTTTAGATGTCAAAAATCTTTTGAGTCATATAATAGCTTTTAAGGCTATAAATTGGAGTACTACCTCTATCCATTTTTATTCTTCCTACTTTTCTTAATGGGTTGTCCATCTTTAAACATCCTACCTATAATTTTTTCTTTTTGGTTGATTTTTATGGGCAAAATCATTTCTGACCACACATTTTCTTTCAACTTTCATTTTCCACGACATACTTCATTCTCTCCTCAATATATATGGTTCACTCCACTCAAGTTAAAATATGGAGGGAGAGAGTAAAAATTATTTCACATCAAAAAATTTACAATATGATGAGGAAATTCTATTACTTCCTCCAAGTTTCTAACATCTTCTCACTTACCATTTTCATCCAAGTTTTTATCTTATTCCCATTTCATTTCTTTCCTTATTTGGCCATCATTTTTACCATACTACCCTTACTACTTTCTACAAGTTTCTATACTTATTCGTCAGATATCCTATCCTTACTACATATCCACTTGGACCACTTGAACACTTCTTATTATTTCTCAATATTTTAATGGTACCAAAAAACTTTGTGCCAATTTCCAATTGGTAGATCATTAAAACTCGAAGAAAGTATATAAATAAAAGTAATCATTCGTCTTTAGATATCAACAGAAATCTCTTGAGTCTTATAATAGTTCTTAAAGCTATAAATTGAAGTAAAATTATCCCACATTGAAAAATTACAATAAGTCTTACAAAAAGCTCTTAATAAATCATATATATCCCGCATCGAGTTTTATTTGTGATATAAAAATTACAATATTGAAAAATTATGATGAGCTGATAAGTTTTTATACTACATCATAAATAAAAGTAATCATCCATCGACCAGAAATTTGAGTCATAAAAAGAGTTCAAGTAAAATTATCCCACATCGAGTATTGAGTCTTATCATAGCTCTTAAGTCTTATAATACGACCATAAATTCAAGTAGAATTTTCCCACATTGAAAAATTATATGTTTTTTTTTGAACGAATCAAAAATATTATACGTTGATTGAATTTTATCATATAATTAAGAGTAATCATTCGTCTTTATATCTCAAACGGAAATCTTTTGAGTCCTAAAAGAGCTTTTTAAGACTATAAATTTAGTAGAATTATCCACATCTAAACGAGTCCTAAAAGAGCTTTTGAGGACTATAAATTTAGTAGAATTATCCACATCGAAAAATTATGATGAAGTGATGAAATTCTACATCATTAATAAGAGAAATTATTCATTTTTTAGATATTAATCAAAAATCTTTTGATTCTTATAATACGGAGTAGCTCTTAAGATTAGGTGATGAAATTCTATTATATAAATAAAAATAATCTATTTTCTTAAGATATCAACCAGAAATCTTTTGAACCCTAAAAAGAGTTCTTAAAACTATAAATTTAAATTAAGTTATCACACATCGAAAAATTATGATGAGCTACTTGATGAATTTTTATACTACATAAATAAGAGAAATAATTCGTTTTAGATATTAACGAAAAATCTTTTGAATCTTATAACAACTCTTAAGGCCATAAATTGAAGTAAAATTATCCCATATCGAGAAATTATAATAAGATGATGAAATTTTATTATATAAATAAAAGTAATCATGCATCCGTCAACCAGAAATCTTTTTAGTCATAAAAAGAGTTCAAGTAAAAAACAGTTCAAGTAAAAAAATATTTCTAACTATAATGCACGCCTATAATTTAATTTGACGTTTAGCGCATATATTATCTCCTTAAAAACATATTCACGTATTTGGATAATATTTATTTACTATTAGATATACTCTTACCTTCGACTTGCTTAATTGATGTCATTATCATTGTCACTAAAAATTGGCTCGTGCATCGCACGGGCTTTCCAACTAGTACATATTATATCTTCATTTTTTTTCTGATTTTTGGGCCCCTTCTAGGCTTGGGCCCTGGGCCGTCGCCCCTCCAAACTAGGCCCAGGGCCGGCCCTGACCACCGTAAGCATCGGAACTATCATTAAAAAAAAGTCTATGAATTTAATTGCAATACACTAATTCATTGAATTTTAAAAAAATACGTAAGTGGAGTACAAAAAATATGATTATTCATTGAATTCAAAAATAATTGAATTTGACATATTATAATGGGGAAACGGTAATTAAATAGTTTCACTTTTTAATTAAAAGGAGTAATATAACATAAAAAAGAAATTTAAATAAAAATGAAAAGACCAAAATTTGAAAAAAAAAAACCAATGAAGGAAACATAAACGAGAAAATAAAAAAAATAAAAAAAAATAACCCAAACCAAAAAATAAACTTTACAAGTTGTGAATGTACAGCTCTCCCCGATGACTTTCACCCATCCCAACAGCACCACAACCACCCTCAATCACCCTCACATCCACCAACCCACCACCCAGATACGACCAGACCCTTACCCACCGCCCAAATCAACAGGACCAACCCACGAGTCAGCCACCCAACCACCTCGACCACCCCTCAGCTACCACCCACCACCTGTCCACCACCTAGACCGACTCCCTCACATACCCACGACCTCAGCCACCCCCTGCAGCGAACCACCACAACCACGGTTAACTACCTAAACCGACCCCTCCAGCGAGCTTGTCTCCAGGACCACCACGCCAACCACCAACATCTTTATAAACCCTAACCATGCCGATATAATTAAGCAAACAATAATAATACAATAAATAAAATTAATCAATTAATTAATTAAATAATCTATATTACGTTATTGATAATTGAATTAGAATTTATAATCGAATCGAATATGGAAGCGTTAATTGATTATCTAGATTGATAGAACGAAGAAAAACTTCTTCGATTTGTGTCTAAAAGCTACTCCCTCCGAGTTCCTATTATTGTCCAACTTTCCTTTTTGGGCTGAGTTTGATTTTTGTATCACTTTCCTTTTTAGGCCATCAAGGTGTAGTTCACAATTACTCTCCCATTTCTCTCTCTTTCTCTTTTTTTTGAACCACTCATTTCTTCTTCCTTATTTTTCACCCCAAATCTCTTTGGGACAATAATAGGAACTCGGAGGGAGTACAAGTTTATGAAAGGGTATAATAGGAAAAATTTAAGAAAATTCGTTAGGATTGAGTAAAGTCTCGTTAGAAAAAAGTAATTTCGTTTATTTTCACATCACATCTTAAATTGTGAAAAAGGTTAAACTTATTTTCACATTATAAACAAAAAAAGGTTACTTTCTATCATAAATTGATAATTTTTACTTAAATTGTACGATACAAAGGTTGTACAGTACTCATATGTGTTAGTAATAAAAATTTAGGGCCGTCAGTCGTCTCTTTTCATTATAATTTTCAACAAGACATCTTAGTTCCTCCATCAAAAAATACATTCAAATCATCAAATGATTAAATAAAATGAAATTAAATAAGGTCCCAAAAAAATCAATTACAAAATTACAACTTTTTTGTTTTTAGCAACATTCATCTTTTAATTACTAATTATTTACCGGATCTTAAATCTCAGAACTTATCGTCATGAAGAAGACTAGAAGAGTGGCGTTTGTGTTTCACAATTTTAGAAAATTAGAAAATTTAATTATTCAAAATGGGAACGTATCGTGGCCTCTTTCCAGTACCTTCTCTTCTTCTTACTTAGATTTAGTTTTTTTTATATACTCCCTCCGTCCCAATGAATTGTTTGCCTATTCCATATTGGGGCGTCTCAATGAATTGTTTGCCTTTCTATTTTAGGAATGCTTTTTACATGTAATTTGACCCTTGGCTCCACATGTCGCATCATAATTGGATCTCTTGCCCTTGGTGCTAAAAGCAAAGGTAAACAATTCATTGGAACAGAGGGAGTAAATGAATTATTGAACTGGGCAGATCAGGTATTTTGAGGCCCCAAAATTTTTTGGCCCATGTTCCTAGCACCTGTTTGACCTGCAGTCTGACGGGCCTGGTCCCTGGCTACCTCTCCTATGTCACTATATTGTTTTTCTTTTTGCCACAATGTGAAATTGTAAAATCCTCGTCTTATTGAAATGACTAAACTCGGTATAAATATCGAAACACTACATACAACGAGATTCGATGAACGTACATAAGTAATACTAATGATGGGAAGATGTAAAGCTACACAATAATGATATACTTATGAGATGCTAATGATGAGACGAAATGTCTAAGACATTCATTTACTAACACGCCCAGTCGGTCAAAACCGTGGTAACGGACGCTTTGAATGGACCAAAAAATTGTTGTAGATGTCGCTAGAGATGTACCAAGTTAACTTTTTGTCGTTGAAATCGCAGTAGTCATGTGCCTTGCATATGTCTAGAATTCACCTGAATGTCGAAAAGAAAAAAATGCTAAAAAAGCTAATTGTGCACAGGGTCGAAGCGGGTCGTATGACGCTTTCAAATAAAAGGGTGTCGAGTGGCATGCCACAATAGACCACAAAAAAAAGACGGTGTACGGGAGCGTGGCAACCCTTATAGCACCAAAAATTGTGAGGGCCGAAGCAAACTCAACTGTATCTCTAATTAATAAAAAACTTAAAAAAAGACTAAACCTAAGAAATACTCGTCCGGGCTCTTCGATCCTGTGGCAATGAACGGGTGGCCATGCGTGTCGTAACCAACATAGTCATACGACCGTGCCTGTGAGGTTGAGGTGGTTGTCGAGGCGAACCTGTGTCAAATATTTAAGGAGAAGGCATTGGTGGGACAAGGATGAGGTTTAGTACGGTGGCGGTTGTCCAAACAACCTGACAAAAATATTGTTGTCGTAGCAACGAGAAACAACAACAAAGGTGAGAGTTGTATTGACGATGACAATGTCAACTGAGAACACGTCAGCGATAACATGATATGACAATCGATAAGGAGAGTATTATTATCATTGCTAATAATATAATATAAGGTGGTGTGATAGAATGAAAAATTTTTTTTAAAAAAATATAAAAAGGTATAATAAGTATGGAAGGGATGAAGCCAGGGGTGGCCATCATAAGATATATTATTGAATGAAAAAAAATGTAGATATGCAACAAGAGGAAATTTTTTTGAGGGGATCAATTTAGGTTGATACCTTGTAAAATTGTAAAGTACTCATCTTATTCCAATGAATAAACACGGTATAAATACTGAAACACAACATACAATGAGATTCGATGAACCTACATTAGCAATAATACTAAAGATGGGAAGATGTAAAGTTACACACTAATGTCATACTAATGACATGCTAGTGATGAGACCGAATGTCATGAGACATTCATTTACTAACAAGTAGAATAGTGAGTATTATGAATCAAGCGCACTCTAGCTAGATGGTGGGCTTCACTGTTCATCATCTCCTTACGTAAAAAATGGAAAGAAAAACAATGAACCAAGAAGATCGCGCAACTGTAAAAGATTCTAAAAACTCAGAGAATAGAGGGATAGGCGTTGTCAATTCTGTAAATTGCATACAGGTTGTAGTTGCTAAGCAAGGCAATATGTAGGAAACCGTACCTAACGGACCATGAAGTGGCCAAGAAAAGTCCACTAAGTTCAGCTTGGAGTGGCGAGTCAGCTCAAACCTTTAAGTTCATTTCAAATAATAAACAATCATCGTTAGCAGCACAACCAACCCAACCAACCCAACCAACCACTGCTTCATCATAATTTTTCCACAGTGCATCAACCATAATCGTAACACGATGACATCGAGAAGGGAGATAAATGATTAAGAGAGGTTTTCCTCCCATTAAAAAATATCTTTTACCTATGTCAGAACTTTTATTAGAAAGGGAGGAAGGTAACACAAACTCAGAACAGAACAAGTTGATAGCAAAAGTACCATTGGAAGCACTACCTTGAAAGAAATATGAATTCTGAACAGTCCATAGAGTCAACAACACATGGTCGGTGCGGAACATTTGAAGGGCCTGGGCCAAAACCGTAAAATAGTGGCCCTTTTATATCAAATTTTGAAATTGGGGGTGTACACGTTTAATTTTTTTCCCGAATACTATAGTGAAAATCAAAATTACAGCTCTAAGATTGTTACATTTTTCTTTTGTGATGTTAAATCAAAATTAGGGTCGTAAATTTTTTAATTTAAATATTTTTAAACAATAAAACAATTCTTGATGCGAAAACACAAAAATGCGATTTGGAATTAATTTAAAAAATTACTTATACAAAATAAAGGCTTTTGTGAGGGTTTGAACCCGCATGGTCTGATCTCCACCAAAACCAAAGACATTATCCACTAAGTAACATTTACTTAATTAGTTATAGTATACACTTTAAATGCATATATATAACTATTTTTCCTCAAAATTGGGCCCCCTTCAACTATGGGTCGTAGGACTTCTCCCACCTAAATACCTCTCAGGGTCGGACCTGCCACAACACATTAATGAACCAGGGCACTCTATCCAAAGATCGACACATTTTAGAAAACTAGACAATCTAGTCTACAACCCAACTCATTCCTATATGCAAATGAAAGAATTGACAGTTGAGTAGATTCCCAATTCACATCCCCTCCAAATATCCAAGATGAGAATCTCTGAAGAGGTTAGCTAAAGTTTCAGTTGAACCTTCATTTTTACATGACGAACATGCCAGAATGGATTGGATTCCACGCTTCTGAAATTCATCCACTAAAGGAACAAAGGGCATCATTGAGAATTTTCCATAGTAAGATCTTCCATTTAGCAAGGTCGTCACTAATTTCCCAAAGAAATTGCTAACGAAAGTTCATGAGCTTACCATTTAAGCGAGGTCATGTTATTTTGCTTCGTACCTGACCATCAAAGGTCACTCTATAACCACTATTTGAAGAATAGATTCTTGAAGAGGTTAAACCAGAATAAGCGTTCATTGCTAATTGATGCGAGAAAATGATAACAGAGAATTTTATTTACCCATTCATCATCCAAAAGAGCATGAAAGCTTTTTCATGTCCCATGATAAGTGTGGTTTGTAGTGCCTATTTTGTAGTGTTTTGGTCCCATTTTCCTTGTAGAATCGCTCCTTAGGAGCGGTTTAGGGGCTTCTTATGCTTCCTTTAGTACGTTTCAGGTTCCCGAGACCGATTTGGAAGAGTTGGAGCGATTCCGACTCTATACATACACATTTTGGAGCCAACGGAGTAAAGGAACGATGACTCGATGCTTTGGAATCGACCCCGAGACCTTGGAACCCAATCTCGAGTCCCGACACCTGATCCCGAGTCCCGAGAATCGATGAGAAGTCCATGTGAAGCAAGGAGAGACCAAAAGGATCATATTGGAGGCCTACAAGACCCATCCCCGACGGGTATGCACCTCATCCCGTCGGGGATGAAGTGCGTGTTTAAGGGTGCCACTGTGGGTCCGTCCCGGTCGGGACCAACCCGTCCCGGTCGGGATGGTGGGTCCGTCCCGGTCGGGACCAAGTGCTGTAGTCCGCATTTCCTTTCTTTCTTCTCCCTTCCATTTGTAACCCTATATATACTCTTCCCTTGTTTTGTAAAGCTTATGTTCTTCACTTCCCACTAAACCCTAGACTACTTTAGGTTAGATTAGATTAGATTAGTGTAGATTAGTCGGTAATTAGTAGTTAATCTTAGTTTAATCTTGTATTAAGGGATCTCTTGAAGAATCCATCCAATCTTGACAACATTGGTGGATGTTTTGGGTGTTCTTTATATACAAGTTCTCATCTTTTCATTCCCTTGTTAGTTGGTATAATCTTCTCATCCTTTTACTCTTTATCTTGTTTGTTTAATTCAAGTTTCAATCTTTAGTTATTGTTTATTGTTTTGTTCATCATACTTGGTAGTTTCATTATGTATGTTTTGATGTTTGTGTTGTTTCCTCTTGTTTATGTTAGTTGTAGTTTGATAATGCTAGAGTAGTGTTCTTGCTAGGGTTAGTAGGGTGATTAGGGTGTTAATTGGGTGATTAAGGGTTTGTTGGAGATGTTGGTGGAAGATTTGGGTTTCCTCTTGGTTGATGCATATCACATGTTTGTTGGAATGCTTGAATGACTAAGTAGGTTGGAATGCTTGTTTTTCTTGCCTTTCTTTTGTGGGTGTTAGTTTGTTGTGGGTTCGGTCCCCTCACTAAGTTGCGATAGCCCGGTGAGGACGACCCCTAGGTCGGTCTAAGTTGCGAGAGCCCGGATTCGACCTAGGCCACCATAGCGCGCTAGAACCCCATTTGTCATGTGTGTCGCCGAGATGGGTTCCATGAGGAACCTCTAGGTGAGTCTAAGTTGCGAGAGCCCGGACCAACCTAGATCACCCTACTACCTCCTCCGCTCTAGCTCTTCCTTGACCATTCCGTTACCCCTTTGACCCCGACCTAATCCTAGCCCGTTTTCCTTAGTTGTTCTCCTTAGTCTTAGTCTAGCTCTCTCCCTTCTATCATTCTCTAGCTTAGCTCGTTGACTTAGTCTCGTATTTGGTCCGACCTAGTCTAGGCTATACATCACCGTCCCCGTGGATTCGACCCGACTTGCCCTATCTAGCCAAGTTAGGATTAGCCGGTTAATTATTTGGTGGCGGAATTCGCGACAAATCCCATCCCATCAATTTGGCGCCGTTGCCGGGGACGGTGCATTGTTTAGACTTTGTTTGCTTATTTCTAGACTTAGTTACCCTCCTTTGTGCCCTTCTATCATCTCTTGTGAATATTCTCTAGTTTTTCTTGATTCCTTAGCTTTCTTTTCTCTTTGTCTCTAGTTGTGCTTGTTTATTGTCGTTACCTAGTGCCCATAAAGCACTAGCTAGGTATTCTCACGTTTGTTCTAGTGTGTAGTGTATGCCTAGGCGGGGAGGCGAATCCTTTCTCTTTAATCCAGAGCCGGAGAGGCTTTTTCGAGCTTTTCGCCAACGGACGATTAATCGGGTTAGGATCTCTCAACCAAGTGCAAGCAATACAAATCAAGAGCAAGCTCAAAGAAGCGATATTGAGGAAGCATATCGAGAGACGGCCGAAGGGAATTTCACCAATCCCTTTGGAGATTCTAGTCCTAGCTCCCCTTCTACATCTACTTCAACTCCATCTACACCATCTTCTCCCTTACATCCAATAATGCTGAAGTTTTCCTCCCACTCTACATTTATGGAAGATGTCTTGCCGGGACCCAATGCTCTACCGGTCGCTTATGCCGGAAATTTTACGGCCAAGACCCACTTCATACAACTTGTGGAAAGGAATCAATTTAGTGGTTTGCCCACCGAAGACCCGCACCAACACATGGAGACCTTCTCCGATTATTGCGACGCTATCTCTCAACCCGGAGTCACACAAGATCAAATCCGATGGGTTTTATTTCCATTTTCATTAATTGGAAAAGCGAAGCAATGGATTAAAGGTCTCGATAGGGCAACCATGGGCATCGACACTTGGAAAAAGCTTGCATTGGCATTCTACCAAACTTTCTACCCTCCGGAAAAGACCAATTTGCTTAGGGCCTCCATCACCGGTTTCCAACAACGGGATGAAGAGAGCTTATATGAAGCTTGGGAGCGGTTCAAGTCTTTGGTTAGATCGTGCCCCCATCATGGACTTTCACAATGGTTCTTAGTCCAACAATTTTGGAATGGTCTTTATGAGGACTTAAGAACTATACTTAACATGGGCTCAAATGGTAGGTTCACCGAGGTCGATGATGACCAAACTTGGGCGAGAATCGAAGAAATGGCGGTGCGTAATTCGCAATACTCTAGGCCTAGGAAGGCAAATCGAGGAGGTAGGCATGAGGTTGATGCTATAACTCAATTAAGCATTGACCTTGGAGCTCAATTGAAGACACACATGGAGACCATTGACAAGAAGCTCCAAGGTCACCTCACTCAAGTCCAAAGCATCGGTGCCTCCAACCAAGCCTCAATTCATGAAGTGAATGCTTTGGGATTTGCACCTCCTTTGCCTTATTATGGCATGTGTGACACTTGTGGAATCGTTGGTCATGACCCTATGAATTGTAGAGGAAGCATTGAACAAGTGAATGCTTTTCAAGCGTTCAAGCAAGGTGCCTCCTACTCTAATCAATACCAAGCTTCCAATCAAGTCCCTCAACATCAAGCCTTTCAACACCAACAACAACATCGTCCTTATGTTCCACCTCCCTTAAGGGACAACAACCAAGGTTACCAAGGCATCTCAAGGCCTTTCAACAACTTCAAGCAAAGTAACCAAGGTTCATTCAACAACAATCAAGGGTTCCAACAAGGGAACTTCAACCAAGGCTATCAAAACCACAACCATGGCAACAACCAAGGCCTTAATCAAGGCAATTCTCATGGGTTCCAAGGGAACCGTCAACAACAAGCAAATCAAGGCAATCAACAACAAAGCAAGCCTAGGAGCCGGTCTCCTACTCATGACTATGGCATTCCTCTAGCCATAACCGACACTTCGCATAATACACAATCTCCACCTTGAGATTTCAACATGCAAAAGCAATTGATGGAAATGCAAAGGAGTCAATTGGAGACGCAAAGATCACAACAAGAAATCATAGCCCAAATCTTAAATGAAAACAAGGAGACAAGAACTCATTTGAAGATGATTGAGAATCAAGTAGCACAACTTGCATCGGGAAGTTCTTCAAGACAAAGAGGGCAATTACCTCCTCAAGGTGTAACTCCAAATTTTGAGCATGTCAATGCCATCACCACAAGGAGAGGTACATCTTATGACTCCCCTCCATTTCCTAGTAAGCAAGAGCCAATGCAAGAACCGACAAGGAAAATGACACCTCCAACTCAAGAGAGCTCAAGCTTTGATAATCCAATGGAGGAGCAAGTCTTATGGGAGGTTGAGAAACCTCAAAAAGACAAGCTTCCCCCACTTCAAGCTAACGATAAGGGTAAAAAGAAAGTGTCATTTGAAGAGTCCACCCCGATTGAGCAAAATAAATACCAAGTCAAGTTGCCTTACCCAACAAGGCAAATGAAGACCAAGGTAGACTCTCAATATGACAAGTTCCTTAGTATTGTGAAGAAGTTGGATGTGAGTGTCCCATTTACCGAGCTACTTACCCAAATCCCGGCATATGGAAAATTTATGAGAGAAATATTGGCTAGGAAGAGATCCGTCGACAAGGAAGAGACCATTGCGTTCACAAGAGTGGTGAGCGAGCTCATTCAAGGTTCTACGCTTCCAAAGTTGAAGGATCCGGGTAGGTTTCGATCCCTTGCACCATAGGGCACTACAAGATCGATAGAGCATTATGCGATTTGGGTGCGAGTGTGAGCATCATCCCTTATTCTATTTGTTGCCGACTTGGGATAAAGGAGCTTAAAAGTACTTCTATCACGCTCCAAATGGCCGATAGTTCATTCAACCGACCATTGGGGATGCTAGAGGATGTGCCGGTGAGAATCGGTAAGTTCTTCATTCCGGTTGACTTCATCGTGCTCGATATGCGGGAAGATGCAATCACTCCCATTATTCTTGGGCGCCCATTTCTACATACCGCCGGTGCTATGATCGATGTGAAGAAGGGTAGGATCACTTTCGAGCTAGGCGAAGAGAAGTTAGTGTTTGACCTTCAAGGTAACACTTCGCCTACTAATGATGAGTCATGCAATATGATCCAAGCCAAGAAAAACATTGATCTAGGGGTTGAGTCGGGACAAAGCTTGAACAAGAACTCTTATATACTTGAGGATGATGACTCCGATTTGGAGGGAGATGAGTGCCCATTTCATGGGCTTGTTGACAAATTGAAAAGCAAGGAGAAGGATGAGCCTCCCTTGGGGCCACATGAATACCGGTGGACGTTTGGGTATGTCCCCAAAGACCAAAAGTACAAGTTCAAATCATTGAACTTGGAAGATAGGGATGCCCCGGGAACGTCAAGGCAAGGCCATGAAGAGCCTTGGTATGTGGTCGGTTATATCTCGAGCTTGATTGAAGACTTTGCTAGGGCCTTCGACTTGTTCCTTCGTGCCCTTGATGGAGATGGAACTAATTTTGGTTGTTGAAAAAGAATGAAGAATGTACCACCTTGGTTTGACGGAGTTCCACAAGAACCGTCCCTTTGTATATATCTCTTTCCCTTATAGTTAGTTTGCTTTTGTGAAATTCTTGATTATTTGGATGATTGATGAGCGTTGTGAGGGAGGGAATTTGATGTGTTGTTTGAGTTTATTGTGATAGGTGTGAAGTGGAAGTGATTCCTAGGGAAGAGCGGTCATTGTTGGAGCTTGGATTGTGTGAAGGGAAGTCGGTTTTTGAAGCTCGGTACGAGCTTTTGAGAGCTATAGAGGGTTTGGAGACTCTTTCCGGCCTAGAAGAGGTCATCCCGTCCGGGATGGAAGGCCCATCCCGACCTGGAAGGATGCCATCCCGTCCGGGATGAGGTACACAAAAGTTGGGTTCACTGACAGTCCATCCCGACCGGGACGAGGTCTTCCCGACCGGGACGAGACGGTCATCCTGACCGGGACCACCCATCCCGACCGGGATGGACCCCCTGTCCTCCGTTGGCTCTTTTCTTCGTTGTTTGAGACCACCCAACCACTTCATACCCTCTCCCAACCTCCCTACATATCCTTACTCTCATTATATGACCCTTACATCTCACATGCACGTTTTCACCTCGCTTTCTATTCACTTCAAACCGACTTTCGCATCAAAAACCCGCCTCATTTTGCATTTGTGCCCCAACCATGGAACCGGATTGCAATTGGAGAGGAATAACGACGACATGGACAAGCTAAGTGCCTATATTAACTTATGAGACGATGGAGCGAGTGAGTTGGTAACCGTATGGTACGGCAACTATCCTCTCTTTTCCGTTTTTATAGCTTGTTTTCTTTGTTTATTCCCTTTCCCTCTTATCCTTTGTGTCATGGTGGCCTTCGAGGCCTTGGTTTTGGTTGCTCCCGATTCTCGATGATGTAACTACATCGAGAGTCATTTTCAAAATCCAAATTTTTCAAGATTTTCACCTTTTTGTAGGATTTAGTCGGATTTAGGCGGAATCCGGGCTAGGTGACTTGATTACACCTAGTCCTCCCCTCCCATTTCCTTTTATTTCCTTCTTTTTATTTTTCTTCCCCCTTCCATATCTTTTCTTGTCTCGGCCCATGTGACTTGACTACACCCCGGTCGGACACTTTCTACCCTCTTCTTCACTTTTTGATTTTTAGCTTTATTTTCGTAGTTTCTTTTGTACTCCCATGCACTACGGTCGAGCATGAGGACATGGCTCGACTTAAGTGTGGGGGAGTGGTATTCTAACATAGTTAGCTTTATTTTTGTAGTTTTTTTCTAAAAATCTTTAAAATCCATAAAAAATTGAAAATTTTCACAAAAATCAAAAAGATTTTCCTTTTTGTGTGTTTTCCTTTTGTGTCTTTATGTCGTATATTTGTTGTATTGTGTGTGTTTTGCCTCCTCTTTCCTTGTAGGTTGCTTAAATCACCGCTAGCTTTGGAGAGCTTTCAAGACTACCGGTAACATCTTATCCCTTTTTCTTCTTCATCTCTCGTGGGGTTTGGAGGAGATATTTATGTGGTATGCTCAGGTGGAGCTTTGTAAAGTTTGTGGGTGGTTTGGTGATTTGTTTGGAAGTTAGGGGTGGTGTTTGTGTTATGTATATGTTCGTTTTGTGTTGTTCTTGTTTTGTTGCTTTTGTTTCTTTTTCTTTCGTTTTCGTTGAGTCTCTGTTTTGTGTTTTGTTGTGTGTCTTGTGTGTAAATGGTTTTCGAAAACCCGGTTTAGAGGCTAGTGTGTGAGTGTGTACTTTCCCTTCCTAGTAGTGTAAATCGAGTCTTGGACTTTAATCTAGTAGAATGACCCTAAATCAATGAATTCGTTGGTTCTTTACCTTGAGTCCACCTAGCTTACTAGGGATTTACTACGGGATTTGCACTTTTGACCATTATGACCACCCACGGTGTGAAAAGGCCTTGGTTACCGAGTCCCGTCCCTTAGGTGACCGTGTCTAGGATTGTTTAATTAGTCCAAGTTCTCCACTTTTTTGTGGGTTTGAAGGGAAGGGCCCGTCCCGACTCACCCATTACCCTACCTCCTACACATATCCACACAATAAAATTGCAAATTGTTGAATTCTTCCTTTCTTGTCATACAAAGAAATGCCAAAAGGTCAAATCTTGCCAAAAAGGGCAAAGAAAACAAAATGAAAGAAAATGAAAGAAAGAAAACAATGAAGAAAAAGAAAAGGCACAAAAGCCAAAAAGAAAATAGAAAAGATGAAAAAGAATGGCATGGCAAAACAAGGCAAAAATGCAAAAGAAAGAAAAATGCCAAAAAGAAAACTCGTCTCACAAAAATAACCCCTACCTCTCAAAATAAGCCTTTTTCCGACTTTTGCCTTGAAGAGCCTACCAAAGGACCGAGTCCCTAGGAAGGATGATAGCGGCATTAGTCGGTCTTCCCTCATTTTGCAATTATTTCCACTTTTTACTTGGACTAGTTAGGCGGTTTTGGACATGGGACGACCCTCTTGGCTCACGCTAAAGGGGGCGGGGTCTCACTTACCTACAGTGTCGACTAACACCGTGGTTCATCCTTTTCCCACTCCGCCGATCGTCCCGTAGTACGTTCTTAGAAGGTTAGGAGGAACCTAGGTAAGTTACCAACGTTTTTGTTGCTTTATCGTCATACTATTAGGGTTTAGTCCACCTCGGTTTGTATTGCTAGCTTGGGAACGTTGTCGCTTGCCTCGAGTCCTAAACCGGTGTTTCTTTCACCGCTTGTTTGAGGGAAGCGGTATTTCTTTTCTTTTGGGTGCAACCTTTTGTGTGTTCGTTTGTGTGTTTGTTTGTTTATGTGTCCTGTGTCCGGTTGCATCCACAGTTTTGTCGCAAGACCCGACTTACTTTGCGGAGTGCACTTTTTCATCTAAGTGCACTCGCGTGAGTTGAAAGGGCGTAGGGTGCGCTAATACCCATTCGGCTAGTATAGTAGTTAGTATGTGCTTACTCGAGGGCGAGTAAGGGTTAAGTGTGGGGGAGTTGATTAGTGTGGTTTGTAGTGCCTATTTTGTAGTGTTTTGGTCCCATTTTCCTTGTAGAATCGCTCCTTAGGAGCGGTTTAGGGGCTTCTTATGCTTCCTTTAGTACGTTTCAGGTTCCCGAGACCGATTTGGAAGAGTTGGAGCGATTCCGACTCTATACATACTAATTTTGGAGCCAACGGAGTAAAGGAACGATGACTCGATGCTTTGGAATCGACCCCGAGACCTTGGAACCCAATCTCGAGTCCTGAGACCCGATCCCGAGTCCCGAGAATCGATGAGAAGTCCATGTGAAGCAAGGAGAGACCAAAAGGATCATATTGGAGGCCTACAAGACCCATCCCCGACGGGTATGCACCTCATCCCGTCGGGGATGAAGTGCGTGTTTAAGGGTGCCACTGTGGGTCCGTCCCGGTCGGGACCAACCCGTCCCGGTCGGGATGGTGGGTCCGTCCCGGTCGGGACCAAGTGCTGTAGTCCGCATTTCCTTTCTTTCTTCTCCCTTCCATTTGTAACCCTATATATACTCTTCCCTTGTTTTGTAAAGCTTATGTTCTTCACTTCCCACTAAACCCTAGACTACTTTAGGTTAGATTAGATTAGATTAGTGTAGATTAGTCGGTAACTAGTAGTTAATCTTAGTTTAATCTTGTATTAAGGGATCTCTTGAAGAATCCATCCAATCTTGACAACATTGGTGGATGTTTTGGGTGTTCTTTATATACAAGTTCTCATCTTTTCATTCCCTTGTTAGTTGGTATAATCTTCTCATCCTTTTACTCTTTATCTTGTTTGTTTAATTCAAGTTTCAATCTTTAGTTATTGTTTATTGTTTTGTTCATCATACTTGGTAGTTTCATTATGTATGTTTTGATGTTTGTGTTGTTTCCTCTTGTTTATGTTAGTTGTAGTTTGATAATGCTAGAGTAGTGTTCTTGCTAGGGTTAGTAGGGTGATTAGGGTGTTAATTGGGTGATTAAGGGTTT
The DNA here is from genome assembly GCA_958450325.1 of Agrostemma githago. Lineage (NCBI taxonomy): Eukaryota > Viridiplantae > Streptophyta > Magnoliopsida > Caryophyllales > Caryophyllaceae > Agrostemma > Agrostemma githago. Next base: position 59,545,371 of record OY288240.1, read on the forward strand.
GTTGGAGATGTTGGTGGAAGATTTGGGTTTCCTCTTGGTTGATGCATATCACATGTTTGTTGGAATGCTTGAATGACTAAGTAGGTTGGAATGCTTGTTTTTCTTGCCTTTCTTTTGTGGGTGTTAGTTTGTTGTGGGTTCGGTCCCCTCACTAAGTTGCGATAGCCCGGTGAGGACGACCCCTAGGTCGGTCTAAGTTGCGAGAGCCCGGATTCGACCTAGGCCACCATAGCGCGCTAGAACCCCGTTTGTCACGTGTGTCGCAGAGATGGGTTCCATCAGGAACCTCTAGGTGAGTCTAAGTTGAGAGAGCCCGGACCAACCTAGATCACCCTACTACCTCCTCCGCTCTAGCTCTTCCTTGACCATTCCGTTACCCCTTTGACCCCGACCTAATCCTAGCCCGTTTTCCTTAGTTTTTCTCCTTGGTCTTAGTCTAGCTCTCTCCCCTTCTATCATTCTCTAGCTTAGCTCGTTGACTTAGTCTCGTATTTGGGCCGACCTAGTCTAGGCTATACATCACCGTCCCCGTGGATTCGACCCGACTTGCCCTATCTAGCCAAGTTAGGATTAGCCGGTTAATTATTTGTTCGGTGGGATTCGCGACAAATCCTATCCCATCATCCCAATACCCCGTATGATTAGCAAGACATATCACAAAAATGGCATGGTTCTGAGACAGGGCATTGCTTTTCAACAACGGGCATTGTTCGTTAACACATTTGGACCCGTCAATCCTATCCTCACTAGGACTACCTGGCTACCAGGCTAAGGATTCATTAAGAAGGTGAAGGCCCCATTTAATATGTTTCCATTGCATCCCCACAATGTGTTTCCATTTCGATTATTTGTAATAATCTTATTCAAGTTAAGAGCACTACAATGGTATTTGTTAGAAATCATTTGGCCGATGAGGGAGTTTGAATGTTTAGGAACCTTCTATTCTATCTTCGCCAACAATGCTTCATTCATACTTTGGGTATAGCGTAAACCCAATCTTCTTTCAGACTTGAGAAGGGAGAGAAAAGAAGCACTCCGTTAGTGAATTGCACTTTGTTTCCTAGTTCCAGCCTACCAAAAATAGGCAAATAGTTTATTAATTCTATCTGCGACACTTACCGGTAATGTAAATACTGATAGGAGATCAGATGAATTGAGAGGGAAGATTGAACAGAGGAAATCAGGGTAAGGCTCCTAGTCGGTGAAGGAAGAGTCTCGTTCCAAGATGAAATTCTGGAAGCAACATTATCATACGCGCGCTTTGTTGAAGAACTGCTTGCTGTTGCGATTGATATCGAGCGGAAGCCGAAGATAATTACCAACATACATTTATAACATAACCTTGCCACTATTAGAGTAGGGTTTGAGCTAAAGGTAGCAACGATTTATCCTTGTTAACGACCTCACCAATGGCTTCACAAAAATCTATGAGAGAGAAATTAAGATTTTCCTTTTTTTTTGGTGAAAAGGTAAGATTTATATTAATAATCAAATCATACGAACATTATCATTATCAACACCTCAAAATTGAATCACTAAGCAAAGCAAAAAAAAATTTAACTTAACATCCTCGAATGTAACTCTCAAACTGTGGAAGTCCGTCCACATCGCCCGGCTCCCCGCGCGCGCCCGCGCGGGACTTACCCTGTTTGTCGCGACGACACCCACGCGGCCCCCTCCCGGTTGGGGGCCGGTCCAATCTCGCGTTCGGGGCGATGTGTCAGACCTCGATTTGGATGACGATTCAGATAGTACTAGACGGATGCAGACACTCCTGTTTCTGTTAGAATCAATCGAGTCATGGGTGTAAATGTTTAAAGGCCGACATGTTTGGTAGGACGACCTTTTAGTGAACCGAATACGTTGTTGATTTGTGGAGTCGCCACCGAGTCAATTATAGGGACTTGAAAACCGTTCAAGTCAATTTTGATCCTTAGCCGGCTCAAAGTTAAGTGGCACTGGATCTAAAGATAAAGACTTCTACCCTTAAGCATTCCATGCCTGGAAAGACTCTCATTGCCAATGGTTTCGGACATCCAGAGACCTTCGATTCGGAGTAAGGGGTGAGGGTACATATTGGGAAGCCAACGTCTGCTAGACATCAACACTCAATCCCGCCCGCACGTAGCGGCCTCTACTAATTAATCGGTGGACTGATAACTTTGTTCCTTTATTGTGACGGAAGTACGGTAACATCCATTGTTTTAACCCTATGTCTTTGCTATGTCTGTTGTTTAAGGACAAGTAAGTTTTGTTGTCGAAGTAGTTGTGTTTACATTCATTGCATGCGATTTCACGTGACAAGCAGGCCACGAAACGATTTACATAGGAGAGTAGAGGGTACTAAGTATTATACGTATTAGCAAATCATATTTAACGTGATAATATGGATATTAGTCGTTCTAGTGGTATACCTTACCTGGTATTCTGCTTAATATGCGTTGGCTCGGTATTAATAGGGATGCATCGAATCATGGATGGTGAGCATTGGGACTAATACGGAACCCAACCATCACTTTGTTCAGTTTTAGTTTGTTTACGTTTTGAATTCTGTGTTAGTTGATTTAACGTGCGATTATAGGGTCATAAAAGCGGTAAATGCAAAATGAAAGTAAATCACATAGTGAGGAGTTCCACCCTCGGAGTTTACGCTAAACAAGACACGATGCGTAGAAAGTTGAGAACGGATCTCGAAACTACTCAGGTTTAGTAAGGGTGTTTTTGTGCTTATAGTTGAAGTTGAGGACGTTACGTGTTTTAGGACATGTCATGGACCTACTGTCCATGCATAATAAAAGTACAGGAATGTAAAGTATTTTTTAAATGAAAACCTAGTGACGGTTCGACTTCAAGGCGGATTCTCCTAGCTCGTCCTACGGTGATTTCGGCAGAGTTTTGTTACCACAGCTAGTTCTGCGGCCAATCCGGCAGAGCTTCGCGGGTAGACCCAGTGTTGGCTAGTCAAACTCGGGTGCTCCTTGGGTTGAGTAGAGTGCTCGAGAGTGTGGAGTAGCGTCAATTCGCTAAACGATCGAGTGGATCGTACTCAGTGTCGGAGTGCGACCTAAGTTGGAGAAGAAGAGGGGGAGAGCGAGTTTTGGGAGAGTAAGTCACGAACTCGTTTATGATGTGTCAAAATGAATGAAGTGAGGGGGTGTTTTTAGTTGCTCGTGCAGTTCAAATCGCGATCTAGGACACTTGAGCTCTGGTGCACTAGAACTCAGTCGCCTGGTGGCATGCGCATCAGTCTTGGGACGCCAGGTGTGAGGCGTCTGGATTTTTGAAGATCCGATTTCGAAACTTTCCAAAATGGAGAAGATGCATATATTGCGTTGTCTTGGGGATTAAGCACTCCCGTAACCCTAGCGCTTCGAGCGTCGGGTGGGCCTCGGGCGCGTATCTCGAGGTTTGCTCGACCCGATGCGTTGACTCGGGTTTGACTTTGCTTATTTCGGGACCGATTCGAGGTCCCGGTGTCGGAATTGACTCTAATTAGTGTCGACGCACCGTAATGACATGACTAAGGCTGTCTTGATGTTAGATTAGTTTTTTTCGAGTAATTATTTGATCCGTCTCATAGAAAACTATCTAAAACAACGTAATCTCGCGTAGCGTTGCTGTCCGATCGTCATCGAGTGTTTGTCGGGCACTCCTGCAGCCACCAGGTCAAAATCTGGGTGTCTACACAAATGCTAACAATTTGTCGCCTCTCAGTAAGAATCAAAATTGGGTGCAAATTTCTTCTGAAATTCATTCTCCACAGCAGTAAGAGCATTAATGAAGTGCTCTTGCTTACTAAGGTTTTTAATATTCTGCCATATTCTGTAGATAAGTGCCATAATGAGACACCCCACCCATCTCTTATAAGCTTTTGTTTTGAAAGGATTATGATTCCATCATTTGCCAGTAGCTTGCGCAGGTAAATTGACCCTACATACAACTGATATCCTCTGCAGACATTGCAGGCTATACGGACACTAAAAAAAGGATGACTTTGATTCTCTGTACCAACCATGGATGCTGCCACCCACACGTTGAAATCCGCGGCGGTTACCCACCCGACCCATGGGGGGTCCGGTCCGATCTCGCGTTCTGGGCAATGTGTCGGGACCTCCATTTGGTTGACGGTTTGTGGGTTATACTAGATACATGTATGGGCGCATATATATTTCCGTTGAAATCAATCGAGATGTGGTTGTAAATGTTTAAAGGTCGCATCATTTGGTCTCGCGACCGTCTAATGGACCCAAATTCGTGATGTGATGTTGGAGTCGCTACCGATCAATTATGGGGGTTCGGACACCGTTCAAGTCAACTTTAATCCTTAGCCGGCTCAAAGTTGAGTGACATGAGGACCTAAAGATTGAGACTTGTACCCTTAAGCACTCCATGTCTTGAATGACTCTTGTTACCAATGATTTCGGACATCCGAAAATCGCAGATTCTGAGTAAGGGGTGAGGGTATGTATTAGGAATTCAATATCGTTTGACTATCGACACCCAGTCCCGCCCGCACCTAGCATCCTCTACTAATCAATCGATGCCGGATGTATCTCATTCGAATGTGGTTTAAAACTATAACAACCAATTGTTTTAACCCTATGCCTTTACTATGTCGGTTGGTTTAGGAGTAAGAACGTTGTTGTCGAAGTAAGTGTTTTTACATTATTTGCAAACTGTGGACGCTGCCACCCGCGCGGACCGTCGTGGCGGCCACCCACACGGCCCGTCTTTGCGCTCTTGGCCGGTCTGATCCCGCGTTCGGGGCGAAGTGTCGGAAATCGATTTGGTTGACAATTTGAATTGCACTAGATAGATGTATAGGCGCATCTATGTTTCCGTTGAACCGATCGAGATGTGTTTGTAAATTTTTAAAGACCGGATCATTTGGTTTGGCGACCGTTTTAATGAACCGAATTTCTCGCCGATTTATGGAGTCGCCATCGAGTAATTTTGGGATACTCGAAAACCCTTCAAGTCAACTTTCATCTTTAACCGGCTCAAAGCTGAGTGACATGGGGACCTAAAGATAAAGACTTGTACCGTTAAGCATTCCATGTTTAAAATGACTCTCATTGCCTGTAACACCCGCTATTTTCCAAGTGCTTTTATCCTTTCCGCTATGACTTCGTCATAACTCTATCACGTTTCGGCCTTATGTTTCATCATTTTTTCCAAGCTTTATTTTCATTTTCGAGTCAAATGATATTCATTTTTATTTTATAAGATTTTAATTCTTTTAATTCTATTTATTTGATTTTCTTCATAAACTAATTATTTTCCGCGAGGAATTCTACTTCTCTACGAATTAACGTTTTTAAGCTCGGATTTAAGCTATTGCTTTTCCTACAAATGTCTAAATATATTTATACAATAGTTTCAACTAAGAAATTTTTTTTATTTATGAAAATTTTGCCATTTATGATTTTATTAAGAAGCGTCGTAAATAATTATTTTTGAATGCGAGGTTTACTCGAAATGCTTTGAAATAACTTTAACGATTTTACAATTCTTTTTTTATCAACCTACACTTATTTTTGGACTCTTTTACACTCAATTGGACCGTGACCTTTGTCACACACCACCATTAAACTTTCTTTTATAAACATTTCATTTTATAAAATGAATTAAGGATTAAGATATTTTCTTCTCATCCATTAAATTTGATGACTTATGCATAAAATTTTCACTTCCTTATTCATCCATTTTGGCCATGTGTTTTGTGGTACATCCACGCACCTTGTTTTTATCAATTTTTATGAGTCACATTCATGCATAAACTCTTTATTGTTTTCATTTATTCAACCACTAAATAATATTCAACGCAAAAACTCTCTCTTCTCCTCTTCATTCACTCCTGAATACTATCATTGTCAGCAACCATTTCTGCTCTCTAAACCGTGTCATACAATCCTCTTTCCGTCTCTTATTCTTCTCTTATCGATCCTCTTTCCGATCCTTCTGTTAAGGTAATAATCGATGTTGTTTTTTATCGTTATTTACCTTAATTTTCTTAGTTTCTCATGGTATTTTTCAACCATGCTTGTCGGGTATTGTATGATTTTTGGACGATCCCCAAGCCATTGAATTTATAATCGACTCAGATTTGTATTAGAGGTAACGTCGAGGTTACTCGGTATTGCATGATTTTTTTTGTGTAATTGCATGTATATAATTATAATTTTGTTTTTGACAATATATGTATGTCACATAATTTGTAAAAATTTTAAAGTCGTAAAATTTGCATGTTTGGGTATTTTTATCGCTTTTACGAGATTAACGATTAAATTGTCATATTAATTTGTGAAATCGTAATATTCGGCCTAAGTATGTAATATTTGAATATATTCTGTAAAAATGATGTTTTTAGTATTTTTGATAATTTCGTATTTTTCTGATACTTTAGATTTTGATTATTGAATTAATACCGTTTACGGACAAAAATGATTAAAAGCCGTTTTTTAGTTCTAGTACTTAAACATTTTATTTTAATCTGAAATATGATGTGGATAATATTTTTTATGAAAATGAATTTTCTGTATTTTTTAATAATTTTTCAGAATTTTTAAGTGGGTGAATTAATTAATTACTTTAAGTCATCGTTTATCGTTAAAATCGTGTTTGTCATTTTAATTTCCGAATTCTGTTTTTTGTTTTAAATCTGGAAAAAATGTCTTCCTGATGGTTCTCGAGAAAAAAAAAATATATATTTATGATTTTAGTGCTTTAATAAAATGTTAAGAACGACAAGTTTTATTAAAACATTCGTTAATTGTGGAAACGGGTTTTAAAAGACGGTTTTAATTGAATTTGTGAAATCCAGAATTTTGGAAATCTGTAAAAATGGTTAGTTTCTTGAAAATGATGATTTTTAAGTTTAATAACAATTTTTGGATATTAATACTTAAATCATTTTGTAATTACTATTTTTATTAATCGTTATTTTCGAGATTAGACGATTAACGAGAAACCCTTTAAAAACCGGGTTTAAGGATTCTGGGAAAATAAATTATTTTTCTAGAAAGAATGTCCAAAAATGTATTTTAGCTATTTTACGTAATTTTTGTACTATTTATCGAAGTCTTTAATTAATAGTATTGATTTTTGGACAAAATTACGATTTATCGTTAAAATGCTCTGTTCCACCTAAATGAATTGTTTTTCCAGCAATTTTGAAAATACTTAAATCTGAAACTTTATAGGCTAAATCAGCCTTTATCATATTCTAAATTTGTTTAATGATTTAATGAAATAAAAGACATTAAACGATTTGTTTTGACATTTGTCGTAAAATCCTATTTATGTTCGTATTGTCGTAAAATCCTAGTTTTGACATTTTTCGTCGGGCAAGGGCTCGACGTGCTCTTAGCCTGAGCCAGTCTCGACTCGATCCCCGCCGGGAACCTAACCAGACGTGCCCGAACCGTCTTGGGTGCCAATCGAGGGAAGTAAGAGTAAATCAAAGCCTACAAAACCCAGAGGAAAACATCGTTAGCAAAACCAAACCAAACTAAACAAAACCCGAAGAGTGAATAAAGAGACAATTACTAACCTCCAGCACGAGACCTGGGCCCACGATGGGCAAAGCCGAGGCCGACTCCACCTGTAACGGCCTCACCATGACTTGCAAGCAGCGAGTTATCTCCGCGAAAGTCACGGTTACCCAATCAAAACGTCCCAGCTTATCTCGATCAGCTAGGAAAGGCAAAATCCTAGTACTAAACCTCTCGCCCTTATCCGAGAAGTGGGTCGATCCTAGGAAATACCACAACCACAGCCGGGCACCCTGCTCTGGTGTGGAGGGTACTCGACCGTCTAATACCGCCACCTTCTTAAATTGGTCGGTAATGTACGAACTCACGAGAGCATGAGGCGTACTGTAAGCCTCACGCTCCAAACAATCCTCGATCAATCCCCGGACCTCATCACTATCTAACCTAGGGCCCTTGGCAGCCTATCTTCTCGTTCTCTGGCATGCATGGGAATCGGGACACGAGCCCTCCTAGAAACCATCTCGGGAAGCCTACGCTTCCTTAATCTATCAAAGCCAGCCTCATTTGCGGCCACTGGTTCACGATACTGTGATGGAACGCTTCGTCGTCTTCTACGAATCCTGCGGGGAGTCAGTGAGTTCGTCCCGGCGGCCTAGCCACTAGTGCTAACCGAAGAAGCTCCCTCGGGATGCTCGGTATCATCTCTAGCTGCAAAATCAAGCAAAATACAAAAATCCATGCCTCACGTCAGGCTAAAACAGCTCAAACAGGTCAAAATAAGGTAAAAATTTTAGATAGAGATATCATAATTCCAAAAAGCCCGCTAACACCTATTTTCGATCCCAGTCGCAATGGAAGTGGTTTCGGGAAAATCCGACATCGTTACGACACATTTTGGTCCGTCGTAAGTCACACAAAACCTCACGGAAGGTCCTAGAGGCCGTTCTAGCTCACAAAAGTCGACATAGAAAACACCCACAACATCATAAACACTAGTCAAGCAAGATTATGTAGGATAAGTACGGGAATAACCGAGAGAACGGTCCTTAACCCTACCATTTCGAATTTATCCCCATAGGAAGCCATTATTGTACCTTTAAGTCTCCTATCAAGCTTATAACTACCCTAACGAGCTCTAATCGACCCCAATTTAACAATGGGCTTAAGCACAAGCATCGAAACTTAGCAAATTCAAAATACCCAAATCGATTTTCTATGGTTTTAACAAAATCGACCCACAATCAACCAAATTAAGAAAAATCGATAATGGACGAGTAAAGAACACTTACCCGATCTCGACATTAATGTGTATTGCAAAAATTGAGACGGAAATCGGTTGAACAAGTCGAGAAAGCAACATCGAATCAGGGGGAAGTCGCTCGTCTGAGTTTTGAAACGAATGAATCATTCGCCTCCCTCCTTCGCTGAATTTAAACGGGTCTGACCCACGAGACTCCGGGCGCCTCAAGTCGCGCGTCCGTGTTCTGGACCGCTGGGGGCTAGGCACCTGAATATCAAGGCGCAGCAGCATGCGCGCCTAACCCCTCGACCCCAAAAGCAAAACAAGAACAAACGAAACGCATTATTCAATAATCCGCACAACATGCACTCACTAAGCAAGCAAGTAAACGACAACAAGATAATTACTAGCCATACCGGCGAAGCACGCCTAAAAACTAACCCCGAACAAAAGAACAATCATAAAACAAGCATAGGAACCACGACTAACAAGAATGCTCACGGTCGAGCACGTGATAAAGCAAGCAAAACAAAGCCGATCAAAACAAATTCCGAACGAATCCAAGCGCATAAGAAATCAGAACAAAGCGAAGCAAATCCGAACATAATAAGACAAGTTCACAAAACAAATTTAACTCAACCAAAATGAATAAATGCCAGCAAACGTCTTCGACCCCAACGGGTCTTAGTTATCGAGAGGGCATATTTGAGTTTGAGTGGATAATACCGTCTACGCACCCAAAAGGTAGGTTATACTCACATTTAAGGGTCACTACCATAGACGCGACTTCTAACAATGTCACATCACACCCTCCATATAATGGCTTCTCCGCAGCCTCTAACATATCAAAAAAAGCTTTCGCTCGTGGGTTTGGCTCTTGTGGGGTTGGTTGGTCATCGTCGTTAGTGTACATGATCTCATCATTAAACAAATTGCACTCAACCACATCAACAATCATTCCTCTCACCCCGCCCTCACTCTGATCCACCTTAGATTCCTCAAAAGCAGACTTCTCACCATGACAAATCCAATAATAGTAATTTGGGCTAAACCCATCTGAGATAGTATGTTCCTTAATCAAAATACTATCCAAGAATTTGATGTTCTTACATTTCACACAAAGACACCTAAATCTACCCTCTGACGCGTATTCGGGATGGGTTTCAGCGAACTCAAGAAAACGATTAACACCCTCTAAAAATTCCTTTGTGGGACGTCGTTTCTTATCGAATCTTTCCCCATACATCCATTTTCGTTCCTTTCTCTTCATTTTTTTATCTAAAAAATTTAAGACAATAACCACATACAAATTATTTTCTCTAAAGTAATTTACTAATATATATACACTAGTCAAATATTATGTAAAATTCTCAATTCACCTAAACATAGTACTATTTCCACCCAATTCGTCCATAATTACATCACCAAATCGGCAAAATTGTATTTTACTTCCAAATTCCTAACACATCAAAACAACCCAATTCAATCAACTACTTAACCGCAAACCCTAATTTTATACTAACAATCTACCTAATTCAAATTGTGGAACCTATTGGGCGATTAAAATTCTAACTACACTAAATATTCCAACAACTAAGAAACTATCCAACCCAATAACTAATTTATTTAAATCGATAAAAACAGAAATTAACAAATAATTGAAACTAAATAAAGATAGATAAACATACCTTAATGAAAATGGGATTATTGAAGATGGAATGAAGAGGAAAGGAGGAGGGGCGAGTTTTAGAGAGAGGGGGGAGGGTTTTTAGAGAGATAGAGTGAAATGGGTGAATGAGCCGGGGGAGGGGGGGTGTTCGTTAATTTTTAAGAAATTAACATCTTTAGCGACCGAAATCGGTCGCGCGCCACTTTCATTAGCGACCGATTTCAGTCGCTAATTCTGTCGCCATTTCACTAATTTAGCGATCGAAATCGGTCGCGCGACGATTATTTTAGCGACTGATTTCGGTCGCTAAATTTAATTAATTTTTTAAAAATCCGTCTCCTCGTCCAACGACTAATATCGGTCGCGTGTTGTACTTTCAGTCGCAAAATTAGCTACTGAATTTATCAGCCGAGCGTAATTGGTAGCTATATGAAGTATTTCTTGTAGTGTACTGACACGCTCAAACATTTTCGAGCCTAACGGGTCTTAGTTATCCAGAAGGCAATTTGGGTTTGAGCGGATACCGACACACTCAAACATTTTCAAGCCTAACAGGTCTTAGTTATCCGGAAGGCAATTTGGGTTTGAGCGGATACTGTGATGGTGGGATTTGCCGTGGGTCCCGCCGATCGATAAATAACCGACTATTCCTAGTGGGTAGCTAGGGCAATTAGGGTCGATATCCACGGAGACGGTATGATAAAGTCTAGACTAGGTCGGCCTAAAAACGAGACTAAATCACCAAACAAACACAAAGAAGTGATAATTGATGGACTATGATGGGAGAAGAGGTATGACTAGGATAACAATGAACTAGGCTAACACAATGCTAAAATGGAATAACTAATGATCAAACAAACTAGTGAACTAAAAGAAACGAAGATTTACTAATTAGTTGAGATCAAATATGAAAGGAAGTGGGGTAGGTCGGGTTCATAAGTGTAGTAGGGTAATTGAGGTGGTCAAGGGTGTAGGTGTCTCCTAATTGCTAGAGTCGGTCCGGGCTCTCGCTACGTAGACCAACGCCGAGGTAAGTTCGCGCTCTCGCGTCTAAGACTAACCTCAACACAACCACAAAATATACAAACAATGAGAAGATGAACACATGTATGGGGAGCATTGGCCACTACTACTCACACAAGCAAATCAACAAACACATAGAGTGCCCATTATGTGACTAACAACAAAAGAGTCACCTTTACCCCGAATCAAACCCTAATCACCCATAATCTACCCTTAATCCCCCTACTACCCCACAAGGAGACTACTCACTCATTATCAAACTAAGAGTAACATAAACAAGAGGAAACAACATGAAAAACCAAACATCCATTATGAACAAGATGAACAATGACAAGAACACTAGGTAAAGATTCAAACTTGAGTAAATAAACAAAGAACAAGGAATAAGAAATTATACCAACAACAAGAGGAAGAAAAAGATGCAATCTTGTATAAATAAGAACCCAAATTAATCCCAAGGATGTCAAGCTTGGAGAAATCTTCAAGAAACCACTTAAAACAAGATTATCTAAACTAGATTAAACTAATATTAATTAAAGATTAACTAGAGATTAAAAGAAGGTAATTAGGGTTTTGAATTCTTAAGAGAGGCCTAAAACAATCTAGGGTAAAGTATGGTGCTTAAACATTACAAAGGAGGAGTATTTATAGGGTTACAAGAATGAAGGGAGAGAAAAGAAACAAAAGCGGGCTTCAGCAGTCTCGTCCCACCCGGGATAGAATGGTCCCGCCCAAGACGTATTGGTCCCGCCCGGGACGGAGCCAAAACAGTTGCAGCTCTATTCGTGCACCTCATCCCGGACGGGATGAGGCCATACCCGTCGGGGATGAGTCTTGTAGGCCTCCAATATGATCTTTAAGGTTCCTTCTTTCTTCACATGGGCTTCTCATCAACTCTCGGATCTCGGGATCGAGTCTAAGGGGCTCGGGATCAGGTCCCAAGGTCTCGGGGTCGAATCCAAGGCATTGAGTGATCGTTCCTCCGCTTTGTTGACTCCGAAAAGTGTATGTATTGAGTCGGAATCGCTCCAACTCTTCATGAATGTTCTCGGGAACCTGAAACGAGCTAGAGGAAACATAAGTCGCCCATGAACCGCTCCCAAGGAGCGATTTCGCAACGAAATGGGACCAAAACACAGCAAATTAGGCACTACAAACTACATTTATCAACTCCCCCACACTTAACCCTTACTCGCCCTCGAGTAAGCACAAACTAGCTACTAAACTAGCCGAGCGGGTATTAGCGCACCCTACGCCCTTTCAACTCACGCGAGTACACTTAGAGGGAAAAGTGCACTCCGCAAGGCAAGTGGGGTCTTGCGACTAAACTGTGGATGCAACCGGACACAAAACACATAAACAACAAACACACAAACAAACAAATAAAAATCGGTTGCACCCAAAAGAAACAAATACCGCTTCCCTCTAAAAAGCGGTGAAAGAAGCGCCGGTTTAGGACTCGAGGCAAGTGACAACGTTCCCAAGCTAGCAATAAAACCAAGATGAACTAAACCCTAATAGTATGACGACAAAGCAACAAAAATGTTGATAATTTACCAAGGTCCTCCTAACTTTCTTAGAATGTACTACGGGACGATCGGCGGGATGGAAAAAGGGTGAACCACGGTGTTAGTTGACACTGTAGGTAAGTGAGACCCCGCCCCCTTTAGCAATGAGGCAAGAGGGTCGTCCCATGTCCAAAACCGCTTAACTAGTCCAAGTAAAAAGGTGAAAATATTTGCAAAGTGAGGGAAGACCGACCTTTGCCGCTATCAACCTTCCTAGGAACTCGGTCCTTTGGTAGGCTCTTCACGGCAAAAGTCGGAAAAGGCTTATTTTTGTGGGGTTAGGATCTTTTTGTGAGACGATTTTCTTTTGGCATTTTCTCTTTTCTTTTGCATATTTGCTTTGTGTGTTGCCATGCCATTTCTTTTTCCTCTTTTCTATTTTCTTTTTGCCTTTCTTTTTGTGCCTTTTCTTTTTCTTCAATCTTTTCTTTATTTCTTTTTTCTTTCTTTTTCTTTTCTTTGCCCTTTTGGCTTGATTTGAATTGTAGGCATTTCTTTGCAACAAGAAAGGGGGATTTCAACAATTTGCAAATTTATTTGGTGAATATGTGTAGGAGTTAGGTGAATGGGTAAGTCGGGACGGGCCCTTCCCTTCAAACCCACAAAAAGGTGAGAACTTGGACTAGTCGAGCAATGTCAAACAAGGTCACCTAAGGGACGGAACTCAGCAACCAAGGCCTTTTCACACCGTGGGTGGTCAAAATGGTCAAAATGCAAATCCCGTAGTAAATCCCTAGTAAGCTAGGTGGACTCAAGGTAAAAGACCAACGAAATCATTGATTTAGGGTCATTCTACTAGACTAAAGTCCAAGACTCGATTTATACCACTAGGAAGGGAAAGTAAGCACCTGCGCACTAGCCTCTAAACCGGGTTTTCGAAAACCGTTTACGCACAAGACACAACTACACAACACAAAACAAAGACGCGACGAAAACGAAAGAAAAAGAGACAAAAGGCCACAAAACAAAAACAAAGCAAAACAAACAAACAAAGGGAACAAACACCACCCCTAACTTCCAAATAAGCAACCAACCAACACCAAACTTTACAAAGCTCCTGCCGAGCACACAACATCACGAATCTCCTCCGAACATCATAAGGGGTAAAGAGGAAAAAGGGATAAAGGCGGTACCGGATGTCTTGAAAGTTTTCCAAAGTTAGCGGCGATTAGGCGGCCTAAGAGGAAAAAGGGAGGAAAAACACGCACAACAAAACAAAAATACGATACAACGACATAAAAAGGAAAACACATAAAAGGAAAATCTTTTTGATTTTTGTGAAAAAATTTCAAATTTTTAGGATTTTTAAAGATTTTTAGAAAAACTACGAAAATAAAACTAACTATGATAGAATATCGCTCCACCACACTTAAGCCGAGCAATGTCCTCATGCTCGACCGTAGTGTATGGAGACACAAATGAAAAGAAAAGAAACTACGAAAATAAAGCTAAAAATCAAAAATAAAGTGGAGAAAAGGGTAGAATGTGTCCGGCCGGGGTGTAGTCAAGTCACCATGGGCCGAGACAAGAAAAGATATGGATGGGGGAAGAAATAAAAAGAAAGAAATAAAAGAAAATGGGAGGGGAGGACTAGCACAACTACAAACTCCTTACTTTCTCGACACTCTAAGATCGACGCCTTTATAAGCGTCGACCCTCTTTTATAGGCTGAACAGCACAGGCACGCATCAGTCTCTTTTTTGAGTCCAGATTTGTACATCATAACTGTAGTGGCAATATCATCATGTAAAAGCTATATACAACAACTAATAATGAGAAGAGAAAATCATTACAACTTGAACTAGCAATTTGAGAGATGTACCAAGAACAATAACGTGTGGGCACCTCTGTAGTAGGAACTTGTTAACATCCTGAACTTCTATTGACCAGCTGCAATGCAAAGAAGGGGTGGATAATTAATACACATAAAGACTTAAAGGGTGCAAAGAATCGTAATGTAATGTAATCGTAAAGTGGAAACAGACTTGTTCTTCGTACTCTTTGGCATACTGTTGAGCTCGTTTGTAGTAAACCTTCCTGTTTTCACGAGACTTTGTCTTCTGCAATTCGACTACTTCGTTCTTCTCTAAAGCCCATTCCTCGTCTCTTCTCTGCTTCTTCAGTAGATACTCGGGAATGGTGATTGCCTTGCTTACCTCTTCAACCATTTCTGACCACCATTAACAACAAGTCATCAGTACAGCAACCTCTTCAACGATATTTGGCCACCATTAACATTAACAAAACACTAACATAGAATACGACAACCTAAAATTCGACCATTTCTAGCCGCCATTAATAAGTCATCAGTACGGCAACCAAAAAACGCTACCATGAAAACAACCTCTTCAACCTGAACTTCTTTTCACATGCATTTCCTCTGTATTGTCATTTCAGGTGGTGCTCTATATGCTTATTGCGTTTATCAACTTTTCAGATTATGATAGCTGTGTTGTGTGCCATTACTTGCCTGCGATTTCACTTTCTTATATGCCCCCATAATCTTTATTTTGTTTTGCCATTATTTTTTTTGTGATGTTGATATTATAATTTGCTTGATATTCAAAAGTTCAATGATTTCGTGCATACTCATGTTAAGACCCACTTTGAAGTTTGAAACCAATTCATCAAGCATATCATACCTCACAACCCACTTTGATCATGGCTTATCCCATATTGTAAGTTTTAACCTCTTTTCACCAACTGTTACCCACTTGATCTTAAAGTCCACTCCTACACAAGTGTTACCAACTTGATCTTGAAGACCGCTCGAGGCATCACTATGACACCTCTCGCCTTGTGATGTACGAAGTATCATTTCCTGTCATTATAATCTAGGAATCGGAAATACAAGACAAACTCATAAACAAGTGTAATATACTCATAAACAATTTGAGAAATACGGCAATATAAAAGCATAAACAACACATATCAATAAATACACTTAAGGTTACTGAACATTTAAGGCCTGCAGCAGCTTGCTTACAAGAATCGGCTAACTTTAAAAATGCAACATTCATATGAAAATTTTAATTCACGTGTGCAATAAAAACAAACAGCAGGCGGCTTTACGTACAAAATGTAGTAGATGAATAGATTTTAATTGACGACCTTAAATGCTGGAAAAACTGGAAGATTGACTCGCCTACACTGATGAATACTCTACTAATATACATCATCAATTCATCACCTTTCCATATTCCAACAATAATTAATCAACGAGGAACCAGATTATATCCCTACAAATGCTAATTCGGAACCCTGATTCAACGAGGAATTATAATGGAAAGGGATTGATCACGTAGCTAAGCATCCTAAAATTCAAAACCGCCAAATAATGTAACGAATTGTATAATCGATAATCAATAATCAACCAGAATTGGCATCAAATTGAAATACGAATGAAGATCAAAGAAAACAAGAATCCTAAGAAAACTCTTTATCCTAAGAAACCAGTTATATAAGTTGATCGGTATGTTAAATATGATTTTAAGAAACCGCAATAATTTTGTTTTCATGTATGTGATTGATACTTTTTGTTTTAATATTTTAATTTTTATGGTTATTGAATCTTTATGATGTGTAGATATGGATACTAGTTGGATTACATTGCCAAATGACCACCCCGATTACATAAATGGATGTATGAAGTTTCTTGAGTTAACTAGAAGAAATCTATTAAATGGGAAAACAAAATGCCCATGTAAGAATTGTAAGTTACGTAATCACCTGACACCGAGTGATATAGAGGGACACATTTTGTTCAAAGGGTTTTACCAGAAGTATACAAATTGGTTTTGGCATGATAAAAGAGATGTTCTTGATCATTTGCATGGTGAAAGTAGGCAAGAACCCTTAGTAGGTCGTGATGATATGAAAGGTCTTCTAAATGCAGCTTATGGGACTAATATTCCTTATTATTCTGAAGATCGTGGTGATGATAGTACTCATATTGGCTCATTAGAGAATGAAGATGAGTTTGATAACGTGTCTATGGGTTTTAATTCTTGTGGTGAGTCTGATAATGAGTTTGATCACACATATGAGGATATGACTGATGATGAGTCTAACAATCTTCATAACTACAACAATAAAGAAGATCCTAACTATAAAAGATTGTTTGAAGCAGCGGCCGAAGAACTCTACGAGGGTTGTCAATCTTTCTCTAAGTTGTCATTCCTCTTACACTTATTTCATATGAAGTGTATGTTTCATTGGCCTAATGCGTCATTCATCATGTTACTTGAACTTCTACTCAAAGCATTTCCTCAGGTTAGAGAGTTTCCATCATCTATTAACGAGGGTAAGAAGATAATTGATGATTTAGGTCTAGGTTATGAAAAGATACATGCTTGCCCAAATAACTGCATGCTATTTTGGGGGAATAACAGTGACAAAGAGGAGTGTCATGTTTGCCACACATCAAGATGGAAAACAGTCCAGGGTGGAAAAGGTAAAGGTGGAAAAGGCAAGGGTGAAGCAACCAAAGTTATGAGGTATTTTCCCCTCATTCCTAGATTAAAGAGGATTTACATGTCATCTAACACAGCAGAAGATATGAGATGGCATCATATGGAGCGTGTAAAAGATGGAAAACTCAGACATCCATCAGATGCATTAGCATGGAAACAATTTGATTCTCGTTATCCTTTATTCTCCTCTGATCCTCGAAGTGTTCGGTTAGCTTTAGCAAGTGATGGGTTTAGCCCATATCGTTTGATGAATAGCACTTATAGCACATGGCCAATTAATTTGATTCCTTATAACCTGGCACCAGGGTTGTGCATGAAACCTTCTTCATTTCTTTTGTCTTGTATTATTCCCGGTAAATCTAGTCCGGGAATTGACATTGACGTATATTTGCAACCTTTACTTTCTGAGTTGAAGTTGTTATGGAGCGGTGTTGAGGCATTTGATGCCTTTGCGACTGAAAAATTCAAACTCCGATGAGCAGCATTACATAGTATTATTAACGATTTTCCGGCATATGCTATGTTATCTGGATGGAGTACGTCTGGTTATGACACTTGTCCTCGTTGTACCCATTCAACAAATTCTGGCAGATTTGGTGGTAAAATTTGTTATGTGGGACATAGAAAATGGTTGCCTCCAAATTACCACTATCGTTCTGAAGCTAGCTTCTTTGATGGAACTGAGGAGTACGGCAACGCTCCAAAATCTGTCACAGGATCTGATGTTCTAAGGCAACAAGAAGAGATTGAATATAGTTATGGACGGACTTCAAAACGGTTAAAAAGGCCAAATAGAGCAAGGAAAGTAGGTGTGTCGACTAACGTGATTAATGATGATAATTGCGAAGGTGACATTGATAATTTGTGGAATAAGAAGAGTATATTTTTTGAATTGCCCTATTGGGATCATAACCCTCTAAGACATAATTTAGATGTTATGCACATTGAGAAAAATGTGTGTGATAATATATTGGGCACGCTATTAGATATGGATAAGAGTAGAGACGATTTGAATGCAAGGAAAGGTCTTGAGAAGTTGCGCATAAAGGAACATCTTTGGCTCCTAGACCGACCTAACCGAGATCCATACTTGCCTCCGGCTTCATACACCATGTCTAACGAGGAGAAGGAGAGATTTATTAGTGTCTTGCAGAAGATTAGAGCTCCCGATGGGTATGGCTCAAACATCTCAAGATGTGTGCATATGAAACAAAGGAAGCTCATTAATCTTAAAAGCCATGACAATCATGTCTTAATGCAAGATATACTTCCCGTAGCATTGAGGGCATCGAAGGCCACTAAGTTCGTTGACTTACTCGGAGAATTATCTTTCTTTTTCAAGTCTATTTGTTCTCCAACTCTTGACCACGACGAGTTAGATGCACTTCAGTCGAAAATTGTGCTTATACTATGTCGTATGGAAATGGAGTTTATGCCTACCTTTTTCACAATTATTGTTCACCTATTGATTCACTTAGTAGAGGAGGCAAAACTTGATGGACCTGTGCAATATAGATGGATGTACCCAATTGAAAGGTAACCATATATAATAGCATGCATTTTAGGTTAATGTCTATTTTTTTTATCTAAACTAATCGTTTAAAATCTTTAAAGGTATTTAGCTCACTTAAAATCTTATGTGAGCAATAAAGCTCAACCGGAGGGGTCAATTGCAGAAGGGTTCATGCTTGAGGAGACCATCACATTTTGTTCGAGGTATTTGGATGGTATTGAGACCATTTTTAATAGATCTAAGAGGAATGATGATGGTAGTGAAGACCAGAGTGGTTATTTGTACCGCTCTGGTGGTCGAGTTGTTGGTATGATCGAAAAAGTACGTCTAGATGATAAAAGTTTAAAACAGGCGCATCGCTATGTTTTGCTTCATTCCGATGAGATGAAAGAGATTCATGAGTAAGTTTAGTAATTGAATTACGATGTACTATTTTCTATATTCAACCTAACCCCATTTGATTTTTTTTTCCCTCAACTTTTCAAGAGAATTTCTAAATTACAAGAGACAGCACATCCATCCCAGTGTCACTCAAAGTAATGAAAATGATCCGCTCATCAATGAATTTGCAGAATGGCTACAAGCACAGGTTCCCCTCTTCGTTAGAATTTCAAGATGCTTGAAATAGGTTGAACATTTCGTACTGATAAGATTATTTGTTATCATAGGTGCATACCCTAGATACAAGTACCCCAGAAGGACAACTTAGAACAGCTTTGGCAGGTGGTTTAAATCAACATTGCAAAAGAAATAAAGGATTCATGATAAATGGATATAAATTCCAAACGGTTGATCGTGACCAAAATCGAAGAACTCGAAATTCTGGAGTTATGGTAGAAGCTGATGGCGAAACATATTATGGAAAAATTAAGGATATTTATGAGTTAGATTATTTTGGTCAGTGCAAAGTTGTAATGTTTAATTGTATCTGGGTTGACATACATAGAGGCATTAAGAAGTTCGAAGATGGTAGTGTTTGTGTGAACTTTTCAAAGCTAATGCATACAGGTCGGAATTTGAACGATGATCCTTTTGTTTTCTCATCTCAAGGAAAGCAAGTTTTTTACATCGAAGATGAGATGCAAAAAGGATGGTCACATGTAATCAGTACTAAAATTAGGGACTTGATTGATACTGGGGAGATACTTGTTTGAATTGTCCAATTTGAATATTATAAATTTTTGCTTTTGGTTATGCAAATGTTCAGACTTTCTGCTATCCATTTACTGTATTGTATTTTTTTGTTGTTAATGTCCTTGTAATGTAACTTGTTTGCACCATATCCGTAACTTGTAAGATGTGAATTTATATACTGACTTTCATTTATATTTCAGGATAAACTAAGGAGAATCACGTGAAAGGATGAGTTATCGAAGCAAACGAACAAGGGCAGAAATGATGGAACCTCAACAACCACATGTTCTACCTACGACGCTTCCAACGACACAACCAACAGTTGTTAATGAAGCTACATCAGAGAGATGGGGGCCATTCTGCCCTTCAAAAAAGGAACAACATTCTGCTGTCAACCCGGATCGTCAACATGCAAATCGTATATCCCGTATTTCTTCCCCAAATGTGGAGCAACCTGCTGCTTAAGATGATAATCCACTTTCAAACGAGCAGGTACGCACTTTTCAAGATCAACATGCTCCTAACTCTTCCCGTTCAAATACCCATTTCACCCAGGCCTTCGGACAACAACCAGACCCGAAAGCCTCACAAAATACAAGCAAGAAAACTTGCCTTTATGCCCTAAACATTGTTTAACCTTCAGCTCTTCGGGATTCCCTCCCAAAATCTCAGGTCAAGCGGACATTTCAGCAAAATCCGGGTGCTTTAAAGACCCACGTTTCAGCGACCCTAGACACCCGAACACTGAACCATGCACAAGACCAGAAAGCAGCTCAAAACGCTGGTCATTCTGCTCTAAAAACTGGGCAGCATGCTGGTCTTATGAGTATTGTTTCTAAAACCCAAGTGAGGCGGGCTTTTCACCAACCTCGAGACGCTCTAAAGGCTCCCATTCCAACGAATTTAGACACATAAACACTGCAGCCCCCACAAGACCTAAGCATAGGTCAGAAAGCATGTAATAGTGCCCCAAAAATTATCCAGAATGCAAGAGACTTTAATGCCCGAGGTGTAGTTGTCTCAAGGTCTGATCAGCCTTTTGCTTCAAGGGTCCAACATTCAAAGACCTTAGAGAGCCAAATATTCAAAGCTAGTGCATCTCAAAAAAATGGGGAACAAGCACAAGAACATGGAACTAGAAATACTCCCTTGTGGAAAAACCTTTCTGCAAACTCACCAGCACCAAGTTCGCTATTAGAGCAATCTCGAGTTAGTACCTTGATGTCGAGTACTATGAATGAGACACTACAAGACAAGTTTATTGGGATAAACACCAAAGGCTCCAAGTATGTTCATAAGTCAGTAGTTGATACTCGAGGAGAAATTTCCAATCATGAAGAGGCTAGGCAAATCGTTCCAGAAACATTCAGACCAAGACGCCGCAGTGTGGTCCATGATTGGCCTGATAATATAGTCTTTGACGAGCATGAGGAGGTTTTAACAATGGGTATCACTTTCATTCGCTTTTATTATTAATTATTCGTATTCATTATTCATTCTCAGTTATGCAATATATGTGTGAAAAAATCATATATACAGTAGGGTGCTATCATGTTAATCTATCTGCCCCATAAATTCATAAATTCTGGTCTTACACAGTAGACAATACTAGATTGTTGAGAGACTCATTATTCACAAATCATTCATTTTAATGTTTGGCAGATGCAAAAGGGAATTACATTACTATCAAAGGATCAATTCAACCCCATGATGTATGGTATGAGGTTGGTGTGAAGTATTGTGTCACTTTTAATGAGTTGTATCAGCCACTCAAAAAAGGAGGACATATACTTGTTAGATAAATTGGAGATGTCGCGAAAACGGAAAGATTTTGTCCAATTAGACAAATTAATTGGCATCATGTCAATGCACAATACAAAGTCGATATCATTAAGTTAATTCGGGTATGGTTCTTTCATATTAAGTTGAAATATGATTTCATGTATTTTCTGTTTGTTTTATGATTTTATTTGTTTAATATTTGCAGGGACATTTCGTTATACCAGATGGCGAACGTTATGACGAAGGGATTTTGAAGCGCGTAGGCACGAGCGTGAGACAGTATAGGCATTACTTGAAGAAGACTTACTTTAAACCCACAAGCAAAAGTAGAGAACAAATTTATCAAGCAGGACCTTCAAAGCATCCTCTTGATAGTTGGATTCACTTGGTCGATTATTGGTATTCCGAAAAAGGAAAGGTATATGCCCAAATTTAAAATTAATTATTTTCACTCGCATCACCGTAATCACATTTTATTAATGAAATAGGTTGGTTGGTAGCTATAATAAAGACGACTTGTGCAGTTTTTTGTGTGTGCTGTTGTACGAGGTGCTACTATTTGGTTTTGTCTTATGTTGGTTTTTTCAATCTATAATGCTTGCATATAAATATTTGATGCAGAGATTCGCTGAATGTGGTAAAGAAGCCCGTGCATCACAAAATCATGTTCATACAACCGGGTGTACAAGCTATGCTAATATACGAGCGGACTTTGTAATTTTTTTAATTTAATTTAATTTATCTATATATATTATTTATCTAGTTTTTATTTATGGATTAGAATTAAAGACAAGTTGAGATGGAATTAAATATGTGGTCATGATGATTAACAGGAAGAAAAGAACAAAAGGGAACCAACTGAGTTGGAGATTTTCAAGCAAACTCATGAGAGAAAAGATCGATCCTTTGTGAAAGACACTATAACAGAGAAGTTTCTGGTACACACATATATAAGTTTCACTTTATCTATTAATCTTCTAAATTGACATGACATATGATATATACACACACATACATACATATACAGTATTCAGGTTTATGGTTTTGTAACAGAGAAGTTGCTGGTTTTGTGTGTATATATATATATATATATATATATATATATATATATATATGTATATATATAACAGAGAAGTTTCTGGTTTTGTGTGTGTGTGTGTGTGTGTGTGTATATACAGTATATGTTATCAATCATTTCTTTTTTTACGTATTCAGGTGGAAGATGATGCTAATATTCAGACCGAAATTGTGACTAATCCTACCAAGTCCAAGGCACAAATCGAAAAGGAAGCTTTTAGTAAACTAATGTACGAGGAGAATATCCCTAAACGTCCTTTAGGATATGGGTATGGTGTGAAAAGAAGCGACGTATTTGGAGTGCATGGTATATTAAGAAAAGAAACTTTTAGTTATGGAGAAAATATCTCTCTAGCTATGCAAAACATGGAGGAACATGTAGCCAACTTGACTAAGAAAAACAAAGAGTTACACACCAAGGTCAATGAGACAAATTTCTTGTTGTCCAAAATCTTGGAAGGTATGAGTACTGGAAAACCGCCGACCGAATTAGCTGAACTTGCAAAGATGACCTTGAACAAGGTTTCACAGGTATATATATTTTTCTTCTCTTTAATTTGTCTTCTTCTCTTTTTCTATTGTAATGAATGATCGAAGAATATATGTTGATAATACTATTTCATATATTCGTTAATACAGTTCCTGCCCATTTTTTCTCCAAAATATAGCAAGTAGAAGCTTAAACATTGTCGTATGCAAGGTTGCACCATAATGATGTTAGCTGATATTGTATAATTGTTGGCCATTTTGTTTTTGTTGCTACTTTTCATATTGATATCAATTTAAATTAATACGTAGTAATCTTTATTGTGTCCGAATAAATAGAGACCCGACTCTTAATGTCTTTTACATTGAACATGGTTTCTTGTTGAGTGATTGATGGTTTATATCATTTTTGTAATCTTTTATTGAGTAAGATTTTCCACTATTCGTTAATATTTTTTTTCTATTTGTATAGATGCCAGATTTATCAAATCCTCGTGGCGATGCATCTTGATATAAAAGGAGCGATTATTTGGGAGCGAGCTGATTAGTCATATGTTCTATATATCTACGATTTGATATTGTAGAGACAACTTTTTATTTTTGCACAAAAACATTTATAAGGATAACTTTTTCCGATCAGTCGTTTAGATGAAGTAATGACAATATATTACTATTAAGATTTGGAAATGTATTCAATTTGATTGTGATTTGAAATATTTATTTTGGCCATGTTTCTTATATATATATATTTTAGAAATTCAAAAGTGATCGATTGAGTAATTCTAATGGTTATTTCAGAATATGTTTAAGCAATATTGTTGTAATGCTGGGCTGACGGAAAAAAGCGTCGTAAGTTAATAAGTAGCTCGACGTCTAAAAGCATAGAGAGGCATGATGCTTAAAAGCGTAGAAATAATCGACCTAAAAAAGCGTAGAAAAAAGGGACTATAAAAAGTGTAGGGAAATTCGACAACAAAGAGCGTAGAGCAATTCGACAACAAAAAGCGTCGGCAAATCCTAACACCAAAAAAGATGACGCTTTAAGGAAGCGTCGAGAAAAAAAATCTTGACGCTATAAAGCGTCGAGAATCAACAAAAAAGGCGTCGAAAAAACAAGGAGTTTGTAGTAGTGTAGGTGTAATCAAGTCACCTAGCCCGGATTCCGCCCAAATCCGACTAAATCCTAACAAAAAGGGTGAAAATCTTGTAAATTTTGATTTTGAAATGGCACTCGATGTAGTCACGTCATCGAGAGTCGGGAGCAACAATAACCAAGGCCCCGAGGGCCACCATGACACAAAAGTATATAAGGGGAGGGGAACAAACAAGGGCAAACAAGCTATAAAAGACGGAAAAGAGAGGATAGTTGACGTACCATACGGTTAGCAACTCACTCGCTCCATCGTCTCATAAATCAATATCGGCACGTAGCTATTCGTCGTCGTTGTTATTCCTCTCCAATCGCGATACGGATCCATGGTTGGAGCACAAAGGTATAATGAGGTGGGTTTTGATGTGAAAGTCGGTGTAAAGTGAAGAGAAAGTGAGGTGAAAATGTGTATATGAGGTGTAGGGGTCATATAATGAGAGTAAGGACATGTAGGGAGGTTGGGAGGGGGTATAAAGTGGTAGGGTGGGCTCAAATGACGAAGAAAAGGCCAAAGGAGGAACAGGGGGTCCATCCCGGTCGGGATGGATGGTCCCGGTCGGGATGACCTGCCCGTCCCGGTCGGGAAGACCTCGTCCTGGTCGGGATGGCACCTCAGTAGACCCAACTTTTGTCACACTCATCCCGGACGGGATGACACCCTTCCCGGTCGGGATGGCTCATCCTTCCCGGTCGGGATGACCTCTTCTCGGCCGGGAAGAGTCTCCTAACCCTCTATAGCTCCCAAAAGCTCGTTCCAAGCCTTAAAAACCGACTCCCCTTCACACGATCCAAGCTCCAACATTAACCCTTCCTTCCTAGGAGACACTTTCACTTCACACCTATCACAATAAACTCAAATACAACATCAAATTCCCTCCCTCACATCGCTCATCAATCAATCCAAATAATCAAGAATTTCACAAAACTAAAAGAAATTACAAGAGAAAGAGATATATACAAAGAGACGGTTCTTGTGGAACTCCGTCAAACCAAGGATGGTGCATTCTTCAATCGTTTTCAACAATACTACAACCCATTCCATCTCCATCGAGGGCACGAAGAAATAAGTCGAAGGCTCTAGCAAAGTCTTCAATCAAGCTAGTAATATAAGCATCCAAATACCAAGGCTCTACATGACCTTGTCTCGACGTCCCGGGGCGTCCCGATCTTGAAAGTTCAATGGCTTGAACTTGTACTTTTGATCCTTCGGGATATACCCAAACGTCCACTTATCCTCATGCGGCCCCAAGGGAGGCTCATCTTGCTTCTTTCCTTTCAACTTGTCATCAAACCCATGACATGGGCACTCATCTTCCTCAATCTCGGAGTCATCATCCTCAAGCTCATATGAATTGCTCTTCAAGCTTTGTCCCAACTCAACCCCTAGATCGATGTCTTCCGTGTCGTGGATCATATTGCATGACTCATCGTTAGTGGGCGAAGTGTCTCCTTGGAGGTCAAACACGATTTTTTCTTCGCCTAACTCGAATGTGATCCTACCGTTCTTCACGTCAATCATAGCACCGGCGGTGTGTAGAAATGGGTGCCCAAGGATAATGGGAGTGATAGCATTCTCCGGCATGTCAAGCACAATGAAGTCGACCGGAATGAAGAACTTCCCGATTCTCACCGGCACGTCCTCTAGCATCCCCAATGGTCGGTTGAATGAACTATCGGCCATTTGGAGTGTAACGGAAGTGCGCCTTAGCTCCTTCAACCCGAGTCGGCAACAAATGGAGTAAGGAATGATGCTCACACTCGCACCCAAATCACATAGCGCTCTCTCGATCTTGTAATTGCCTATGGTGCATGGAATCCAAAAACTACCCGGATCTTTCAAGTTTGGAAGCGTGGAACTTTGAATAAGCTCGCTCACCACCCTTGTGAACGCAATAGTCTCTTCCTTGTCGATAGATCTCTTCCTAGCTAGGATTTCTCGCATGAATCTTCCATATGCCGGGATTTGGGTAAGTAACTCGGTGAATGGGACATTAACATCCAATTTCTTCACAATGTCTAGGAATTTGTCAAATTGGACATCGACCTTGGTCTTCATTTGCCTTGTTGGGAAAGGCAACTTGATTTGAATCTTGTTTTGCTCAATAGGGGTGGACTCTTCAAACGACACTTTCCTTTTACCCTTGTCTTTTCCTTGAGGTGGGGGAAGCTTGTCTTCTTGGGGTTTCTCAATCTCCCATAAGACTTGCTCCTCCATTGGATCTTCCTTGCTTGAGCTTTCTTGAATTGGAGATGCAACTTTCTTTGTTGGTTCTTGCATTGGTTCTTGCTCACTAGGGAATGAAGGGGAGGCATAAGATGTACCTCTCCACGTGGTAATAGCATTTACATGCTCAATTTTTGGTGTTTCACCTTGAGGAGGTAGTTGCCCCTTTTGTCTCGAGGAGCTTCCCGAAGCAAGTTGAGATATTTGGGTCTCAAGCATCTTCGTATGAGCATCTCTCGCCATGTTATCCCTTTGAATAAAAGCATAGAACTCTTGTTGGTTTCTTGCCATCTCCATTTGGTTTTTATGCATATCCATCATAGATTTTTGAACATTGAAGTCTCGAGGTGGAGATTGTGGATTATGCGGAGTATCGGTGATGGCTAGAGGAATGCCATAGTCATGAGTAGGAGATCGGCTCCTAGGCTTGCTTTGTTGTTGTTGACTTTGGTTGCTTGTTGTTGTTGATTCCCTTGGTTTTGGTTTTGTTGTCTTTGGAAGTTTTGATTTCCTTGGAAACCACCTTGATTGAAGTTCCCTTGTAGGAACCCTTGATTGTTGTTGTGGAAGGTACCTTGGTTATTTTGCTTGAAATTGTTGAAGGGCCTTCAGTTGCCTAGATAACCTTGGTAACCTTGGTTGTTGTCCCTTAAGGGAGGTGGAACATAAGGACGAAGTTGTAGAGCTTGTTGTTGAGGGACTTGATTGAAAGCTTGGTATTGATTAGAATAGGAGGAACCTTGCTTGAACGCTTGAAAGGCGTTCACTTGGTCAACGCTTCCTTGACAATGCATAGGATCATGACCAACGATTCCACAAGTATCACACATCCCATAATAAGGCAAAGGAGGTGCAAATCCCAAAGCAGTCACTTCTTGAATCGAGTGTTGGTTGGAGGAACTAATGCTTTGAACTTGATTGAGGTGGCCTTGGAGCTTCTTGTCAATATTCTCCATGTGGGTCTTCAATTGAGCTCCAAGGTCAATGCTTAATTGAGTAATAGCATCAACCTCGTGCCTACCTCCTCGATTTTCCTTCCTAGGCCTTGAGTATTGAGAGTTATGAACCGCCATCTCCTCGATCCTTGCCCATGTTTGGTCATCATCGACCTCGGTGAATCTACCATTGGAGCCCATATTAAGAATAGCTCTTGAGTCCTCATAAAGACCGTTCCAAAATTGTTGGACTAAGAACCATTGTGCATGTCCATGGTGGGGGCATGATCTAACCAAAGACTTAAACCTCTCCCAAGCTTCATAAAGGGTTTCCTCATCCCGTTGTTGGAAACCGGTGATGGAGGCCCTTAGCAAATTAGTCTTCTCCGGAGGGTAGAACTTTTGGTAGAACGCCAATGCATGTTTCTTCCAAGTATCGATGCCCATGGTTGCCCTATCGAGACTCTTGATCCATTGCTTCGCTTTTCCAAGTATTGAGAGTGGAAATAATACCCAACGGATTTGATCTTGAGTAACCCCGGGTTGAGAAATAGTGTCACAATAATCAGAGAAAGTCTCCATGTGTTGGTGCGGGTCTTCGGTGGGCAAACCACTAAATTGATTTCTCTCCACAAGTTGGATGATTGAGTCTTGGACACAAAATTTCCGGCATAAGCGGCCGGTAGAGTATTCGGTCCCGGCAAGACATCTTCCGTAAATGTAGAGTGAAATGAAAACTTCGGCATGATTGGATATGCGGGAGAAGATGGTGTAGACGGTGTTGATGTAGAACTAGACGGGGAACTAGATGAAGAAGAATGGATAGATGAACCAAAGGGGTTTATGAAGATCCCTTCGGCCGTCTCTCGAGGTGACTCGTTAAAGTCGGATCCTTGAGCTTGCTCTTCAATGGTATTGCTAGTACTTGGTTGAGAGATTCTAACCCGGCCAATCGTCCGTTGGCGAAAGGCTCTAAACATTCTTTCCGGCTCTGGATTGAAGAGAAAGAATTCGCCTCTCCCCCTAGGCATACACTACACACTTGAGCAAACGTGAGAACACCTAGTGCTTTTCGGGCACTAGGCAACGACAATAAACAAGCACAATCGAAAGACAAAGAGAAAAAGAAGAAATAAAACTAAGGAAACAAGAAGAATTTAGAGAATATGCACAAGA
Source organism: Agrostemma githago (assembly GCA_958450325.1). Taxonomy (NCBI): domain Eukaryota; kingdom Viridiplantae; phylum Streptophyta; class Magnoliopsida; order Caryophyllales; family Caryophyllaceae; genus Agrostemma; species Agrostemma githago. The sequence continues at coordinate 59,574,313 of OY288240.1, forward strand.
TATGATAGAAGAGCACAAAGAAGGGTAACTAAGTCTAGCTATAAGCAAACTAAGTCTAAACAATGCACCGTCCCCGGCAACGGCGCCAAATTGATGGTGGGATTTGCCGTGGGTCCTGCCGATCAATAAATAACCGACTATTCCTAGTGGGTAGCTAGGGTAAGTAGGGTCGATATCCACGGAGACGGTATGATAAAGTCTAGACTAGGTCGGCCTAAAAACGAGACTAAATCACCAAACAAACACAAAGAAGTGATAATTGATGGACTATGATGGGAGAAGAGGTATGACTAGGATAACAATGAACTAGGCTAACACAATGCTAAAATGGAATAACTAATGATCAAACAAACTAGTGAACTAAAAGAAACGAAGATTAACTAATAAGTTGAGGTCAAATATGAAAGGAAGTGGGGTAGGTCGGGTTCATAAGTGTAGTAGGGTAATTGAGGTGGTCAAGGGTGTAGGTGTCTCCTAATTGCTAGAGTCGGTCCGGGCTCTCGCTACGTAGACCAACGCCAAGATAAATTCGCGCTCTCGCGTCTAAGACTAACCTCAACACAACCACAAAATAGACAAACAATGAGAAGATGAACACAAGTATGGGGAGCATTGGCCACTACTACTCACACAAGCAAATCAACAAACACATAGAGTGCCCATTATGTGACTAACAACAAAAGAGTCACCTTTACCCCCAATCAAACCCTAATCACCCATAATCTACCCTTAAACCCCCTACTACCCCACAAGGAGACTACTCACTCATTATCAAACTAAGAATAACATAAACAAGAGGAAACAACATGAAAAACCAAACATCCATTATGAACAAGATGAACAATGACAAGAACACTAAGTAAAGATTCAAACTTGAGTAAATAAACAAAGAACAGGGAATAAGAAATTATACCAACAACAAGAGGAAGAAAAAGATGCAATCTTGTATAAATAAGAACCCAAATTAATCCCAAGGATGTCAAGCTTGGAGAAATCTTCAAGAACCCACTTAATACAAGATTATTTAAACTAGATTAAACTAATATTAATTAAAGATTAAATAGAGATTAAAAGAAGCTAATTAGGGTTTTGAGTTCTTAAGAGAGGCCTAAAACAATCTAGGGTAAAGTGTGGTGCTTAAACATTACAAAGGAGGAGTATTTGTAGGGTTACAAGAATGAAGGGAGAGAAAATAAACAAAAGCGGGCTTCAGCAGTCTCGTCCCGCCCGGGACGGAATGGTCCCGCCCGGGACAGATTGGTCCCGCCCGGGACAGATTGGTCCCGCCCGGGACTGAGCCAAAACAGTAGCATCTCTTCTCGTGCACCTCATCCCGGACGGGATGAGGCCATACCCGTCGGGGATGAGTCTTGTAGGCCTCCAATATGATCTTTAAGGTTCCTCCTTGCTTCACATGGGCTTCTCATCGACTCTCGGGTCTTGGGATCGAGTCTAAGGGGCTCGGGATCGGGTCCCAAGGTCTCGGGGTCGAATCCAAGGCATCAAGTGATCGTTCCTCCGCTTCGCTGGCTCCGAAAAGTGTATGTATTGAGTCAGAATCGCTCCAACTCTTCATGAATGGTCTCGGGAACCTGAAACGAGCTAGAGGAAGCATAAGTGGCCCATGAACCGCTTCCAAGGAGCGATTCCGCAAGGAAATGAGACCAAAACACAGCAAATTAGGCACTACAAACTACACTTATCATACTGACACGCTCAAACATTTTCGAGCCAAATGGGTCTTAGTTATCCTGAAGGCAATTTGGGTTTGAGCGGATATTGACACGCTCAAACATTTTCGAGCCTAACGGATCTTAGTCATCCTGAAGGCAATTTGGGTTTGAGCGGATACTGACACGCTCAAACATTTTAAAGCCTAATGGGTCTTAGTTATCCTGAAGGCAATTTGGGTTTGAGCGGATATTGACACGCTCAAACATTTTCGAGCCTAACGAGTCCTAGTTATCCTGAAGGCAATTTGGGTTTGAGCGGATACTGACACGCTCAAACACTTTCGAGCCTAACGGGTCTTAGTTATCCTGAAGGCAACAACAAACAGCAATTTAAGTTTGAGCGGATACTGACACGTTCAAACGTACTTTGCCTGAGGGGTCATAGGCATTACAGAGGCACAACAAACAGCAATTTAAGTTTGAGCGGATACTGACACGTTCAAACATATTTTGCCCGAGGGGTCATAGGCATTCCGGAGGCACAGCAAACAGCAATTTATGTTTGAGCGGATACTGACACATTCAAACGTATTTTGCCCGAGGGGTCATAGGCATTCTAGAGGCATAGAAAATAGCAATTTAAGTTTGTGCGGATACTGACACGTTCAAACGTATTTTGCTTGAGGGGTTACAAGCATACCGGAGGAACAAAAAACGTCAATTTAAGTTTGAGCGGATACTGACACGTTCGAACGTATTTTCCCCGAGGGGTCACAGGCATCCCGGAGGCACTGCAAACAGCAATTTAAGTTTGAGCGGATACTGAGACGCTCAAACGTATTCTGCCCGAGGGGTCATAGGCATTCCAGAGGCACAGCAAACAGTAATTTAAGTTTGAGCGGATACTGCCACGCTCAAACGTATTTTGCCCGAGGGGTCATAGGCATCCCGAAGGCAATTGTTCGAGTAGATAATGACACACTCGAGCATTTTATTTTTTATTCTAGAGCCCGTGGGGTCATAAGCATCCCGAAGGCATTTTATTTTATCAAGCCCGAGGGTCATAGGCATCCCGAAGGCAAATGTTCGAATGGATATTGACGCATATGAACATTTCTTTATCCCATATTCACGCTTGACGCGTCATACGGTAATCCAAATTCGAACGGATTCTTCAACATCCGAAAAGGCAAAATAAATGAACATGACGAACCTAGAACGAGATAGCAATAACGGTCCGGGCCCCGATAAGCAACCACAGGCAAGGACGTCAAGTAAGATTTCTAGGCCTTGGCTGGCAAGCCTCAACACGTAGTCCAACAGACTTAAAACGACCCGACCGGACAGCCACAAGGTCGTAATCCTCGATTGACATGGGTGGCTATACTTTGAATTTCGCCCTCTCCAAGCCTCAGTCAAAGTGAGGGCTTCTGTAGACACTCAGATTTGGACCTGGTGGCTATAGGAGTGCCCAACAAACACCCGATGACGATCGGACTGCAACGCGACGCGAGCTTGCGATGCTTTCGATAGGTTTTCTACAGACTGGATCAAATAATTACTCCGAAAAATTAAATTAACATCAAGGCAGCCTTAGTCGTGTCATTACGGTCACATAGACACTAATTAGAGTCAATTCTGACACCGGGACCCCGAATCGATCCCGAAAAACGAACCGAGTCAGCACTGCGCCAAGGAAACCTCGAGATGCGCACCCGAGGCTCACTCGACGCAACGGCACGCTAGGTCAGGGGGGGGGGGGGCACACAAATCCCTTACTTTTTTGACACTTCATTATTGACGCTTTTAGAAGCGTTCACCCTCTATTATACCTCATATCCACTTTAGACACCTTTATATGTCAAGATTCATCAAAATATAATTTTACAATTAATTATAATTTTATTTAATTATTATTATACCACTACAAAATTTACCCAATGGAAAAAAATATACTGCCTAAATTCTCCCTTCAATTTAGGCGCCTAAATGAAAATTTTGATATGGTTTAGCGCTCTCTCTCGTTTATTGCGTATGACCCTCCAACTTCCCCCTTTTTGAACGAAATTAGTATACCCAGGTTTACTACTGTTACTCTTCATCCAGCCAGTATCCACACACCAATTTAACTCTTCTCTTCCAGTTCTCTTAATCCATCCCTAAATTCATATATTTACTAAATTCATCTCAATTCCACTAATAATCCATCCTTAAATTCATCTCATTTCCTCTTCTATATTCCAAGTTCAGATTAATATCTACCAATTGGGTTTCATCCGTTGTTTTGAATCGTAATTCACGTGTGGGATTATTACTGTTTTGAATTGTAATTCACCGTTCTTAGGTATGTCATTCAATGTCGTTCAATTTCGTTCAATATGTCGTTGTTTCCTCTTAGGTATGTCTTTCAATTTGTGTTATTTGAGATTTTTTTGTTCAATCCTAATTCAGTTTCGTCCAAACCAGCCTATATGTGTATTTCTTTCAATTTCGTATTAGGTATTGCGGATTATTAATGTTTTGAATCGTAATTCAATTTCGTCCAGTCCAGCGTATGTGTGTATTTCGTTCAATTTTGTCTAAGGTATTGCGGATTATTGTTGTATCGTAATTCACTATTTTTTTTTGTTCAATCGTAATTCATTTTCGTTCAATCCAGCATATTTGTGTATTTCGTTCAATTTCGTCTTAGGTATTGCGGATTATTGTTGTATCGTAGTTATATTCACTGTTCTTTTTTTTCAATCGTAATTCAATTTCGTCCAACCCAGCCTATGTGTGTATTTCGTTAAATTTTGTCTTAGTTATTGCGGATTATTGTTGTGACGTAATTCATTGTTCTTTTTTGGTTCAATCATAATTCAATTACCTCCAACCCAGCCTATATGCATATTTCGTTCAATTTCGTCTTAGGTATTGCGGATTATTGCTGTTTTGAATCGTAATTCACTGTTATTTTTTTGTTCAATTGTAATTTAATTTCCTTTTAGGTATGTCGATCAATTTGTATTTCGTCCAATCGTAATTCAATTTGTATTTTGTTCAATTTTGGTGTTAAGTTAGAATGCTTTTTTGTCAAAAATTTATCGTGCTCTATTTTGTATTTTGAAGGCTAATTGGGTTTGTTTACATTTTCCTCCTATGTTTTCGCCGATTTATCAACAATCGTGGTTTTTGACGGGAAACAAGATCAACATACATAAGGTGTTCTAATTGACCAGGTACTTCAATTTCTCTTTCAAGATTATGAATATGATTATTTACGTATGCACTACTACAAAATATGCCAAAGAAACCGGTTAAAAAAGGCCTTAGAAACTAACAATTTATTACACTAGAAATAAACTGGTGAGAAGATGTGGAGATGTTGCCTCATGGACATTCTCACAAATTAGCTAAAATTCCTGTAGTGAATACATAACAGGAATTGAACTAAACAAAGTTCTCACTTCATACAAAAAACGTGACACCAAGTTTGTGACTTGACTGCCTCCCGAACAGACCAGGAATTGGTAATCGTTAAATGTGTCTTCTGCCCAGTTGACAGCCTTGTTTTTGTTAACAGCAGAATAAGAGTAACCAGCAGCAGTACCTGACTGCCTCCCTAACATACCATTTAGGTTTGGACCGAAAATGATACAGGGATGTAAAATCAGTAAAAGCCTAAACCAATGCAATTCTACTAAAATGAAAAAAAAAGGCTAGGATTTAACGAAAAACAAAAGATGATGGACTTGTTTTCATAAAGGCTTAGCCTGATCAGGTTAATGATTCACATAGAAATGAATTGGGTAATTCCAAAAGTACTTACTGAAGAAATATTCACGCAAACTACTGATAAAAGTTAGAACAGTTCTCATAGCCATATAATGCAACTCAGAGACATCTGCATACAGATGAGATGAACGCTACCGTAACTGCTAAGGTCGGCACTTCCCGCTGTTGCATAATGTGACAACGAGTAGGATGTCCTAGAAAGGAGGGTTAACTGTTCTATAGGGTGTATAGGCTATTACAGCTGAATACCTAGACTTCCAAATAGGCAGTAGACACTTTCTGATCAACAAGTAACATTACGCATAGAAATGAAAACATATTCTAGAAATTCTGCAGTATCTGAGTTCCATAATCATGATATTACGAGAACTTTCACCAGTTTATTTCTAGAAATTCCTATAATAATCGACATGACTTTCAGCGTGGTTGGAAATGTTACAACAAGTCTAGAAGAGGTGGCTGATCAGAAGTTAATATTACAGCAAGTCTAGAACTTAATGTTTTAAAACAATCACCCAATTAATTACTTACTAATCCTATACATTGTCATACAAGTTTCCAAATCCCCATTTTCAATAAATAACAAGATTACAAAACAGTGGCTATATAATATAATGAAATTTGTGTTTTTGCTGTTGTAATATAATGTTTGTGTGATTTAATGTTTTACGTTTTTATCCTTTGAAACATGACGTACATACTAATGTTATTCATATAATGTTATATATAGTTGTACACAATACATATTAACTCGTTCAGGCCATGTTCTCCGGGACTTAAAATGACTGAACTTAACTGAACTGAACTGAAAGTGTCTGAACTGAACTGATTGAGTCTGAACTGAACTGAATGGGTCTGAACTGAAGTGAACTGAACTGAACTGAATGGGTCTGAACTGAACTGAACTGAACTGAACTGAACAGAATGAGTCTGAACTTAACTTAACTTAACTTAACTAAAATGAATAAATAATAATAATAATAAACAATAATTGTTATTATTATTATTATAATACTAAATATTATTATTAATGACAAATAATAATAATAATAATAATAATAATATTACTAATATTATTATTACTATTATTATTATTATTATTATACTTAATAGTAGTAATAATAGTATTATTATTAATGTGTCTGAACTGAACTGAACTGAACTGAACTGAATGAGTCTGTTTTTAATCATGGTTTTTTTTCTTTTATTAATATACACATTTTAAACAACGTTTTAGCGTGTGCTAACAATTGTTGATCACTTGTAGAGATGAGCTATCGAAGCAAAAGAACAAGGGCACAGGTACGAAAAGATGATGATGGTAATGCTACCGGTGAGAGATGGGGGCCTTTTTCTTCTCCAAATGAAGTAACATCACATACCAACGATGGTCGCCCTTTTGTGAAAAAGGTGAACGTGTCTTCAAAAGCAGGAACTTTAGAGGTTATCAAAGATGACGGAACTGTGAAAAATCCTTCCACCGAAAAGGTCCCAAGTTCAAAAGAAATAGCGACCCACCAGACCGGCGCACGTCGTATATGGATAAAGCCTTCGACGGTAAGACTACAACACTCATTATCACAGACTAAAGCCTCTTTGTTGGACAAAACATTACAAGGATCAAAATCAGTGGCACAATCCTCTCAAGATCAGACTACTCCTGTAATGCAATCGCGTAACGTCGAGTCTACTATACCTGGTTCCCATAATACTAAGCTCAATGCGATCAGTTCCAATGGAAGACACCCTCACACTATTAAGTGCAATCCACAGGTAAGTTCTACTGCGGCACACCCCATAATTGTGGAAGCCACACAAAATATTGAAACATCGTCAATGATGCTTGGAGAAAAGAATTCCGATATTGTGAAAGACAAACCTAGTGGATTAAGCAACACTAATAGATTGTCTGAAGTGACGCCATTTAAACCAAAATGGCGTACTTTGATACCCGATTTGCCTGATGATGTTATATTCGACGAGAACGATAATGTTATAATGAGAGGTAATCTTTGCAATCTGGATGATAATTCTATTTGTAGTGCTTTCACTGAAATATTATTTAATTTGTTTATAATTGATTTACTTTTCAGCTACTAAAATAATGTACTTGTACTAATTACAGCTAAGAATGGAAAACATGAGATGATTAGTGACTCTATTCAACCTCATCATATATGGCATTCCAAAGGTGAAAAGTACTATGTGACTTTTAATGAGTTTTACCAACCTATAAAGAAAGGAGGCCATATTCTCGTAAGGTTTATCGGAGATGTAGCGAAACAAGAGAAATATTGCCTGATTAAAGTAACAAATTGGCATCATGTTCCTGCACAATACAAGTTTGATATCATTAAGCTAATCCGAGTACGTTCTTACCTACTAACTTATTTTCTAATCTACTGGTTCATCTTGTTGAGTTACTTACTATTTCTACTACGTCTGGCAGTATGATAATACCCATTAAGATTTCTTTCTAAAAAAATGGTGAAGCCTCTTATCATACAGCAGCAACATCGTGTGATAATGTTATCACGGACAGCAGCAGCCTTGTAGTTCTATATTTGTTACTACTCCAATAAATTGTTTTTCATTGTTTTTAATTGTTTTTAATTGTTACAGCCTCTTAGCAACGGCCTCGTCGCTTTTAATATAGCAGCTCCATTATTAGTTGTTGTTCATTAGAAAAGGCAGCTAATACACTCCATTACAGAGTTATTAGGTGTTAATACTTGAATGTTGTTACTAGGAAGTTACGCACTCCATTACAGTTTCCATTAAAGAAGTTATTAGGTGTTACTACTTCATACACTCCATTACAGCTTCATTTGATAATTGTAGGACCATTTTGTCATACCTGATGGCGATGTGTACGACAAAGGAACTCTCAAGCGTACGGGTAAGAGTTTGAGACAATATAGACATTCTCTGAAGATGTCATTCTTTAAACCAGATTCAAAGACAAAAGAGCAAATCTACGAAGCTGTACCAAGTGGTCATCTCCGTGACGGTTGGATTCAGTTGGTCGATTAATGGTATTCAAATAAAGGAAAGGTATGTTATATATCCAACAATAGTAAAGTAGGGTTGTGTTAATATAATGACTTATACTTCTATATTTACTGTAGAGATTTGCTGACCGCGGGAAAGAAGCACGTTAAATTTACGAGCAGATTTTGTAAATTTTCTCCCACTGTATCATAAATTTTATAATGATGAATGAATAAAAATGCAAAGCTTGTTAAGCTAAATTGTTGTTGTGGTACAGTGATGAACAGGAGGATAAGAATTCAAGGGAGCCTAGTGTATTAGAGATGTTTAAGAGTACTCATCGAAGGAAAGATGGGACATTTGTGAAAGACACTTTGACGGAAGAGTTTTTGGTAAATATTGGAGTGTTTTTGTTGTTCATTTTGCTAGCTGTTTAATTAATTAGTAGACGGTGTCTTAAGTGGATTTGGTTATATTTGTAGGATGATGCTGATTCCAACCTTGACATACATAAGACCACTTACCCGTCAAGTGAGAAGTCTTAAGTGGAAATTGAGGATGAAATTTTCAACAAACTTATGTATGGTGATGAAATCCCAAAACGACCACTTGGTTGTGGATATGGTGTTAAATGAAGTGACGTATTTGGATTGAATTCTATGCAAAGGAAAGAAGGATTCAATGTTGAATCTAACAATGGTAGTTTGGCTATACAAAAAATGGAAAAGGAACTAGCGGATTTGAAAGATAAGAACAAGAAAGGGGTGGGGGATCATGAAGTTATGAAAACAAAGCTTGATGAGAGTAATTTCTTAATTAAAAAAATGACAACCCAATTTGGGCAAATCCTAGATGTTTTAAGCATGGGAAAAGCGCCAAGTGAATTCTTAGACATGGTGAAAAAGGTTTTACAAACGACGTTATGTACTAATCTAACTCTTATTACATTTTTTTTATTTTATCGATTTTTTTACTTAGCAAATAATTTATATTTTATGTTTTTTCTATGTAGGTATCAGATGCAAGTGGTTTTGTACCTTCTTAGTGAGAGGTTTCAATTTCCTTCTGCAAGTGTTTTGGTCCCTTCAAGCGGTTGAAATTTCTGAAAGAACAAAGCTAATTATTTAGCTTCATTCAACAATTAGTAGACATACTATTATATTATTATAGATGTTTCTTTTCCTTTATAAGAACTTTATTTTTATTTTCTTTTGTTTTAGTTAACAAGACGACGAGTTTGAGAATATATATTTTGGATTCGATTTTTGGTTATAGATTTGTGATTATTAGGTCATTATTATTACATATGGACGAAGTTCTTTTTTTGGCTTACTTTAATTCATTGACATGTTACTTGAATTGGGTTGTGATTCAATCACTTCATATATATATATATATATATATATATATATATATATATATATATATATATATATATATATATATATATTTACATCGCATCGTCAACATGCGACATTTCAAATTCTTATAGACGTGTTCGACGACCCGGGTTGGGTTATTTAGTTCAATAGCTATTTCTTGACGCTTCTGAGTGTCACTATCTACTTTGTTATATTATACTATTGACGCTTTAAAATGTCTTGAACAGTCAATAAGTTACATATGTATTGACGCTTTTAAGTGTCATGACTGACCATATGTTATATTATTGACATTTCTTAGTGTCAAGAACTTTGCAATGTGTTATATTATTGACACCAATAAGCGTCAATAACTGACAAGATGTTATATTATTGATGCTTTAAACTGTCGCGAACTAGCACAACCGATGGCGCCCAAAAAAATATTTGACGCATAAAACCGTCAAGAACATTTACATGTGACGCATAAAACCGTCGCCAGTACTAATGATGAAACCTTTTTTGCTAAGGATTTTCAACGGAACAAAGCGTCAATAACGATGGCTCGACGCAAAAAAGCGACGACGTTTGTGACATAAAAAAGTGTCACTAAATACTGACGGCGAGAATACTGACGCTTTACTCAAGCGTCGAGAAAGATTTTTGCGACGCTTTTTTCCGTCACTAAACACTTAAAAATGCGTCATTAAAACACGGAGTTTGTTGTACCCGGGGGGGAAGCTTAATCTCCAAGGCATCAATGATACACATACTCTCGATTTTAGAAAGTATCAAAATAGTATCTTCAAAAGTCCGAGCTTCTCACGCGACACGTCCTTGAATTCACACGCAAGGTCCCTGGCGCCTGAGTTCTGGTGCGCCTGAACTCAGGCGTCCATCCAGGTGACGAGAGTCGAAAACAACTATAAATACCCCCCTCCACCCCATTCATTCGACACACATCATCTTCCCTTCTCTCTTTACTCGTTAAGAGTTTCTCACTTAAGGCTCGCACTCTTACACCCGAAGCAAACGATCCACTCGATCATAGTCCCAATAAGCGAAATCGACACTACTCCTCACCTTCGAGCACCTCACTCGATCCCGAGGTGCTTGTGTTCGACTAGCTACTCCGAGTCTAGCAACGGAGTTCTGCCGGATTAGCCGCCGAACCAGCAAATAGTAACTAAGTTCTACCGGATTAGCCGCAGGAAGAGCCAACGGTAACAGAACTCTGCAGAAATCACCGGGCGAGCTAGGAGGATTCGCCTTGCGAAGTCGAACCGTCACTAGGTTGTCATCTAAACAAAACTTTACATTCTTGTACTTTTAATATGCACTACGATAATCTCAAATGTGGACACTAGGTCCATTACACAAACTAAAACATGTAACGTCCCAACTTCAACCATAAACACTAAAACACCCTAAATAGACCCGGGTAGTTTCGAGATCCATTCTCAGCTATCTATGCATTGTGTCTCATTTAGCGTATACTCCGAGGGTGCAACTCCTCACTATGGGATTTACTTACATTCGCATTTACAACTTTCGTATGATTTACTGCTTTTATGGCCTTATAATCGCATGCTAAATCAACTAACACGGAATTCAAAACGTGAAGAAGCTAAAACTGAACAAAGCGATGGTCGGGTTTCGTAATAGTCCCGATGCTCACCATATATGGTTTGATGCATCCCTATTAATACCGAGCCGACGCATCTTAAGCAGAATACCAGGTAAGGTATATCACGACAACGACTAATATCGGTATTATCACGTTAAAACTGATTTGCTAATACGTATAATATTAGTACTCTCTACTCTCCTATGTGCATCTTTTCATGACCTGCCTGTCACGTGAAATCGCATGCAAACAATGTAAACACAACTACTTCGACGACAAAACTTACTTGTCCTCAAACAACCAACATAGCAAAGGTATAGGGTTAAAACAATGGATGTTACCGTACTTCCGCCACAACGAAGAAACAAAGTTATCAGCCCACCGATTGATTAGTAGAGGCCGCTACTTGCGGGCGGGATTGGGTGTCGATGTCTAGCGGACGTGGGCTTCCCAATACATACCCTCACCCCTTACTCAGAATCGACGGTTTCCAGATGTCCGAAACCATTGGCAATGAGAGTCATTCCAGGCATGGAGTGCATAAGGGTACAAGTCTTTATCTTTAGGTTCCTTGCCACTCAGCTTTGAGCCGGCTAAGTATTAAAGTTGACTTGAACGGTTTATGAGTCCCCATAATTGACTCGGTGGCGACTCCACAAATCGGCAACAGATCCGGTTCACTAAAAAGGTCGCCTTATCAAATATATCGGCCATTAAACATTTACAACCACGACTCGATCGATTCCAACGGAAACACGGACGCCTGCGCTCGTGTAGTACAAGTCTGAATCGTCATCCGAATCGAGGTCCGACACATCGCCCCAAACGTGAGATAGGACCGGCCCCCGACCAGGAGGGGGCCGTGTGGGTGGCCGCCGCGATCAAAACCGTGTCAGTCCTGCGCCGGGCGGTGCGGACAGACGTCCACAGGTGGGCTTCCGACGCGTGTCTCGAGGTTCTCTCGGCCCGACATGCTGACTCGGGTTTAACTTTGCGTGTTTCGGGGCTGATTCGGACCTCTGGTGTCGGAATTGACTCTAATTAGTGTCGACGCGACCGTAATGGCACGACTAAGGCTGTCTAAACATTGAATTAACTTTTCCGAGTAATTATTTGATCCATTCTATAGAAAAATCATTTTAAACATCGTAAAATCGTTTGGTGTTGCAGTCCGATCATCATCGGGTGTTTGTCGAACGCTCTAGTAGCCACCAAGTACAAATCTGGGTATATACACCACCCGCACATAAACTGCACAGACTGTGCTGCAGAATTTCAATTTTGTACATTCTATCATTGGTTAACAGTCGGTTATTTTGATTCATCTACTTAATAAAAGTATGCTTAGGAGCCGATTCGGGGCTTAACTTTGCGTGTTTCGGGGCCGATTCGGAGCCCTGGTGTCGGAATTGACTCTAATTAGTGTCGACGCGATCGTAATGGCACGACTAAGGGTGTAATGATGTTGAATTAATTTTTCCGAGTAATTATTTGACATGTTCTATAGGAAAACCATCTAAAACATTGTAATCTCGCAGGCACCAGGTCAGAATCTGGGTGTCTGCACAGCTAAACGAGTATTTGTAGCCACTTGATCGGCTCTAATGGCTACCTGTTGTTTCTCAACGTCAGTTTATTTGTTGACCATGGTGTCCATCATGGCCTTCAATTCGCCCATAGCTTGCTCTAGTTTCACCCATACGAGTTTTACCCCCGGTGGCGGTTTTGGCTCAAATTAGCTTTATTTTATTGGAAACGACCCAATGAGTTTGAATTTGAGGCCCTTTTTTTGGAGATTTGTACTCCGCTAAGTGCCCACATCAAAAATTATTGATTCCGAGTCCCGTATTGGAGCATATTAATGTATGTTAACGTCTGATCATCATCGGGTGTTTTGTCGGAGACTGCTATAGACACAAGCAGTCGAAATGCGGGTGTCTAAAATATTTTGGACGATTTTGTCTAGGGGGTCAGTCTGACATGCACTGTGATGGAAACCAGGCAGGAGCAAGGTTTGTACACAATACCTGGATTGGGCGGATTATGAATCCTCGTCGGGCGACATGTTTAAGCTAATTGGATGTAGTCAACCCGCCTAGCTCGACCATTATTTAAAGGAAAATGATAAACTATGGGATAGAGAGACAACCTAGTGATGACCGTTCGACGTAGGCGATCTCGATGAGCATGAGAACGATTGAATTAATTCCGATAGGAACCAAATTAATTTGACGTGTTTATCTAGAATACCGTGGTATGCAGTAATGAGGCTTTGAGTAGTATGCTCAAGAAAGATTTGACTACAAATAATAAGGATTATTTATATGTTCGAAACCCTTGTTAATCTTGTACGAATTATGAACTCGTGAGAAATCAAAGGGAACAATTTATTCGCAGACCAAGGAGTTAATGAACTTGTGAGATACTTGAATGTTGTTGTTGTGTTGTGAATTATGAGCGGAGGGAGGGGGGGTATATATAGTTGTTTCGAGGCTGGATTCGAACACATAGGTGCGACGCCTCGTGCGTCTGGATACTAAGGCGCGATACCTCGTGCTACTCGATTCTGAGGCACGACAGCTGCCGCGGCTGAGTTTTCGAGGTCAAGATTTGGAAAACTTTCCAAATCGGAGAGATACGTAATCTCAAGATATTTTGACGCGATGCCTTGCTTCCTAGGGCTTCTAAAACCGCGCGCATAGGCTTGCCTCGGGTTCGGTTCAGGTTTCGATGTTCGACTCGGGTTTGACATGCTGGCTCGGGTATGACTTTGCATTTAGGGACCAATTCGGGGCCCCAGAGTCGGAATTGACTCTAATTAGTGTTGAAGCGACCGGAACGACACGACTAAGACTGTCTAAACGTTAAATTAACTTTTCCGAGTAATTATTTGATCCATTCTATAGAAAAATCATTTGAAACATCGTAAAATCGTTTGGGGTTGCTGTCCGATCATCATCGGGTGTTTGTCGAACGCTCTAGTAGCCACCAAGTACAAATCTGGGTATCTACACCACCCGCGCATAAAATGCACAGACTGTGCTGCAAAATTTCAATTTTGTACAGTCTATGATTGGTTAATAGTCGGTTATTTTGATTAATCTACTTAATAAAAGTATGCTTAGGAAGCATAAGTTTATTCCAAGTGAATTTGTACCACTTCAACATCCACCCTTTCGGGCGTCGTCCAAATATACCCTTGTTGCACTGTATATTGTTTACCAATACTCACGCACCAGTTATTATAGTAGCTAAGCTTCTTCAATTTTAGTCTTGACCTTACACATCGACCCCCATGACCAACTAGAAGTAGTATATATGAGCTATCATATTAGTCCAATCCTACCCTTTTATGAAAGTAACATTGACCCATTTAACCTAGAGGTGATCTTTTTTACTTGCAACCCACCAAATATATTTAACAATACGCAACATTCCAAGTGACAGAATCCTTGATGCCTAATCCTAGCTCCTTGATCCTTCTTTGTACAAATATAATATGATCCCACGCTATTAACAGAGCTGTGATATAATTAAAATGTCTCCTCCATAGAAAGTTTCAACACACTGCATCCACCTTCTTCAAAATAGTCTTGGGTAGAATAAAAATCCTAGCCCAACAATTGCGTAGGTTAAGAAGAACATCCTTCTGTAGACGTCCTTCCGCATCGCCCGGCGCCCCGTGCGCGCCCGCGCGGGACCGACCCTGTTTTCAACGTGTGGCGGCAGCCACCCATGCGGCCCCCTCCCTGCCGAGGACCGGTCTGATCTCGCATACGGGGCGAAGTGTCGGACCTCGATTTGGATGACGATCCGGACTTGTATTAGACGGGTAGGGCACCCGTGTTTCCGTTTGGGAATCGATCAAGTCGTGGTTGTAATTGTTTAAAGGCCTTTTTGTTTGGTGAGGCGACCTTTTTAGTGAACTGAAGTTGTTGCCGATTTTTGGAGTCGCCACCAAGTCAATTATGGGGACTCAGAAACCGTTCGAGTCAACTTTGATCCCTTGTCGGCTCAAAGTTGAGTGACACGGGACCTAAAGATAAAGACTTGTACCCTTAAGCACTACATGCCTAGAATGACTCTCATTGCCAATGGTTTCGGACATCCGGAAACCGTCGATTCTGAGTAAGGGGTGAGGGTTTGTATTGGGAAGCCAACACCCGATAGATGTCAACACCCAATCCCGCCCGCACTATAGCGGCCTCTACTAATCAATCGGTGGGCTGATATCCTAGTTCTTTCGTTGTGGTGGAAGTACTGTAACATCCGTTGTTTTAACCTTATTCCTTTTGCTACGTCGGTTGTTTAAGGACAAGTAAGTATTGTCGTCAAGGTAGTTGTGTTTACATTCTTTGCATGCGATTTCACGTAACAGGCAGACCATGAAAAGATGCACGTAGAAGAGTATAGAGTACTTGTATTATACGTATTAGCAAACCAGTTTTAACGCGATAATACGGATATTAGTCATTCTCGTGGAATACCTTACCCGGTATTCTGCTTAAGATGCGTCGGTTCGATATTAAAAGAGATGCGTCGAACCACGTGTGGCGAGCACCGGGACTAATACGAAACCCGACCATTGCTTTGTTCAATTTTAGTTGTTTTATGTCTTGAATTCTGTATTAGGTGATTTAGCATGCAATTATAAGGTCATAAAAGCAATAAATCATACGAAAAACTGTAAATGTGAATGTAAGTAAATCACATAGTGAGGAGTTGCACCCTTGGAGTATACACTAAACGGGACTCGATGCATAGATAGTTTTGAGAATGGATCTCGGGATTATTCGGGTCTATTTAGTGTGTTTTAGTGTTTGAGGTTGAAGTTCGGACGTTACGTATTTTAGTAAATGTGTGTGGGCCTAGTGCCCACATGTAGTGTTGTCGTAGTGCATAATAAAAGAAAGTGCAAATATGGAAAGTTTTGTTTAGATGACAACCTAGTGACGACTTGATCAACAGGCGGATCCACCTAACTTGACTAGTGACTCCGGCAGAACCGCGTTACCGTTTGACCTTCCCGCGGCCACTTCGGCAGAGCGTCATTACTAAGGACTAGTTCTGCAGCTAATCCCACAGAATCTGGGTACTAGCTTTGAGCTAGTCGATCACAGGCACCTCGATATCGAGAGGTGTGCTCGAAGGTGAGGCGTAGCGTTGACGTCGCTTTTTTTTTATCGGAACTACGATCGAGTGGATCGTTTGCCTCGAGTGTCGGAGTGCGAGTCCTTAGCAAGAGTTTTGAAGGAGAAGAGAGAATTGAATTGTGTGTCGAAAAAAAGGGTGTGAAGGAGGGTATTTATAGGTGTTTTCGGCCCTCGTCGCCCATATAGACGCGTGAGCTGGGGCGCATAAGGTCTCAGGCGCCCGGGCTCAGGCGTGGGAAGACCAAGACGCGTGAGGTGGGGCGGTTGGAGTTTTGAAGATACGATTTTGATACTTTCCAAAACCGTGAGACGGGTGTATAATTCTTAGCTTAGGGCTTAAGGGTTCCCGTGGCTTGACCTAGCGCCGTGTGATTTGTAGGCCTCGGGTGTTCATCCCGAGGTTCACTTAGCGCGGTGTTGACTCGGTTCGAGTTTCGGGACCGACTCGGGGTCCCGGTGTCGGAATTGACTCTAATTAGTGTTTATGCGATTGTAACGACGCGACTAAGGCTGCTATCATGTTAATTTAATTTGCCCGAGTAATTTATTTGATCGGTAGTATAGAAAAACTATCTAAAACATCGCGAACCCGCGTTGCGTTGCACTCCTATCGTCATCGGGTGTTTGTTGGGCATTTCTGCAGCCCCCAGGTCCAAATCTGGGTGTCTACAGAAGCTCCCACTTTGACTGAGTCTTGGACAAGGCAAAAGTCAAAGTATAGCCGCCCAGGTCAATCGAAGATTACGACCTGGTGGTTGTCCGGTCGGGTCATTTCAAGTCCGTTAGACTGCGCGTTAAGGCTCGCCAGCCAAGGTTTAGAAGTCATACCTGACGTCTTTGCTTGCGGTTGCTTGCTTGGGCCTGGGCCGTTATTTGTCATCTTGTTCTTGATTCTTTGTGCGCGTGCACTTTGTCTTCTCCAGTTTATTTAGGATTTTATTTAAGTTTAAGAGCTTTTATGTGTTAGGTGTAAATGTATTTGCCTTTACTTGGGATGCTTATGAACCCTTGATGACATAAAACGCTCGAGGGCGTCAGTCTCCACTCGAGCAATCATCTTTGAGATGCTTATGAACCTTAGGACAAGGTAAAATGATATAAAATTATTCGAGGGGGTCAGTCTCCACTCGAATTAAAATTGCTATAGAGGTATAAGACTACTTCGAGGGCGTTAGTCTCCTCTCGAATAAAAATTGTTGTGGAGGTATAAGACTCCTTCGAGGGCGTTAGTCTCCTCTCGAATCAAAATTGCTGTGGAGGTATAAGACTCCTTCCAGGGCGTTAGTGTCCTCTCGAATAAAAATTGTTGTTGCTGTGCCTCTTGGATCACTAAGATCCCTTGGGCAGAACTCCTCGAGGGCGTTAGTCTCCACTCGAGTAGCTGTCTTTCGGGATGCCTCTGACCCCTAGGACAAAATTGTTGTTGCTGTGCCTCCGGGATCACTAATATCCCTTGGGCAAAAATCCTCGAGGGTGTTAGTCTCCACTCGAGTAGCTGTCTTTCGGGATGCCTCTGACCCCTGAGATAAAATTGTTGTTGCTGTGCCTCCGGGATCACTAAGATCCCTTGGGCAAAAATCCCCGAGGGCGTTAGTCTCCACTCGAGTAGTTGTCTTTCGGGATGCCTTTGACCCCTAGGACAAAATTGTTGTTGATGTGCCTCCGGGATCACTAAGATCCCTTGGGCAAAACTCCTCGAGGGCGTTAGTCTCCACTTGAGTACCTGTCTTTCGGGATGCCTCTGATCCCTGGGACAAAATTGTTGTTTGTTTATTTATTTTAGTAAAATGCCGGTGGAGTGAGTTTGTCTTAGATAATTTTGTTTCGCACGCTTGTCTTATTTTGTTTGGGTTTGTCCTTGCTTTTGTTTTTATCTTGGGTTTGAGTTTGCTCAGAGTTTGCTTATGTTAATCTCGGTTGTTTTTGTTACGCGTTAAGCGCTTGTTTTATTAGTCGAGAGTGTATTATTGATGCTAATTAGTAGTTGTTTCGTTATTGTTGTTTGGCTTGTCTTAGTAGGTGCATGCATATTGTCTTTGAGTTATATTTGTTTTGCTTTGTTTTAGTTTGGACTAGGCCGCTTAGGCGCGCATCCTTCTGCGCTCCAAGACTTAGGCGCTCAGCCCCCAGCGCACCAGGACCCGAGCGCGTGAGATGGAGTAGTCGGACTTTCGTGGTCCGGATTTGTTTAAGTAATGCGAAAATTGGGGCGCTCGTTTATTACACAAAGAATTCGAACGCTTCCCCTTCTTCGTCCCAAACTAGACCTTTTCGATTTTTCCTACCGAATTTCGTTTCGATTCCGCTTTTTATGACAATGTTGACTCCGGGTTAGTGTTCTTTACTTGCTTTTTGTCGGTTTTGCTTGCTTGATTGATTATGAGTTTGTTTGTTGAAAAACCCTAGAAAATCGATTTGGGTGTTTTTTATTTGTTAAGTTTCGATGTTTGTGCTTTATTTCATTGTTAAATTAAGGTCGATTATAGATTGTTGAAGTAGTTGTAAGCTTGATAAGGATGTTCGAGGTGCGATAATGACTCTTTTATAGAAATGCATTTGGAAAGATAGGGTTAAGGACCGTTTTCCGATTATTCCCGTATTTATTTCACGTTCTTTTGTTCGAATAGCGCTAATGAGGATATGGGTAACTCTATTGTCGATTTCTAGGGTTAGGATGACCAATATGACCTTCCGTGAAATTTTGTGTGTCTTAAGACATACCAAAAGGTGTCGAAACGATGCCGGATTTTCCCGAAACCACTTCCATTGTGACCGTGATCGAAAATGTGTGCTAGCGGCCCTTTCGGGATTTTGACATCTTTATCCAAAATTTTGACCTTATTTTCACCTATTTAAGCTGACCTAGGCTGACTAGGGTTGTGTTTTGTTGTGTTTCTTTTTGTTTTGGGCTTCACAGTTAGAGGTAATACCGAACATCCCGAGGGAGCTTCCTCGGTTAGTGCTAGTGCTAGTGCTAGTGAGGAGGTTATTGGGGCGAGTTCACAGACTCCTCGAGGGATTCGCAGGAGGAGACGGAGCATCTCGTCTCAGCGGCGCGACCCTGAGACCATTAACGAGGGAAGTTCGATAGAGTGAGGAAGCGCAAGCTTCCAGAAATGGTGCCTAGAAGGGCTCATGTTCCAGTTCCAGTACCGGAGAATGAGGAGGTAGTTTACAAAGATCCCGAGTGAGCTCGGGACTGGGATGGTCACCAGCTGATGTTTCATCTTGACCGTCATATTTCCAGCCGTGTTGTGCGAGGCTTGGTGAGTGTCCTATTCGTTCTTATTTGGTTCTGACTCGGATTTTGCTATTGTTATTATTTCGCTCGGGTTAGGCTGGATTTGTTTTTATTTATCCTAGCATTGTTTCGGTTTGCAGTCTCCAGGTCCGATGAGGACTTTCTCGGGTTTTACTACATGCCTCGACGTCTACCATCAGAAATTGACCCCCACGGTAAGAGGGATTATCGAGAGGACCGCCCTAGGTCCCATGGTCGGGCCATGGATTAGGCTGGTGGGTTGCCAGACTAAATAGAACCTTATGGTGATCCGGGCGATGATAGATCGTTTCCATGATACTACCTCGACCTTCCACATGTCTTTTGGGGAGGTCGGCATGACCCTAGAAGACTTTGGGAAGATCAGTGGTCTGCCCTGGGGTCCGGATAGGATTAGGTGGGCCGCCGAGGGCCCTAGTCTAGATAGTGATGAGGTACGGGGCCTTATCGAGGGATTGTCTGCCGTGTGAGGCATATAATACGCCTCATGCTATAGTGTGTTCGTACATCACCAACCATTTCGAGCGAGTGGCGGTGTTAGAGAGTAGGGAGGCTAATATGCCAGAGCAGGATGCTCGGCTGTGGCTGTGGTATTTCTTAGGGTCGACCCACTTCTCGGACAAGAGCGAGAGGTTTAGTACCAGTATCTTGCCCTTCCTAGCCGATCTGACTCAGCTAGGACGCTACAATTGGGTGACCACGGCTTTCACGGAGATGACCCGCTGCCTTCAAGTCATGGTGAGGCCTCTGGTGATAGGGTCGGCCTCAGCCGTGCCTTTTGTGGGTCCCGGCCTCATACTGGAGGTTAGTTACTATCGCTTTCTCTTGTGTCTTGAATTCTACTTAGTTTCGGCTTCATTTCGCTAAAGTTTGCTTTGGAATCCTACAGAATTGGGTTTATTCTTATTTCCCGTGTTTGGCGCCCAAGATGGTACGGGTGCACCCGAAGGGGTTCCCGACAGAAATCGAGTGGAGGCTGGTTCAGCCTAAGAGCACGATTAGCCATTATCCTGTGGAGAATGCGCTGGTTAACAACTTGCGCATTGAAGATGTAAGTTTTCCTCCTATAGTTAGCAGGTGTTGTTACTTTCTTAGTAGATGTAAGTTTTGCATAGCCCCCAAGTCTCGGGATTCATTAGCAGGTTGGTTTCGTTTGTGTAGTTTGTGGCCCGCCCTTGGGCTGATTACGAGGGCGTGCCAGGGTACGTGACCGCGGAGCTGAGGCCGCGGAGTTATAGGAGGATGCTTCTCCCTGCGTTGATTCGTTCAGTTTGGTACCGGGGCGAGCGGTTGGTGCGTCAGTGCTTATATGACGACTTCAGGGTGCCAGTTGATCCTCCCCGGACCATGTTTAGACTGCCGACCGCCGCAGAGATTCTCGAGGACAAGGACGCAAAAGAAGGCGACACACTCTTGGTGCCCGGTGCCTCCTACTTGTCCCATATCACCCGGCGAATAGCTTGATAGTGCCTCGTGGTAAGGTTCTAATTTTGGTTCTAAGGTTTGCTTTGTGGCTTGTTATCTCTCTGCTTTTTGGTTGGCCAATCTGTTGTCTTTTCAGTTGGCCGATCCGGCTGACGAAATCGAGCCCCCAGATTTTTCTCTGACTCTGGTCAGGGTGGATGCAGCTGAGATATGCTTTACTGAGCCCCTCCCTTCGTGTTCTGCTGAAGAGATGGATGTCAGGATAGAGTGGCGAGACCGGGTATACCGGGTGAGTCTCGGTAATTGCTATTCGTTTCTGCTCTAAGGATAAGGGTCAGTTCGCCTAACTTTTGTGGTTTCTGCTTGGAGGTTTCGTCGGCTTGCCATCAGAAGTTGTGGCAGACCGCCAACTGCTTCCGGGCCTATGCCTCGAGGGTCTCCCGTGACACTTCGGGACCTCGATTGGTGAGTTTACATGGCTGAGGTGGTTTTCTTAGGCTGCTTGTATGTTTTTCAAACGTTTGAATGTGTTTGCAGGATGTCCCGGATATGGTGGGGCAGTTGGAGACTCGGGTGTCCGAGCTCGAGGCGAGAGAGGTTGAGTCGCAGCGGCTCCTGCAATCTCGGGCTGACGAGATTGCCTTCCTAATGGAGCAGTTGGCTCGGTCTCGGGGTGAGACCTCTACGCAGAGTGAGGCCAGGCATGGGATCGAGAGGGAGTATTGGGCTGAGGCTGTAACACCCCGGCCCAATCCTAGGACCGGAAATGTTAACCGCGGTAGCTCGCCAGGCTTTGTACTGGTCCCACAGACCAACACGAGTCCTTTCCAACGCATTTTGTCCTCACTCATGTGCATCCTGGAAACCTTCCCAGGAGGTCACCCATCCTAAGATTGCTCCTAGCCAAGCACGCTTAACTGCGGAGTTCTTTTGCATGGATGACCAGAAAAGAAAGTGCACTTTGTTGATATGAGTAGTACTTTCAATCACTTTAAGCAAAGCTCATAAATAGGACATCTTCAATCAATGTGGGGTGTTTCAATCACTCCCACTTGAAGAACGCAACGTCCTCGTTGCGCCTGGCAGCATAACCGCTGACCCAGAATCCACCCCCGCTAGGTGCCAAATGCACGGTCGCAGGGTTGCTCTGATACCATTTGTAACACCCCGGCCCAATCCTAGGACCGGAAATGTTAACCGCGGTAGCTCGCCAGGCTTTGTACTGGTCCCACAGACCAACACGAGTCCTTTCCAACGCATTTTGTCCTCACTCATGTGCATCCTGGAAACCTTCCCAGGAGGTCACCCATCCTAAGATTGCTCCTAGCCAAGCACGCTTAACTGCGGAGTTCTTTTGCATGGATGACCAGAAAAGAAAGTGCACTTTGTTGATATGAGTAGTACTTTCAATCCCTTTAAGCAAAGCTCATAAATAGGACATCTTCAATCAATGTGGGGTGTTTCAATACTGTAATCCCCTAAAAATTCTAGCGCAATACAGTGGCGGAAACACTGTAGAGTTGGGATTAAAACACACTGACTAACTATATCTTATTAAAAGAAATGGTAAGTCAATACAAAGGCCTCTTTTTACAAAAGGGCTAAAAGTAAAAATCTTCAAATGGGTTTATACAAATCCATAAATTACAAGAATGAAGAAGGAGTAGGATCCATGCTACTCGCTAGCTCACACCCAAAACCGAACAGCAATTACCTGTCATGTTATAAACATAACAGCCACGTCAGTGGGGAGTAACTCGGACGTTCTCCCAGCCATATTATATCATATGGAAAAATAATAGTATTATTATATCAAAATACTTAAAATGAGAAAACATTAAAACGATATAATAAAAATAAGTTTTCGGCGAAACTTAAAGCATTTGCAAACCTGCAAGTCAATATCAATCGATAATAATAATATTCAAAAATGGCATTATGGAAATTCGTTCAGTGTGCACAAGGCTAGACTTTCACTAGGATAATACTGGAAACTAGCTTCGAGAACTGTAGACTTAACTCATAACAGAATCCAGTCTCTAACTAGGCAACTCAACTATAACAGGACTGCGTGCAGCGAGGTCCTGGCTTAAGTAATGTACACCCCTCCTGGACACCAACCGTAATCCAGTTCAACCCGACGGCGACTTACACGATGCGATATCTAAGTTTAAGGTCAAAATATGCACACTCCTGAACACAAACCATGCTCAGTTCAACGACCAATGTGTCTCAACATAGACACACCAGCTTTATAGTTGATGGCAAAAACGTACATCCCAGACTATATTACTCTAACCCCACACTTCTCTTTATTCCATAACTCCAAAACAAGCCATTATCGATATTGAGAATAAATAATCAATATAAATGATATGAAGATAAAAAGGAATAAACATTTTATATTAAAAGGGGAAACTTTCTATAAATAGAAACTTACTAATTTAGAAACTTACTTAAAATAGAAAGTCTTATAGAAAATACGTAAGTTATTAAAATGAGTGAAATGTGTTAAAAATAGCATTTCTAACGAAATTAATATTTTATTATTATCGTCGTTATCGTAACTTTAATATATTTCTAAATTCGTTACTCAAAATATAAATATAATAAGTCAATATAGTATTTAATAAATAATTAGGAAATCGAGTTAAAACTATAAATTTTAGAAAAGAGATGTTTTAAGAAAAACGATCTCAAAATTAATTGAGTCAACAAGTTTTATAAATGAAATAAATTTTAGAAAGATTTCAACTTATTTTTAGCAAACAGCCTTTATTAATGAATAATACGAATTTTAATAAAAATAGTCTATTGTAAACAAATAAGAAATTATTAGTGAAAATGGTCTCCACTAAAAATATATTTAAAACGAAATCGACTATTTCCTCATTTAATAGTATAAATCGTAAAACGGAAATTAATTTATTAAACAAGTATACAAATCTCGATTATAATATAAAAATATGATTTTTAGTTAAAATTATAAATAGACGAAATATGACAAAAATATGAAATCGATATTATTTAGTTACTAGTGTCACGATAACCAACAAAATATTATAACGATCATAATTTATAAAATTATTAACGATTCATAAAACTATATCGAAAGTTATAAAAATATAGAAAGGCATACGATTTAAAATAAATATAATTAGCAATAATATATAGCTAAAATTAGAAAACCGAAGTTAAAATATTTACTACATACTACTACTCAAACATACGATATAAAATCGAGTAACGTCCTAAAGTTACCTTGCTAACCCTCAGCTATACGTCTCCTTCTTGTAAAGTCCGGTTCCAAATCTTTAACAATACGCCTTAAGCTCCGAGTTGTAGAATCTTTAGTCGTCCTCTACGGATGCTCCACCGAGAAAATCGAGTCGACAAAACAAGTTAGTGAGGCAAGGTTGGATCCAAGTAAACTTGATAACCCAAACGAGAAAAGCTAAAACCAACACTACTACAAATAAGATTAAAGAGGATGGTTGGATAAGGAACCGTCCTTTAGGTCGACGTCCTATTAAATCAAATAGCGCGGTTCCAAGAAGGTCAAACCGTCCTATTTAATTGCAGAACCGTCCTATTAAATTGTTTACAAATAGGACGATTGAAGGCATAACCGTCCTATTTGTAAACAATTTAATAGGACGGTTCTGCAATTAAATAGGATGGTTTGACCTTCTTGGAACCGCGCTATTTGATTTAATAGGACGTCGACCTAAAGGACGGTTCCTTATCCAACCATCCTCTTTAATCTTATTTGTAGTAGTGCAAGACGAACGGAAAGATTAGGAGCAAGATCGGGGAAGGATTTATGGACAAGTTAAGAAGAATGAGAACGACCAGACTGGACTCAAAAAGTAATAGCATCAGCGAAGAACAAGACAAAAGAACGAGGACGGAATGATGGATGAACGACAATAATTAGGGACTAAATGAGATGAAGAAACACGACCGTATATAGCAGGAATACGGATGACCAAACCATGGGAAAGCAGTTGGAACAGCCGCAACCGAACATCGACAAGCACGTACTCACAGCAGCGGTAAATTAATAGACGAACAACGAAAACAGCAGCAAGGTGATAACGTACAGCAGCAGCGTACGACAATATCGATGAAATAAACGGTAGCATAAGAAAATCAGAACGAAGAGAAAAAGAAAACGGGGCAGAGAACTGACAGCAAGCGGCAGTAGCAACAACGTCCAACAACAGTAGCAGCAACACAAAACCGCAATCATCAATTGAATCGACAAAAACGCAGCAGCAGACACAAGTAACAAGAACGACCCAAAAGTCGAGACAGAAAACGAGAGAAGACCGGGAAAAGGGAAGATGAGAAATGGGACCGAAATCGACATACCCAACAGCAGAAATGTGACAAAAAGTGAAAAGAATAGAAGATGGAACGAAACCAAAGATGATCACAACAATAAGGAATGAAACAAACGTCGGAAAGAGGCACATACAAGTACAAATAACAACAGCAGCAGAGCAAAACGCAGCAGCGTAGCGGCAGCCGGCGCGTAGCAGAAGCAGCAGTAGTGTAGCAGCAACATCAGCAGTCCGAGTTGAATCAGTGGCACAAAGGACACGACAACCGTAGAACGGAATGTGACAGCAATCGACAACAGCCGCAACAGCAAAATATGAAAGCAGCAGCAGAATACGAAGGTAGTAGCAGCATAAACAGATGAAAACAGAGGGAGATCGGTGGATGAAGAGGTAGAAGGCGGGTGTGTGAATGTGAAAAGAAAGAAAAACAAAGGGGGATGAATGAAGACAAGGTGAAGCGGTGGAATAAATAGTCAGTAATTGAGAGGAATGAATCACATGGGTGATGAAGTCACTAAATGGGATAGAACGTAATCACAAGGTGGAAAGAATGTAACTCACTAAAAGTGTACGGATTCAGAAATGAATCAGGTAGGAGCCGAATTCGTAACGATAAGTTGACTGGCCCACGAATCGAATTAAAACGAGTTTAAAATATTAATAAATAATCGGGCCGTCGAATAAAATGAGTAAATAAATTACTCGAGACGAAAACGAAGCTTATAGAAATAAATAATTAGACGATCAAATAGTATTTCCCGATAAATAATAAATTTTCGATGAAGTAAATTAAATTGGTTTCTCGAGGAAAGAAAATAATTATTTTGACGAAACTTAAAATAAATGAGCTTCGAGCTTAATATATATAAATAAAAAGAATTTAGAAATTAAATCGTCGAAATAGACTTTCGACAGGAATTAAATCAAATGTATAAAATGAATCGAAACAAACACAAAAATATGTTTTAAATATAAGGAGAGTTTTCGAGACAACTAAAATTTTAGGTGTTTGAAACGATTAAACAATAAATCCATTTTATAATAAATTTAAGAATTACGAGTTAATTCGTAAACAAAATAAAAATACGAATATAATTTTAATTTATAAAATCAGGGGTGTTACAACCTTCCCCACTAAAAGAAGTTTCGTCCTCGAAACTAACAAAAATATATTAATAAAATGGAAAACAAGGTTATATCATTTGGACAAAAAGAGAATGCTTAACTCGCATCACAATCTCGGTTTAAAAGAAAAAATTACAACTTCAAATGGAATATGAAATCGAAATCGAAGAAAGGAGTGGTTTCAAGATGAGTTGGGCTTAACTACCCAAAGTTTAAAATCATTTAAATTAACAATAGTGAAAAAGTATTCGATAAAATAATGACGATAAATAATATTTGTAAACAAACTCGAGGGTGAAAGATACCCAAATATTTTCAAAACAATAGTAAAACGTTTTAATTAAGAAATTCGACAATACTTTGTTTTAAGATGAAACAAAAATCCGAGAAATCAAGTTTTGTAGTTAGTAAATAAGAATCGAATTAGTCGACAAACGTCTTCATTAATAGATTTAAAGTCTACTGACAATGAAACAAAATTTGGACATGCGAAGTTTTTCGAAAATATTAAATCGTTTTACATAATAATCTCATAGAAATCAAAATATTTGCAATTAAGTAAATTTTCATAAAATCTCGATCACGCAAAAATCAAAATTAAAATTTTAAATAACTTCGAAATACTTTAAAATAGGTTATTAAGATCTTTTTGAAACATGACCAAAATAAAACAAAGACGAAATACATAGTTTTGAAGTTTAACTCAGAAAGGTTCAAATTTCATGAAAGTCAGCATTTGTAGGTTAGTCAAACTTTTCGCAACATAAGTTCAGGAAAAAGGTAAATGGATAAATAGAGTCAAGGTCAACAACAAATCGAAACAGAAGTTTTCAAACCCGATAAAGAAGTCAAAGGGATTGACCGAAGAAGAAGTAGCAGGATTTAAGAAAAGCTAGTGGGAGGAACAAAATTGAGAGTCAAACGAAGCTCTCAAGGAATTACAGAAGAAGTTAACCATCTCGAGATTCCAGGTACGACTCCCACAACACGGGTTCCTAATTTCCATAAATTACGTTAAGTCCAACATTAGGCGCTAGGTGGCACTACTTGGTCACAAACTCCAAAAATGTCTTACGTGATTATCCAATCTTCAAACGACACGATACTAATCCACAATTGTTTTACAATCTAATCTCATCCATTAAAATTCCAACGGCCATCCAAACATACCCAAATTTGTAACGATAAAGCTCTTACATTCAAAGCTCCAAAGGTTTGAACTCGAGGTATACCCCAAAATTCCACGAGTAAGGAACACTAACAAGATCCACCAAATTTCATATCGTAACAACGAAATCACCAAACTATTAACTTAACGAAGCCACAATCTCATAGTCTAAGGGTTCTGAACTATAAATCCATCAAGATGATTGGCATTAAGTATTCTTCAAAACAACGCGATAAATCCAACTTCTAATTGTAACATGTTTCTCCTATTCAAGTTTAACAACAATTTATCCAAGTCAGACCACTCAACTCCAAAGTTCATAGGTTACAACCTTAAACAACGATCAACGATCAAATCCACAAGAAATACGGGTAATCTATGTCAACCAAAATTTCTAACAATATTAACAAAAACCTTTAATGGTACCACAATACTCAGGTTAACACTTTAAACAATACTTTAAGATCCCAAATATTCACGGTACATCCATCAAATTTGATATACTCTTACTACTCCAAAATATATTCAACTCTAAGTACTCCAAAATAATCAAAGTAACCTGTAACCCAAGGTTCAGTGTCTAAAGTATCATCCTAATTCCTATAATCAACAATTTGCCATTCAACTCAATCCTCAAGAATTTATTACTTGCTTAGAAGATAAGGTAGACTCACACTCCTCAAACCAGGTAACAAGGGTTTACTAAACGTCAAACATCTATAATACGGGGTTCAGTAAGACAGAAACCGGTACCAAAGAATCTCAAGAGGAGGATGGTAAAATAGAAGAATAAATCAAAGATTGATCACGAGAATGAAGACGCGGATATGTAAGAGAAGAATTATAAGAAGCAGAAGCATGAAGAAAAGAATCAATGATTCTAGAAGATAAAGACCTAAACCGAGAAGGGAAAGTATGGACCTCTAAGGTTCACGAGGAAAGTAAATAGATTACTTCATCTTCTTGCAGAGGCACGAGAATGAAAGTCCTGGGTCACTCGATCTGGATCTACTGCGATATCCCGGAACATGAATCTACTCTTGATCATCTAACCCGTAGCTTGAGCAAACTAAACCAGAGCTGAAAAGTCACTATCGGCATCTTTCTTGGAGCACCAAGTTGTCCACTCGAGTCAGCAGGCGTTGAGAGTTTTGAGCAGGTCTCGTCCCGATCTGGGGCAGCGTCCTATCGTCATCTTCTACATTCATCTTCTTCTCGATAAAAGAAACAAATATTCAATGCTAGTCATTGAGTTACAAGAACATATAAACCTAACAGTTAAGTCCTTATTTAGGTTTCTACCCATCTCTAACTAATATTTCTTTAATGTTCAAATCATTTACTAGTATTTTTCCTAAAATCAGGTGTAAGCGTCGGGAGCAACAATGCTCTGATACCAACTGTAATCCCCTAAAAATTCTAGCGCAATACAGTGGCGGAAACACTGTAGAGTTGGGATTAAAACACACTGACTAACTATATCTTATTAAAAGAAATGGTAAGTCAATACAAAGGCCTCTTTTTACAAAAGGGCTAAAAGTAAAAATATTCAAATGGGTTTATACAAATCCATAAATTACAAGAATGAAGAAGGAGTAGGATCCATGCTACTCGCTAGCTCACACCCAAAACCGAACAGCAATTACCTGTCATGTTATAAACATAACAGCCACGTCAGTGGGGAGTAACTCGGACGTTCTCCCAGCCATATTATATCATATGGAAAAATAATAGTATTATTATATCAAAATACTTAAAAAGAGAAAACATTAAAACGATATAATAATAGTATTATTTAGGACGTTACTCAATTTTATATCGTATGTTTGAGTAGTAGTATGTAGTAAATATTTTAACTTCGGTTTTCTATTTTAGCTATATATTATTGCTAATTATATTTATTTTAAATCGTATGCCTTTCTATATTTTTATAACTTTCGATATAGTTTTATGAATCGTTAATAATTTTATAAATTATGATCGTTATAATATTTTGTTGGTTATCGTGACACTAGTAACTAAATAATATCGATTTCATATTTTTGTCATATTTCGTCTATTTATAATTTTAACTAAAAATCATATTTTTATATTATAATCGAGATTTGTATACTTGTTTAATAAATTAATTTCCGTTTTACGATTTATACTATTAAATGAGGAAATAGTCGATTTCGTTTTAAATATATTTTTAGTGGAGACCATTTTCACTAATAATTTCTTATTTGTTTACAATTGACTATTTTTATTAAAATTCGTATTATTCATTAATAAAGGCTGTTTGCTAAAAATAAGTTGAAATCTTTCTAAAATTTATTTCATTTATAAAACTTGTTGACTCAATTAATTTTGAGATCGTTTTTCTTAAAACATCTCTTTTCTAAAATTTATAGTTTTAACTCGATTTCCTAATTATTTATTAAATACTATATTGACTTATTATATTTATATTTTGAGTAACGAATTTAGAAATATTTAACTCAATTAACTTACGTATTTTCTATAAGACTTTCTATTTTAAGTAAGTTTCTAAATTAGTAAGTTTCTATTTATAGAAAGTTTCCCCTTTTAATATAAAATGTTTATTCCTTTTTATCTTCATATCATTTATATTGATTATTTATTCTCAATATCGATAATGGCTTGTTTTGGAGTTATGGAATAAAGAGAAGTGTGGGGTTAGAGTAATATAGTCTGGGATGTACGTTTTTGCCATCAACTATAAAGCTGGTGTGTCTATGTTGAGACACATTGGTCGTTGAACTGAGCATGGTTTGTGTTCAGGAGTGTGTATATTTTGACCTTAAACTTAGATATCGCATCGTGTAAGTCGCCGTCGGGTTGAACTGGATTACGGTTGGTGTCCAGGAGGGGTGTACATTACTTAAGCCAGGACCTCGCTGCACGCAGTCCTGTTATAGTTGAGTTGCCTAGTTAGAGACTGGATTCTGTTATGAGTTAAGTCTACAGTTCTCGAAGCTAGTTTCCAGTATTATCCTAGTGAAAGTCTAGCCTTGTGCACACTGAACGAATTTCCATAATGCCATTTTTGAATATTATTATTATCGATTGATATTGACTTGCAGGTTTGCAAATGCTTTAAGTTTCGCCGAAAACTTATTTTTATTATATCGTTTTAATGTTCTCATTTTAAGTATTTTGATATAATAATACTATTATTTTTCCATATGATATAATATGGCTGGGAGAACGTCCGAGTTACTCCCCACTGACGTGGCTGTTATGTTTATAACATGACAGGTAATTGCTGTTCGGTTTTGGGTGTGAGCTAGCGAGTAGCATGGATCCTACTCCTTCTTCATTCTTGTAATTTATGGATTTGTATAAACCCATTTGAAGATTTTTACTTTTAGCCCTTTTGTAAAAAGAGGCCTTTGTATTGACTTACCATTTCTTTTAATAAGATATAGTTAGTCAGTGTGTTTTAATCCCAACTCTACAGTGTTTCCGCCACTGTATTGCGCTAGAATTTTTAGGGGATTACAGAGGCTGAGGCTGAGGCTATGGGCTCTATGGAGGAGGTTGGAGGGATTCCCGAGACAGATACCCTAGATATGCTGTCAGGATTGGACGGTAGTGAGTCTCCTCTTATAGACTTGGAGGACCTAGGTCTGGACGACCGGCTTTGTGAGATTGTAATAGCTGTCGGTGCGGCCTCTAGGGGTCCTACCTAGCCTCGACTTGTGTATGAATTCGTAAATTTTGTATATGTCGTATACTCGTTTTGGATTCTTAGTATTAGTTGGATTAGTCTTGTGTTATCGTTTGGTGAATTTGTTTACCTTAGATTGACAAGTAATCACTTTTGGTTCATTCATTTTGCGATGTGACTTGGTTCGGGGTGCGTTAGCTTTGCATGATAGTATGAGAATCATTGGTTTTGGATGTTTTGAAACGCGTTAGTTTGAGCCGGGGATCGGATCAGATAGTACGTCGGTTAAAATGCTTTGACTCGACGTGGATGAGATGTAAAATGCTGACGTAAAATATTAACGTTTTTTGAGCAGATGTGTTAAGAAGTGAGCATGGTTATTTTAACATTCAGAACAAGGCCGAAGTTGAAATTCGGACGAGTTTTGAAAAAAAAGTTGGACCACTTTTATATATTCATAGAATTGCCTTGTTACTGACGCAACTTGATGATGACCGTTAAAAGTCTACGACACGCCTAGGTGGGGTAGCTTATCCCCCCTAAAAAATAATAAAAAAACATCTATGTATTGCGCGTCCGACGAGTGAACTCGTGTTCCTGTGGCTCTTGCATTGGTATCTCGGTTTTCGGGGTGGGCTCTAGTGACTTTATGAGGTCGTTCTCGGTGTCCGAGATATAGGAGGGTGATCACGGGGATTCAAATTTCTATCCTTGGGTTGCTCGGGTTGAGTCATGCCTAGCTTCAGGCGCTTGGGCTGGTGCAGTAGGGTCCCGGACCGCTTGGGCTTGGGCGGCCGAAGACCCGGGCGCGTAGGCCGGTGCGGTTTGAACCCCGGGTTACAGAAATTTTCGTTATTTCCTAATTCTTGTAGGATTAGAGCTATATATACGGGTTGTGGGTGCATGTTTTAGGCATACTAGGATATCCGTAAGGTATAGAACCATATCTAGGGTCATGTTGGGTTTTGGGAATGTCCTGACCGAGTGGGCGGGTTTGTTTAACAAATGTCATTCCGAGGTTAGTTCAAACGATGGTTTGTCGACAGTTGTTGCACTAAGTCGAGTCAAAGTACATGATGATTTTCTACGGGCACGCTCTAGATTTTGGGACCCGAAGTATCATGTTTTTGCTTTCCCCAGGGGTAAAGTTTTCCCTTTGCCCGAAGAAATAGATGCTATAGGCGGGTGGAGCTCGGTTCGACCTTGTGTGCCTTATGGGGATGGTGCTTACGTGGAGTGACTTTACCACTTTTTAGACCTTTCTTCATTAGAGGAAGCTAAGGGTTATTTTGATATGGACGGTCTTAATATAGAGTTGCTCTCGAGGATGTTCCCACAGGTTGGCTCTCGTTATGTTTCGGCCTTAGCATGTAGGTGCGCTTTTAATATTGCTATTGCTTTCTACTATCTTTTTGAGGACGCGCGGTCAGGTGAAGGTTGGGGTAATCCTCGAGTGTTGGATGTGGTAGCGGCTATGGAGCATGGACGATCACCCTCTTTGCTTATTTAAGGTGAACTCGTTCTGGGTCTTGACGCTAGTGTTCCGTCACAGGGCATACTTCCGCGGGGTTCTAGAGTTATCCTACAGGTGTGTTGTTTTTTTTGTTTTGTGTTATATTTTTGTGGCTCAGTTTTATTTGTTTTGTGGTTGTTTTGACTTCGGGGGTGCGATGCTTCGTCGTATTTTGTGCAGGTTTGGTTGCAAGAGCGACTCGGTCTAATCGATCCTCCCCGGTGTTTCAAAGATTACAACTATCGGGGTTTCACGGGCCGGAAGATGGTGTTGATGTGGAATAAAAGTCCCGAAGAGGAGGATTGGTCTTCCTACTTGGTTAGGGGAGAGGTCGTCATCAGGTGGTCCATCCCGTGGTGGAATATCAGTGGGTGTGTCGGGTTTCCATTTTCGTCTTCGACCTGGGCCTTGCTACTACTATCCATGGGGGATCAAGTTTATATTTACCCTAGCATGTTGTCAAATCAAATGGGTATCCGACCTCCTATTCTTGATGATGCTAAGGTCGTTTCTAGTTCTGATCCATGGACCGGGGATTTGCTTAAGGGGTTCAGGGTGTCTTGGGAGCAGAAGTTTTTGCATTTCGGTGATTGATCGACCGACAACACTTCTGTCCAGAAGAGGGTTTGTGGATATCCGTCCAGACAGACCGACTAAAAAGTCAGGAAGACAGCGCCATTAAAAGGCGAAGAGGAGACTCGAGAGACTAAGCGCCTAACCAGAGACGGTGAGATCGATCCTAGTTTAGTTAGTTCATCCGAACGGGCCAAGACCGACAAGACCCATATTAAAGCCGCGAAAGAGCTGAGAAAGTGGGATTTGCTGGACTCACGTTTGGATAGGGCGTTAGAAGCTTGCTTTCGAAAAACCGAAAAGGAAGAACACAAGCAGTCATACCCGAATTGTAAGGGTAGGGAAAAGTTGGACCGGTAGAGCCCAGCCGTTTAGTACTATGTTGTATTAGTTGATATTATGTGGCGTATTAGTATTAGTTTTTGTGAACTTTAGACTCATTGTTAATTTTTCGGGAAGTCCGGATTTTAGAAGCTTGATGTTGATGCCTCGACAAAGGCTCAATTTAACCGGTTTTGTCCTTAATGAGAAGCACATTTATTTTTTCTTTTTTTTGTGTGGTGGCTCGCAACTCGATTCTTCATTTTACCCAGAGTACCCTTTCGGGTTTTCACTCCGTCCTCGGCTCACTTTTTTGTCTAATTTTTTGTCTCCTTTCTTCTTTGTTTTTTTTACGGCTCGCAACTCGATTCTTTATTTTGCCCAGGGCACCCTTTCGGGTTTTCACCCCGTCCTCGGCTCGTAATTTTTATTAATTTCTTTTACGACGGCTCGCAACTCGTTTCTTCATTTTGCCTGGGGCGCCCTTTCTGGTTTTCACCTCGTCCTCGGCTCGTCGTTTGTGCTTCGTCATTTTAACTCACTCATTGACCGGATTGTGGAAGGAATCCCAGTTTACTCATGAATCGATTGATCGACTGTTTGGTTTTAGTTGTCTAGTTGTACCCAGAGAAGGGTTACCTACGTATCCGCTTTTGGGCAGAATCAAACCATGTTCGTAGTTCTCTAAAAAAACGTGAGTGAGTATGCTTTAGACTCGTCTATGCCAATTATCAATGCGAACCTGATTAACTATTTTGTTGTTGTCTGTTGCTTCCCCTTGAGTCGGAGGTTGGGATGTGGTTGACAGGGCGTCTAGGGGTAGTATTGTTTTGGGTTAATCCATGTTAGTTGGGGTGGAGAATTCTTGACCGTTTAGGTCGATGAGGATTACTGCGCAACCGGAGAGTATTTTCTTGGCGAGGTAAGGGCCCGCCTAATTTGGCTCGAATTTTCCTCTAGGGTTAACGGGAAGGGGTGCTCTAATGGGTTTGATTACTAAATCTCGCTCGTGTATGTTTCGGGATTTCACCCGTTTATTAAAGGCTCGTTGGATGCGTCGTTGGTAGGCTTGTATGTTGGGTAAGGCGAGTATCCTACATTCGTCTATGAGTATTAGCTTGTCGTATCGTTTGGTTCCATTCTTCCTCACGGATAACCCTTTCGGCTAATATACTCAATGATGGTATTCCTAGTTCTATTGGTTGGACGGCTTTGGAACCGTAGGTTAGGTAGTGTGGTGTGGCTCCGGTGGGTACTCTATAGGATGTTCGGTGTCCCCGTAAGGTGAAGGGGATTTTGTTTGGCCAATCCCGGTAATCGTCTATCATTTCCTTAAGGATTGTGGTTACGGTTTTGCTGCCTTTACGGCCCCGTTGGTTTGTGGTCTATAGGGTGATGATTCGCGTGTTTTTTTTTTTATTCTGTATTTGTCTATGAGTTTTTTTTGGGGTGTCGGCCCTAAAGTGAGCCCTCTGGTTACTAATGATTTCGTGAGGTATTCCGTACGGTAGATGATGTTGATTTGTAAGAATTTGACTACTTATTTTGAGGTTGGTGAAATAATCGACGGCCACTAGTATAAAACAATATCCATCGGTCCCGGATGGGTGTACTTTTCCTATGGTGTCTGTTCCCCCGGTAGAGAAAGGCCAGGGTGTAGTTATGGTGTGTAGGTCGGTTGTTCGCTTCTTTCTACGCAAATGGGCATAGAGAAGAGATGATCGGGCATGTTTACTAGTGAGGCTAGTTTGGATAATGCGTTAGCAAACTGATTTTCTTTGCGGGGTATGTGTATTGAAGTCGATTTCGGTGAATTCCCGGGACATTGTTTCTACTTTGGTTTGGTATGGGGTTAGGTTTTTGCTATAGACCTTCTGGTTTCTCGTGAATTGGTTTATTACTAAGGATGAATCTCCGTGCACTCTAAGGTTTTTGACTCCTAGAGATATGGTTTCTTTTAGGTTTATCAGGCAGGCTTCGTATTTGGTTATGTTGGGGAAGTTCGGAAGTCAGGTTGTCGCAAATTTATTGTTGTTTGGGGTGATGGTGTCAATGATGGGCGAAGTCCAGATCGCTGTTTCCAGTTTTTCGGGGATGTTGAGTGGGCCGCTCGTTGTAGCCCTTGTATTTTATTTAGTTGTTATAGATAATTGGCACAAACTCGATATCTTAAGCGTTTTTTTTTTGAAAAAAAATTTAAGCGATTGTCGAGGCATATTTGTAAAATAAAAGGAGATTGTTTTATTGATAATAATAGTAGACGGGCTAGGTGCCCGTAATTTGTTCAGGGAAATCCGGATTCAAATCCCAGGTCCAAATCATACGGGGAATCCGGATTTAGTAGTCGTGATTTGAATCCGGATTTTAGTGTTTTATTTGGATTGGACTGTTCAAACACGCTACTGATGGTGAAATTTGTCGTGGATCCCGCCGATCAAATAATAACCAACTAGACCTAACGGTAGTTAGGGTAAGTCGGGATCGTATCCACGGAGACGGTGTTGCAAGGTTTAGACTAGGTTGGCCTAAAACGAGACCAAGTCACAACAAACACAAAGGACTACTAATTGGTGAATTATGATGAGAGGAGAAGAAGGAAGTGGACTAACAATGAACTAGGCTAAAACAATGCTAAATTGGAATAACTAAGAATCGAAAAAACTAGTGAAATAAAAGAAACGATGACTAACTAAGGAGATGAAATCAAATATGGAAGGAAGTGGGTTAGGTCGGGTTCATAAGAATAGTAGGGTAATCGGGTTGGTCATGGGTATGGGTGTCTCCTATTGCTAGAGTCGGTCCGGGCTCTCGCTACTTAGACCGATGTCAAGGTGGGTCCGGGCTCTCGCTACGTAGACCGTAGTCCGCACTCTCGTGACTACGACTATCCTCAACATGATCACATACTAGACAAACAATGATAAGATGAGTACAAGTATGGGAAGCATGGCCACTACTACTCACACAAGCATATCAACAAACACATAGAGTGCCCAATATGTGACTAACAACAAAGATTCACTCTTTACCCCTAATCAAACCCTAATCACCCATGTTCTACTCTTAATTCCCCTACTAACCCACAAGTAATCTAATCACTCATAATCAAGAAAAAACAAACAACAATAAGATGAAACAACATCATAACCCTAATATCCATTAACAAGAACAATATGAACAATAACAAGGAACACTAAATAAAGATTCAAACTTGAATAAATAAACAAGAACAAGAGTAAAGAAAGTTATACCAACAATAGGATGATGAAAAAGATGCAATCTTGTATAAATAAGAACCCAAATTAATCCCAAGGTTGTCAAGCTTGGAGAAATCTTCAAGTATCTTCTTAATACAAGAACTAATTACAACTAGATTAAACTAGGTTTAACTAAGGATTAATGAGAGATTATAACTAATGTGAGGAACTAAATCTAGGGTTTATAACTTGTAGAGAGGCTTAAGAGAGTCTAATGTAAGGTATGATAAGATACATAAACAATACAAGAGGGAAGTATTTATAAGGTTACAAGAATGAGGGAGGATGAAAAGAGGTCACGCGGGTTCAGCATCATGGCCCCGACCGAGACGGTCTGATCCCGACCGGGGCGGGTCGGTCCCGACCGGGACGGGTCCAAAACAGGAGCCATGCTAAATGTGCACCTCATCCCGGACGGGATGAGTTCCTTCCCGTCGGGGATGAGTCTTGTAGGCCTCCAATATGATCTTTAAGGTTCCCCCTTGCTTCACATGGACTTCTCATCGATTCTCGGGACTCGGGATCGGGTCTCGGAGGCTCGGGATTGGGTCCCAAGGTCTCGGGGTCAAATCCAAGGTATCGAGTGATCGTTCCATCACTTCTATGGCCCCGAAAAGTGTATGTATTGAGTCAGAATCGCTCCAACTCTTCACGAATGGTCTCGGTAACCTGAAACGAGCTAGAGGAAGCATAAGTAGCCCATGAATCGCTCCCAAGGAGCGATTCCACAAGGAAAATGGGACCAAAACACTACGAAATAGGCACTACAAACTACACTTATCAACTCCCCCACACTTAACCCTTACTCGCCCTCGAGTAATCACAAACTTACTACTAAACTAGCCGAGTGGGTATTAGCGCACCATACGCCCTTTCAACTCACGCGAGAACACCTAGAGCATAAGTGCTCTCCGCAAGGCAAGTGAGGTCTTGCAAAAAACTGTGGATGCAACCGGACACAAAAAACACATGACAAGCAAACATGCAAACAAACACACAAAAGGTTGCACCCAAAAAGAAACAAATATCGCTTCCCTCCAAAAAGCGGTGAATGAAGCACCGGTTTAGGACTCGAGGCAAGTGACAACGTTCCCAAGCTAGCATTGCAAGCCAAGATGAACTAAACCCTAATAGTATGACGATAAAGCAATAAAAACGTTGGTAACTTACCTCGGTTCCTCCTAACCTTCTAAGAACGTACTACGGGACGATCGGCGGGATGGAAAAAAGGATGAACCACGGTGTTAGTCGACACTGTAGGTAAGTGAGACCCCGCCCCCTTTAGCAGAGAGCCAAGAGGGTCGTCCCATGCCCAAAACCGCCTAACTAGTCCAAGTAAAAAGGTGGAAATATTTGCAAAGTGAGGGAAGACCGACCATTACCGCTATCATCCTTCCTAGGGACTCGGTTCTTTGGTAGGCTCTTCACGGTAATAGTCGGTAAAAGGCTTATTTTGTGAGGTGTGAGGTTTCTATTTTTGTGAGACGATTTTCTTTTGGCATTTTCTTCTTCTTTTGCATTTTTGCTTTGTATTGCCATGCCATTTCTTTTTCTTCTTTTCTATTTTCTTTTTGGCTTTTGTGCCTTTTCTTTTTCTTCATTCTTTTCTTTCTTTCTTTTTCTTTCTTTTTCCCTTCTTTGCCCTTTTTGGCAAGATTTGGCTTTTTTGGCATTTCTTGACAATTTAGAAAGAGAGAAATCAACAAGTTGCAAATTATTGTGTGGATATGTGTAGGAGGTAGGGTAATGGGTATGTCGGGGTTGCGCATCCCCTTTCAAACCCACAAAAAGGTGAGAACTTGGACTAATCAAACAATTCCGAACACGGTCACCTAGGGAACGGGACTCGGCAACCAAGGCCTTTTCACACCGTGGGTGGTCAAAATGGTCAAAATGCAAATCCTGTAGTAAATCCCTAGTAAGCTAGGTGGACTCAAGGTAAAAAACCAACGAAATCATTGATTTAGGGTCATTCTACTAGGCTAAAGGCCAAGACTCCATCTATACCACTAGGAAAGGAAAGTAAACACTCGCACACTAGCCTCTAAACCGGGTTTTCGAAAACCTTTTCATACACAAGACACAACTACACAACACAAAACAAAGACGCGACGAAAACGAAAGAAAAAGAGACAAAAGGCCACAAAACAAAAACAAACCAAAACAAACACATAAACAACACAAACACCACCCCGAGCTTCCAAACAAGCCACCAACCAACACCAAACTTTACAAAGCTCCTCCCGAGCACACAACATCACAAATCTCCTCCGAACATCACAAGAGGTAAAGAGGAAAAAGGGATAAGGTGTTACCGGATGTCTTGAAAGCCTTCCAAAGTTAGCGGCGATTAGGCGACCTAAGAGGAAAAAGGGAGGCAAAACACGCACAACAAAACACATATACGATACAACGACATAAAAAAGGAAAACACACAAAAGGAAAATCTTTTTGATTTTTGTGAGAAAATTTCAAATTTTTAGGATTTTTCGAAAAACTACGAAAATAAAACTAACTACGATAGAATATCGCTCCCCCACACTTAAGCCGAGAAATATCCTTATGCTCGACCGTAGTGCATGGGAGCACAAAAGATAAGATAAGAAACTACGAAAATAAAGCTAAAAATCAAAAATAAAGTGGAGAAAAGGGTAGAATGTGTCCGGCCGGGGTGTAGTCAAGTCACCATGGGCCGAGACAAGAAAAGATATGGATGGGGGAAGAAATAAAAAGAAAGAATAAAAGGAAATGGGAGGGGAGGACTAGGTGTAATCAAGTCACCTAGCCCGGATTCCGCCCAAATCCGACTAATTCTTACAAAAAAGGGTGAAAATCTTGTAAATTTGGATTTTGAAATGATTCTCGATGTAGTCACGTCATCGAGAGTCGGGAGCAAGAAATACCAAGGCCCCGAGGGCCACCATGACACAAATGATAAGGGGAAGGGAATAAACAAATGAAGACAAGCTATAAAAACGGAAAAGAGAGGATAGTTGTCGTACCATACGGTTAGCAACTCACTCGCTCCATCGTCTCATAAATTAACATCGGCATGTAGCTAGTCGTTGTCGTTGTTATTCCTTCCCAATCACGATACGGTTCCATGGTTGGGTCATAAAGGTAAAATGGGGTGGGCTTTGATGTGAAAGTCGGTTTAAAGTGAAGTGAAAGTGAGGTGAAAATGTTTATGTGAGGTGTAGGGGTCATATAATGAGAGTAAAGACATGTAGGGAGGTTGGGAGGGGGTATAAAGTGGTTGGGTGGTCTCAAACAACGAAGAAAAGGCCAAAGGAGGACAGGGGGTCCATCCCGGTGGGGATGGGTGGTCTTGGTCGGGATGACCGGCTCGTCCCGGTCGGGAAGCCCTCGTCCCGGTCGGGATGACCTGTCAGTCGACCCATCTTTTGTGCACCTCATCCCGGACGGGATGACATCTTTCCCGGTCGGGATGGGCCTTCCATCCCGGACGGGATGACCTCTTCTAGGCCGGGAAGAGTCTCCTAACCCTCTATAGCTCCCAAGAGCTCGTTCCAAGCTTCAAAAACCGACTTCCCTTCACACGATCCAAGCTCCAACATTAACCCTTCCTTCCTAGGAGAGACTTTCACTTCACACCTATCACAATAAACTCAAATACACATCAAATTCCCTCCCTCACATCGCTCATCAATAATCCAAATAATCAAGAAATTCACAAAACCAAACAAACTACAAGGGAAAGAGATATATACGGAGAGACGGTTCTTGTGGAACTCCGTCAAACCAAGGATGGTGCATTCTTCAATCTTTTTCAACAACAACAATGTTTAGTTCCATCTCCATCAAGGGCACGAAGAAACAAGTCGAAGACCCTAGCAAAGTCTTCAATCAAGCTAGTAATATAAGCATCCAAATACCAAGGCTCTTCATGACCTTGTCTTGACGTTCCCGGGGCATCTCGATCTTGTAAGTTCAAAGGCTTGAACTTATAATTTTGATCCTTCGGGATATACCCAAACGTCCACCAGTCCTCATGTGGCCCCAAGGGAGGCTCATCTTCCTTTTTGCTTTTCAACTTGTCATCAAGCCCATGATGTGGGCACTCATCCTCTCCAATCTCGGAGTCATCATCTTCAAGTTCACAAGAGTTCTTCTTCAAGCTTTGCCCCGACTCAACCCCTAGATAAATGTCTTTCGTGGCTTGGATCATTTTGCAAGACTCATAATTTGTAGGCGAAGTGTTACCTTGGAGGTCAAACACTAGCTTCTCTTCGCCTAACTCGAAGGTGATCCTACCATTCTTCACATCGATCATAACACCGGCGGTGTGTAGAAATGGGCGCCCAAGGATAATGGGGGTGTTGGCATCTTCCTGCATATCGAGCACAATATAGTCAACCGGAGTGAAGAACTTGCTGATTCTCACCGGCACATCCTCTAGCATTCCCAATGGTCGGTTGAATGAACTATCGGCCATTTGGAGTGTGATAGAAGTACTTTTAAGCTCCTTCATCCCAAGTCGGCAACAAATAGAATAAGGGATGATGCTCACACTCGCACCCAAATCACATAATGCCCTTTCGATCATGTAGTGGCCTATGGTGTAAGGGATCGAGAATCTACCCGGATCCTTCAACTTTGGAAGCGTAGAACCTTGAATGAGCTCGCTCACCACCCTTGTGAACACAATGGTCTCTTCCTTGTCAATGGATCTCTTCCTAGCCAAGATTTCTTTGATAAATTTTCCATATGCCGGGATTTGGGTAAGTAGCTCGGTGAATGGGACACTAACATCCAATTTCTTCACAATGTTAAGGAACTTTTCATATTGAGAATCTACCTTGGTCTTCATTTGCCTTGTTGGGAAAGGCAACTTGATATGGAACTTATTTGGCTCAATCGGGGTAGACTCCTCAAATGACACTTTCCTTTTGCCCTTGTCTTTTTCTTGAAGTGGGGGAAGCTTGTCTTCTTGGGGTGTCTCGATCTCCCATAAGACTTGCTCCTCTATTGGGTTTCCCAAGCTTTGGTCTTCTTGAATTGGAGGCACAACTTCTCTTGTTGGTTCTTGCTCACTAGGGGGTGGGGTGGGTTATAAAACGTACCTCTCCTAGTGGTAATAGCATTCACATGCTCAAATTTCGGTGTTTCACCTTGAGGAGGTAATTGCCCCGGTTGCCTTGAAGAGCTACCCGAAGCAAGTTGAGCTATTCGGGT
Organism: Agrostemma githago; assembly: GCA_958450325.1. NCBI lineage: Eukaryota > Viridiplantae > Streptophyta > Magnoliopsida > Caryophyllales > Caryophyllaceae > Agrostemma > Agrostemma githago. Next base: position 59,616,772 of record OY288240.1, read on the forward strand.
CTCAAGCATCTTCGTATGAGCATCTCTCGCCATGTTGTCCTTTTGAATATAAGCATAGAACTCTTGTTGATTCTTTGACATCTCCATTTGACCCCTTTGCATCTCCAACAAGGATTTTTGAACGTCGAAGTCGCGAGTTGGAGATTGTGGATTGTGCGGAGTATCGGTGAGGGCTAATGGAGCACCGTAATCATGAATAGGAGACCGGCTCCTAGGCTTGCTTTCTTGACGGTTAGCTTGAGTTGCTTGTTGTTGATGGTTCCCTTGGAACCCATGAGAATTGCCTTGATTAAGGCCATTGTTGTGGTTTTGTTGCCTTTGGAAGTTTTGGTTTCCTTGGAAACCACCTTGATTGAGGTTCCCTTGTTGGAACCCTTGATTGTTGTTGTGGAAGGTACCTTGGTTATTTTGCTTGAAGTTGTTGAAGGGTCTTGGATTACCCACATAACCTTGATAGCCTTGATTGTTGTCCCTTAAGGGAGGTGGAACATAGGAACGGGTTGCATAGCTTGTTGTTGAGGGACTTGATTGGAGGCTTGGTATTGGTTGGAATAGGAGGCACCTTGCTTGAATGCTTGAAAAGCGTTCACTTGCTCCATACTTCCTTGACAATGCATAGGATCATGACCAACAACTCCACAAGTGTCACACATCCCATAATAAGGCAAAAGAGGTGCAAATCCCAAAGCATTCACTTCATAAATTGAGTGTTGGTTGGAGGAACTAATGCTTTGAACTTGAGTGAGGTGGCCTTGGAGCTTCTTGTCAATGGTTTCCATATGGGTCTTCAATTGAGCTCCAAGGTCAATGCTTAGTTGAGTAATAGCATCAACCTCGTGCCTACCTCCTCGATTTGCCTTCCTAGGCCTTGAGTATTGAGAATTATGAACCGCCATCTCCTCGATTCTTGCCCATGTTTGGTCATCATCGACCTCGGTTAACCTACCATTGGAGCCCATGTTGAGTATAGTTCTTGAGTCCTCATAAAGACCGTTCCAAAATTGTTGGACTAAGAACCATTGTGAAAGTTCATGGTGGGGGCACGATCTCACCAAAGATTTAAACCTCTCCCAAGCTTCATAAAGACTCTCTATATCCTGTTGTTGGAAACCGGTGATGGAGGCCCTAAGCAAATTAGTCTTTTCCAGAGGGTAGAATGTTTGGTAGAACGCCAATGCAAGCTTCTTCCAAGTGTCAATGCCCATGGTTGCCCTATCGAGACTCTTGATCCATTGCTTTGCTTTTCCAATTAATGAGAATGGAAATAATACCCATCGGATTTGATCTTGTGTAACCCCGGGTTGAGAGATAGCGTCGCAATAATCGGAGAAAGTCTCCATGTGTTGGTGTGGGTCTTCGGTGGGCAAACCACTAACTTGATTCCTTTCCACAAGTTGGATGAAGTGAGTCTTGGCCATAAAATTTCCGGCATAAGCGGCCGGTAGAGCATTAGGTCCCGGCAAGACATCTTCCGTAAATGTAGAGTGGGATGAAAACTTCGGTATTATTGGATGTAATGGAGATGGTGGTGAAGACGGAGTGGAAGTAGATGTAGAAGGGGAACTAGGACTAGAATATCCAAAGGGATTGGTGAAATTCCCTTCGGCCGTCTCTCGAGATGCTTCCTCAAAATCGTTTCCTTGAGCTTGCTCTTGATGAGTATTGCTTGCGCTTGGTTGAGAGATCCTAACCCGATTAATCGTCCGTTGGCGAAAGGCTCGAAAAAGTCTTTCCGGCTCTGGATTAAAGAGAAAGAATTCGCCTCCCCGCCTTGGCATACACTACGCACTAGAACAAACGTGAGAACACCTAGTGCTTTATGGGCACTAGGTAACGACAATAAACAAGCACAATCGAAAGACAAAGAGAAGAGAGGGAGAAATAAAACTAATGAAACAAGAAAAATCTAGAGAATATGCACAAGAGATGATAGAAGAGCACAAAGAAGGGTAACTAAGTCTAGCTACAAGCAAACTAAGTCTAAACAATGCACCGTCCCCGGCAACGGCGCCAAATTGATGGTGGGATTTATCGTGGATCCCGCCGATCAAATAATAACCAACTAGACCTAACGGTAGTTGGGGTAAGTCGGGATCGTATCCACGGAGACGGTGTTGCAAGGTTTAGACTAGGTTGGCCTAAAACGAGACCAAGTGATGGGAGGGATTTGTCGTGAATCCCAACCGTCAAATAAAACCGGCAAAACCTAACTAGGGTAGCTAGGGTAAGTCGGGTCGAATCCACGGGGACGGTAGAGGCGTCTAGACCAAGTTCACCCAATTACGAGACTAAGTCAACGAGCTAAGCTAGAGAATGATAGAAGGGGAGAGAGCTAGACTAAGACTAAGGGGAACAACTAAGGAAAACAGGCTAGGATTAGGTCGGGGTCAAAGGGGTAACGAAATGGTCAAGGAGGAATTAGAGTGAAGGAGGTAGTAGGGTAATCTAGGTAATCTAACTTAGACCGACCTAGAGGTTCCTCATGGAACCCATCCGACGACACACACGACAAAGGAAGACAAGAAAAACAAGCATTCCAACCTACTTAGTCATTCAATCATTCCAACAAACATGTAATATGCATCACTCAAGAAGAAACCCAAATCTTCCACCAACAAACCCTTAGTCACCCAATTAACACCCTAATCATCCTACTAACCCGAGCAAGAACACTACTCTAACATCATCAAACTAATTCTAACAAGAACAAGATAAACCAACACAAGAACAAAAGGATGTAAACATGAAACTAACAAGGATGAAGAACAAAACAATAAACAAGAACTAAAGATTGTAACTTGATTGATAAACAAAGATGAAAAGAAGAGAAAAGAAGATTATACCATACTAGAGAAGATGAAAAGAAGAGTTCTTGCATAAATGGAAGAAAACCCAAAACAAACATCCAAGTTTGTCAAGCTCGGTGAAGATCTTGAAGAATTCCCAAATTACAAGCATTAAACTAAGATTAACTACTAATTACCGACTAATCTACACTAATATAATCTAATCTAACCTAAAGTAGTCTAGGGTTTAAGGTCTAATGTAGTGCATAAGCCAAAGATTACAAGAGGAAAGGTATTTATAGGGTTACAAATGGAAGGAAGAAGAAAGAAAAGATGCGCGGCTGGAACTGGGTGGTCCCGACCGGGACGGGTCATCCCGACCGGGACGGACCCACCATCCCGACCGGGACGGGTTGGTCCCGACCGGGACGGACCCACAGTGGCACCCTTAAACACGCACTTCATCCCCGACGGGATGAGGTGCATACCCGTCGGGGATGAGTCTTGTAGGCCTCCAATATGACCCTTTTGGTTCCTCCTTGCCTCACATGGACTTCTCATCGATTCTCGGGACTCGGGATCGGGTCTCGGAGGCTCGGGATTGGGACCCAAGGTCTCGGGGTCGATTCCAAAGCATCGAGTCATCGTTCCTTTATCTCGTTGGCTCCAAAATGTGTATGTATCGAGTCGGAATCGCTCCAACTCTTCCAAATCGGTCTCGGGAACCTGAAACGAACTAAAGGAAGCATAAGAAGCCCATAAATCGCTCCCAAGGAGCGATTCCACAAGGAAAATGGGACCAAAACACTACAAAATAGGCACTACAAACCACACTTATCAACTCCCCCACACTTAACCCTTACTCGCCCTCGAGTAAGCACATACTAACTACTATACTAGCCGAATGGGTATTAGCGCACCCTACGCCCTTTCAACTCACGCGAGTGCACTTAGAGGAAAAGTGCACTCCGCAAGGCAAGTGGGGTCTTGCGACAAAACCGTGGATGCAACTGGACACAAGACACAAAAACAAACAAACACACAAAAGGTTGCACCCAAAAAAAAAAAGAAATACCGCTTCCCTCAAACAAGCGGTGAAAGAAACGCCGGTTTAGGATTCGAGGCAAGCGACAACGTTCCCAAGCTAGCAATACAAACCAAGATGGACTAAACCCTAATAGTATGACGACAAAGCAATAAAAACGTTGGTAACTTACCTAGGTCCTCTTAACTTTCTAAAAACGTACTACGGGACGATCGGCGGAGTGGGAAGTGATGATCCACGGTGTTATTCGACACTGTAGGTAAGTGAGACTCCGCCCCCTTTAGCGTGAGCCAAGAGGGTCGTCCCGTGTCCAAAACCGCCTAACTAGTCCAAGTAAAAAGTGGAAATATGCAAAATGAGGGAAGACCGACTAATGCCGCTATCATCCTTCCTAGGGACTCGGTCCTTTGGTAGGCTCTTCACGGCAAAAGTCGGAAAAAGGCTTATTTTGAGAGGTAGGGGTTATTTTTGTGAATCGGGTTTTCTTTTGGCATTTTCTCTTTTCTTTTGCATTTTTGCCTTGTTTTGCCATGCCATTCTTTTTTTTTCTTCTTTTCTATTTTCTTTTTGGCTTTTGTGCCTTTTCTTTTTCTTCATTCTTTTCTTTCTTTTTCTTTTCTTTGCCCTTTTGGCTCGATTTGGCTTTTCGGCATTTCTTGACAATTGAGAAAGAGAGAAATCAACATTTTGCAATTTATTGTGTGGATATGTGTAGGAGGTAGGGAAATGGGTGAGTCGGGGAGCGTCCTTCCCTTCAAACTCACAAAAAGTGGAGAACTTGGACTAATTAAACGATCCTAAACACGGTCACCTAGGGGATGAGACTCGGTAACCAAGGCCTTTTCACACTGTGGGTGGTCATAATGGTCAAAATGCAAATCCCGTAGTAAATCCCTAGTAAGCTAGGTGGACTCAAGGTAAAGGACCAACGAAATCATTGATTTAGGGTCATTCTACTAGAATAAAGTCCAAGACTCTATTTATACCACTAAAAAGGGAAAGTAAGCACTCACACACTAGCCACTAAACCGGGTTTTCGAAAACGGTTCACACACAAGAAACACAACATAGCACAAAACAAAGACTCAACGAAAACGAAAGAAAAGGAAACAAAAGCAACAAAACAAGAACAACACAAAACGAACACATACACAACATAAACACCACCCAGATCATCCAAACAAGCCACCAAATCATCCACACTTTACAAAGCTCCACCCGAGCACACAACATCACAATCTCCTCCAAATTCCGCAAGAGGTAAAGAAGAAAAAGAGATAAGATGTTACCGGAAGTTTTGAAAGCCTTCCAAAGTTAACGGCGATTAAAGCAACCTATAAGGGAAAGGGAGGCAAAACACGCACACAAAACAAATATACGACATAACGACACAAAAAGGAAAAGACACAAAAGAAAATCTTTTTGATTTTTGGGAAAAAATTTCAAATTTTTAGGGTTTTTTAAAGATTTTTTCGAAAAACTACAAAAATAAAGCTAACTATGCTAGAATACCACTCCCCCACACTTAAGTCGAGCCATGTCCTCATGCTCGATCGTAGTGTGCGGAGAGACAAAAGAAAAAGAAAAGAAACTACGAAAATAAAGCTAAAAATCAAAAATAAAGGTGAAGAAAAGGGTAGAAGGTGTCCGACCGGGATGTAGTCAAGTCACCATGGGCCGAGACAAGAAAAAGATATGGATGGGGGAAGAAAAAATAAAAAAAGGAAGGAAATAAAAGGAAATGGGAGGGGAGGGCTAGGTGTAATCAAGTCACCTAGCCCTGATTCCGCCTAAATCCGACTAAGTCCTCAAAAAAGGAGTGAAAAACTTGTAAAATTTGGATTTTGAAAATGACTCTCGATGTAGTCACATCATCGAGAATCGGGAGCAACTAAAACCAAGGCCTCGAAGGCCACCATGACAAAGTGGAAGGGGATAAACAAGGGGAAAACAAGCAATAAAAAAAACGGAAAAGAAAGGATAGTTGCTATACCGCCTGGATAGCAACTCACTCGCTCCATCGTCTCAATGATCAATATAGGCACTTGCTTGTTGTCGTTATTGTCATCCTTCTTCAAGCTTGAGAAAACCGCATGGTAGAGGTAGTAATGGTGCGAGGGGGTGGGATTTGATGTGAATATCGGTCTAAAGTAGATAGAAGATGAAGTGAGGATATGAAAATGAAGTATGTGGGTGGTATGATATGGGCAAGGAAGGTAGGGAGGTTGGGTGGGGGTATACAATGGTTGGGTGGGCTTGAATGTCGAAGAAGAGGCACCAAAAAGGAGTAGGGGATCATCCCGGTCGGGATGGGTGGTCCCGGTCGGGATGACATACCCGTCCCGGTCGGGAAGCCTCCTTCCCGATCGGGATGACACTCCAGTGAACTCGATTTTTGGCACCCTTATCCCGATCGGGACGGCCCCATCCCGGTCGGGACGACACACCCTTCCCGGTCGGGAAGGGTCTTCATGACTCCCATGACCCCAAAAACCGGCTCCCTTGCTCACGATCCAAGCTCTATCACTAACCACTCCTTTCTAGGAGTCACCTTCACTTCACCTATCACAATAAACTCAAAGTACACATCAAATTCACTCCCTCACATCGCTCATCAAAATACCAAATCAATTACAAGAATCCCACAAAAACAAACAAATCCAAGAAACAAAACACACAAATACAAGTAAAAGTACTCTAAAGAAGAGGAAGGGGGAATATACAACATGACGGTTCTTTAGGAACTCCGTCAAACCTAGGATGGTGGACTCTCCTTCAACCGTAGCCCTCAAGGGCATGGAGGAGCAAGTCGAACGCGCTACCGACATCATAGTGGAGGCCCAAGAAGCGCTCGAGCTTTGCCAACCTCCACGGCCTCCAAGGTGGAGGCAAGAAGTTGGAATCAAAAGACCCACCGTCATCATTCATGTCATCTCCGCGGTCTATCCATCCTACGAGCTTAACCGACTTCTTCCTCCCTAGACATCGCCTCCAATCACAAGCAAGCTTCATCTCCAAGAAACAAGGCACAAAAAGCGGTTTTGGCCTCATCTCCTCGATGCACACCCCCACACTTTCCTCAAGTTGTGGCTCCCCATCTTCATCACTCGGCCCCTCATCATCTTGGAGAAGAGGATCGAAACTTCTACCGGCGGTTTCAATCTCTTCCACGTCATTGCTTGGTTCACTAGCTAGGGGCTCTTGATGCTTATCCACATTCTCGCACAAGGGCAACTCGAGGCTATCAACTTCACCCAACAACTTCACAAACTCCACCAAATCATCCAACTCACCATCCTCCTCCAATTCCTCACCAATGTTGTCTTCACCGAGGGTCATATCCTCATTCGTCACTTTTTGGGTAGACGATTGAGGTTCTTTAAAGCAAATCTCTCCTCCAAAGGGAACTACATCGGCGGCTTCATGGTTAGGTTGCTCCTCTCTCTCAAGTGGGCACCCTTCATCTAATTGCGATGTTCGGGATAAATACATTACGGTTTGAACCGATAATGCATTTAATCGAGCATCAAACGCCTCGTTTTCCTTCCGATATTGGGCCAAGAATTCATCTTGATCCATTTGCATTTGGATGGCCATTTCTTGTTGGCTCTTTTGCAATTGAAGAATCGATTGATACAACTCCAAGTTCGACGATTGGTGGTCATTGGGGTCTTGTAAGGCTCCTTGAAAATCTTGATGATGCCCAAGGGGTGGGGTATCATATTGTTGGTAGCAAGGTTGGGGTGATTGGTAGTGTTGTGGGTCATAGGGTTCATATTGTGGTTGGGGTGTAGGGTAATATTGTGGGTCTTGGGGAAATTGTCTTCCATACGGTGAATCTTGATTGAACATGGTGGGTTCACAATCATAGCTTGAGTAATAGCCACCTTGATCGTAGGATTGATACTCATTCACTTGTTGGTAGCCATTTCCATACTCTTGAGGATCATACCCATCTTGATTACCCCAAGAAGCTTGATAGTGGTAGGGGACGTCATGTCATACCCTTGGTTCATGGAAGAAGAGGAGTAGCTCATATCGGCTCCCGAGTGTGTGGAGTTTAGATCAAACCCCATGCTCGCTCGAAAATCGTAGCTCATACCCGGTTGGAAACCACTCAATCTAGCAACTGTCCGTTAAAGCGGCTCTAAGTCGCAAGAAGAAGATAGTCACCACCTCTAAGCACAAACTGTAGACTAAGAACAAACGTGAGAAGTCTAGTGCTTTTTGGGCACTAGACAAGAGAGAAATAAACCACACACACACAAGAAGTATGGTAACCAAAAGAAAAAAGAAAAACACAAACACAAAGACAAAGTCAAGTAACTAGGAAAACAAAGTCTAAACTAGCACCGTCCCCGGCAACGGCGCCAAATTGATGGGAGGGATTTGTCGTGAATCCCAACCGTCAAATAAAACCGGCAAAACCTAACTAGGGTAGCTAGGGTAAGTCGGGTCAAATCCACGGGGACGGTAGAGGCGTCTAGACCAAGTTCACCCAATTACGAGACTAAGTCAACGAGCTAAGCTAGAGAATGATAGAAGGGGAGAGAGCTAGACTAAGACTAAGGGGAATAACTAAGGAAAACGGGCTAGGATTAGGTCGGGGTCAAAGGGGTAACGAAATGGTCAAGGAGGAATTAGAGTGAAGGAGGTAGTAGGGTAATCTAGGTAATCTAACTTAGACCGACCTAGAAGTTCCTCATGGAACCCATCCGGCGACACACACGACAAAGGAAGACAAGAAAAACAAGCATTCCAACCTACTTAGTCATTCAAGCATTCCAACAAACATGTAATATGCATCACTCAAGAAGAAACCCAAATCTTCCACCAACAAACCCTTAGTCACCCAATTAACACCCTAATCATCCTACTAACCCGAGCAAGAACACTACTCTAACATCATCAAACTAATTCTAACAAGAACAAGATAAACCAACACAAGAACAAAAGGATGTAAACATGAAACTAACAAGGATGAAGAACAAAACAATAAACAAGAACTAAAGATTGTAACTTGATTGATAAACAAAGATGAAAAGAAGAGAAAAGAAGATTATACCATACTAGAGAAGATGAAAAGAAGAGTTCTTGCATAAATGGAAGAAAACCCAAAACAAACATCCAAGTTTGTCAAGCTCGGTGAAGATCTTGAAGAATTCCCAAATTACAAGCATTAAACTAAGATTAACTACTAATTACCGACTAATCTACACTAATATAATCTAATCTAACCTAAAGTAGTCTAGGGTTTAAGGTCTAATGTAGTGCATAAGCCAAAGATTACAAGAGGAAAGGTATTTATAGGGTTACAAATGGAAGGAAGAAGAAAGAAAAGATGCGCGGCTGGAACTGGGTGGTCCCGACCGGGACGGGTCATCCCGACCGGGACGGACCCACCATCCCGACCGGGACGGGTTGGTCCCGACCGGGACGGACCCACAGTGGCACCCTTAAACACGCACTTCATCCCCGACGGGATGAGGTGCATACCCGTCGGGGATGAGTCTTGTAGGCCTCCAATATGACCCTTTTGGTTCCTCCTTGCCTCACATGGACTTCTCATCGATTCTCGGGACTCGGGATCGGGTCTCGGAGGCTCGGGATTGGGTCCCAAGGTCTCGGGGTCGATTCCAAAGCATCGAGTCATCGTTCCTTTATCTCGTTGGCTCCAAAATGTGTATGTATCGAGTCGGAATCGCTCCAACTCTTCCAAATCGGTCTCGGGAACCTAAACGGAACTAAAGGAAGCATAAAAAGCCCATAAATCGCTCCCAAGGAGCGATTCCACAAGGAAAATGGGACCAAAACACTACAAAATAGGCACTACAAACCACACTTATCACCAAGTCACAACAAACACAAAGGACTACTAATTGGTGAATAATGATGAGAGGAGAAGAAGGAAGTGGACTAACAATGAACTAGGCTAAAAAAATGCTAAATTGGAATAACTAAGAATCGAACAAACTAGTGAAATAAAAGAAACGATGACTAACTAAGAAGATGCATGAAATCAAATATGGAAGGAAGTGGGTTAGGTCGGGTTCATAAGAATAGTAGGGTAATCGGGTTGGTCATGGGTATGGGTGTCTCCTATTGCTAGAGTCGGTCCGGGCTCTCGCTACTTAGACCGATGTTAAGGTGGGTCCGGGCTCTCGCTACGTAAACCCTAGTCCGCACTCTCGTGACTACGACTATCATCAACATGATCACATACTTGACAAACAATGATAAGATGAGTACAAGTATGGGAAGCATGGCCACTACTACTCACACATGCATATCAACAAACACATAGAGTGCCCAATATGTGACTAACAACAAAGATTCACTCTTTACCCCTAATCAAACCCTAATCACCCATGTTCTACTCTTAATCCCCCCTACTAACCCACAAGTAATCTACTCACTCATAATCAAGAAAAAACAAACAACAATAAGAGGAAACAACATCATAACCCTAATATCCATTAACAAGAAGAATATGAACAATAACAAGGAACACTAAATAAAGATTCAAACTTGAATAAATAAACAAGAACAAGAGTAAAGAAAGTTATACCAACAATAGGATGATGAAAAAGATGCAATCTTGTATAAATAAGAACCCAAATTAATCCCAAGGTTGTCAAGCTTGGAGAAATTTTCAAGTATCTTCTTAATACAAGAACTAATTACAACTAGATTAAACTAGGTTTAACTAAGGATTAAAGAGAGATTAAAACTAATGTGAGGAACTAAATCTAGGGTTTATAACTTGTAGAGAGGCTTAAGAGAGTCTAATGTAAGGTATGATAAGATACATAAACAATACAAGAGGGAAGTATTTATAAGGTTACAAGAATGAGGGAGGATGAAAAGAGGTCACGCGGGTTCAGCATCATGGTCCCGACTGGGACGGGATTTGTCCCGACCGGGACGTACTGATCCCGACCGGGACGGGTCGGTCCCGACCGGGACGGGTCGGTCCCGACCGGGAGGGGTCCAAAACAGGAGCCATGCTAAATGTGCACCTCATCCCGGACGGGATGAGTTCCTTCCCGTCGGGGATGAGTCTTGTAGGCCTCCAATACGATCTTTAAGGTTCCCCCTTGCTTCACATGGACTTCTCATCGATTCCCGGGACTCGGGATCGGGTCTCGGAGGCTCGGGATTGGGTCCCAAGGTCTCGGGGTCAAATCCAAGGCATCGAGTGATCGTTCCATCACTTCGTTGGCTCCGAAAAGTGTATGTATTGAGTTGGAATCGCTCCAACTCTTCACGAATGGTCTCGGGAACCTGAAACGAGCTAGAGGAAGCATAAGTAGCCCATGAATCGCTCCCAAGGAGCGATTCCACAAGGAAAATGGGACCAAAACACTACGTAATAGGCACTACAAACTACACTTATCAGCTACACATAACTAGGAATGCATACACTCATGCAGGATGCAGACTCGGGCAAGTTTAGGGTAGGCTACCGCCCACGAGTAGTCTTTACTTAGACATTGACATATATCTGGGGAGACAAATGTCATACCGTCCGTTCGGAACTATCCGCTTATTAATCCCACGGGTTACGCGTTAGGCGGCCGGAGCGTCAACCGAGGACCTCTCCGTGTGTCCCCAAAGATCTTACCGCGAAGAGGTCGATTGGTCCTGATATCGGTTAGGGTGGGCTTTTTAGGGCCAAAACCTGTAGTGACCACAACTAGGAACTAAGAGATGAGCTTCACCGACCTCGTTCAAGTTACACCGCCATTGGAAACTTGTTTCCAAATCCCCAGCGGAGTCGCTAAACTGTGGATGTCCGTCCGCACCGCCAGGCGCCCTACACGCGCTCGGGCGGGACCGACCCGGTTTTCAACGTGTGGCGGCGGGCACCCACGGGGCCCCCTCCTTGCCGAGGGCCGGTCCGATCTCGCATACTGGGCGAAGTGTCGGACCTCGATTTGGATGACGATCCAGACTTGTACTAGACTGGTAAGGGCACCCGTGTTTCCGTTTGGGAATCGATCGAGTCGTGGTTGTAAATGTTTAAAGGCCGTTTTGTTTGGTGAGGCGACCTTTTTAGTGAACTGAAGTTGTTGCCGATTTGTGCGAGCCCTTAGCGAGAAACTCTTAACGAGTGAAGAGGGAAGAGAGAATGAATTGAATTGTGTCGAATGAAGACTGTGGAGAGGGGTATTTATAGGTGTTTTCGGCTCTCGTCACCCGGATGGACGCCTGAGTTCAGGCGCACCAAAACTCAGGCACCTGGGTTTAGGCGTGTGAAGACTCAGGCGCGCAAGGTGAGGCACTCGGGATATTGAAGATACGATTTTGATACTTTTCAAAACCAGAAGTGCGCGTGTTATACATGTCTTGGGGATTAAGTCTTCCCCCCTCTCGACCTAGCGCCGTTGCGCCTAGTGGGCCTCGAGTGCGCGTCCCGAGGTTTGCTTGGCGCGGTGCTGGCTTGGATCGTGTTTCGGGACCGACTCAGGGTCCCGGTGTCAGAATTGACTCTAATTAGTGTCTATGCGATCGTAATGATACGACTAAGGCTACCATGATGTTAATTTAATTTTTCCAAATAGCTATTTTATCCGTTCTATAGAAAAATTATCTAAAACATCGCGAACCCACGTTGCGTTGTGGTCCGATCATCATCGGGTGTTTGTTGGGCACTCCTGCAGCCACAAGGTCCAAATCTGGGTGTCTACAACCTCCGATAGACATCAACACTCAATCCCGCCCACACGTTGCGGCCTTTACTAATAAATCGATGGGTTGATAACTTCGTTCCTAAATTGTGGCGGAAGTACGATAACATCCATTGTTTTAACCCTACGCCTTTGATATGTATTACACGTATTAGCAAATCAATTTTAATGTGATAATACGAATATTAGTCATTCTTGTTTTATACCTTACCTGACATTCTGCTTAAGGTACGTCTGCTCAGTATTAATAAGGATGCGTCGAACCACATGTGAAGGTGAGCATCAGGATTAATATGGAACTCGACCACCACTTGTTCAGTTTTAGCTTGTTTAAGTTTCCTAAAATAGAAAGTTTCCTCTTTTAAAATATAACGATTACACCTTTTGTTCTCTTATTATTATAGTGATTATATCTTTTGAATATCGATAATGGCTTTGTTTTGGAGTTATGGAATAAGGACAAGTGTGAGGTTACAGTAATATATTCTGGGGTTTACGTTTTTGCCATCAACTATAAGGCTAGTGTATCAGGAATCGGTACATTAGTTGTTGAACCGGGTGACAGGTATCCCAGAAGTTGTGTACATTTTGACCTTAAACTTAGGCCTCGCAGTAAGTCGCCGTCATAAGTTGAACTGGGTGACAGATAATCCCAGGAGGGGTGTGCATTTTCTTAAACTAGGGCCACGCAATTACAAGTCGCCGCCCTATCATGGTTGAGTAGCCTAGTTAGAGATCGAAGTTTGATTTGTTTGAACTAAGTTCTCAAAGCTAGTTTTTAGTATTCTCCTAGTGAAAGTCTAGCCGTCTACACTAATCCTATCCATAATGCCATTTTGACTATTTTATTATTATCGGTATAATTTGGTTTGCAGGTTGGCAAATGATTTCTGTTTTCTCCGGAAAACTCATTTTTATTATATTGTTTTGATACGTGAAGTTTTTCACTGAAAGCTTATTTTCATTATAATATTTTACTGTTTTCCATTTTTACTATTTTTCCATAATAGTAATTACAGTTTTAAAATCCTGTTATGCGGTTGGGAGAAGGTTGACGTTGCTCCCCACTAATTGTGGCTACTATGTTTTTAACATGGCAGGTATATGTGTTTCCCTTCGGGTGGGCTAGCGAGTTGTTACGGATCCTGCTTCGCTGATTAGTAATCTGAACTATTGATTGTTATAACCCTTTTTATGGATTTCATTTCATTTTTAGTTTGTAGCCTTTTTTTTTATGGTTTATTTATTGACTTACTGTTTTTATTTAATCAAGACATAGTTACAGTGTGTTATAATCCCATATCTACAGTGTTTCTGCCACTGAATTGCATTAGAATTTCTATGGGATTACAGTTGGTATCAGGGCATCACTGCTCCCAACGCTACACCTGAAATTAGGGAAAATACCAGTAAATATTTAAACAGTAAATTAAAAAATATTACTAGGAATGGGTAGAATCAAATAAGGACTTACACGTTAAGTTTTTCCTGTTCCTGAAACTCAATGATTAGCATTGAATATTTGTTTTATATGTCAAACAAGAAGATGAATGAACAAGATGCTGACATGATGTTGCTCTAGATCGAGACAAGACCTACTTAGAACTATTGACACCTGCTGATTTGAGTGGACAACTTTGTGCCACAAGGAAGATACAATAGTGACTTTTCAGCACAGATCCAATTTACTCTAGCTACATGCCGCCAAATGATCAATAGTAGATTTCGGTTCCCCGATGGTGCAGTAGACCTAGATGTGACTTAACTCCTTGTTGGATCAAGATGGAACAACACAAGACTAGTGTGCTTGTGTCCCTAAGAAAGATGAAGATATCCAGCGATTTCCTTCGTGGAACCTTAGAGTCCCGAAGATTGTCCCGTTTTAGATTTTTGTTATCTAGGATCAACGATGTTTTCCTTCCTTCCTCTACTTCTTCTAACTCTTCTCTTATAAATTCTCGTCTTTATTCTGGTAATAAATCTTTGACTAATTCTACTACTTTACCATCTTTCCTCTTGAGATTCTTTGGTTAGACAGAATTCTGTCTTAGTGAACCTTTTGGAAGTTACAAATGTTTCAGGTTTATTAGTTAACCCCATGTTACCTATGGTTTGAGGATTGTGAGTTGTACCTTTTCATCTAGTCTAGTAAGCTTTTGGAGATTTGATTTGGATGGTATTAGTTAATTAATGGAATTAGGATTGTACCTTAAATATTGAACTTGGGTTGTGGGTTACCATATTATATGGAGTACTTAGAGCCGAATATGCTTTTGGATGATAGGAATAGAGTATATTCTGTCTGATGGATACCTAAGACTAGACCTGGCAAACGGGTCATTCGATTCGATTTCGGATCGAGTTGAATCGGTTCGATCATTATCGGGTTAACATAAATTTCAGTTTCAGTTTGATTTTGATCGGGTTCATTTCGGTTAACCGCTTTTATTGGTTTACGTTATTTCGAGTCGGGTACGGTTCGGGTTGGGTCAATAGCAGGTCAGGTGAGTCTCGGGTCATAAATTTCTTAAGTAAAAAAATAAATAATTTGATTTTGAGTTTTTTATACCTTGAATTTGTAGGTAATAATTTATAAAAACCATTAATAAATAAAGAATCAATGAAGAAAACCATAAATTTGGGTGTTTTATGAAAAAAAATAAGTATTTATTAATCAGGTCAATCGGTTCGATTAGTATTGGTTCAGTTATATTCGGTTTCGGGTATCAATCGGTTATATTGAATTCGGGACAATTTCAGTTTGATTCGGATTGAATCAGGTTTCGGGTATTATTCTAGGTTAATCCTATCGGGTGTTCAATCGGTTTCTATTCAGGTATTTTCGATCGGTTTTTCGGGTTCGGGTTTACTTTGCCAGGTCTACCTAAGACCCAACTTAAAACCGAGTTAAGATTAAATAATAATAAGGGCTGGGATTCTTACCTAATGTTGACTTAATGGACTAATCGTGTAATTTTGGGATCATAAATCATTGTTTAAGAGGTTAGCCAAAGTGTTGTGGTACCATTTCAGGTCCTCGTTAATGATTAGTAAATTTTGGTTGACATAGATTAAACCTTGTTTCTTATGTATTAGATCGTGAATCGTTAATGTAAGGTTGTAACCTACGAACTTTGGAGTTGAATGACCTAAATTTTGGATAGATCATTGTTAACCTTGAAGAAGAGAAACATATTGCACAATTAAAGGTTGGATTCATCGCGTTGTTTTGAGGAATAGATAATGTCAATCATCTTGATGGATTTATAGTTCAGAACCCTTAGACCAACGAGATTGTGGCTTCGTTGAGTTAATGAATATTTTAGTGGTTTCGCTGTTACGATATGAAATTTGATGGATTTCTCAGAAACCTTAGTTGAATGACGTGTTTGAAAATGTGAGTATCTGTCGTTACATGTCAGGCTGAGTGTGTTTAAGGTTTGGCCTACTTTCCTAACCTCTGTGAATTGATGATGTTAAGAATATGTTGATGATCATTTTTGAAGTTTGCGTGTCCGAACATTGTTAATTGGCGGATTTTATTTAGTCTTCCTTACTCGCGAAATTTGAAGTATACCTCGAGTTCAGACCTTATGAGCTTTAAATTTATAAGCCTTAGTGATTACGAGTTTGGGTATGTTTTGATAACCGTTGGAATCTTAATTAATGGATTAGTCTAAATCATTTGTGGATTCTTAACATACTAATTGAAAGATTATATAAGTATGTAAGACTTAATTTTGGTGCCTATGAGAGTTGATAATGTTGGAGATTGTATATTGAGTAGGACCACTCTGTACCGATATTGGACTTAGCATTAGTTGATGGGTCAATTAGGAACCCGTGTTTGTGAGAGTCGTGCTAGGAATCTCTAGATGGTTAGTTTCTTCTATAATCCTTGAGAGCCCTTTTTGACTCTCAACACCGTCTTCCTTTCTGGTTCTCTTGAATTTTGTTACCGCATCTACTGCTAATCCCTTAGACCTTTATCGATTTTGAAAGTTCTTATTTTGATTTATTGTTTATCCTTGTTCTATTTATCCGTTAACCATTGTTTTCGAACTCCCTATTTTTATAAAAAGTTTGACTAGTTTTTTTTTGGAAAAAAAATATGGATTATCGTAAAATTTTAACATTTTGAGTTTTAATTTCTAATTGTGAAATTGCCCTTTTTGTAAATAGTTTGACTAACTTAAACTTTTTGGATATCTTGAAATTTAACTTTTTTGAATTATAATTTAAGAACTTTATACTTCACTTTTGTTTTATCTTTGATTGATATTTATATTCAGATCTATTTCAAAATGTCTTAATAATTTATTTTAAATTATTTTAAATTATTTCAATTTTTTATTTTCATGCGATCGGAATTTTACAAAGATTTTCATATTTCAAATACTTCAATTTCTACAGGATTATTATGTAAAACGTTTTAACATGTCGAAGTTATTTTGTATGTTCAAGTTTGATAATATTTTTGAAAACTTTTATAATTACTTTGATAACATTTGCGAAATTTTGACGTTTTGAAATTAGTGTTCGTTTTTGGTGGATTTTTGAATCTATTATTGAAAATGTTTGACGACTGGTTTGATTTTTACTAACTACAAAATTTGATTTCTTAAAACTAAATTTTGTTTTGTCATAAAACAAAATATTATTGAATTTCTTAATCAATATGTTTTACTTTTATTTTGAAAATGTTTTGGTTACCTTATTTCCTTCAAGTTTGTTTACAAATGTTATTTGACGACGTTATTTTATCAAATAACTTTATTTTACGATTTCATTAATTCATAAAATTTTAAACCTTGGGTAGCTTAGCCCAATTCATTTTGGAATAAATATTCGCAATAGATTTTGTATCACTTTAAAGTTATAAAATTTCTTTTAAACCAAATTTATTTTTATGCAAAACTTGTATTCTCATCTTTTTGAGTGAGGTAATCTTGATTTCTTGTTGCTTATTCTTAGTTTCGAGGACGAAACTTTCTTTTAATGGGGAGGATTGTAACACCCGCTAATTTTCTATTCATTGTTATCTATTCCGTTATGACTCTGTTATTTTTTATGCCTTAAGTTTCCTTCATTTTTAAGCTTCATAATATTTTCAGTCAAATAATATTTATTTTCATTAAAAGATTTTAAATATTTTATTTTTCTATCATAAATCTATTTATAAAATTTTAATCGCAAACTAATTATTTATTCGCGAGGAGTTCTATTTTTCTACAAACTAGCGTTTTAAGCTTGAAATTAAGTTATTTATTTTTCCTAAAAATGTCTAAACATATTTATCTAATATTTCTAACTAAGAAAATATTTTTATTTATGAAAATTTATCATTTAATGATTTTATTACGAAGTCTCGTAAATAATTATTTTCTAATGCGAGGTTTACTCGAATTGGTTTGAAATGCTATTAATAATTTTACGATCCTTATTTTTATCAACCTACAACTATTTTGAGACTCATTTTCATTCAATTGGACTGTCACACACCCATGTCACATTTTATAATACAACTTTTAATACACTTCATTTTACATTTCATTTTACAATTTGTATTAAACTTTGAGGATAATTTTTATCCCCATTTATTTTGGGTGACTAACAATCAAATCTTCATGCTCCTAACACTTCATTTTGACTGGCGCATAAGTGATGTACATGACTTGTTTTTTATCAAACTTTAAGTATCATTCATTTTCTAAAAACTCTCCACATTTTTTTTTCATTCATTTACCTTATTAATCAAGTAAAATACTCTTCATTTCCTCTCCTTTGGGCTTTGTTTCCTGCAGCAATTCCAGCCAAGATTTGTCTCAAAATCGAGTCTTGATCGTCCTATTTTTATCTCCAAATTAATCATCATTCCATTTCCTTCGTTCTATAAGGTAATAATCGATGTTATTTCCGATCATTATTTACCTAGATTTTTTTAGTTTTCTCATGGTATTTTTGTACCATGTATGTCGTGTATTGAAGGATTATTGGACGACTCCGAAGTCGATGAATTTATCGTAGACTCGGATTTGGATTTGAGGTAACGTCGATGTTACTCGGTATTGCTTGATTTTATTTGTGTAATTGCATGTATATAATTATAATTTTATTTTTGACAATATATGCATGTCATATAATCTGGAAAAATTTTAAAAGTTGAAAATGTCATGTTTCAAAATTTTTATCGCTTTTACATGATTAACGATTAAATCGTCATATAAATTCGTAAAATCGTAATATTAAGCCTAAACTTGTAATATATGAATATATTCTGTAAAGATGAATTTTTTGATGATTTTTGATGATATTTTATTTTCTGAATTTTACGTACCGATTATTGAATTATTACCGTTTACTGACAAAAACGAATTTTTAGTTCTTGCACTGATGCTGTCCAACCTCAAGACTTCCCATTGACGCTGCTAAGGGTCGATGCAGCCGGGGTAGCCCTCGCAGAGCCTCTCCGCCCGTGTTCTGGCGAGGAGATGGACGCTGAGATAGAGTGGCGTGACCGGGTATACGAGGTAAGTTTCGATTTTTTGTTTTGGATTTCGTTTATAAGGGTTAGATGTTGTTTGGCTAACTCGTACGGTTTTTTCGCCTCTTAGGTCTCGTCGGCTTGCCATCTGCGGTTGTGGCAGGCTGCCAACTGCTTTCGGGCCTATGCGTCGAGGGTCTCTCGTGATACTTCAAGATCTCAATCGGTGAGTATGTGTACCTAGGGTTGGTTTTCGAGGTTATTTGCATGTTTTCCTTATGTATGGGTGTAATTGTAGAATACTGAGGATATGGTGGGGCATCTGGAGACTCGGGTGACCGAGCTCGAGGCGGAAGGGACTGATCTACGACAGCTCCTGCGATCCTGGGACGATGAGATTGCCCAACTTAAGGAGCGGTTAGCTCGGTCTCAGGGCAAATCCTCGGCTCTGGGAGAGGCTAGGCTAGGGGTTGAGATGGAGAGGGAGGTTGAGGCTGAGGCTGAAGGTCATGCTACGGGCACAACCGAGGATGTTGGAGGGATTCCCGAGATGGCTACTCTAGATATGCTGTCGGGGATGGATGGTAGTGAGTCTTCTACCTTTGTTTTGGAGGACTTAGGTTTGGATGAAAACATCAGTGAGTTCGTGATAGCTATAGGCGCATCTTCTAGGGGTCCTCCCTAGTTTATGGACTCGATTTGTGTATGGATTTGTATAACTTGTATATTTTTTTTTAACTTTTAGGGCTTTATTGACTGATTTAGTCTTGCGTTTTTGTTTGGGGAATGTTGACAAGTAATCACTTCAAGTTCATTCGTTTGCGATTTTGTTATAGTCTTAGTATGTTTTGAAAATGCGTTAGGGTTGCATTAGAGTGCGAAAACGGTTTTTTCGGACTTTTGAAATGCATTAGTTTGAGACGGGAGGTTCTTGGATCAAGTAGTACGTCGATTAAAAAATGTTTGACTCGAGATGTGCAAAATTTAAGAAATTAACATATTTTGACTGAGTGTGCGTTGGGAGACATGTGCAGTTGTCTCGATATTCATGTTTACAATGAGGCAAAAATAAAAGGGGTAGACCATTATTTTTTTTAAAAAAAAAAAAGTTAGACCACTTTTTGTATATTCAAGGCAATGTCGTACTGGGCTACAGACACGAATTGACGATGACGTTAAAGGCTACAACACGCCTAGGTGGGGTAGCTTATCTCCCTAAAAGAAAAATGAAAAGACGTCTAAGTCTGGTGGATCCGACGGGTGAAATTTTTTGTCTGTACGACCTCGTTGCTCTTGCGTGGGTATTTTGGCTTTCGGGAAGGGTTCTAGTAACCTCGGGAAGTGGTTCTCGATGTCCGGGGTTGTTAGGTGGTTATCGTTGTGGTAAATCGGAGCTAATGTCATGACTTTTGGGTGCTAGGGAGGTTAACGACTTAGGGTTCAAGCGCTCAGGCTGGGGCGGTTTGGTTTCGGGTCGCCTGGATTCGGGCGGCCTGGTATTTGGTCTCCTAGGCTCGGGCGGCCCAACTCTCGTTTACGGAAATTTTTGTAGTTTCCTAATTGTCGTGGGATTAGGGCTATATATGCAGGTCGTGGGTGCTTGATTTAGACATACTAAAATACCCATAGGTTGTCTGTGGCTCCCTTGTATTATTTCGAGTCATGTCGGGTTTCGGGGATCTTTTAACCGAGTGGGCGAGTCGCTTTAAGAAATTCGACCTCGAGGTTTGTCCAAGTGATGGTTTGTCCATGGTTATTGCATTAAGTCGAGTTAAGATGCAAGATGACTTCTTGTTAGCATGTTCCAATTTTTGGGACGCGAAAAGTCATGTTTTTGCTTTCCCTAGAGGTAAGGTTTGCCCTCTTCCTAAGGAGCTAGACGTTATACGCGGATGGTGTTCGGTTCGGCCTTGTGTGCCTTTGGGAGATGATGCTTTTGTGGAACAGTTTCGTCACTTTTTGGACCTTTCTTCGCTAGAGGAGGCTAAGGTTTTCTCCGGAAGAGACGGTATTGACCTAGAGTTGCTTTTTAGAACATTCTCACAGACGGGTTCTTGTGATATTTCAACTCTAGCATGTAGGCGGGCTTTTAATATTGCGGTAACTTGTTACTATCTTTTTGAGGATGCGTTAGTGCATGAGGGTTGGGGTAATCCTTTGGTTTTGGATGTTGTAATGGGGATGGAACATGGGCGATCGACCTCTTTACTCATTCTAGGTGAGCTTGTGCTAGGTCTCGATGCTCGTGCTCGGCTGCATCAGGCTCCTTTACGTGGTTCTAGGATCACTTTGCAGGTATAAGGGTTGTTATTATTATTTTATTTTTTTGGTGAAAATGTTAGTATTATAAATCAAAATCTGAAAAATATGTCAAAAATCCTACATCCCAACCTAAATTGTCGCAATGAGCTTACTAATTTCATCAATCTCCATACAATTAAGCTTATCCTTGAGCATGACATTTTCTAATCTAGTTCGTATACCACTTTTAATCTCCTTTATTACTTGCCCCGGTTGCTGTAGCACGTAATCCAATCTCGCCTTGTTCCTCTTCATCCAAATTGTATAGACTAGTGCAGCCATAACAGTTGCTTGAATGCGTCCAACAGGACCATCGACGAGCCTATAATCTGGTTGAGCAGGCATTTTCCTCTTCACCCACTCTTCCAGTCCAGCTGTAACTCTCTTGCCAAATTCACAATCAAACATCAAGTGTTGGACAGTTTCAGACTAAGAACCACACAAATAGCATTTATCATCCTCACAACAGCCTACTTTGCACAGTTTATCCTTCGTATTCAGCCCTCCATTGATCATTATCCAGGTGATGGCTGAAAGGGGTGTTATTATTTTTTGTTGCTTTGTTTTTTTTGAGGCTACCTTAGTTCGAAAATGTGACATTTTGCTGTGGTTTGTGCAGGTTTGGCTACAAGAGAGGCTTTGTCTGGTCGACCCTCCTCGGTCCGTCAAGGGTTATAGCTATAAGGGCTTTATGGATCGCAAGCATAGAACGATTGTCATATCAAAAAAGGATGGCATTCCTACTTGGCTAATGGGCAAGCGGTTATAAGGTGGACAGTCTCGTGGTGGCATATTAGTGGACAGACCGGGTTTTCCTTCTCATCTTCGACTCAGGCTATGCAGATATCATCCATGAGGGATCTGGTTTATATTTATCCGAGCCAGTTGTCAAACCAAATGGGGGTGAGGCCGACCACCTCGGAGGTTGCTAAGGATGTTCCTAAGTTTGACCCGTGGACAGAAAGTTCTTTCCGGGAATTCAAGATATCTTAGGGACAGAAGTATTCGCGTCCCATCGTTATAGAGAGTGCTCGACCAACCGACGTTACTTTTTTCCGACGGGGGGTTCATGAATACCCGTCAGGATAGAGCAAGTCAAAAGTTAGGAAGACCGTGGTGCTAGAGGATAAGGAGGCGACTCAAGATAATGTCACTTAGTGCCTAACCAAAGATAGTGTTACCGTTCCCAGTGCCGTCAGTTCATCTATACAGGCCAAGACTGACGAGACCCATATTGAAAATGCGAGTGATGAGAGGAAGTATGATTGGCTGAGCTCGCCTTTGGCTAGGGTGGTGGAAGCTTGTGTTAGGAGGGGTTGATGGTGAAAAACCCGAACAAGCACACCCAGATGGCGATGGGAGAAAGAAGTTGGACTGGTAGATCTAGAGGTCAGCCACTACAAAAATCGTATCTTCAAAATCCCAACCGCCCCACCTCATGCGTCTTAGTCTCCCCGCGCCTAAGCCCAGGCGCCTGAGTCTTGGTGCGCCCCAACTCAGGCGTCCATATGGGCGACGAGGACCGAAAACACCAATAAATACCCCCCCCTTCGCCTCATTCATTCGACACACAATTCTCATCGTCTCTTCCCCCTCTACACTCTCGGTAAAGGCTCGCACTCCGACACCCGAGGCAAACGATCAACTAGATCGTAGTTCCGATAAAAAACCGACATTGACGCTACTCCTCACCTTCAAGCACCCCACTCGATACCGAGGTACCTGTGTTCGACTAGCTCAAGTCTAGTAGCGAAGCTCTGTCGGATTAGCCGCAGAACCGGTCCACAGTAACGAAGCTCTGCCGGAATAGCCGTAGGAAGGGTAAACGGTAACGAAACTCTAACGGAGTCACTGGTCAAGCTAGGAGGATCCGCCTGTTGAATTCGAGTCATCACTAGGTTGTCATCTAAACAAAACTTTCCATATTTGTACTTCCTTTTATTCTGCACTACGACAACACTAGATGTGGACACTAGGTCCACAAACATCTTCTAAAACACATAAGGTCCTAACATCAACCACAAGTACTAAAGCACACTAAATAGACCCGAGTAATTCTGATATCCGTTCTCAACTATCTATGCATTGAGTACCGTTTAGCGTATACTTCGAGAGTGCAACTCCGCACAATGTGATTTATTTACATTCGCATTTACAGTTTTTCGTATGATTTATTGCTTTTATGACCTTATAATCGCATGCTAAATCACCTAACACGGAATTCAAAACGTAAAACAACTAGAACGGAACAAAGTGATGGTCGGGTTCCGTATTAGTCCGGGTGCTCGCCTTACTAGGTTCGACGCATCTCTATTAGTACCGAACCGACGCATCTTAAGCAGAATACCAGGTAAGGTATTTGCTAATACCTATAATATTAGTACTCTCTACTCTCCTGCGTGCATCTATTCATGGCCTGCTTGTCACGTGAATTCGCATGCAAAGAATGTAAACACAACTGCTTTGACAACTATGGACATGACATAGGTCCACTCCGACGCGGCCACGTGCGGGTTTGGGGAGGCGAATGAATCTCCATATGAGATGTATCGAATTGAAATTTAAATCGAAGTGGAGTCGCCACCGAACTTTGTGGGAGTTCGGGCCCGTTCGAACCCACTCTATATCTTAGTGGGCCGTGCACAAAGTATGGCCCATTCGGATGTCAGATTTTATTGGGCTCGTCCCTTTGCATTTGATACCGATACCGACATTATCGGATACCGTGTATAGAATGACTCTCGTGCGCCAACGGTTTCGGGCATCCGAAAATCGAGCTTCTAAGTAAGGGGTGAGGGTACGTGTTGGGAAGTTCACAAAGAACACCCAACTCCGCCCGCACATTAGCGGCCTCTACTAAGATACCGTTCGATCTTGAAATACGATTGATAGGAGGGATTTGTCGTGGATCCCCACCGATCAATAAAAAAACCAACTATTCCTAACACGTAGATAGGGAAAGTCGGGTCGAATCCACGGGGATGGTAAAGAGGGTTTGGACCAAGTTTCACCTAAATACAAGACTAGGTCTCGGACAAAGCTAATCTAGGACGATAGGAAGGGGGGTAAACTAAGACTAGGACTAAGCTAAGGACAAAGAATAAGGAAAGAATAGGGTTAGGTCGGGTTCATAATTGTAGTAGGATAGTTAGGAGATCGATGGTGCAAGGTTCACTTAGTTACTAAGGTTGGTCCGCGCTCTCGCGTCAAAGCCTATGTCCGCACTCTCGTGTCAAAGATAAAAACCGAATACTTATGCAAGATTTTACCCAATAAACAAGGATTCAACCACAAATCAATCACACGATGAGAAGAGGAAGACAAGCAAGAAAAGCATTTGCAACTACTACTCTAACAAGCATTTCAACAAACACATAGTGTGCATAATATGTGACTAGTAACAAAGAATCCTCCTTTACCCTCAATCAAACCCTAATCGTCCATAATCAACACTTAATCACCCTACTAACCCCACAAAAAGTCTACTCACACATATCTAAACAAACATTAACATAAACAAGAGAAATCCACACAAACAACAAAACATACATAATGAAACTAGTGAAAACTATGAACAAAGAACAATACAATGAACAAAGATTAAAACTTGAATGAATAAACAAACATAAGAGTAAAGAAGAAGGAAGATTATACCAACTAACAAGAGGATGAAAGATTGAAACTTGTAATAATAAGAAAAACCCAAAACAATCTCCCAAGGTTGTCAATCTTGGTTGAATCTTGAAGAATTCCCTTAATACAAGACTAATTACTAGGATTAACGATAAACTAAAGACTAATATACACTAATCTAAGCTAATATAGTCTAAAGTAGTCCAGGGTTTAGTGGGTAATCAAGAACATAACAAAAGAATACAAGAGGAAGGGTATATATAGGGTTACAAGAGGAAAGGAGAAGAAACAGTGAAGCGCGGGTCTGAACTGGGCTCGTCCCGGTCGGGATGAGTTGGTCCCGGTCGGGATGAGGTGGTCCCGGTCGGGATGGACCCAAAACAGAAGGTGTGTCTTTTGTGCACCTCATCCCGGACGGGATGAGGTCCTTCCCGTCGGGGATGAGTCTTGTAGGCCTCCAATATGCTCCTTTTGGTCCCTCCTTGCTTCTCATGGGTTTCTCATCGATTCTCGGGACTCGGGATCGGGTCTCGGAGGCTCGGGATTGGGTCCCAAGGTCTCGGGGTTGAATCCAAGGCATCGAGTGATCGTTCCTTCACTTCATTGGCTCCAAAAAGTTTATGTATCGAGTCAGATTAGCTCCAATTCTTCACAAATGGTCTCGGGAACCTAGAACGAACTAAAGGAAGCATAAGTAACCCATAAATCGCTCCCAAGGAGCGATTCCACAAGGAAAATGGGACCAAAACACTAAGAAATAGGCACTACAAACTACACTTATCAACTCCCCCACACTTAACCCTTACTCGCCCTCGAGTAAGCACAAACTAACTACTAAACTAGCCGAGCGGGTATTAACGCACCCTACGCCCTTTCAACTCACGCGAGAACACCTAGAGGGTAAGTGCTCTCCGCAAGGCAAGTGAGGTCTTGCGACAAAACTGTGGATGCAACTGGACACAAAACACATAAACAACAAACAAACACACAAACAAAGAAACAAAAATCGGTTGCACCCAAAAGAAAACAAATACCACTTCCCTCAAACAAGCGGTGAAAGAAGCATCGGTTTAGGACTCAAGGCAAGTGACAACGTTCCCAAGCTAGAAATACAAACCGAAATGGACAAAACCCTAATAGTATGACAACAAAGCAATAAAAACGTTGGCAACTTACCTAGGTTCCTCCTAACCTTCTAAGAACGTACTACGGGACGTTCGGCGGGATGGAAAAGGGATGAACCACGGTGTTAGTCGACACTATAGGTAAGTGAGACCCCGCCCCCTTTAGCAATGAGCCAAGAGGGTCGTCTCATGTCCGAAACCGCCTAACTAGTCCAAGTAAAAAGGTGGAAATAATTGCAAAGTGAGGGAAGACCGATCATTACCGCTATCCTCCTTCCTAGGGACTCGGTCCTTTGGTAGGCTCTTCACGGTAACGATCAGAAAAAGGCTTATTTTGAGAGGGTGAGAATCTTTTTGTGAGACGGTTTTTCTTTTGGCATTTTTCTTTCTTTTGCATATTTGCTTTGTGTTGCTATGCCATTATTTTTTTCTTCTTTTCTATTTTCTTTTTGGCTTTTTGTGCCTTTTCTTTTTCTTCACTCTTTTCTTTCTTTCTTTTTCTTTCATTTTATTTTCTTTGCCCTTTTTGGCTTGATTTTATTGATAGGCATTTCTTGGCAATTAAGAAAGAGAGACTTCAACAAATTGCAATTTATTGTGTGGACATGTGTAGGAGGTAGGGGAATGGGAGAGTCGGGAGCGCGCTTTCCCTTCAAACCCACAAAAAGGGGAGAACTTGGACTAGTCGAGCAATGTCAAACAATGTCACCTAAGGGACGGGACTCGGCGACCAAGGCCTTTTCACACCGTGGGTGGTCATAATGGTCAAAAGTGCAAATCCCGTAGTAAATCCCTAGTAAGCTAGGTGGACTCAAGGTAAAGGACCAACGAAATCATTGATTTAGGGTCATTCTACTAGACTAAAGTCCAAGACTCGATTTATACCACTAGGAAGGGAAAGTAAACACTCGCACACTAGCCTCTAAACCGGTTTTCGAAAGCCGATTTACACACAAGACACAACTACACAACACAAAACAAAGACGTGACGAAAACGAAAGAAAAAGAGACAAAAGGCCACAAAACATAAACAAAACAAAACAAACAAACAAAGGGAACAAACACCACCCCT
This sequence comes from Agrostemma githago, assembly GCA_958450325.1. NCBI lineage: Eukaryota > Viridiplantae > Streptophyta > Magnoliopsida > Caryophyllales > Caryophyllaceae > Agrostemma > Agrostemma githago. Next base: position 59,643,907 of record OY288240.1, read on the forward strand.
AACTTCCAAATAAGCAACCAACCAACACCAAACATTACAAAGCTCCTCCCGAGCACACATCATCACAAATGTCCGCCGAACATCATAAGAGGTAAAGAGGAAAAAGGGATAAAAGGCGTTACCGGATGTCTTGAAAGCCTTCCAAAGTTAGCGGCGATTGGGCGACCTAAGAGGAAAAAGGGAGGCAAAACACGGACAACAAAACATATATACGATACAATGACATAAAAAGGAAAACACACAAAAGAAAATCTTTTTGATTTTTTACGAAAATTTTCAAATTTTTAGGGTTTTTTCAAGATTTTTCGAAAAACTACTAAAATAAAACTAACTACGATAGAATATCGCTCCCCCACACTTAAATCGAGCAATGTCCTCATGCTCGATCGTAGTGTATGGAGCCACTAAAAAAAAGAAGAGAAACTACGAAAATGAAGCTAAAAATCAAAAATAAAGCGAAGAAAAGGGTAGAATGTGTCCGGCTGGGGTGTAGTCAAGTCACCATGGGCCGAGAAAAGAAAAGATATGGATGAGGGAGGAAATAAAAATAAAGAAAATAAAAGGAAATGGGAGGGGAGGACTAGGTGTAATCAAGTCACCTAGCCCGGATTCCGCCCAAATCCGACTAAATCCTACAAAAAGTGTGAAAATCTTGTAAAATTTGGATTTTTGGAGAGGACTCTCGATGTAATCACATCATCGAAAGTCGGGAGCAACCATCACTAAGGCCCCGAGGGCCACCATGACAAAGGGAAGGGGAGTTTTCAAAGGGCAACAAGCAACGAAAGACGGAAAAGTAATGAGAGTTGCCTTACCAATAGGTGAGCAACTTACGAACTCCAACCATCGTCTTCAATGATTTAATAATTGCACATGCTTGTTGTCTTCATTGTCATCCCACTTCAAACTTGCAAAAACCGCATGGCTAAGGTAGCAAGCTAACAATGGTGCGAGGGGATGGGATTTGATGTGGATCTCGGTGTAAAGTGAAGTGTAAATGGAGTGAGGGTATGAAAATGAGGTGTAAGGGTCATAGGATAGGAACAAGGAGTAATAGAGAGGTTGGGAGGGGGTATACAATGGCTGGGTGGACTCAAATGTCGAAGAAGAGGCACAAAGGGGAGTAGCGGACCTTCCCGGTCGGGATTGATGGTCCCGATCGGGATGATAAACCCTTCCCGGTCGGGAAGCCTCCTTCCCGGTCGGGAAGACACTCCAGAGATCGCGAAATATGGCACCCTCATCCCGATCAGGATGGCTCCTTCCCAGTCGGGATGCCTTATCCTTCCCGGTCGGGAAGCCCTCTTTCCGGTCGGGATGCTCTCCTCATGGTCTCCAAAACCCCAAAAGATATTCAAAGCTTCAAAAACCCGTTCCCTTGCTCACAATTCATGCTCTATCGATAACCATTCCTCCCTAGGAATCACCTTCACTTCACCTATCAAACAAAGCTCATACACACATCAAATTCCCTCCCTCACATCGCTCATCAACAATCCAAATAATCAAGCATTACATAAAACAAACAAATCCTAGAAACAAAGTTACAAACGACACAATTACAAACACAAGAACTCTAAAGAAGAAGGGAGAAGAATATACAACATGACGGTTCTTTAGGGACTCCGTCAAACCGAGGATGGTGGACTCTCATTCTTCAACCATAGCCCTCAAGGGTTTGGAGGAGCAAGTCAAACGCACGACCGACATCGTAATGAAGGCCGAAAGAGTGCCCAAGCCAAGCTATCCTCCACGGCCTCCAAGGTGGAGGCAAGAAGTAGAAATCCAACGACCCAACGTCATCTTGCATGTCGTCTCCGGGGTCTATCCATCCTACAAGCCTTACCGATCTCTTCCTCCCTAAGCATCGTCTCCTAGCCCAACCAAAGCTCAAAATTCTAGCACAAGTGTCAAAAGAGAGCTTAACCCTCTTCTTATCATCAAGCAAACCCAAGTCATCAACAAGTTCCGGCCCATTATCTTCAAATCCTAAAACATCGTTCTTCCCCACATCATCAATAAGAAGAGATTTGAAACTCAAGCAAGCGGTTTCAACCTCCTCTAAACCAAGATCCAAATTACATACAAGGGGTTCACAATGCTTCATTGGATTGTCACATATGGGCGACTTGATTTCTTCATTCATGTCCCATGACTTCACAACACTTATCACCTCACTCAACTCATCCCAAAGTTCAACATCCTCAACAATAGTCTCGCAAGAAGCGGCATGAAGCTCAAGAGGAGGGAAAGCGATGGGGATTGAAGGTTCAACAAGTATAGAGGGGGTAGACTCTTGACTCTCCTCTATTATATCGGTGTTTTCATCAATGAAACTCTTCAAATTCCCACTATCCTCACCCAGTTCTTCACCAAAAACTCCTCCATCAAGGATTATCTCCTCTTTCTCCTCTTCAAAGGAAATTTCGCTACCAAAAGGACCTTCATCGGCGGCTTCGTGATTAGGTTGCTCCCTTTTCTCAAGTGAGCACCCTTCTTCGAGTTGCGATGTTCGGGATAAAAACATTACGGTTTTGACCGATAACGCGTTTAATCGAGCATCCATCGCCTCGGTTTCCCTTTGATATTGGGCCATGAATTCCTCTTGGTTCTTTTGCATTTGAATGGCCATCTCTTGTTGGCTCCTTTGAAATTGAAGAAATGATTGATAAAACTCCAAGTTGGGCATTTGGTGGTCATTGGGGTTTTGGAGTGCTACTTGGTAGTGAGGTTGAGGTGATTGGTGATATGGTGGGTTTTGGGGAAATTGGCTTTCATATCCTTGAAGCTCATACCCACGGGTTTCTTTATTACCAAATGAAGCTTGGTGGTAATTTGGAGACATCATGGCACAGTCTCGATACATGGAGGAAGAGGAGTAGCGTGTTGCGGCTTCTATGGGTGGGGAGTTTAGATCAAACCTCATAATATACTCGAAAAATGTGGCTCGTACCCGGTTGAGGGCCTCTCAATCTAGCAACCGTTCGTTAAAGCGGCTATAAGTCGTAAGAAGAAGATGGTCACCACCTCTAGGCACAAACTGTAGACTAAGAGCAAACGTGAGAAGTCTAGTGCTTTTTGGGTACTAGACTAGAAGAAAATAAACTTCGCACACACAAGAAGCAAAAGAAAACAAAATGAAAAAAAAGAAAACACAAAAACACAAGACAAAGTCAAGTAAATAGGAAAACAAAGTCTAAACTAGCACCGTCCCCGGCAACGGCGCCAAATTGATGGGAGGGATTTGTCATGGATCCCCACCGATCAATAAAAAAACTAACTTATTCCTAACACGTAGATAGGGCAAGTCGGGTCGAATCCACGGGGACGGTAAAGAGGGTTTGGACCAAGTTTCACCTAAATATAAGACTAGGTCTCGGACTAAGCTAATCTAGGACGATAGGAAGGGGGGTAAACTAAGACTAGGACTAAGCTAAGGACAAAGAATATGGAAAGAATAGGGTTAGGTCGGGTTCATAAGTGTAGTAGGATAGTTAGGAGATCGATGGTGCAAGGTTCACTTAGTTACTAAGGTTGGTCTGCGCTCTCGCGTCAAAGCCTATGTCCGCACTCTCGTGTCGAAGACAAAACCCGAATACTTATGTAAGATGTTACCCAATACACAAGGATTCAACCACAAATCAATCACACAATGAGAAGAGGAAGACAAGCAAGAGAAGCATTTGCAACTACTACTCTAACAAGCATTTCAACAAACACATAGTGTGCATAATATGTGACTAGTAACAAAGAATCCACCTTTACCCTCAATCAAACCCTAATCATCCATAATCAACACTTAATCACCTACTAACCCCACAAAATGTCTACTCACACATATCTAAACAAACATTAACATAAACAAGAGAAATCCACACAAACAACAAAACATACATAATGAAACTAGTGAAAACTATGAACAAAGAACAATACAATGAACAAAGATTAAAACTTGAATGAATAAACAAAGATAAGAGTAAAGAAGAAGGAAGATTATACCTACTAACATGAGGATGAAAGATTGAAACTTGTATTAATAAGAAAAACCCAAAACAATCTCCCAAGGTTGTCAATCTTGGTTGAATCTTGAAGAATTTCCTTAATACGAGAATAATTACTAGGATTAACGATAAACTAAAGACTAATATACACTAATCTAAGCTAATCTAGTCTAACATAGTCTAGGGTTTAGTGGATAATCAAGAACATAACAAAAGAATACAAGAGGAAGGGTATATATAGGGTTACAAGAGGAAAGGAGAAGAAACAATGAAGCGCGAGTCTGAACTGGGCTCGTCCCGGTCGGGATGAGTTGGTCCCGGTTGGGATGAGGTGGTCCCGATCGGGATGAGCTCATCCCGGTCGGGATGGACCCAAAACATAAGGTGTGTCTTTTGTGCACCTCATCCCGGACGGGATGAGGTCCTTCCCGTCGGGGATGAGTCTTGTAGGCCTCCAATAAGCTTCTTTTGGTCCCTCCTTGCTTCTCATGGGTTTCTCATCGATTCTCGGGGCTCGAGATCGGGTCTCGTAGGCTCGGGATTGGATCCCAAGGTCCCGGGGTCGAATCCAAGGCATCGAGTGATCGTTCCTTCACTTCGTTGGCTCCAAAAAGTGTACGTATCGAGTCGGATTAGCTCCAATTCTTCACAAATGGTCTCGGGAACCTAGAACGAACTAAAGGAAGCATAAGTTACCCATAAATCGCTCCCAAGGAGCGATTCCACAAAGAAAATGGGACCAAAACACTACGAAATAGGCACTACAAACTACACTTATCAACGCGCGTTAGTAGAACGATGGAATGATATGCAAACATTGTTTTGCCTAAACATGGGAAAAATTAAACGGGTTGCTAAGTCGATTTAATGCATCTAATACTAACGTCAAATTTACATTTAGCATGCGGGTTTATTTTAGAACAATAAAATAAACAACGGAAATGAAAAGCCAAAAAATAAACGTGTTAGTAAAGATAATAGCGATAATAACGGTTTATAACTAATATAGAATGATGAAACAAAATATGATGCATGATTTTGAAAAGTAGTATGACACGTGATTGATTTGACACGTGTTGACCGAAGTCATTAAAAAATATTTTATCGGGACTTAAAGAATGTTGAAAGACTCACGGTTTTGACAAACCAGGAGCCACTCGATCGAGTCATTGAGGGACTCGACCGAGTAGTCTCCAAAAAAAGGATTCTGCCGGACTTTTAGGGTGCCATGCACTCGATCGAGTAGACTAGGCACTCAGTCGAGTGGTACCTGTACGAACCGAGGTTTGTTTCGATTTTGATTTCGAAATTGCTTTTGTTTTAAAAATCGATGATTTACTAGGTCGCATAAAAATATAATGGGATTTATACTCGACCTTAATCTTTCAATACTCGCCATATTCCATGCTCGATTATGAGATCGATATCGAATATTTAGAGCGTGCTTTAAAAAAAGATGTTTGAAGAATTGTTGTTAATTGAATTAAGATGAAATAATTGATTTATATCACGGTTTTCAGGGAACCGCGCGACCCGCGCGAGAGGGGCGCGACTCGTGGAGCCATGCGACTCACACGAGACACGTGAGACTCGCGTGGCGTGCTGTTTGTGATCCCGACTTTGATACTCGTGGTACTCGGTGTTTGATTATAGAATCAATACCATATACTTGGAGTGAAGTTAAAAAACCTTTATGAGTCACTTTAAATCAAACTAGAACGATATAAATAATCTCCGCGTTTATAGTATCGTAATTATTTCTGCCAAGTTAGGTGACAACTATTTTAACATCAATGAAAGTCGTATTAGTTGGATTTATTGACTGAATCGTTTAAATTCGACATCCAACTATTGACTTGGTATCGAATCTAATAGATCGACACTTGACTTAAAAAAACTCGACTTGATCCCTTCCGCATCCCGACATCGTAATAAATCCTTGCAAATCGCGTGATGTCGGATCCGCATCAACAGGTTTCGAATTTAATTAAAAAAAAGTAAGTGTTTTACTGAAAATAGTTAAAAATTGATGAAGATGCGATGAATGACGATTATGACGACGCGAATAAAAAAACGTGACTAGCGACGCAACGAAATAAAAAAAACGAATATTGATGTTGACTTGCTTCAACAATCAAACACTCGGGGTGCCGGGATAAACGACCGTCAACATCGGGTGCGATACCCTCGTATATTCGGATTTTCTTATCCCGTCATCCCTCGTATTCGACACGAATAGGCAAGTATTTTAATGCTTTTATACTAGTAATTATTATCGATATTAGAGACGCGACGACAAAAGAAAAACACGAAAAAAAGACGACGAAGATGACGGACGAGACGAGAGAGAGGAGAAGAGAGAAGAAAGGGATTTTGCACCCTCAACCTACATGTTTCTTAGTCTTGGATAGAACTCGTTAGTTGTGGCTTGAGCACGGGAGTATCGAGGTTGATGTAAGTTGAGTTATGGTGGTTTTAGGGTTTGCTATATGCTAGGGTTGAAGGTAGTAATTACGGTTTGTTAGGGTTGTAAAGGGGTGAAAAAAGATGGGTAAAGTGGTTGCAAGGGAAGGTATATAGGATAAGTTCCCCCTCCCCATCTAGGAATACTCGACCGAGTAACCCACTAACTCGGTCGAGTGGCCCAAGCAACCGCAGTCGGGCCTGCCTGAGGGCCCACTCGATCGAGTGGGCTGACACTCGATCGAGTGGGTCAGCCGGAGCGAGTGGTTCGATTTTTCTGGGCCTCGGGTTAAGCATTTTGTGGAACTCGCATTTGGGTCGGACTTTTGATGTTTGGGTGGCTATTTTTTATGTCTTGGAATCGGCTTTGACCGGGGTTTAACCTAATCGCTAAAAGTCGGTTTTATTTCTGGATCGGTTTTGACCGAAATTAGTCTTATTTGATTTGAGGTCAGTTTTGTGAGATTTGTACTCCGTAAAGGGCCTAAGCCAGCAATCAATGGTTTCGAGCCCATATCCGAGCGCGTGGAAACACGTTTGCGTCCGATCATCATCGGGTGTTTTTTGGAAACTACTATAGACACCTAACAACCAAATGTGGGTGTCTACAGAGCCCCCACTCTGACTGAGGCTTGGACAAGGCAAAAGTCAGAGTAGCTACCAGGCCAATCGAGGATTAAGACCTGGCAGACTTCCAGTCGGGTCGTTTATAGTTCATTAGACTTGCGTAAAAGGGCTCGCCAGCCATAAGATAGAAATCATACCTGAGTTCTGTTGTCGGGAGTAGCTCCGTGGGACTTTTTTTTAAGCCCTGGGTATATCTGTATGTGGATACATCCCATCTTGGAGTTGTTCGGAAGCTTGCCTAAGAAGCTCTGGGTGTATCCGTTCGCAGACACATCCCGATCCGAAACTATGCTGGAGCCTCTCTAAGAAGCCCTGGGTGTGTCCGTCCGCAAACACATCCCGATTCAAAATTGCGCGGCAACCTGCCTAAGGAGCCCTGGGTGTGCCCGTTTGCAGACACATTCCGATTCAAAATTGCGCGGGAGCCTGCCTAAGAAGCCCTGGGTGTGCCCTTTTGCAGACACATCCCGATTTAATATTGCGCTGGAGCCTGCCTAAGAAGCCCTGGGTGTGCCCGTTTGTAGACACATCCCGATTCAAAATTACATGGGGAATCGGACTTTTCATATAAGTCTCAGGTACGCCTATATATAGGCCCATCCCATGCTATTTTCGGAAATGTCGTCTCAGGCTTTCCGCTGGGGAGATATATGAGTTTGCGTAGGCGCTGGGGAATAAAAAAACTTGATGTTCCTTTGGGAAGCCAAGCTGGTACCTGAAATGTTAGATATACAGGCAGAAATAGCAAATATAGCAGATAGCAAGATAGCATACAGGAAATGCAGTTAGCATCTATAGACTGACTTGCGCTGGGGAAAATGATTTTTTGCTTCATTTCAACACTACAAAATCATTAGTTTCTTGACGCTTTAAGCAGGACGCTTTTATAAGTGTCCACCCTTTTCCTTATCATATTTTTTTCTCTACCCTTTAATGTGTCGAGAGTTATATTTTTATTATAATTCATAAACAAAACCCCTAGACTCCTCTAAACTTATGAATAGCAAGGATGAACCGAGAAAAAAAAAATCGTATCCCGCCTCTAACAAAAACCAATTACGGCTCACCTTCTTATTAACCTAATCAATCACCCCTTACCTGTTCATCAATCACTCGCTCACCTGTCCCTCGTATCATCTTTCAAAGCTAATTAAAGCTAATTCGTTCATCAATCACCTTCGTTCATCACCGTTCTGCTTCAGATTTCGCATCACCGTTCTGCCCTCGATTTTGCGTCACCGTTTTGCCCTTGATTTCGCGTACTGCCATTTACTGATTTCAGGTACGAATTTAATTGAATTTTACTGATTTCATATTAGTATAATTTCTTAATTAATTGAAAGTCTGGTTCTTACAGAGTGATTTCTGTGTTTTGGATTAGTTAATCTGGTTCATATTAGTATGATTAGTTTAATTATATTAATACATTCATCACCTTGTTGTTTGATTTCTTGGATTTTGAAGGAATTAGGCTAAGGTGACGATTTGAATATGATTATGGGTTGTTTTTGTTCATAGTTTCACATGTTAGAATATGATAGAGTACAAAATATGACATCCTCTTGAATTTAAATATGATAAGAAATGAGGTTTTACGACAACTGGTAGTAAAACTCATAACAGGGAGTTTGAAAAGCCGACCCCAATGGTAAAAGGTGAAACCTTGCATCCGAGTAGGTACCTGAATTCAACATTTCCAGCCCTATAAGATTAACCTAGGTGAAACTTACCGATTATCGGGAATAAGGCTATGAGAAAGAAGAATAATTTGTTTATGGGTTAGTATTGTCGAATCCAGAAGAAATAAAATCGAAAACTAAGCTTCTAGGCTTCTTACAGAACTATGACTCGTGGAAGTTTTATACATTGGATAGTATTATGTAATATATAAAACTTACGAGTAGTGATTACTGGGAATTAATGTCTTCTGTTGTACGATAAACATGGTGGCAGTATAGGGATGGAGAAGAGAGGACTCTGTTGATTGTTGCTTGTCTGAATCCAGCACTCCACAATGTCGTTAAACTTTTTCTCGAGTTGGGCGCTAGTGTCAATGCTTATCGTCCTGGTACAGTGAAGGGCCACCTTATTCTCCTCAGTTTTGTCGTTATTCGTACTTTTAAGATTAGATGTTGGCGTAATTATGTGCTTCTGTCAAGCTCATGTTGCCTATAAATACGAGGATATGTTGTTGCAAGTCGTAATGGAGGCACACCATTACATCATGCTGCCAAACGAGGTTTAGAAAAAAAATGTGAATCTACTTCTTTCCCATGGAGGTAAAAGATATTCCGCTGTGACCATATTTTGTATAATTCCTACACATTTATTCTTTGTCGTATATTTTCATAATATTTTTTTTCGGAAAAAAACTAAAAAATATCCAAAGAATTGGGATTAGTAGTATGAATTTTAATTGATTTTACCATTTATTTTTAGCAAATGCTTTATTGCTGAATGATGACTGGCAAACTCCCCTCGACATTGCTAGGGCAAAGGGCTTCACCAATGTGGTTCGTGCAATTGAGGTACTTCGTCTCTATGGCTCATTTTGTTCTTTTGATACTACTCCGTGATTTACCGTTGTCAAGTTATGCTCAAGCCCTATTAGGTAGATATTGCATTTACTTATACTATGTCTTTGTTGGGATCCATAGGGTAACATATGCCTATACTCTAGTTGGCTGAGAGAACAATACGAGCCAGGGTTTCTGGAAGTACTAGCTCCGCAATTTTTTTCAAGAAAAGTGTATGCTACATTTTCTTGTTGATTTTTTTACTTCCTAATACCTAACCATGTAACGGTGACCAACCGTTTATATAGCTTGGTTTTGCATGTAATATTGTTTCATATTGGTAATGGCTCTAAGTAACAATGTGACTTGCAGGTAGGTAACAGTTCCTCCATGTGGTTCTCGTAATCTTTTGTAGCCTTTCAAGTTGGAGCTTGCCGTATATACAAGTATGCAGGTATCTCGCTTAATCCTCCATTTTCTTAATTGGAACGTCAAATGCTCTGCAGCACTGGAACAATCGTAAACTTGAGTTTAGATTATGTAGTCTTGCTTGTTTGCTGAACTGCTGCTTTGAGCTTTGATACTAATGCAATATGTGAAACAAACAGGATGTTGTACCATGCATACATATCCTTTTATGGAGAGCCAGTATGGAGGAACGTGCTTTCGATCAGCATATTCCTGCATTTATTATTGCTGAACCATTAACTCGTATGTTTTCCATGATATTTATATTAAGCATAACTTCATAATAAGGAGTACTTCGTATTAATTAAATAAGTGTTCGTGAAACTTAAATTTTGCTCAAATAATCCATTTTCATCAAATAATTAAGCTAATTAAAATGACTTTACACGAAATAAAGACACTAAGATTAGCTGAATTTTTGGTTAAAATATTCATTAAAGTGATATGTTAATGAATTTTCAACTCTTAGTCATTTATTTGTCTCAATCATTTAACACAAAAAATGAATAAATATCGGAGATGAAAATATCGAATATTTGTCAATGAATTTCCAACTCAGTTTCCACATGCAATTGACAAATTGATGGTCGTTTGGGTAAACATTATCATAGTTTGTTTGGTTATATTGGCACACGAGCAATAAGCAAGATTAGGTTATATTCTGCCATTGTTAGGGAAATTCCTAATTCACTATCTAGAATCTGACTGCGCCAAGTTTATGTATGTGTGCATTCAACGTCTGGTTTTGGACTAGAAACTAGAAAGACAGACATGAAAAGACAAAATTAAATAAAGAGGGATATTTAATTCATTTCCTTAAGAAATCTGTCTTTAATTTTGACTACCAATCGTCTACCATTGTTTCATCATAATTATTCGTAGAATTCCCACATCCCACCACTAAAATTTCCATATATAAATAAAAAATCGTAAAAGTTAACGTTTTTTTAGGTAGACCTTAATTCAGTTGATCAGTTGTTTGGTTCAGCCTAATTCAATCCATTTGGTTCAGCCTAATTCAATCCACTCATATGAGGAAAGACAACTTTTGTGAACGACACACTAACTTTCTGGTAAGCTTACAGTTATAAACTTCTACAAGCCTTTTCTTTTCTTTTCATTTCTTTTATTTTCACTTTTATTTTTCTTTTTCTAAGGTTAAGAGGTATATATTTGTTAAATAATTTATTTATTTTCAGATTGATGCAAATATTAATGTTAAAACTCAAACAATGATATTTCCTAACAAGTCCCAAGTGGAAATTGAGAATGTTGTTTTTAACAAGCTATGGTTTGGGGAGGAGTCCCTGAACGTCCCTTGGGTTACAGATTTGGTGTGAATCAAACAGATGTATATGGGGTACGTAGTATCTTAAGAAAAGAGAGATTTAAGTGCATTGGAAAAGATACTTCAACTTTTAGGAATATGGAAAAGGTCGTGGATAAGTTGACAGAGGAAAATAAGGGAATGAAGAAGAAAAATGAGGAGCTAGAATTGTACTCATACTAATTCGTGACTTAAATGAATTTGGAATGTGATGAGTAGTGGGGGATCATCCGATAATAGTGCAAGTCTTGCAAAGACAATTTTACACAGCATGACTGATCCGCAGGTATTTTATTTCTCTAATATGCCTTTCTTATTTTTTTTCGACCTTATTTATGGTTCATTATATGGTCTCTTTAATTTTCTTTCTTATATTTTTTTAACCATTGCAGGACGTTCTAGAACACAAAAAGGGAGATGACGAAATTAATGAATGGCAAAATCGGCTCACTTATAGATTTTTTTGGGACGACGATATACGTACCTTTTAGAATAATAATTGTTTAGTTTGATACTACTTTCGATTGTGAAATATATGATTTGATATTACTCTAGGTGTTCCTTTTACAAAATTTTATTTGATTGCGGGATATTATAATAATTGAAGATTATTCTAATTAAGTGTTTGTTTTATGAAACTTTATTAATTTGTATATGGTTCTTGTTATAATTATTAACAATTGCAAGGAGTAAGGTGTTGGATTGAAATATACAGGGTATTATTAAAATGTTCTTTATGATCACATTCTTGACGCTTCTATGGTGTCAAAGTGTCGATAATTAAATTTTATATTATTATTTCTTGACGCTTTTAGTAGTAGAAAGTCGGTGCTTAGAAAAAAAATTGACCGGGAAAAAACAAACCTTGACCTATAAAAGTGTGGACATGACATAGGTCCACCCCGACGCGACCACGCGCGGGTTTGGGTAGGCGAATGAATCTCTATATGAGAATGGATCGAATTGAAATTTAGGTCTATGTGGAGTCGCCACCGAATTTTGTGGTTATTCGGAACCATTCGAGCCCACTCTATGTCGTAGTGGTCCGTATACAAAATACGGCCCATTTCCAATGTCAGAGTTTATTGGGTTCGTCCCTTTGCATTTGATACCAATACCGACATTATCGGATATTGTGCATTGAATGACTCTCGTGCGCCAACGGTTTCGGGCATCCGGAAACCGAGGTTCTGAGTAAGGGGTGAGGGTACGTGTTGGGAAGCCCACAAAGGACACCCAACCCCGCCCGCACATTAGCGGCCTCTACTAAGAATTCGAATGACTTTCCAATACGCGCGTTAGTTGAACGGGGAAATGATATGCAAAGATTATTTTCCCTAAACATGTGAATGGAATTGAAAAGGGTTTCTAAGTCAATTTAATGCAATTAATTCTAACGTCGAAGTTGAACTTTAGCATGTGGGTTCATTTTAGTAGAATAAAATAAACGACGAAAATTGACGAAAGAAATAAGCAAACTGTTAGTACGATATAACGAATAATAACGGTTTGTGCAAATATGGAATTTAATTGAATGATGTGAACGAGATGATGCATGGTTTGAAAAGATAGTAATACACGTGATTAATTAGGCACGTGTTGACCTAAGTCGTAAAATACTATCGAATTTAGAAAGAAGAAGAATGTTCGACTCACGGTTTTGGTCGTGATGAGGCCACTCGATCGACTGGTTGATGGACTCGATCGAGTGAACCTCTAAAAAAAGGTTTCTATTTTGCGTTTCAGACCATACTCGGCCGAGTTATTGACCAACTCGGTCGAGTACATGGCCACTTGACCGAGTCACTGTAAGACTCGACCGAGTGGGGGTCGTAGTAAGAATTCTGTTCGGATTTTGGGGTGCCACTCGACCGAGTGGGCTAGGCACTCGGTCGAGTGCCCCCTGTACGAATTATAATTCGTTCGCAATTTTGTACTGATTTAGAAATTGCTTTTGATTTTTGATTATTCGATGGTTTTACCGAATTGAGCATAAATATTGTATGACTTATGCTCGTTTCGGGTTTTTTATAAATCATCAATTTGATTGAACCGAATATAAATATTATTGAATTTATACACGATTCTAAATTTAAATTCTCGTTATATCCCGTATTCGATTATTGAATCGGTACGGAATACTAGAGCGAAAAAATAAAGAAAATTGATTTGAGTCGTTTTAAGTCAATCAAAACGATACGAATTTCTCTCCGCGTTTGTAGCGTCATAATTACAACTTGACATCTACGTTAGCATCAATGAGAAATCGAATTAATTAAATTAAATTGACTAGATTGTTAGATTCGACATCCAACTATGAAATTGGTATCGGATCTAACGAATCGACACTTTGCTTAAATTAGAGGACTTGATTCCCTCGGCTTCTCTGACATCGAAATAAATCTCTAAGGATTGTGATGTCGGATCCACGTCAAAGGGTTTCGACCCTTATTAAAAATACGTATCTTGAAAAAGGTTTTTTGGGAAATCGACGCAATATGCGAATAACAATAATGATACAAACGATATGAAGATTATTGTTTAAGTTAACTTATCTCAATAATCAAGTAGTCGGGGTGTTGGAATAAGCGACCGTCAACGCTGTGTGTAGTACACTTGTATATTCGTGTTTTCTTATTCCGACATCCCTCATACTCGACACAAATCGATAAGTATTTTAATGTTTTGTACTAGTTATTATCGATATTATGACACAATGAACAAAATATAAAAAACAAAAAAAGAGACGAAGAAAAGGAATACGGACGACGAAGAGAGAAGGAGAAGAGAACGGGGTTTTGACACCCTCAACCTACATGTTCTTGTCTTAGATCGAACTCGTAACTGTGGCTTTAACACAAGAGTTTTTGAGGTTAATGAAGGTTAAGTTATGGTGGCTCGGGTTGTTGATTCCTAAAACTAAGTTTAGGGTTGCCAGTGTCGTGCTAGGGTAGAATTAGGATTTGCAAGAGACGTTGTATGTGTATGTGTAGGATTGCTCTAGGGTTTTTCAAAAGTGTAAAAAGATGTAAAAGGGGTGTCAAATTGTGTGTGCTTGGGGTTGTTTATATAGTCAATGCTAGGGCGCCCGGTTTAGGGTTACTCGACCGAGTAACCAGCTGACTCGGTAGAGTGGCCCGTTGTGCCTGCAGTCGGGCTCGAAAGAGGCCCACTCGATCGAGTGGATGGGGCACTCGATCGAGTGGCCCAACTGGGTCGCGCGGGTTCGTTGACTTTGGACCGTGACATGGGTTTTTTATGTTTGAAGGGTTGTTTTGTGTATCTCGGAAACGACTTCGACCGAGGTTGACCCAATCGCAAAAAAAGTCGGTTTTAATTCCGGTGTCGGTTTTGGCCCAAATTAGTCTTGTTTGGACTCGGAATGATCCACTGGGCCTGGATTCAAGGTTGGTTTTGTGAGATTTGTACTCTGTAAGTGTGTTAGCCAGCAATTAATGGATTTGAGCCCGTATCCGAGCGCATAGAAGCACATTAGCGTCCAATCATCATCGGGTGTTTTTTGAGAAACTACCATAGACACCTGGCAGTCAAAATGCGGGTGGCTACCGAGCCCCCACTCTGACTGAGGCTTGGACAAGGCGAAGTCAGAGTAGCCACCAGGCCAATCGAGGATTGAAACCTGGTGGACTTCCGGTCGGGTCGTTTATAGTCCATTAGACTCGCGTGAAGGGCTCGCCAGCCATAAGCTAGAAGTCATACCTGAGCTGATGACAATAACTCGGTGGGGAATTGGACTTGTCGCATAAGTCCTGGGTGCGCCTATATGTAAGCCCATCCCGTTAAATGCCACCATTGGCTTCCGGTGGGGAGGTATAGTGGGTTGCACGTCCCTGTTTGAGTCGTACTTGTATAAGTCACATAAAATGCATGCAACACGTAGGTAGCAAAATGACTCGTGCTGGGGAAAATGATTTTTTGAAAACTTGAATTTTGAAATCTTGAAAATTTGAGATTTTTGAATTTTGGAAACTTTGAGATTTTTGACTCCTAACAAAGATTAGGAAAGTTCGGGATGGAGATTTCCGTGCTAGTATCGAGACTAGGCTTGCGGTTTGATTCCAATTTGGATTAGGAAATTTTCCTAAACAATTTGCAAGGCTAATGCTATATATAGCCCTCTCTTGCTCTTGATTTCTCCATAATTCTCATCACAAATCAATCCCTTCTTTAAAGAAAGTCTCTTTATTTCCCTTAAGGCAAAAAGAAAATCTCTTTATTTTCTTAAGGAATTAGCCATGGGAATCGATAGATTGACCGTTATGCTGCAGGAGTGGTCCCGTCGCTTTTGGGACACGGATAGGGTGGCTTTGAATCAAACGGGTATAACTCAGCTGTACCCGTTCCGTCAGATGGTGGTTGATCGCTATTTCCTGGATGCATGCTTGGCTTATTGGGATGACATATATCATGTCTTTGCTTTTCCTCTGGGCGAAGTTTGCCCTTTACCTGAGGAGATTGCAGCTATAGGAGGATGGAACCCGGTACTTCGTCCAGCCGTCCCGTACTCGATCTATGACCCGAGGAGGAAGCTTCGAGAATTTCTAGGGCTTTCTCACAACGAGGTATACCGCATGATGGAAGGTGATAAAATTTCTCTGATCGACTTGGCTGAGAAATTTATGAATTCTCTTGATGTTCGGGTCAGACCGGCTTACAGCCGTAGGGCTTTTTCTTTCTGTATGCTCCACGTATATGCTTTCGAGGGTCACATGGATTTGTTATCCTGCATGGGAAACACCCGTCTTCTGACCGTAGTAGATTTGATGGAGACTGAACACAGCCCGGCTTGGCTGATCACGGGCGAGATTATCCAAGGATTGGACAGCCCCAAGAGGGACTCATCAATTCGTCTTACCGGGAGTACCCGATTGGTGAAAATATGTTACTTTGCAATTTCTTTTTTTGATTTTCGATTTTTTGATTTTTTTTTTTGCGGATGGTTTGCTGCAGCGGGCACTCGATCGAGTCATCCTGGCACTCGACCGAGTGCCTTCGTAAAAAGCCCCCTGTTTGTGTTCAGGAGTACCACTATCAGGTGATCTTATCTTTCGATGGAGTGGCTTGGACTCGAGGGACAGAGCCCGTTAATTCGATGGGTAGTTCTGTGGTGGCCCATCTACCTTTGGAGTGGCTTGGACCCGAGGGACAGAGCCCGCTATCAGGTGATCCTATCTTTCAGGCAGACAGTTCATCTCTACCCCGATCGTATACTAAGGAAGTATGGATGGACCCAGCGAATCCCTGAAGTTGAAGCAGTTGTTAGTGACCCTACCCAACTGACTGATGTAATGTGTGATACCTGGATGCAAAGATGGTACACACGGCATACTTAGCCCATTGTCAAATCTCGCCACTCGATCTGGGTTTCATACTCTTACACGAAGTGGACCAAAGCAGGGGATGCTAAAACCCGAGCTGCTCTGAAGGTTGATGAAGCTTTCGACCTGCTGCGAAGGGAGCAAGCTAAGGACAACAGGGGCTTTTTTAATGAAGGAGACACTCCTGCTACCCTAGTCCGTCTCATGTCAGGACAGAAGAAGACCAAGACTCAAGCTGGAGGGTCTAGCGCTAAAGGTGCTTGGGGGAAGGTGAGCCCCCAGACTGACTTGGGAAGGAGACTAAGCCCAAAGCTACCCGTGCAGGACCGACTTGGCCCACGGGATAGACTACCCGAGCACGTACGGGCTCGACTTGGACCGAAGACCATTATGGAAGACCCGTTGTCAAAGAAACGGGTTCGAGCTAAAGAGGTTCCCCTCGTAATTAGGGAACGCTCGCCTCCACCTCGGCGACCTCGGGCTCCGCGCGACCCGAAGGACAAGGGAAAGGGGAAGATGCCTGGATATTAGTCTCCTTATTTTATTATTTGAATATTAATATTATTATTTTTGTGGTGTGATTTATTTGGTGTGTGTATGCCGTGTCCGGCGGTTTTTTTTTTAAATCGAGATAAAAAGACAGATTATTGAACACCGTTCCCGTCTTTTGTTTATTGCAGTGGTTGTACCCTTTTGAGGGGTTGCCTACGTATCCACAAATAGCAGAATCAAACCAAACGTAGTTCAAAATTGATTTGATTGATTTTTGCAATTTTCGAAATACATCAAGATTATTAATTCGAGATGTGTGACGGTAGAATAATTAATTCTAACTTATTGACTTGTCTATAATTTTTTGAAAAATAGACAATTTTTTATAAATTTTTGCAAATGACATTGAGATGGGTTTTAGGGGTAGTAGCACTTCAGCTGGTCCAAGTTGGTTGGGTTGACAAATTCGTTGCCGTCCAAATCTGTCAGCATCACTGCTCCTCCTGATAGGACCTTCTTGACTAAGTATGGCCCAGCCCAATTGGGTTTGAATTTACCCCTTGGGTCAACCGGTAGTAAGGCACGAACCGATTTTAGGACCAGATCCCCTTCTTTGATGTTTCTGGGCCTAACCCTTTTGTTGAAAGCCCGTTGGATCCTCTTTTGATATATTTGAATGTTGTTGAGGGCCCGTGATCGCCGTTCGTCTAGAAGGACTAGCGAATCATATCGGGTTTGGACCCAATTTGCTTTAGGTACTTGGCTTTCAAGTAAAATCCTGAGGGATGGCACTTCTAGCTCGACTGGTTGGACCGCTTCCATTCCGTATGTCAAGTAATACGGGGTTGCTCCGGTTGCGGTGCGGATTTAGGTTCGATATCCCCATAGGGCAAAGGGTATCTTGTCGGGCCAGTCCCGGTAATTCTCAGCCATCTCTTTAAGTATGGTGACAATTGTTTTATTGGCCGCTTCTACTGCTCCATTTGTTTGAGGTCGGTAAGGCGAAGATGTATGCCTTTGAATTTTATATTTTGCCAGCAATGCGGCAGTTTCAGCTTGGAAGTGGGTCCCGTGATCACTGATGAATTCGTGAGGGATCCCATACCGGCATATGATCTTGTTTGGATAAACTTGGCCACGTGCTTGGTGTTCAAGACACGGTATGACTCGGCTTCGACCCATTTGGTGAAGTAGTCGATGGCCACCAAAATGATGCAATGACCTCCCGTTCCGGAAGGATGCACCTTTCCAATTATGTCTATACCCCATGTCGAAAATGGCCACGGTGATGTCATGGTATATAAGAGAGAAGATGGCATATGCTGTACGTTGGCAAAGATCTGACAGTTATGGCAGTGTTTGACATACTGCTGACAGTCTGTTTCCATGGTATTCCAATAAAACCCGAGCCTCATGATTTTTTGGGCTAGCATATGGACGTTCATATGCGGGCCGTTTTCACCGTCGTGTACCTTGCCCATTACCTTTTCGGCCTTTATTTTGTTGATGCATAGGAGTAGAGCCCCATGTGCCGTCTTTTTGTACAATTGCCCGTCGTCTGTGCAAACAAATCGGGTTGCCAATCTTCGCAGGGCTTTCTTGGCCCGGTTTTCAGTTCCCGGGGGATATTCTTCCGTTGCCAAGTAGACTAGGACCGACTGATACCATGGTTCCGGATCGGCTAGCTCAATGTCTTGGATGGCATGGATATAGGCCGGCTCGGGCCGTCTTTCGATGCAGACCGGCATGCTGGTCAGGTGATCCGGGATGTTTAGTAGAGATGCTAGTTTGGAAAGTGCATCTGCAAATTGATTTTCTTCCCGGGGCAGATACATGTATTATACCTTTTGGAATTGCTTCCCTAGAACCCTTACCCGTGCTTGGTAAGCCACGAGATTGGCGTTCCGAGTTTTCCATTTTTGTAAAGCCTGATTGATGACCAGTGATGAATCACCGTGAACCCGGAGGTTTGTTACCCCTAAATCAGCGGCGACCTGCAACCCGTGAATGCATGCTTCGAATTCGGCTGCGTTATTGGTCACGTCGAAGTCCAATTTGATGGACAAGGGGGTGTGTTCCCCTTGTGGTGAGATCAACAGAATCCCGACCCCGAATCCTCGAAAGTTGGATGCTCGATCAAAATACAAATCCCATGTCTCGGTGTCAGTATGGAATATGTCTTCGTCAGGAAAGGCCCAAGTGTCGGTGCGGTCCTCTTCAGATATTGGGCTATCGGCAAGGAACTCGGCTACCACCCGGCCTTTGATGGCTTTTAATGGTACGAACTTGAGGTCAAACTCAGATAACATTGAAGTCCACCTGGACATCCTGCCGTTGCGGATGGGCTTCTCGAACAGGTACTTGATAGGGTTCATTTTGGATAATACATGTACCTCGTGACTCAGCATGTAATGTCGGAGATTTTTAGTGGCCCAAACCAACGCTAGGCACGTCTTTTCGAGCATTGTGTATTTGCATTCATATTCGAGGAACTTTTTACTGATGTAGTAAATAGCCCGTTCTTCTGAATCGACTGTCTGGGCCAGCATAGCCCCCATGGCTGTCTCGGTCGTTGTTAGGTATAACGACAAAGGCAAACCGGGTTGTGGTGGCATTAATACTGGCGGAGCAGACAGTATCTTCTTGATTTTATCAAATGTCGTTTGACATTTGTCGTCCCACGGTACTCGCTCCCCTATCTTCAGTTTCTTGAAAATGAGCTCACATACCATGGTTAATTTTGATAAGAATCGGCTGATGTATTGGACTTTCCCGAGAAACCCCCGTATTTCTTTTTCGGTCTTGGGTGGTTGCATCTCTGTGATGGCTTAGATTTTAGCTGGGTCGACCTCGATGCCGCGTTGGCTAACGATATGGCCCAGTAATTTGCCCGATGTTACCCCGAAACTGCACTTTTGAGGGTTTAGCCTCATGTTGTATTTGCGCAATCGGGTAAAGAATTTTCTTAGAGCCGCAATGTGCCCACTCCGGTCTTTGGACTTAACAATCATGTTGTCCACGTAGACCTCCACTTCTTTGTGCATCATGTCATGTAATAAAGTAGTTGCGGTCCGTTGATAAGTGGCCCCAGCATTGATAAGCTCAAATGGCATAACAGTGTAACACTAAGTACCCCAAGGTGTAATGAAGGTGGTCTTACTCATATCCTCTTCTGCCATTATCGATATTAAGACACAATGAACAAAATAAAAAAAACAAAAAACAAAAAAAGAGACGAAGAAAAGGAAGACGGACGACGAAGAGAGAAGGAGAAGAGAACGGGGTTTTGACACCCTCAACCTACATGTTCTTGTCTCGGATCGAACTCGTAACTGTGGCTTTAACACAAGAGTCTTCGAGGTGGATGAAGGTTAAGTTATGGTGGCTCGGGTTGTTGATTCCTAAAACTAAGTTTAGGGTTGCTAGTGTCGTGCTAGGGTAGAATTAGGGTTTGCAAGAGACGTTGTATGTGTATGTGTAGGATTGCTCTAGGGTTTTTCAAAAGTGTAAAAATATGTAAAAGGGGTGTCAAATTGTGTGTGCTTGGGGTTGTTTATATAGTCAATGCTAGGGCGCCCAGTTTAGGGTTACTCGACCGAGTAACCAGCTGACTCGGTAGAGTAGGCCGTTGTGCCTGCAGCCGTGCTCGAAAGAGGCCCACTCGATCGAGTGGATGGGGCACTCGATCGAGTGGCCCAACTGGGTCGCGCGGGTCCGTTGACTTTGGACCGTGACTTGGGTTTTTGATGTTTGAAGGGTTGTTTTGTGTATCTCGGAAACGACTTTGACCGGGGTTGACCCAATCGCAAAAAAAGTCAGTTTTAATTTCGGTGCCGGTTTTGGCCCAAATTAGTCCTGTTTGGACTTGGAATGATCCACTGGGCCTGGATTCAAGGTTGGTTTTGTGAGATTTGTACTCTGTATGTGTGTTAGCCAGCAATTAATGGATTTGAGCTCGTATCCGCGCGCATAGAAGCACGTTAGCGTCCAATCATCATCGGGTGTTTTTTGGGAAACTACCATAGACACCTGGCAGTCAAAATGCGGGTGTCTACAAAAAGCGACAAGGTCGCATATTTTAGTATACTGTTCATGTGGTGACGCAGTAAAGCGTCATGAATAAAATATTCAACGTTTTAAAGTGTTGCAAATGACGACACAAAAATGTGTCGAGAATTCCTGACACCTAAAATCTCCACACTTTTCAAAAGCGTCGAGAATTAAATTTGCGTCACTTTAAAGCGTCGAGAACCTACCTTTAAAGCGTCAAGAAACCAAGTGTTTTGTTGTAGTGTTTTGAAATCGAAGTCCTAAAAGCAACTCACGTGCTAGGAGATAGGTTTTCAAAATTGAAAGGGCAGAAAAGAAACTTGCAGTTTAAATAGGCTGAAATTTGACCTTGTCGAAAAGGATTTTCTCAAATGGCTAAGTTTTGCAAATTTTGAAGCGGGAATTCGAGAAGAGTGGTATACCGACAGACTCGACTCTGGACATAACATGACGAGTTGACAGACGCGAGTGGACTCTCGAGGGGTTAGACCGTGACTTGGTAGGGGGATGGGCCACCTAAGATGACTAGACTCTTAAGTTGCATTAGTTCGTAGCCTAGGCGAGTGGCAACACGGTCGAACATCGAAATGGGATAGATATGCTATAGGGGACTTGCAGTAGTCTGTAATGGGACTGTTGTAGTCTTGTGCTCTTCTGGATTTTTGATTTTAGGGTACATTCCCAAAAGGGGTATTGCTTCGAGTCCTGACAGATTCTCGTCTTCGACTGAGCCGAGTACTAGGACACACTATTATAAAGAGGCTAGATTTTGAAAGAATTTGGATTATGTGAGTGGATGGAGAACTTCTGCCTAGGAGAAGCCCCCAGCACGACAAAGCTAGCTGTTGAGAACATGACAGTGTCGTGACCGGAATGATGGAGCTTTTTGAATGTGTGTCAATGTGGGTGGTTGTGCCTCTGTTGAAAGGCTGCCTACGTATTCACGTGTGGTGAAATCAAACCATATTGTAGTTCAGTGAATTGAAAGATATATTATGGTGCCTAGTCTAATAGGAATTTGTGTGTAACTAGCCATATTGACGGTGTAGGCTAGGTGCATTCCCAATGATGTCTTGATCAGAGGGCTAGAATGGTAGGATGTTGATCCTGTGACTGCGAGCGTTCTCCGGAGTAGCCCCCAGAGGTGGTGTGAATTATTTAGGCATGTCCTATGCCGACTGCAAGTTGAGTTCCCGTGTTTGGGGCTGGTAACTGGTTTGGATAATTTTGGAAATGTGGTGCTAGGCTGTAAGTGGCTTTGATGTTTTGACATTTGGAGCTCGATTTTGTGGAGCTAGGCTTCGGGGGTAGGGTATTGTAATGTGGAGGAAAGGGGGAAGTCGAGTAAAAATGACTCAAACTTCGATCGGGGTAGGTTGATAATGCGGGATCTGGTTTCCATGTCTGGCCCTAATTGTTAGGGGTATCCTATGGAGCTTGAATCCTCAAAATTCCGGGCTGTCTCTTAGCCTAGGTCTCGAGAAGGACTGGAGGGTTGTAATGTGGGAAGGCTAAGTGTGGTGTTAACTGACCAGCTTAATTGTTTCTCCCTTATTTGATGGTATGGGTTTTGATAATTCTTGAAGCGACCGTACGCCGGTCAAAGGACTTTCATTTGAGTCGATCGTTGACCACGGTCATGGGTTTTTGAATTCTTTTGGTTGACCTCTTAGCCCTGGTCCAGGGTTTCTTTATTTGGATTGACCATGCCCTAGTCAAGGGATGTCTTTTTTTTAATGATGGCCTGCTTTTATTTTGGCCTTTTGCTTTTTTTTCTTGGACTTTTGATTTTTTTTTGTCTAGTTTTTTTTTTCTCTTTTTTTGTTGGTCAGACTAACACCTAAGGTAGGGATTAGTCAGTCTTATTGGATGGGTGTTTATTGTGGGAAATGGGCTTGCCTCCCATCTTGAACCCAAACTAGGAGACTACGTAGATTTGTCATAGGATTCGATACGCTCCTGCTAAGGGTAGTTATGAGGCTTTCTATGTCAGACACGGAACAGGTAAAGGAAAACACGGGTCTCGATTTCCTGCAGTCATTATAGATGTGCCCATAATAGTCACGTGCGTGTGCTCACAGTGTATGATGGTGTTCATCATGTTATCGAAAACACATAAAGAAAGTATATATGAGAAATAGAAAAGCTGACTTTATTGAATTTGAAAAGAGGACAGAATACACCTGACTCTGACTCTGACTTTGAAATTGAAATAAATAGTATATCCTAGACTCGGACTCAGACTTGGACTTAAATCAAATCCGGACTCTCGGATGAATAGGAGGTAGATTGGATGCTTTGGTCATCAGGCCCTGTATAGTCCATGAGAGGCTTTGCAAGTGATAATGTTTCCAAAACGAGAGTCCTCCCGGCATCGAGAAAATCTTGGATGAGATGTTTCAGTTTCCAGCACTGTTCCGTAGTGTGCCCCCTCCCCATATGGAACTGACAGTAGCGCTCCATGTCTTGGCACGTTTTTTGGAAGGTGGGTCGGCTGTTGGGCCTACAGGTAGTATTAGGCCCTTCGAAACCAACCTTTGGTAAGCGAGGGTGTAGGACATATCCAAGTGGGTAAATGTCCTTACTTTTGACTGGTTCTTGATTTTCGGAGAGGTGACTTGAGGGTTACCTCTCTCGGTCTTGCCATCTTTAGGGTATCGGACAGTTTCGTAAGAGTATTCACCTTTCAAATGGCTTGGTTGGGTTATTGGCTGTCTTACCCGCTCTAGTTGTGTTAGACGGGATCGAGTTCTTACAAGATCCTCTTCAATGGTGGTTATCCTGGCATTTAGGTTATATAGGGCGGTATTGATTTTTGAGAAGATATTGTTAATGAAGCAAGATAGCATAAGCATACTCCCCTGGATATCCCCTTTCTCGACGGCGCGGGATTTGTTGTGGTTTGGTAGTGTCTTGTTCATAGGCTCCCTGATCGGAAGAAACGACAGGTGTTAGAACTCGCCTAAGCTCGATTTTGCATACACGCAAGAGAATGAGTCAAACTAGACATGCCCCGGGGTGACCGAAATGACTAAAATTCTCGGATCAGGAAACCCGGACGTTGACCTAGACAAAGAAACGACCGCGAATTAGACTCAAGCTGCAGAAGGGCGAACCCGAAAATGGGGCGACCGTGTTTGACCTTGCCACGTGCTCGGACCAACCGTGGTGACCTAACCTTAGATGACTCGAGTGTTTGGACGAGTGACCCTTAGACGTAAGGACCACGAACCTTTTGTTATAGGGCTATGCCTTGTAAAAGGTTGACTCGGAAAAGACACCTAGACGGGTGACTTGTGAAAGGTGGGCCTCCCTTATGATTCGGCATGTGGGCCGAGTCCTGTTCGAAGGAAGGTCCATGTTAGATATTCCCAGACTTTGGACTCGAATGTGTAGACGGGCCCTCCTTTGTAGGAGTATGTCCTACATAGGTGGGCCATGCCTTAGTCAAATAAGGCGGACTGGGATTGGGAGGAAACTCGTGATGTAAGATTGATGTAGTTTCGACGCTAAAGACTTTCGACGACTTGTGACAAGACCCGACACTGCTAAATACGGGAAGTCCTAGGAATAGGAAAGTTTTTTTTTGAAAAGGATATTTTTAGAAAATCCGAGAAAACCGGTGGATGGCTCGATTTTTCGAAAATCGGAAAAGTGCCATCGGGCCGCAATTTTGAAGGTTTGAAAATATTTTTGAATTTCGAAATGGGCAGCATACCGGCTAGAAATAGGCTATTTTGAGTAAAATCATAAGTCCTAAATTCGGTAGCTTCCCGGACTTTTGAAAAGTTGAATAATTAGAGTTTTGAAATTTGAATATTGAAAAAAATAATTTCCGATAATTTGAAAAATCGAAAACGGCATCTCGAAGATTTGAAAATTGAAAATGGCATCTCGGAAATTTTGAAAATCGAAAATGGCATCTCAAAAATTTGAAAATTGTGAATGGCATCACGAGGATTTGAAAATTGAAATTGAATTTTGAAAATTCGAAAATCGAATGGTGGATCGGAAATTCGAATTTTGAAATGGGCGGCATGCCGGCTAGAAAAATAGGCTTGTTTTGAGTCAAATCTTAAGTCTAATTTTCGACAGCTTTTCGAGTTTTTTGAAAATTGGATATTTTTTTAAAAGATGCATTTTTGGAATGACGGTTTTTGAAAACATCACGGAAACCAAGTAGCACATAGTCACGCAAGCATAATAACGACGCCATGTATGCCCTACACTAAGTCTCGATCGGTCTAAATGGGGTTTATACCAGTGCACATAGCCTATCCCAGAATCGGGACGGACTTCCTAAGTCGAGTTGAGCTTAGAACATGCCGCGAAACCCATACGAATCGACTATGAACACCTTTGAAATATCCATATTGGAGTATATCACGGTATAGTGGGACGTCGGTCACCAGTACCGGCCCGGGAAAAGATGGGGTTATGCATGAACCGTAAAACTAAAACGCGTATTGTACTAGTCAAACGATTTCTATTCGAGTCTTACCCTGAGGATGCCGATGGTAAGTCACGCATCAGTTAATCCCCAACGGAGTCGCCAAATTGTGGACATGACATAGGTCCACCCCGCCGCGGCCACGCACGGGTTTGGGGAGGCGAATAAATCTCCATATGAGATGGATCGAATTGAAAATTAATTAGAAGTGGAGTCGCCACCGAACTTTGTGGGAGTTCGGGCCCGTTCGAACCCACTCTATATCTTAGTGGGCCATGCACAAAGTATGGCCCATACGGATGTCAGAGTTTATTGGGCTCGTCCCTTTGCATTTGATACCGATACCGACATTATCGGATACCGTGTATTGAATGACTTTCGTGCGCCAACGGTTTCGGGCATCCGAAAACCGAGGTTCTGAGTAAAGGGGTGAGGGTACGTGTTGGGAAGTTCACAAAGAACACCCAACCCCGCCCGGACATTAGCGGCCTCTACTATGATACCGTTTGATCTTGAAATACGTGCATTAGTAGAACGATGGAATGATATGCAAACATTGTTTTGCCTAAACATGCGAAAAATTGAACGGGTTGCTAAGTCGATTTAATGCATCTAATACTAACGTCAAAGTTACATTTAGCATGCGGGTTTATTTTAGTACAATAAAATAAACAACGGAAATAAGAAGCCAAAAAATAAACGTGTTAGTAACGATAATAGCGATAATAACGGTTTATAACTAATATAGAATGATGAAACGAAATATGATGCATGATTTTGAAAAGTAGTATGACACGTGATTGATTTGACACGTGTTGACCGAAGTCATTAAAAAATATTTTATCGGGACTTAAAAGAATGTTGAAAGACTCACGGTTTTGACGAACCAAGAGCCACTCAATCGAGTCATTAAGGGACTCGACCGAGTGGTCTCAAAAAAAAGGATTCTGCCCGACTTTTAGGATGCCACTCGATCGAGTGGACTAGGCACTCGGTCGAGGGGTACCTGTATGAACCGAGGTTCGTTTCGATTTTGATTTCGAAATTGCTTTTGTTTTGAAAATCGATGATTTACTAGGTCGCATAAAAATATAATGGGATTTATACTCGACCTTAATCTTTCGATACTCGCCATATTCCGTGCTCGATTAGGAGATTGATAACGAATATTTATAGCGTGCTTTAAAAAAAGATGTTTGAAGAATTGTTGTTAATTGAATTAAGACAAAATAATTGATTTTATGTCACGGTCTTCAGGGAACCGGGCGACCCGCGCGAGAGGGGCGCGACTCGCGTGGCGGGCTGTTCTTGATCCCGACTTCGATACTCGTGGTACTCGGTGTTTGATTATAGAACCAATACCAAATACTTGGAGTGAAGTTTAAAAAAAATTGTGATTCACTTTAAATCAAACTAAAACGATATAAATAATTTCTGCGTTTATAGTATCGTAATTAAATCTGCCGAGTTAGGTGACAACTATTTTAGCATCAATGAAAATCGTATTAGTTGGATTTATTGACTGAATCATTTAAATTCGAGATCCAACTATTGAGTTGGTATCAAATCTAATAGATCGACACTTGACTTAAAAAATCTCGACTTGATCCCTTCCGCATCCCGACATCGTAATAAATCCTTGCGGATCGCGTGATGTCGGATCCGCATCAATAGGTTTTGACTTTAATTTAAAACAAAAGTGTTTTACTGGAAATAGTTAAAAATTGATGAAGATGCGATGAATGACGATTATGACGACGCGAATAAAAAAATGTGACTAGCGACGCAACGAAATAAAAAAAACGATTATTGATGTTGACTTGCTTCAACCATCAAACACTCGGGGTGCCGAGATAAACAACCGTTAACATCGGGTGCGATACCCTCGTATATTCGGATTTCCTTATCCTGTCATCCCTCGTATTCGACACGAATAGGCAAGTATTTTAATGCTTTTATACTAGTAATTATTATCGATATTAGAGACGTGACGACAAGAGAAAAAAAACGAAAAAAAAGACGACGAAGAAGACGGACGAGACGAGAGAGAGAGGAGAAGAGAGAAGAACGGGATTTTGCTCCCTCAACCTACATGTTTCTTAGTCTCTGATAGAACTCGTTAGTTGTGGCTTGAGCACGGAGTATCGAGGTTGATGTAAGTTGAGTTATGGTGGTTTTAGGGTTTGCTATATGCTAGGGTTGAAGGTAGTAATTAGGGTGTATTAGGGTTGTAAAGGGGTGAAAAAAATGGGTAAAGAGGTTGCAAGGGGAGGTATATATAGGATAAGTTCCCCCTCCCCGTCTAGGGTTATTCGACCGAGTAACCCACTGACTCGGTCAAGTGGCCCAAGCAACCGCATTCGGGCTTGCCTGAGGGCCCACTCGATCGAGTGGGCAGACACTCGATCGAGTGGGTCAGCCGGAGAGAGTGGTCCGGTTTTTCTGGGCCTCGGGTTAAGCATTTTGTGGATCCCGCATTTGGGTCAGACTTTTGATGTTTGGGTGGCTATTTTTTATGTCTCGGAATCGGCTTTGACCGGGGTTTGACCCAATCGCTAAAAGTCGATTTTATTTCATGTGTCGGTTTTGACCCAAATTAGTCTTATTTGATTGGAAACAACCCACTGGGCTTGAATTTGATGTCAGTTTTGTGAGATTTGTAATCCGTAAAGTGCCTAAGCCAGCAATCAATGGTTTCGAGCCCATATCCGAGCGCGTGGAAACACGTTTGCGTCCGATCATCATCGGGTGTTTTTTGGAAACTGCTATAGACACCTAACGGCCAAATGTGGGTGTCTACAACAACAAATCTTACTTGTCCTTACATAACCGACATAGCAAAAGGTATAGGGTGAAAACAACGGATGTTACAGTATTTCCGCCACAACAAAAGAACTAGGTTATCAGCACACCGATTGATTAGTAAAGGCCGCTATAGTGAGGACAGGATTGGGTGTTGACATCTATCGGATGATTGCTTCCCAATACGTACACTCACCCCTTACTTAGAATCGACGGTTTCCGGATGTCCGAAACCATTGGCAATGAGAGTCATTCCAGGCATGGAGTTCTTAAGGGTACAAGTCTTTATCTTTGGGTCCCGTGCCACTCAACTTTGAGCCGGTAAGGGAACAAAGTTGACTTGAACGGTTTCCGAGTCCCCATAATTGACTCGGTGGCGACTCCATAAATCGGCAACGAATTCAGTTCACTAAAAAGGTCGCCTTACCAAACAAATCGTGTAATCCCCTAGAAAAATCTAACGTGATACAGTGGCGGAAACACTGTAGAGTCAGGATTATAACACGCTGTAACTATGTTTAGATAAAAATTTAAATGGTAAAGTCAAACATTAGGCCTTAAATAAATTGGCCCAAAATGAAAACATTCCACAAAGGGGGTTTAACAATCCATAATACAAAATTATTAAAATTAATCGAGCAGGGATCATGTCTGCCCGCTAGCCCACACCCGGAAACATGCATACCTGTCATGTTAAAAACATAACAGCCACAATCAGTGAGGAGCAACGTCAACGTTCTCCCAGCCGTATAACAGGATTTTAAATAGTAATTACTAATATAGGAAAAATACTAAAAATGGAAAATAGTAAAACAGCATATTAAAATAAGCTTTCAGCGCCAAAACCAAAATATTAAAATGGGTTTCCGAAGAAACATAAAAATATTTGCCAACCTGTAAACCAATTTATATCGATAACAAATAAAATAGTCAAAATGGCGTTATGGATAGGATTAATGTAGAATCTAGACTTTCACTAGGATAATACTAGAAACTAGCTTCGAGAACTGTAGACTTAACTCATAACAGAATCCAGTCTCTATCTAGGCAACTCAACTATAACAGGACTGCGTGCAGCGAGGTCCTGGTTTAAGTAGTGCATACCCCTCCTAGACAACAAATATGTCTAGTTCAGCTGACGGCGACTAACACGATGCGATATCTAGCTTAAGGTCAAAACATACACTCTCCTGGGCGAAACTACGCCCAGTTCAACGACCAAATGTGTCCCAAATAGACACACCGGCTTTATAGCTGATGGCAAAAACATACATCCCAGACTATATTACTCTAAACCCACACTTGTCCTTATTCCATAACTCCAAAACAAGCCATTATCGATATTCAAAAGATATAATCATTATAAACAATATGAGGATAAAAGAAGTAAACATTTATATTCTAAAAGAGGGAACTTTCTTTTTTAGGAAACTTCTATTTTTAGAAACTTTACTAAAATAGCATTATGTCAAAATAAGGAAAATATTAGTTCATACTAATACCACATTTTTAGTAAACGATATAGATTTATAAAACTAATACTTTCGGCCTTAACGATATTAATTACCAAAGTGAACATCTAAATTTTATGAAATTATTAAAATATCGTATAATCATTATAAAATGATTAAAAATGTCTTAAACATTTTAATATTACTAATTAGGGTGTTTTCAAAAGTTATAAAGATAAAATTCCCTAATTATTATTAGTTTCGACAATAAAATTATAAATAGGATTTTACGGCAAATATCAAATCAAAAATTTGAACGTCTTTATTTAATTAAACCAACAAATATATTTAGAGTATGTTAAGGGATGATTTAACTCTTAAAGTTTCAGATTTAAATACTTTCAAAATTGCTGGAAAAATAATTCTTTTAGGTAAGACGAAGCATTTTAACGATAAATCACAATTTGTCCGAAAACCAATACTTATTAATTAATGACTTTAATAAATAGCACAAAAATTACGTAAAATAGTTAAAATATATTTATGGACATTCTGTCCAGAAAAGAAAATTTTACAGAATCCAAAAACTCGGTTTTTAAAGCGTTTTCTCATTAATCGTCCAATCTCGACAACAACGATTAATAAAAATAGTAATTACAAAATGATTTAAGTATTAATGTCTAAAAATTTATTATTAAACCCAAAAATCATAATTTTCCAGAATATACTAATTTTCCAGATTTTCCAAAGTTCCAGATTTACCAACTTCCGTCAAAACCGTCTTTAAAACCCGTTTTCACAATTAACGATTCCATTAATAAAACTTATCGTTCCTAACATTTTATTAAGGCACTAAAAATCATAAAAGTAAATTTTAATATGAAATCATCAGAATCATAATTTTTTTTAGATTTAAACAAAAGACCAGAAATCGAGAATTTAAACGATAAACACGGTTTTAACGATAAACGATGATTTAAAGTGATTAATTAATTCATCCACTTAACAATTCCGAAAAATTATGAAAAACTTCAGAAAATTCTATTTCATCAGAAAGTTTCACCACGTCAAAAATCAGATTAAAATAAAATGTTTAAGTACTAGAACTAAAAATCGGCTTTTAATCGTTTTTGTCCGATAACGGCAATAATTGAATAATCGATATTTAAAATATCAGAAAAATAATAAATTATTAAAAATCATCAAAAACATCATTTTTACAGAATATAGACATCTATTACATGTTTAGGCCGAATATTACGATCTTACAAATTAAAGTAACAATTTAATCGTTAATCTAGTAAAAGCGATAAAAAATATCGAAACATGCAAATTTTCAACTTTTAAAAAATTTCCAGATTATATGACATACATATATTGCCAAAATAAAACATAAAAATATATACATGCAAAAATACTCAATTAAAATCACGAAATACCAAGTAACATCGTTGTTACCTCTACTCCAAGTCTGAATCGATTATATATTCGTCGGCCTCGGGATCGTCCACAAATCCTACCAAACACGAAAATCATGGCAGAAAAATATCATGAGAAAAACTAACAAAATCAAGGTAAATAACGATCGAAAACAACATCGTTTATTACCTTAACAAAGGGATCGGAAAGAGGATTATTTTGACGATAAAAATGATGCGATCGAGGCTCGAATTAAGCAAAAGTCAGCCTAGGAGGGGAGAGGAGTGTCACGGCCAGAAATGAAGAAGGAAAAATATGTTGTAATATTTTTTTATGAAAAGAATGAATGAAAGAAGAAGGATGGTTTATGCAAGAATGAATGACATTAAAATGTAGATGAAAACTGGGTGAGATTAGCCACAAAACAGCCGGCCAAAATAATTGAGGGAGAATATGAAGAGTTTTGATAATAATGCATCAATGAATGAAAAGAAATAATCTTACGTTTACGTTTTAACGTGATAAAATGAAACGTATTAATAAAACGTAGTTAAATTGTGACAAGAAGCTTTGTCGATCCAATATGTGAGGAAATGATCTCAAATAATTTATAAGTTGATAAAATGTATAATCGTAAAATAGTTAAAAGCATTTCAAAGTAATTCGAGTAAACCTCGCGTAAGAAAATAATTATTCGCGAAGCTTCGTAATAAAATCATTAACGACTAGTTTTTTGTAAATAAAAATATTTACTAGTTGAAAATATTATATAAACGTATTCAAACATTTTTAGGAAAAGGAATAACTTAAATCCGAGTTTAAAAACGTCAATTCGAAGAGAAATAGAATTCCTTGCGGAAAATTAATTAGTTTACGAAGAAAACCAAATAAATGGATTTAAAAAGAATTAGAATCTTCAAAATTAAAGTTAGAATCATTAAACTCAAAAATTAAAATAGAGCTTAGTAAAATGATGAAATATGAGGCCGAAAAGTGACAGAGTTAAGACGGAGTCCTAACGGAAAGAATAAATATGCTAGGAAATATTGTTGACATCTATCGGATGATTGCTTCCCAATACGTACACTCACCCCTTACTCAGAATCGACGGTTTCCGGATGTCCGAAACCATTCGCAATGAGAGTCATTCCAGGCATGGAGTTCTTAAGGGTACAAGTCTTTATCTGTAGGTCCCGTGCCACTCAACTTTGAGCCGGTAAGGGAACAAAGTTGACTTGAACAGTTTCCGAGTCCCCATAATTGACTCGGTGGCTGATAAGTGTGGTTTGTAGTGTCTATTTTGTAGTGTTTTGGTCCCATTTTCCTTGTAGAATCGCTCCTTGGGAGCGGTTTAGGGGCTTCTTATGCTTCCTTTAGTTCGTTTCAGGTTCCCGAGACCGATTTGGAAGAGTTGGAGCGATTCCGACTCGATACATACACATTTTGGAGCCAACGAGATAAAGGAACGATGACTCGATGCTTTGGAATCGACCCCGAGACCTTGGGACCCAATCCCGAGTCCCGAGACCCGATCCCGAGTCCCGAGAATCGATGAGAAGTCCATGTGAAGCAAGGAGAGACCAAAAGGATCATAATGGAGGCCTACAAGACCCATCCCCGACGGGTATGCACCTCATCCTGTCGGGGATGAAGTGCACTTTGGAGGAGGCTACTGCAGGGCCGTCCTGGTCGGGACCAACCCGTCCCGGTCGGGATGGTGGGTCCGTCCCGGTCGGGATGACCCGTCCCGGTCGGGATGACCCGTCCCGGTCGGGACCAAGTGCTGTTGCCCGCATTTCACTTTCTTTCTTCTCCCTTCCATTTGTAACCCTATAAATACCCCTTCTCTTGTAATCTTAGCTGATGTTCTTCACCTCTCCTTAAACCCTAGACTACTTTAGGTTAGATTAGATTAGATTAGTGTAGATTAGTCGGTAATTAGTGGTTAATCTTAGTTTAGTACTTGTATTAAGGGAATTCTTCAAGATCTTCACCAAGCTTGACAACCTTGGTGGTTTGTTTTGGGTTTTCCTCATTAATGCAAGTTTCAATCTTTCTCCTTCACTAGTATGGTATAATCCTCTTCCTTTTTTACTCTTTATCTTGTTTAATTCATCCAAGTTTGCATCTTTGATTGTTGTATTGTTCTTAGTTTATCTTTTTCAATAGTTTCATTATGGATGTTTTGATTCTTGTGTTGATTTCTCTTGTTCTTGTTAGTATTAGTTTAGATATGTTAGAGTAGTGTTCTTGCTAGGGTTAGTAGGGTGATTAGGGTGTTAATTGGGTGATTAAGGGTTTGTTGGAGATGTGGGTGGAAGATTTGGGTTTCTTCTTGGTTGATGCATATGACATGTTTGATGAATTGCTTGAATGACTAAGTAAGTTAGATTGCTTGTTTTTCTTGCCTTTCCCTTGTGGGTGTTAGTTGTTATGGGTTCGGTTCCCTCATTAAGTTGCGAGAGCCCGGTGAGGAGGACCCCTAGGTTAGTCTAAGTTGCGACCGCCCGGATTTGATCTAGGCCACAGCAAGCTAGAACCCCGTTTGTCATGTGTGTCGCCAAAATGGGTTCCATGAGGAACCTCTAGGTCGGCTTAAGTTGCGACCGCCCGGACCAACCTAGATCACCCTACTACCCCCTTCATTCTAGCTCTCCCTTGACCATTCCATTACCCCTTTGACCCCGACCTAATCCTAGCCCGTTTTCCTTGTTGTTCTTCCTAGTCATAGTCTAGCTTTCTCCCCTTCTATCATTCTCTAGCTTAGCCCGTTGACTTAGTCAAGTATTTGGGCCGACCTAGTCTAGACGCCTCTTACCGTCCCCGTGGATTCGACCCGACTTACCCTATCTACCCAGTTAGGATTAGCCGGTTATTTATTTGGCGGTTGGGATTCCACGACAAATCCCTACCATCAATTTGGCGCCGTTGCCGGGGACGGTGCTAGTTTAGACTTCGTTTTCCTAGTTACTTGACTTTGTCTTTGTGTTTGTGTTTTCTTTTTCCTTTTTGTTACCTTGCTTCTTGTGTGTGTGGTTTATTTCTCTCTTGTCTAGTGCCCAAAAAGCACTAGACTTCTCACGTTTGTTCCTAGTCTACAGTTTATGCTTAGAGGTGGTGACTATCTTCTTCTTGCGATTAAGAGCCGCTTTAACGGACGGTTGCTAGAATGAGTGGTTTCCAACCGGGTATGGACTACGATTTTCGAGCAAGCATGGGGTTTGATCTAAATTCCACACACTCGGGAGCCGATATGAGCTACTCCTCTTCTTCCATGAACCAAGGGTATGACATGACGTCCCCCTACCACTATCAAGCTTCTTGGGGTGATCAAGACTCTAGTGGGTATGAACCTCAAGGTTATGAAAATGGCTACCAACAAGTGAACGATTACCAATCCTACGATCATGGTGACTATTACTCGAGCTATGATTGTGAACCCACCATGTTCAATCAAGATTCACCTTATGGAAGCCAATACCCCCAAAACCCACAATATTACCCTCCACCCCAACCACAATATGAACCCAATGACCCACAATACTACCAATCACCCCAACCTTGCTACCAACAATATGATGCCCCACCCCTTGGGCATCATCAAGACACCATGTTTAATCAAGATTATCAAGATTATCATCATGATTATCAAGATTATCAAGGAGCTTTACAAGACCCCAATGATCACCAATTGCCCGACATGGAGGAGTTTCAATCGCTTCTTCAAATGCAAAGGAGCCTCCAAGAAACGGCCCTTCAATTGCAAAAAGAACAAGATGAATTATGGGTCCAAATGCGAAGGGAAAACGAGGCGAGGGATGCTCGATTAAATGCATTATCGGTTCAAACCGTAATGTATTTATCCCGAACATCGCAACTAGATGAAGGGTGCCCACTTGAGAAAGAGGAGCAACCTAACCATGAAGCCGCCAACGTTGTTCCCTTTGATAGAGAGATTTGCTTTGAAGAACCTCAATCGTCTACCCAAAAAGAGACGAATGAGGAGATGACCCTTAGTGAAGGCAACATTGGTGAGGAATTGGAGGAGGATGGTGAGTTGGATGATTTGGTGGAGTTTGTGAAGTTTTTGGGTGAGATTGATAGCCTCGAGTTGCCCTTGTCCGAGAACGTGGATAAGCATCAAGAGCCTCTAGCTAGTGAACCAAGCAAGGACTTGGAAGAGATTGAAACCGCCGGTAGAAGTTTCGATCCTCTTCTCCAAGATGATGTGGGGCCGAGTGATGAAGATGGGGAACCACAACTTGAGGAAAGTGTGGGGGTGTGCATCGAGGAGATGAGGCCAAAACCGCTTTTTGTGCCTCGTTTCTTGGAGATGAAGCTTGCTTGTGATTGGAGGCGATGCCTAGGGAGGAAGAGGTCGGTGAAGCTCGTAGGATGGATAGACCCCGGAGACGACTTGAAAGATGACGTTGGGTCTTTTGATTCCTACTTCTTGCCTCCACCTTGGAGGCCGTGGAGGTTAGCTAGGCTCGAGCGCTTCTTGGGCCTACATTATGATGTCGGTAGCGCGTTCGACTTGCTCCTCCATGCCCTTGAGGGCTACGGTTGAAGAAGAGTCCACCATCCTAGGTTTGACGGAGTTCCTAAAGAACCGTCATGTTGTACATTCTCCTCTCCTCTTTAGAGTACTTGTGTTTGTATTTGTGTGATTTTTCTCTTGATTTTGGTTAGTTTTGTGATATTCTTGTAAGTGTTTTGGTATTTTGATGAGCGATGTGAGGGAGTGAATTTGATGTGTACTTTGAGTTTATTGTGATAGGTGAAGTGAGGGTGACTCCTAGAAAGGAGTGGTTAGTGATAGAGCTTGGATCGTGAGCAAGGGAGCCGGTTTTTGGGGTCATGGGAATCGTGAAGACCCTTCCCGGCCGGGAAGGGTGTGTCGTCCCGACCGGGATGGGGCCGTCCCGATCGGGATGAAGGTGCCAAAAATTGAGTTCACTGGAGTGTCGTCCCGATCGGGAAGGAGGCTTCCCGACCGGGACGGGTATGTCATCCCGACCGGGACCACCCATCCCGACCGGGATGACCCCCTACTCCTTTTTGGTGCTTCTTCTCCGACATTCAAGCCCACCCAACCATTATATACCTCCACCCAACCTCCCTACCTTCCTTTCTCATATCATACCACCCATGTCCCTCATTTGCATACCTTAACCTCATTTCCTCCTCACTTTAGACCGATATTCACATAAAATCCCACCCCCTCACACCATTACTACCTTAGCCATGTGGTTTTCTCAAGCTTGAAGAAGGATGACAATGATGAGAACAAGCAAGTACCTATATTGATCATTGAGACGATGGAGCGAGTGAGTTGCTAACCGGTCGGTAATGCAACTATCCTCTCTTTTCCGTTTTTTATTGCTTGTTATCCCCTTGTTTCTCCCCTTCCCCTTTGTCATGGTGGCCTTCGAGGCCTTGGTTTTGGTTGCTCCCGATTCTCGATGATGTGACTACATCGAGAGTCATTTTCAAAATCCAAATTTTACAAGTTTTTCACTCTTTCTTTTTGAGGATTTAGTCGGATTTAGGCGGAATCCGGGCTAGGTGACGTAATTACACCTAGTCCTCCCCTCCCATTTCCTTTTATTTCCTTCTTTTTTATTTTCTTCCCCCATCCAAATTTTACAAGTTTTTCACTCCTTTTTTGAGGACTTAGTCGGATTTAGGCGGAATCAGGGCTAGGTGACTTGATTACACCTAGCCCTCCCCTCCCATTTCCTTTTATTTCCTTCCTTTTTTTATTTTTTCTTCCCCCATCCATATCTTTTTCTTGTCTCGGCCCACGGTGACTTGACTACACCCCGGCCGGACACACTCTACCATTTTCTCCACTTTTTGTTTTTTTAGCTTTATTTTCGTAGTTTCTTTTGTGCTCCCATGCACTACGGTCGAGCATGAGGACATGGCTCGACTTAAGTGTAGGGGAGTGGTATTCTAGCATAGTTAGCTTTATTTTTGTAATCTTTCAAAAAAATCTTTAAAAACCCTAAAAATTTGAAAATTTTTCACAAAAATCAAAAAGTTTTTTTTCTTTTGTGTGTTTTCCTCTTGTGTCATTGTGTCGTATTTTTGTTTTGTGTGCGTGTTTTGCCTCCCTTTTCCTTATAGGTTGCTTAAATCACCGCTAGCTTTGGAGAGCTTTCAAGACTACCGGTAACATCTTATCCCTTTTTCTTCTTTATCTCTCGCGGAGTTTGGAGGAGAATGTGATGTGGTGTGCTCGGGAGGAGCTTTGTAATGCTCGAGGTTGATTTGGTTGCTCATTTGGAAGATAGGGGTGGTGTTTGTGTTTTCTATGTGTTCGTTTTGTGTTGTTCTTGTTTTGTTGCTTTTGTTTCTTTTTCTTTCGTTTTCGTTGAGTCTTTGTTTTTTGTTTTGTTGTGTGTCTTGTGTGTAAATGATTTTCGAAAACCCGGTTTAGAGGCTAGTGTGCGAGTGTCTATTTTCCCTTCCTAGTTGTATAAATCGAGTCTTGGACTTTAATCTAGTAGGATGACCCTAAATCAATGATTTCGTTGGTCCTTTACCTTGAGTCCACCTAGCTTACTAGGGATTTACTACGGGATTTGCACTTTTGACCATTATGACCACCCACGGTGTGAAAAGGCCTTGGTTACCGAGTCCCGTCCCTTAGGTGACCGTGTCTAGGATTGTTTAATTAGTCCAAGTTCTCCACTTTTTGTGGGTTAGAAGGGAAGGGCCCGTCCCGACTCACCCATTCCCCTACCTCCCACACATATCCACACAATAAATTGCAAAGTGTTGATTTCTCCCTTTCTTGTCATACAAAGAAATGCCAAAAAGCCAAATCAAGCCAAAAGGGCAAAGGAAAGAAAAAGAAAGAAAATGAAAGAAAGAAAAGAATGAAGAAAAATAAAAGGCACAAAAGCCGAAAAGAAAATAGAAAAGAAGAAAAGAATGGCATGGCAAAACAAGGCAAAAATGCAAAAGAAAAGAGAAAATGCCAAAAGAAAATCGTCTCACAAAAAGATCTTAACCTCACAAAAATAAGCCTTTTTCCGACTTTTGCCGTGAAGAGCCTACCAAAGGACCGAGTCCCGAGGAAGGATGCTAGCGGCATTAGTCGATCTTCCCTCATTTTGCACGTTTTTCACTTTTTACTTGGACTAGTTAGGCGGTTTCGGACATGGGACGACCCTCTTGGCTCACGCTAAAGGGGGCGGGGTCTCACTTACCTACAGTGTCGACTAACACCGTGGATCATCATTTCCCACTCCGCCGATCGTCCCGTAGTACGTTCTTAGAAGGTTAGGAGGAACCAAGGTAAGTTACCAACGTTTTTGTTGCTTTATCGTCATACTATTAGGGTTTAGTCCATCTTGGTTTGTATTGCTAGCTTGGGAACGTTGTCACTTGCCTTGAGTCCTAAACCGGTGCTTCTTTCACCGCTTGTTTGAGGGAAGCGGTATTTCTTTTCTTTTGGGTGCAACCTTTTGTGTGTTTGTTTGTGTGTTTGTTTGTTTATGTATTTTGTGTCCGGTTGCATCCACAGTTTTGTCGCAAGACCCGACTTGCCTTGCGGAGTGCACTTTTCCTCTAAGTGCACTCGCGTGAGTTGAAAGGGCGTAGGGTGCGCTAATACCCATTCGGCTAGTATAGTAGTTAGTATGTGCTTACTCGAGGGCGAGTAAGGGTTAAGTGTAGGGGAGTTGATAAGTGTGGTTTGTAGTGTCTATTTTGTAGTGTTTTGGTCCCATTTTCCTTGTAGAATCGCTCCTTGGGAGCGGTTTAGGGGCTTCTTATGCTTCCTTTAGTTCGTATCAGGTTCCCGAGACCGATTTGGAAGAGTTGGAGCGATTCCGACTCGATACATACACATTTTGGAGCCAACGAGATAAAGGAACGATGACTCGATGCTTTGGAATCGACCCCGAGACCTTGGGACCCAATCCCGAGTCCCGAGACCCGATCCCGAGTCCCGAGAATCGATGAGAAGTCCATGTGAAGCAAGGAGAGACCAAAAGGATCATAATGGAGGCCTACAAGACCCATCCCCGACGGGTATGCACCTCATCCCGTCGGGGATGAAGTGCACTTTGGAGGAGGCTACTGCAGGGCCGTCCCGGTCGGGATGGTGGGTCCGTCCCGGTCGGGATGACCCGTCCCGGTCGGGACCAAGTGCTGTTGCCCGCATTTCACTTTCTTTCTTCTCCCTTCCATTTGTAACCCTATAAATACCCCTTCTCTTGTAATCTTAGCTGATGTTCTTCACCTCTCCTTAAACCCTAGACTACTTTAGGTTAGATTAGATTAGATTAGTGTAGATTAGTCGGTAATTAGTGGTTAATCTTAGTTTAGTACTTGTATTAAGGGAATTCTTCAAGATCTTCACCAAGCTTGACAACCTTGGTGGTTTGTTTTGGGTTTTCCTCATTAATGCAACTTTCAATCTTTCTCCTTCACTAGTATGGTATAATCTTCTTCCTTTTTTACTCTTTATCTTGTTTAATTCATCCAAGTTTGCATCTTTGATTGTTGTATTGTTCTTAGTTTATCTTTTTCAATAGTTTCATTATGGATGTTTTGATTCTTGTGTTGATTTCTCTTGTTCTTGTTAGTATTAGTTTAGATATGTTAGAGTAGTGTTCTTGCTAGGGTTAGTAGGGTGATTAGGGTGTTAATTGGGTGATTAAGGGTTTGTTGGAGATGTGGGTGGAAGATTTGGGTTTCTTCTTGGTTGATGCATATGACATGTTTGATGAATTGCTTGAATGACTAAGTAAGTTAGATTGCTTGTTTTTCTTGCCTTTCCCTTGTGGGTGTTAGTTGTTATGGGTTCGGTTCCCTC
This sequence comes from Agrostemma githago, assembly GCA_958450325.1. Classification (NCBI taxonomy): domain Eukaryota; kingdom Viridiplantae; phylum Streptophyta; class Magnoliopsida; order Caryophyllales; family Caryophyllaceae; genus Agrostemma; species Agrostemma githago. The sequence goes on from OY288240.1 coordinate 59,684,145, forward strand.
ATTAAGTTGCGAGAGCCCGGTGAGGAGGACCCCTAGGTTGGTCTAAGTTGCGACCGCCCGGATTTGATCTAGGCCACAGCAAGCTAGAACCCCGTTTGTCATGTGTGTCGCCAAAATGGGTTCCATGAGGAACCTCTAGGTCGGCTTAAGTTGCGACCGCCCGGACCAACCTAGATCACCCTACTACCCCCTTCATTCTAGCTCTCCCTTGACCATTCCATTACCCCTTTGACCCCGACCTAATCCTAGCCCGTTTTCCTTGTTGTTCTTCCTAGTCATAGTCTTGCTTTCTCCCCTTCTATCATTCTCTAGCTTAGCCCGTTGACTTAGTCAAGTATTTGGGCCGACCTAGTCTAGACGCCTCTTACCGTCCCCGTGGATTCGACCCGACTTACCCTATCTACCCAGTTAGGATTAGCCGGTTATTTATTTGGCGGTTGGGATTCCACGACAAATCCCTACCATCAGTGGCGTCTCCACAAATCGGAAACGAATTCAGTTCACTAAAAAGGTCGCCTTACCAAACAAATCGGCCTTTAAACATTTACAACCACGACTCGATCGAATCCTAACAGAAATACGGATACCCGCACCCGTCTAGTACAAGTTCGGATCGTCATCCGAATCGAGGTCCGAGACATCACCCCGTACGCGAGATCCGACCGGCCCCCGACCGGGAGGGGGCCGCGTGGGTTGCTGCCGCCACACGTTGAAAACCGGGTCGGTCCCGAGCGGGGCGCCGGGCGGTGCGGACGGACGTCCACAGTTTGGCGACTACGCTGGGGATTTGGAAACAAGTTTCCAGTGGTGGTGTAACTTGAACGAGGTCGGTGAAGCTCATTTCTTAGTTCCTAGGTGTGGTCACTACAGGTTTTGGCCCTAAAAAGCCCACCCTAACCGATATCAGGACCAATTGACCTCTTCGCGGTAAGATCTTTAGGGACACGCGGAGAGATCCACGGTTGACGCTCCGGCCTCCTAACGCGTACCCCGCGGGATTAATAAGCGGATAGTTCCGAACGGAGGGAATGACACTCGTCAACCCAGATGATTTTTCAATGCCTAAGTAAAGACTGTTCGTGGGCGGTGGCCTACCCTAACCTACCCGTGTCTGCATCCTGCATGAGTGCACACATTCCTAGTTATGTGTAGCGTGTTTGCAAACAACCCAAAAAAGGGATCTTTTAAGAGCACATTCCTAGTTATGTGTAGCGTGTTTGCAAATAACCCAATCTGGATTCAACCACACCAACATATTCAACCACACCCAATTTCGTTTTCAAAAAATATCTCATCTTTTCAAAACGATCTTTTAAGCGCCAATACTCCGGTCAAATTATGATTTCTAAAAAGGGAAAAACATTTTTAGATGCCCTCATCATGGCAAATTTTACACTCACCACCTTTAAAAAATATATATTTTCCATTCCATCACCTTGGCCAAATTAAAACTCGTCCACCGCAAATACCGTTAATGCCACCGAGACTCCCGATCAACGGAATCAAGGTATACCAAACAGTTACATTTTTTTATTTTCAAAAAAAAAATACACACAAACCTTCAACACAACAAAAGCTTCAATTAATGAAGTCAAGGAACTAAAAAAAACGGTCACACTTTCAAAACATTTTTTACAATGCACCCTCCCACCGTTAATTGCTAGTTAACGCAACCAACGAACGTGGGTTACTAGTTTTAAGAGTTCCTCTAAAAAAAGGAACGAAAGTTTTCTAAAACACTATTCACCACATAAATCCCTCACTAAGGATTTGGTCACACTTTTAAGAACACTGTCATTAGATTTCACGCTCTACCACAGGCATCACGTACACCACAAGTATCGAACTAGCTAATTAATAGTAGTTTCGATAAAAGCATCACGTAATAATTTCCGAAACCAGTTCTCCTAAAGAACTGTGCTCCTTTCAAAAAGAATATTTACGTTTTGTCATCGCCGGATTCCCGATGCAGACATATAGCGACACAATTTCACGTCACAAGCGATGTCGTCCCGCCATCATTACACTATTTCTACAAACCATCCTTTTCAAAAAAATTGCAAAATTGGTCGTTTTCGGAAGAAGCATGTATCAAAATTCTTTTATCCTAAGCCGGGATCGCGATCAACCTCTTACGTAGTACAACCGTGTGTTTAACTGTCTGTGTTAGTTACTAGGATCACCTCTACTCGAGATCTTACAGTTTGGGTCGTCTCGTTTCGAGAAGTCCTCTCTAACCTCACCTCCGAGGTTTTTGTCAAATCGTCTCGTTGTAGACACCTAAGGTTCATTAGGCGTTTCGCCGAATACACCAAAAGTCTAAAGCACTTGAGTCCCTGAGCCAATGACCACACACACGGGTCAAGGATCTCATTTCCGCGTCGCTCAATCGCGAGCATCCTTCAAGTCTCTAAGACGTCCGACGAAACCTTCCTGATTCTCGACACTATCTTACAGAAGTCTTTTCCCAACTTGTCCGCAGAGCCATGAGTGATTGAGAACCTCTACATCGACGTTAATACCTTAACTGAGGTGGTGCACAATGTTCAAACCTCGATAAATCGCATGTCCTGCTTCGTTCGTCACATTGACAGTCGCCTCAATTTCCTCGAAAGTGGAGGAACGGAGAACGAAGCAGATACCAATTCAATCAACTACCATACCCAGGAACCCACTCCGAACGGATCGCTCCGATACTCCGTCGGGGTGACATCTCCCAGAAGAGAAATAACCCCCACACCCTGCAAAATGTTACCAAATAAAGCAAATGCACCTCGAAAAGAGTTTACTAAGATCGGCTCAACCTACACTGAAGCTCTCAAACACTTAATAGATCAAGGATTGCTCAAGCCTTTAGATCCCACCCCAGATCCGCTGATCGGTAAGAGGAGCAAAACTTGGAACCCCAACCTATACTGTCTTTTCTATCAAGGGAATGGACACGACACCGAGGCATGTTTCACATTGAAACATGTCATCGAAGAGCTGATTGAGACAGGAATGTTCTCTCCGATAAAACGACAAAAGGCGGACTTCACCTTCTCGGTGGCTGAAGGGGAAATTTTAACATCGGTAGTTGTCACAAGTCGCTTTAAGCCCCGCAACAAGTTACCCATAAGAACAAACCCCAAACGCCGCTCCAGGGGAACACCCTCCGATGGATGTGACAGGTGTTGAAGTCTGAAGAGTATACGGGGTCAGCGTTGCAATATGGCCAACCTCTAAAGGCAAGAAGCCAGTCTTAGTCAGAGTCTAGTTAATCTTAGGGCCTAGGCTTAATACTAATAATAATAACGTTTTTTTTCTATCGAGTCCAGGAAGTGCGAGGGAACATGTCCTCCACTTCCCCCCCAAAACCAAAATCACGGGCATCTAGCCCGTTTACTATTATCAATAAAACAACTTCTTCTTTTTTACAAACATGCCTCGACAATCGCTTAACTTCTTTCAACAGTTTACTTTAACACTTAAAAAGGCTCGACTTTATGTCAATTATCGATAACAACTGACTAAAATGCAAGGGCTGCCACGAACAGCCCGCTCAACTTCATCCTAAAAAGGAAATCGGGAATAACAACCTTAGGTTCAACCACCCCCTTTACCAAACAACAATAAGTTTGCAAACGAACAAACCTCCACCCAACCAGACTTACTAATAACGCAACCGAATACGAAGCCTGCCTAATAGCTCTAAAAGCAGCCGTATCTCTAGGAGTCAAAAACCTTAGAGTACACGGAGATTCGTCCTTAGTGGTCAATCAAGCTATGGGTACCTGGAAAGTTTATAGCGAAAGCCTAACCCCATACCAAACCAAAGTGGAAACAATGTCCCGAGAATTCACCAAAATTGACTTCCTACACATACCCCGTGAGGAAAACCAATTCGCCGATCCGTTATCCAAACTAGCCTCACTAATAAACATGCCCAGTCACCTTTTCTCCATGCCTATCTGCGTAGAGAGAAGCGAACGACCAGCCTACATTCATGACCTCGAAACCGACGGTACCACCGAAGAACCTTGGTACAAAGCAATCCTAGACTTTAAAACCCACGGGTCATATTCACCCAACACTAACACGAAAAACAAAAGAGCCCTACGAATACAAGCCACCCACTACGTCCTAAATCAAGGGCTACTATACAAACGAACCCCAAGAGGAGTCCTCCTTAGGTGCATAAACAAAAACCAATCCGAGAGAGTCATGGAAGAGGTACATGACGGAGAGTGCGGGCCCCACATGAGTACACACCTACTAGCCCGAAAAATAACGAGACTGGGCTATTACTGGATTACTTTAGAGACAGACTGTCAACGTCACGTTCGCCACTACCACAATTGCCAAATATTTGCCAACATCCAACACCTACCTCCATATCCTCTACACAATATAACCACACCCTGGCCTTTCTCCACTTGGGGAATAGACATCATTGGAAAAGTACACCCATCCGGGACCGACGGACACTGCTTTATATTAGTGGTCGTCGATTATTTAACCAAATGGGTAGACACTGCCTCTTACACCGTACTAACCTCAAAACAAATAGTCAAATTCTTACAAAACAACATCATCTGCCGCTACGGCATACCTCACGAAATCATCAGTGACCAGGGGGCTCACTTCAGGGCCGACACCCAAAAACTTCTAAAAAAGTAAAAACTCCAAAGACACGAATCCTCACCCTATAGACCGCAAACAAAAGGGGCCGTAGAAGCAGCAAACAAAACCATAACCACAATCCTTAAGAAAATGATAGACAACTCACGGGATTGGCCAAACAAAATTCCCTTCGCCTTATGGGGGTACCGAACATCGTATCGAACACCCACTGGAGCCACACCATATTACCTAACCTACGGCTCCGAAGCCGTCCAACGAATAGAACTAGAAATACCGTCACTAAGGATATTAGGCGAGAGTGGTATCCCCGAGGAAGAATGGAACTGATGAGGGTCGAAGAGCCTGTGTCGGGCCACCTGCCTAGCAGGCCCCATGAAGACCTCGTCCAAGGAACCAAGGAGCTCGCCCAGCAGGCCGTTGGGATAAGATACCAGGATTCCCCCAGTAAAGCAAAACTACAAGGAAGCCGCCTGCCCGGTAAGGTAAGGCAGCTGGCTGTGAGGAGCGTGCAGGCACTACCTGCTCGCCTGCCTCCGAGCGACCTTCTCTCTGAGCAGGGCCGGGGCCCCAGAAGCCCCCTATGTCATCTTGCCTACAGGTAAGAGGGAACGAGTGGATGGGGAAAAACCACGTGTCAATTTCCCATCCACTCATTCTTTCTCTCTCCACTACTCTTTTCCTCTCTCCAGTGGGAAGGTATAAATACTCTTCCATTTCCCACATGAGAGGGGTTGGATTTTCTCTCTCTAGACTCTCACTCGTAAAAACGCCACCTAGTTCCTCTCGAGCTAGGTTCATGAAGGCATTTCACGGACTAACTTAGGCATCGGAGAGGGTTCCCTCGGACAACCTCCGAGGCCCTGTGCGTTCTTTGTGCAGGGAGCAGGCCAACTCCGCCGGGAAGGTCCGATCAAGGGAGAGAGACAAAGGAGAGGTTTAAGGGAATCAAGCGATCAGTTATTTACCAACAGTCCGATTACACGACCCGGATCCAGAGCCGGGTTAATTGTTTCCGTGACCGGAACAATTTGGCGCCGTCTGTGGGGAGGAAAACGGTTGTGCTCACGAATTACCCACAAAAATCAACCATTCCTAATCACAAAAAACTAAAACAATCAAATTAATCATGCCAGAAATCGTTGACACCAGTACAGGGGCGGGTCCGACGGTCCCACCGGTGACCCCCCTGTATGGTATGCCACAGCCAGAGAGGATTCCTCCCGCCACGATTCTGGGGGTGGGGGGAGCCAGTCTCCTAGGCGTACCAAGCGCTGCTGTAGCACCTGAGTTGGGGACACACCCAGGGCACGCTCTGAATCTGACCCCAGCTCAGATGGCGCAGACAGCCGCCTTCTTCTCTGCGATGCTAAACCAGGAGTTCACTCCCGAGGACCTGGTAGGCAGGGTCGCATCGGCCCCCAGGCAGCCACCCTCAATAAGCAGGGATGGAGCTGGGGGCACGAAGCGGACCGCCGCCAGAAATGCTCAGAGGAAAGCAAGAAGGACGGCACAAGTATACGCACAGGTGCAAAGGCGTACCACAATAGGCAGCCCAGAGCCACCTGCCCAACAGCAGGCATTCTCCATCCACACAACAGAATCCGCGTCTGGAGAACAGAGAGGTTTATCCCGGGAATTGCAGGAGAGAATGAGGCCCAGGGAGCCCATGTCAAAGCGCCTGGGAGAAAAGCAAGGCGGGGTCTTCTCCAGGTTAACACCGGCGGTCAAAGAGCAGTCAGCCCCGGGTTTGTCCCAAAGCCTGCAGTCTAGGTTCAACCGGGGGAAACCGCTTGAATCTAGATACCACCAGGGTGAGAACCTCTGCCACTCTCAGAGAAAGAGACCCAGGCAAATCTCCCCTGAGACAGAAGATGAAGCAGCAAGCAGGCCGCCTTCAAGGCACCGCTCCCCCAGTACGAGGAAACCGACCCATAGACAATGGGATACTCACGGTAACCAGTCTGGGGAAAGCAGGTCACGACTGGTAGGCAGGCCCACAAAAACCCCACTTCATCCTGAGGTACAAGAATACCCCATTCCAAAAATTAAAATGCCCACCATTAAGTTTGACGGGACAACAGACCCAGAAGACCACCTGGCGGCATTTGAGAGCCACATGGGCATGTACGACGTGGATGACGCCATCTGGTGCAAAGTTTTCCCAACCACCCTGGTAGGGCTCGCACAAGGATGGTTCAGAGATCTCCGCCAAGGATCAATCAAGTTCTTCATAGAGTTGGCCGAAATCTTCCTCGAACAGTATGCTGGGAATAAAAGGAGGCGCCTCACTCGCTTCGATCTTATGACCCTAAAACAGAAAAAGGGTGAAAGTGTAAGGGAGTACCTGAGGAGGTTTGACCTATCCTACCAGCAGGTCAGGGAGATCGATGATTCCACCGCTGCCTATGCCCTGACAATCTCCCTGCTCCCAGGAGAAATGAAAAATCTGATGATCAGGGCCCAGCCAGAAACCTTGGCCATGGCCAGGAAAATTGCTGAAGGGTTCATTCTGCAGGAAGAGTTCCACAGCCTGCCGGATACCCCTGCAGGCTAAACAAGGCCGCAGGGAGGACCGCAGGGTGGGCGTGGCAGAAATGAGCCAGGCAAGTAGAGAGAAGAGGGAGACACTCCCAAGAAGGAACGTACAACATACCAACCAAGATTTGACAGCTACACGGCCCTCAATAGGCCGAGGGCAGAAATCTTCCAGTTAGAAAAAGAAACAGCGAAATCGTCTCGTCCAAACAAGCCTCGCAGCCCAAAAGGAGATCCCAAAAAAATTTGCACGTTCCATGACTGCATAGGTCATACCACAGAGGAATGCCGCCACTTAAAAGACGAAATAGAAAAACTGATAAGAAACGGCTGGCTGAGTAACTATGCAGCAAGGAACAAACCCCAGAAAGAGGTGGCATACAAACCTGAGGGCTCAGCCCAAAATCGCATGGTCATCCATGTAGTATCAGGGGATGTAGAGGGGCGGACCAGCAGGCGCAGCCAGAAAAGGCAGATCCGCGAACTGCGGAACCAAATTTGCTACGCCGAAAAGGCAGGCAGCCCAAGGGGCACTACCCTAAGCATCACCCCTGAAGATGCAGGGAGAGTCGTGTACCCTCATAGTGACCCTCTGGTCTTAACCCTGGAAATCAGCAATCATATTGTCAAGAGGTGTATGGTGGATACTGGCGCATACACAAATCTCTTATATAAAGATGCTTTTGAGAGGATGAACCTTGAAAGAAGGCACCTAAAGCCAGCCCCCGGATCTTTGTATGGATTCAATGGAGCAGGCATGCTACCCATGGGAGTTATCGATCTGCCTGTTACATTTGGGGAGGGGACCTCAGCAAGAAATATCAGGGCGTCATTTGTTGTGGTGGATGCCAAATCCGCGTACCACGCCCTGATAGGCCGAGCCACCCTAGATGAAATAGAAGTTGCCGTATCAATTAGGGCCCTCACCATAGCCTATGTAACAGACTTTGGCATGGAGGGGAAGGTCCACGGGGATCAGGAGTCGGCCAGACACTGCTATTTCGTGGCCCTGCAGGCCCATGAGACAGAAAGAAAAGGGAAGCGAAAAGCCCAATGCTCTCCCAGCAGGGAAGGTAAGATCCCGACTTGCCCAACAAGAGTCAATCCACCTAGAGCCTGAGGGGGAGAGCATGCTAGTGGACTTAGAGCCAGGGAGGCAGGTCCTTATAGGGGTCGACCTGGAAGAGTCCTATCAAAAGGAACTAATTGCGATCCTAAGAGAGAATAGGGACGTATTCGCCTACTCTGCAGACGAGATGCCAGGGGTCGATCCGGCCTTTATTGTTCACAAGCTGAACATTAATCCGGAGGCTCGCCCTGTAAAGCAGAAGAAAAGGAACATGTCCGTAGAAAAAGATGCGGCAATAAAAGAGGAAATAGACAAGCTCCTGAAGGCAGACTTCATTGAACTCTGTGATTACCCTGAATGGCTGGCAAACGTTGTCATGGTAAAAAAATCATCAGGCGCATAGAGAATGTGCGTAGATTTTACCAATCTCGACAAGGCCTGCCCTAAGGACTGCTACCCTCTGCCCAAAATAGATCAGCTAGTAGACACCACTAGTGGATACACCACGCTGAGTTTTCTGGATGCGTTCTCAGGGTACCATCAAGTGTACCTCTGGCAGCCAGACAGAGTGAGGTGCCCCTTCATAACCAGCCATGGCACCTACATGTACAAGATGATGCCATTTGGGCTGAAGAATGCAGGCGCCACCTATCAACGGTTGGTAGACAAGGTCTTCGAAAGCCAAAAGGGAAGAAACTTAGAGGCATATGTTGACGATGCGATCGTCAAAAGTAAGGGGGACAAAGAGCATCTAATAGATCTTCAAGAGACCTTCTCTTCCCTGCGGTCATACAAGATGAAGCTGAACCCGAAAAAATGCACATTCGGGGTCCGATCCGGGAAGTTCCTAGGTTTTTTGGTCAGCTCCAGGGGGATAGACGCCAACCCTGAGAAAATTCAGGCGGTCCTAGACCTCCCGGAGCCTAAAACCATCAGGGACATTCAGAGGCTCACAGGCAGAATGGCCGCCCTGGCCCGGTTTATCGCCAGGTCAGCAGACAAGTCCACCCCTTTCTTCAAAATATTAAAGGGCAACAAACAATTCAAATGGGAAGACGAACAGAAGAAAGCCTTCGAGCAATTGAAGGAGCACCTGAAAAAACTCCCTACCCTGGCAAGACCGGTAGCCGGAGAAAATTTATACATGTACATCGCTGTCATGAACACGACGGTAAGTGTTGTCATCCTAAGGGAGGAAGCAAACTCACAGCAACCCATTTACTTTGTGAGTCACGCCCTGGGAACAACCGAAAGAAATTACCCCCTGATAGAAAAGGCCGCCTATGCAGTCATCATTGCAGCTAGAAAACTCAGACCCTACTTTGACGCACATCCTGTCGTGGTCCTCACCGACCAACCACTGGAGAAAGTGTTGGAAAAGTTTGAGAAATCAGGGAGACTGCTGAAATGGGCGATCGAGTTAAGTGGGCTGGGGATATCTTACCAGCCAAGAACAGCCATCAAAGCCCAAGCCTTAGCCGATTTTCTGGCTGAATGCTCCCATTCAGGGGAAGAAGAGCCCCCTGCCGAGGAGTGGATCGTGCACATTGATGGATCCTCAACAGCCAATGGTGCAGGCGCAGGCGTCGTATTAACAAGCCCCGAGGGAGTGGATTTTGAGCATGCGCTCGGGTTCACCTTCCCGGCGTCAAACAACGAGGCGGAATACGAGGCTGTAATCACAGGGATAAAACTGGCTAAAGCTGCAGGGGCAGAGCGAGTTACGCTAGCTACCGATTCTCAGCTCATTGCCAATCAAATTAACGGAGAATATGAGGCCAGAGATCAGACCATGGCCACATACCTTGAGAAAGTAAAACAGGAGTTGTCGGGCCTGAAATCCTATGAAATCCAGCAAATACCTCGATCGCAGAACAACCGAGCCGACGCTCTATCAAAGCTGGCCAGCTCCAGCCTACAGGACATACGGAGGTCGGTGTGGGTTGATGTTTTGCATGAAAAATCTACCAGCGCCTGTCAGGCGATTAGCACCCTCGAGGAAGGGCCGGAAAGTTGGATGACTCCCTTCATCCAGTTCAAAAAACATGGTATCCTGCCATCAGACACGACGCAAAAGAGAAAGGTACAGGCCAAAGCGGCCTGGTTCATAATCATTGGTGAAGAGCTCTATAAAAAGTCTTTTACTTACCCCCTGCTCAAATCCCTAAGGGCAGACCAGGCTGCTGAAGTGCTGGAGGATATCCACTCAGGAATCTGTGGACATCACATCGGAGGAAGATCGCTAGCCCACAAGGCCCTAAGGGCAGGCTACTACTGGCCTACCATGCTAGCAGATGCCAGGAGCCTGACCCAGAAGTGCAGAAAGTGCCAACTCTTTGCCCCGTCAATCCATGTCCCGGCCCAGAAACTCAGGCCAATCCTATCCCCCATCCCTTTCGCTCAATGGGGGATGGATATACTAGGACCCTTCACGGTGGCCACTGGGGGCAGGAAGTTCCTGATTGTGGCTATAGACTACTTCACCAAATGGATAGAAGCTGAAGCAGTGCCCAACATTACTGAGCCGGCAGTCAGAAAAGTGATCTGGCGAAACATTATCACTAGATTCGGCCTACCAAAAATGTTGGTATTTGATCATGGCAGGCAGTTTGACAATGATACCCTGAGAATCTGGCTAGAAAGCCACACCATCGCAGTTGCCTACTCGGCCATCTGTCATCCTCAAACCAACGGACAGGCAGAGGCAGCCAACAAGCAAATCTTAAATGGCCTCAAGAAAATGGTAGATGACCTCAAGGGTAGATGGGCTGACGAGCTTCCCAACATACTCTGGTCAATCCGGACCACCCGAAAGGAATCTACAGGCCAGACCCCGTTCGGTCTAGTATATGGAGCAGAGGCTTTGTTACCAATTGAGGCAAGGATCCCATCTCTGCGCTCCCTGCAATACGACCGGACTGAGAACGAAGCTGCAATGGTCGAGGCCTTGGATCTGGTCAATGAGATAAGGGAGGAGGCCAGTACCAACATCGTTGCCTACCAGCAACGAATGAGGAAAGCCTTCAACAGCAGAGTGCGCCAGAGAAATTTCCAGATGGGTGATCTGGTTCTCAGAAAAACGCAGGCTATTGGAAAGTCAAGGGAGCACGGAAAACTAAGTGCCAACTGGGAGGGTCCATACCAAGTGACTCAAATCCTGGGACCAGGCACATATAAAATCGCCAACCTTGAAGGGCAAGAATTGCATGCTCACTGGAATGCGGACACCCTGAAGAAATATTATGTCTGAACCAGATCTAAAGATAGTTTTTATGTTTTGCTAAGAATAATGGCGGAGGACGGTCAAAGAATGTCGACGGCTCCGACCACCCTAATGTCAAAAGTTTCATAAAGAAATGAGAAAGCTTCAGATTTATACTCGTTGCCTGTTCAAACTTGCGCTTTCACACACAAACGAGCAGGGGGCAATAGGGGGAGGCCCCCCTGTTGCCAAAGATAGGAAAAATGAACCCCCAACAAAAAATCAAAGCCTCCCTGCTTACCTCTGGGCAGGCAGGGGGCAGGCCCCTGAACTTTGAACAAAAGCCAGGGATAGGCCAGATCAACAAGGACTGGGGGCAGGCCCCCCAACCTTGTATAAAAAACGCAAAAGCCTCCCTGCTTACCTCTGGGCAGGCAGGGGGCAGGCCCCCTGGACTTTGAACAAAATCCAGGGACAGGCCTGATCAACAAGGACTGGGGGCAGGCCCCCCAACCTTGTATAAAAAACGCAAAAGCCTCCCTGCTTACCTCTGGGCAGGCAGGGGGCAGGCCCCCTGGACTTTGAACAAAAGTCTGGGACAGGCCGGATCAACAAGGACTGGGGGCAGGCCCCCCAACCTTGTATAAAAAACGCAAAAGCCTCCCTGCTTACCTCTGGGCAGGCAGGGGGCAGGCCCCCTGGACTTTGAACAAATGCCAGGGACAGGCCGGATCAACAAGGACTGGGGGCAGGCCCCCCAACCTTGTATAAAAAACGCGAAGAGCCTCCCTGCTAACCTCTGAGCAGGCAGGGGGCAGGCCCCCTGGACTTTGAACAAAAGCCAGGGACAGGCCGGATCAACAAAGACTGGGGGCAGGCCCCCCAACCTTGTATAAAAACGTTAAGGGACCTCCCTGCTTACCTCTGGGCAGGCAGGGGCCAGGCTGTACATCAAACTCATACAAGAAACCGAACGAAAGCAGACAAAAACAAACAAAAGGATCTGCATAAAAAGGAATAAAGTGGCAAGGGTACACAGGATAAGAGTTTTTCTAAAAAAGTGATTACAGTAAAACACGGCAGCCGGCCACCAAAGGGCTCGGCGCGCAAAGAAATACAGAAGTCAAAGCATCAGCGTAGGCGCAACGGAGGACGAACAAGAGCCCTCAGAGGAAGACTGTCCTCCATATTAAGCAGGGGGAGCATCTGGGCCAGAAGTAGCAGCCCCTTCAGCCAGCCTGCGCATCTTGGCCTCATCCTTGGCGGCATAAAGGGCCCGAAAAGCTTCTTCATCAAAGCCAGGGAACATCTCCCTGACAGCTTCCATGACCACCCCTAAGGAAGAGTTAGCGCCATTCACAAAACCCGCCGACACGGCCGTTTCCACCTCTTGGATTATTTCATCCCTTTCTTTCTCCCACTCCTAAGTCTTCGTCGCTAGATCACCAAGAGCTGCCTAAAGATCTGTATTCGCCTTAGAAAGGCGCTCCCCTAGATCAACGACATTTTTCTTGGCATGATCCAGCTCAGCCAAAGCCTTCCTGGCCTGCTCCAGCTCTGCGAAGGCCTGCTGAGCTCTTTTCGACTCCTCCTCCAGGCGGGACACCTCCCTGACAGCCCTCTCATTCTGAGACTTCCAGTGGATCGCCTGATTACTGGCCTCTTCCAGCTCGATTTCCCTTTTCGCCAGCTGATCCTTCAAACTGGCAATAAGAGCAACGTTCCTTTCGACTGCAGAAAGGCGGTCAGAGTTAGCCAGTTCCTCGTCACTCAGACGATTAAGGGCCGCCAACTCTGCAGAACCCTGGATAATTCTGGCGGTACGCTGAACGTACTGAGTCACCTGGTTGGTGGCAGAATGGACGGTCTTGAGGAGATGATCCGCCAAAACTGCCCCGGAGTCGGAAAGTAAGGCGGAAACATCTTGGCTATCGCCGGCGGTGTAATGGAATTCGGTGTTCTCCTCAGAAAAGAGGCTACCAGGAACCCCCTGAGCGAAGCGTTTTGGTTCAGGCGTGGCAGTTTCCAAATCCACCACTTGGTCAGCATTCGGAGCCTCCCTGCTCCTCTTTCTAATCAGCCCTCTGGGAGTGCTTTCCCCAGTCTCTTCGGAGCCCGCAGCCCGCGGTCCCAAGGGAATCTAAACCCTTGTGGAAAGGCCCCCTTGCCTACCAACAGGTGGGGGAGTAGCCTCACAGGCAATCACCTTCGCAACCGGGGAAGGGGTAGCTTCAGAAACCGCCGTTTTTGCAGGCGTTGATCTGGGAGGGGCAGGGAGCCTTGGTCTACTGAATGACAAACCCTTCAGACGCTTCATCAGGTTCTTCTCACCTTTCTTGAAATCAGGGGGAAGAGAAGGGCGACTTTGGACGACGGTAAGAGTCTCGGTCAGACCCAGACGCCTCACCTCCCCTTTTCTCCAAATGAAGGTGGCAAGATCTGCAAGGCAAACAGACGAACAGTCAAGACACTTAAAAAGAAAAAGGGTAAGGGAGAATCATCAACACTCCTGAACTACCTTCATTTAGACCCGGATTCATGCCCAACCGGGTCAGGTATTTATCAGTAGCAATGAGCTCCGCATGGGGGAGCCATAATGTAGGGCCATATACATCATATTTATCAGTATGAGCGGCAAAATAGTCTGTCAGTTCCTTGTCCTTCTCGCTCAGCTTCACCTCCAAGGCTTTTCCACCCACGCCAGGGTGATACTCCTCGGGGGTCTCTAGTCTGGTGTGGACATGATTCCTGAAATGACGGGGAATCCTCCACCCATGGGCACTGTGCACATAAAGAAAGTTGTTCTTCCAGTCTCTCAGACTGTCCATGGCTGGCCACACCAAAGAATGTCCTTTCTGCCTCAAAAGGGACCAATATCCAGGGGAGCCCACACTCCCAGAAGAGACCATTTGTAGGCCGACCATAAACCTCAGGGCATCAATGGAAGGCTCGGCGCGGTGGAACAAGCAGGTCCAAACATACGAAATCAATGACCTGACAGTCGTGGCTGTCAGCTGGGCGATGGCCACATTCATACGCCTGAAAATCTCTTCCAGGGAAGGATGAAAGGGAAAGCGAAGGCCGAACTCCAGGCACTTGTGATAAACCGCAATACACCCGTCGGGAGGGTTACATACGGTGTCTTTCTCGTCGGGGACGACAATTGTGTACCCATCCCCAAAGTTGTAAAACCGCTCAATCGCACCGGCGGCGTTTTTTGCAAAAATCAAGTCCCGATTTTTCGGGTCGGGGTAAGTACTCAAGGGAATGCGGTACTTGACTTTATCTAAATAATAAACCTTACCCCTTTCCCGACGAATAAGGGGGCCAGAGGTCCTGGAGGGGTCAATTTCCAGTGCCTCGTCATCCGAATCAATAGCGTCGTACGAAGGAGGGTCAGGAGAGCTTCCACCTCCACTATCCGCCGAATTTTCTTCCTCAACTACCCCAGAGCCAACCTCCCTAGAGGAGGAGGCAAAATTCTCTCTACCTTTTTCCCCTTCCCCCCTCCTTGATGGGTCAGTAAAAGGTAGGATCCGCTCACGAGTTCTAGACATTGTAACTCTAATGGAAGCGGAAAACAAGAAATCGAAAAGAAAAAGCAAGAAATGGAAGACAAAAGTCTAACCTAAGATCGTCTGCCGGTGCGGTGAAAGCCTGAAGGAGAAATCTCCCAGAGAAATGGGGGTACAAAGTAGGGCACGAGTCGTCAAAACCAAAGGGTTTTGCAGAAAAAGAGAAAAGGAAGATTTCAAGAGGAAAGAAAGATTGAAGAAGGAAAAAGAGGAAGAATGGGTGACTGATTACTTTTATAGGAGAAAAGGCATACAAAGAGTTGCCAAATCCTCAGGAATCCGCCCAAAGACTACTGTCCACGCGTCACTCCCTCAGAAGTCAGCCCCGTGTAGTTTCCCAAGGGCAGCCTCGAAAGGACCAAAAGGTGTCAAAGGATTGATCACCCTGTGACGTCCCCTCTTCATTCAAACAAAAAGTAATAAACAAATAATAAAAATACAACACACAAACAAATTGCCTGAGTTTCATTTCATTAGCCTCAAAAGGGAAAATTACATCTAGTGCCAAACAAGAAAAGAAAATACACAAGGGCCTAGAAATTCCGGCCCGACAAAGTCAAACGCCCTGCTACGCAGGCCTAATCGTCATCCAAGTCTGGGGAAGGGTCCCCAGGGCTGCCTGGGCTCCCGAAATCCGAGCCCCAGTCCCAGTCTGGGAAATCCTTGAAAGGATCATCAGGGATTCCGTCCCCATCCTTGTCACTCAAGCAACCAAGACCCTCGCTATCATCGGAGTCTCGGCTGCTATCCTCCCAGTCCCTGCCAAAGGGAACGGCCTGGGATTCGTCGCAGGTGCGACAACCTGTCCTCCTCACAGGCGAGGAGGGGCCTGACGCCAGGGAGGAGTCAGTATCAGAGAAGTTAGGGTCAAACTGCTCGGGGTGCAGCCACGGAAAGCATTCGTGGCATCCCCGGTCAAAACAACCCCTCCCTGAGGGCAACGCCTGAATCTGGGAGCAGCAAGGGGCGAGGATCTCTTGAGACGCTTGCTCAACCTAGTAGGGACTTTTCTGCCACTCCGGCGAGAATGAAGCCGTGAACGACGGCTACGACTGTTAGCTCGATAAGCAGCTCGAGCGTACCGAAGCCTCCAAAATCCTCTAAAAAGAAAAGTAACATGGCGAACTCCACGGCGAGTCACGAATTTTTTGATCCAAACCATGATTAAGACAAAGAAAGAAAGGAAAGTTGGAGATGGGTCATGAAAATGGCGAAGGAAAATGCAATTTATACAAGGAAGAAGGCCAAGGCATTGAATAACATCCCAACCACCCTGACAGGAGAAACGACCAATCGGCACACCGGCACGCTGCCCAAAAATCCATTTGGTGCACGAGGCAATCATGACCCAAGGAACAATTAAACTCTTGGCATGCCCAATGACAGAAGAAACTCCCCCTCGGGAATACGCGAACGCATTAAATGCACTGGTAAGAGACACAAGTCAACTCCCCTCCACCAAGAGTCCACCTGCCAAAGGGGAACTCTGCTTCCCCTCCAGCAGGTGAGGGCCAATTGTTGAGGGTCCAAGAGCCTGTGTCGGGCCACCTGCCTAGCAGGCCCCATGAAGGCATCGTCCAAGGAACCAAGGAGCCCGCCCAGCAGGCCATTGGGATAAGATACCAGGATTCCCCCAGTAAAGCAAAACTACAAGGAAGCCGCCTGCCCGGTAAGGTAAGGCAGCTGGCTGTGAGGAGCGTGCAGGCACTACCCGCTCGCCTCCCTCCGAGCGACCTTCTCTCTGAGCAGGGCCGGGGCCCCAGAAGCCCCCTCTGTCATCTTGCCTACAGGTAAGAAGGAACGAGTGGATGGGGAAAAACCACGTGTCAATTTCCCATCCACTCATTCTTTCTCTCTCCACTCCTCTTTTCCTCTCTCCTGTGGGAAGGTATAAATACTCTTCCATTTCCCACATGAGAGGGGTTGGATTTTCTCTCTCTAGACTCTCACTCCTAAAAACGCCACCTAGTTCCGCACGAGCTAGGTTCATCAAGGCATTTCACGGACTAACTTAGGCATCGGAGAGGGTTCCCTCGGACAACCTCCGAGGCCCTGTGCGTTCATTGTGCAGGGAGCAGGCCAACTCCGCCGGGAAGGTCCGATCAAGGGAGAGAGACAAAGGAGAGGTTTAAGGGAATAAAGCGATCAGTTATTTACCAACAGTCCGATTACACGACCCGGATCCAGAGTCGGGTTAATTGTTTCCGTGACCGGAACAGGAACCAAAAACGATATGACGAGCTAGTACTCCTAGACGAACGTAGGATACATGCCCTATCCAACGTACAAGCTTACCAACAACGAATCCAACGAGCCTTTAACAAACGAGTGAAATCCCAAAACATACACGAGGGAGATTTAGTAATTAAATCCATTAGAGCACCCCTTCCCGTTGACCCTAGAGGAAAATTCAAACCAATTGGGCGAGCCCCTACCTCATTAAGAAAATGCTCTCGGGGGCGCCGTGATCCTCACCGACCTAGACGGTCAAGAGTTCTCAACCCCAACCAACATGGATCAGCTCAAACAATACTACCCGTAGACACCCTGAAAATCACGTCCCGACCTCCGACTTAGGGGGAAGCAAAACAACAACAACAAAAGAAAGAAAATTCAAGTTCGCATCGATAAATGGCATAAACGAGTCTAAAGCAAAATCACTCACACTTTTCAAAAGAACTACGAACATGGTTTGATTCCGCCTGAAAGCGGATACGTAGGCAACCCTTCTCCGGGTACAACCAAAACAAAAAAAACAAAAAAAATAAAAATCGGTTACTCGATTCATGTACAAGCCGGGACTCTTCCCATGACCCAGCCAATGAGTGATGTAAAATGACGAAGAACAAACGACGAGCCGAGGACAGGGTGAAAACCCGAAAGGGTGCCCGGGCAAAAATGAAGAAACGAGTTGCGAGCCGTCATAAAAAAAAAATTACGAGCCGAGGACGGGGTGAAAACCCGAAAGGGCGCCCCGGGCAAAATGAAGAAATGAGTTGCGAGCCGTTAAAAAAAAGTGAGAAAAAAAAAGCGAAAAAGAAAAAAAACGGTGAGCCGAGGACGGGGTGAAAACCCGAAAGAGCGCCCCGGGCAAAATGAAGAATCGAGTTGCGAGCCACCACGAAAAAAACAAAAAAGTATACGTGCTTCTCATTAATAAAAAAATTCGGTTAAATCGAGCCTTTGTTGAGGCATTTACATCAAGCATCCGAAACCTGGACATCGCGGAAATCAACAACGTGTCAAAGCTCCAAAAAGAAAACTAGTACTAATACGCCACATAATATCAACTAATAATACATAATACAAATGGATGGGCTCTACCGGTCCAACCTTTTCTTCCCCTTGTCATTCGGGTGAGCCCGCTTGTGTTTCTCATCTTCGAGCCTCTGAATACAAGCTTCTACCACCCTAGCCAAAGGCGAGCCCAACCAATCCCACTTTCCTTCCTCTTCCACGTTTTCAATATAGGTCTCGTTAGTCTTGGCCCGCTTAGACGAACTGACGGAACTAGGATATGTAATGCTGTCATTGGTCAGGCACTTAGTGGCAGTCCTTCGAGCCACCTCCTGACCTCTTAGTGGTGCTGTCTTCCTAACTTTTAAGTTGCTCTGTTCTGATGGATGGTCGCAAACCCTTTGCCGAACGGAAGCATTGTCGGTCGGTCGAACAACGGGACGCAAGAACCTCTGCTCCCAAGACATCCTAAATTTCCTAAACAAATCCTCTGTTCATGGGTCAGAACTGGAAATAACCTTAGCATCTTTGGGAATGGGAGGTCTAACACCCATTTGACTTGACAACATACCCGGGTAAAGATAAACCTGATCCCTCATGGATAGTGTTAGCAATGTCCAGGTCGAAGACGAAAATGGAAACCCGACACGCCCACTAATATTCCACCATGGGATGGACCACCGAATGACCGCATCCCCTTTGGCCAGATCGGAAAGCCAGTCCTTTTCCTTGTGACCTTTGCCCCACACCTGCGCCGTCTTCCGACCCGTGAAACCCTTCTAGTTATGACCTTTGATGCATCGGGGAGGGTTGACTAAACCAAGCTGTTCCTACAACCAAACTTGTACAAAACACGATGAAACATCATACCTCCAAGCCAAAGCAACCACAAAACAAAGAAAACCAAGCTACAGAAACATAGCACGAAAAAAAACACATGTAAAATGATCCTGGAACCTCAGAAAGATGTATCATGGAGTCGAGCATGAGCATTAAGACCTAGAATAATCTCACCCAAAATAAGCAAAGAAGGTGATCGTCCATGTTCCATCCCCATCACCACATCCAAAACTCGAGGGTTACCCCAGCCTTCACGCGCCCTCGCATCCTCAAAAAGATGATAACAAGCCATCGCAAAATTAAAAGCGCGTCTACATGCTAAGGCCGAAACATGATGAGAACCAACCAGTGAGAACGTCTTAGAAAGCAACTCTAAGTTAATGTCGTCCCTACCAAAATAACCTTTAGCCTCCTCCAATGACGAAAGATCCAAAAAATGGTAAAACCGCTCCACGTAAGCGTCATCCCCGTAAGGCACACAAGGTCGAACTGAGCTCCACCCACATATAGCATCTATCTCTTTGGGCAAGGGACAAATTTTAACCCCGGAAAAAGCAAAAACATGGCTCTTCGAGTCCCAAAACTTAGAGCATGCCAATAAGAAGTCATCCTGTATCTTGACTCGACTTAGCGCGACAACCACTGACAAACCATCATTTGAACCAATCTCGGGGTCACATTTCTTAAAAGACCTAGCCCAGTCGGTAAGGATATTCCCAAAACCCGACATGACACTAAATATAAACGTGCTAGACTATATGGATATCCTTGTATGTCTAAAACAAGCACCCACAACCCGTATATATAGCCCTAATCCCACGAGAATTAGGAAACAACGAAAATTTCCATAACCCGGACCCAAACCGCCTTGGCCCAGACGCCTGAATATCCGGCCGCCTGAGCCCAGGCGGCCCTACAGGACCCGAGAGCCTCAGCCCAAGCGCCCATTTCTAGGCGAGCAGCATCTAGAGCAACCCCCAAAGGTAGAAACACCGATCCCGCATCATAACCATGGCTACCACATGACACCCCGGACATCGGAAACGACCTCCCGAAGTCGTTAAAACCCGCTCCGAAAACCAAAGCACCCATGCAGGGGTCGCAGAAACGCAAGTTCACCCGTCGGATGCTCGGGACTTAGACGTTTTTTTTAATTTTTCTAGGGGTATAAGCTACCCACCTAGGCGTGTTGTAATCTCTTAACGGTCATCGTCAAGTCGCGTCTGTAGCCTAACAAGGCAATATTATGAGTATGCAAAAAGTGGTCTGACTTTTTTCAAAGTTGCCCAAATTTTAAACTTCGATTTCGTTCTGAACGTAGAAACAACTAAACTCATCTCCTAATATACTCGGTCAGAACACGTTAATATTTTACGTTAACATTTTACATCTCGTCCATCTCGAGTCAAAACATTTTAATCGACGTACTATCTGATCTGATTCCCGGCTCAAACTAACGCGTTTCAAAACATCCAAAAGGAATTGTTTTCATACTTCTGTGCAACGCCAATGCACCCTAAACTAGGACAAATAGCAAATGAATGAACGCAAAAGTGATTACTTGTCAATCTAGGTAAACAATTCGCCAAACGAAAACACAAGACTAATCCAGCTAATTCAAATACAAAAATTTAAAGAAAATATACAACATATACAAATCCATACATAAATCGAGGCTAGGAAGGACCCCTAGAAGCTGCGCCAATGGCTATCACAACCTAACAAAGGTTGTCATCTAAACCTAGATCCTCCAAGTCTATAAGAGGAGACTCACTACCATCCATCCCCGACAGCATGTCTAAGGTAGCCATCTCGGGGACTTCTCTGATCTCCTTGTTAGCACCCGTAGCCTCAGCCTCCCTTTCGATCCGACGCCTAGCTTCGCCCTGCGCAGAGGTCTCACCTTGAGACCGAGCCAGCTGCTCCTTTAGGAAGGCGATCTCTTCAGCCCGAGATTACAAGAGTCGTTGCGCCTCAGCCGCCTCCGCCTCGAGCTCGGTCACTCGAGTCTCCAACTGCCCCACCATATCCGGGACATCTTGCAAACACATTTAAACATTAGGAAAGTACACCAACAGCCTAAAAAACCACTCTAGTCACGCAAACTCACCGATCAGTCCCCGAAGTATCACGGGAAACCCTCGAGGCATAGACCCGGAAGCAGTTGGCGGCCTGCCACAACCGCTGAAGGCAAGCCGAAGAAACCTGGGAGATGAAACCATAGAAGTTAGGCAAGCCGACCCTAATTCTTAAAAACGAAAAAAAAAACGAAGACCAAAACTAACCCGGTCACGCCACTCTATCCCAGTATCCATCTCCTCAGCAGAACACGAGGGAGGGGGGAGGTGAAAAGTATCCCAGCCGCATCCACCCTAAGCAGCGTCAGGGGAAAAGCTGAGGGCTGGATTTCATCAGCCGGATCGGCCAGCTGAGAAAGCAGCAGATTGGTCGGTCAGAGGGCAAGGAAACAACAAACCGCAAAACAAATCTTAGAACCAAAATTAGAACATTACCACGAGGCGGTACCAAGCTAACCGCTGGGTGACGTGAGAAAGGTAGGAGGCACCTGGCACTAAGAGTGCATCGCCTCCTTCTCCGTCCCTATCCTCGAGGATCTCTGTGGTGGTCGGTGGTCTAAACATGGTCCAGGGAGGATCAACCGGCACCCTGAAATTGTCATATAGGTACTGACGCACAAACCGCTCGCCCAGATACCAAACTGGGCGAAACAAAGCAGGAAGGAGCATCCTCCTGTAAGCCCGAGGCCTCAGCTCCGTGGCCACATACTCCAGCACGCCCTCATAACCAGCCCAAGGGCGGGCCACAAACTACACAAATAAAACCAACACTCCGATAAATCCTAAACCTTGGGGGCTACTAAGCTAGGTAGGACATAAAAGAAAACTTACATCCCTGAGGCTTAGCTGGTTGACCAGCGCATTCTCCGACGGGTAGTGGCTGGTAGTGCTCTCAGACTGAGCCAGCCTCCACTCGATACCCGCCGGGTATCTCTTCGGATGAATCCTCACCGTCTTGGGTGCAAGGCAGGGAAAGTAAGAATAGATCCCAGCCTGCAAGAAACCCCAAAATACATTTAGCAACACTAAGCCAAAACTAAGTAGAACTCGAGATACAAGAGTGAGAATAGAAGCTAACCTCCAGTATAAGGCCCGGACTCACAATGGGCACAGCTGAAGCCGAATCTATCACCAATAGCCTAACCATGACTTGCAGGCAGCGAGTCATCTCCGCGAAAGCTGCGATCACCCAATCATAACGCCCTAGCTGAGTCAGGTCGGCTAGGAGAGGCAAAATCCTAGTGTTAAACCTCTCGCCTTTATCCGAGAAGTGGGTCGACCGAAGTACCACAACCACAACCGGGCATCCTGCTCCGGCGTGTTGGGTTCTTGACCTTCTAACATCGTCACTCGCTCGAAGTGAACGGTGATATACGAGCTCACCAAAGGACGAGGCGCACTATATGCCTCACGCGGTAAACAGTCCCCGATGAGGCCCCGCACCTCATCACTATCTAGCCTAGGGCCTTCGGCGGCCCACCTAATCTTATCCGGACCCCAGGGCAAACCGATAATTATCCCAAAGTCCTCTAGGGTCATCCCGACCTCCCCAAAAGCCATGTGGAAGGTCGAGGTAGTATCGTGGAAGCGATCTATCATCGTTCTTATCACCATAAGGTTGCACTTAGACTTGCAACCCACCAACCTAACCCACTGCTCAACCACAGGACCTAGAGGGGTCCTTGCAATAATCCCCTTTACCGCGGGGGTCAACTTCTGAAAATAAACCTCGA
Source organism: Agrostemma githago (assembly GCA_958450325.1). NCBI lineage: Eukaryota > Viridiplantae > Streptophyta > Magnoliopsida > Caryophyllales > Caryophyllaceae > Agrostemma > Agrostemma githago. The sequence continues at coordinate 59,707,037 of OY288240.1, forward strand.
GACACGTGGTAAAGCCCGAGAAAGTCCTCATCGGACCTGGGGGCTGCAAACCAAAACAACACAAACATAAACAAAATCAACCTAACCTAGCCAGAGCCAAAAATCTAAGAAATAACCGAACAGGACACTCACCAGACCCCGCGCGATGCGGTGAGAAATGTGTAGGTCAAGGTGAAAGAGCAGCTGATGGCCATCCTAGTCCCCGAGCCCACTCGGGATCCTCATAACCAATCTCCTCGTTCTCCGGTACAGGAACCAAAACATGAGCCCTCCTAGCAACCGTCTCCGGAAGCCTATGCTTCCTCACTCGATTAAAATCGGCCTCATTAATGGCCTCGGGGTCGCGACGCTGAGACGAAATACTCCGTCATCTCCTACGAATCCCTCGGGAAGTCTGTAAACTCGTCCCGGCAATCTCATCATTAGGAGCTCCCTCGGGACACTCGGTGTTACCTCTAACTACAAAATCAAACAAAAAAAAGAGAATCAAACAAAAAATTCGTGCCTCAGGTCAGGCTAAAGCAGCTCAAACAGGTCAAAATAGGGTCAAAATTTCGGATAAGGATATCAAAATTCCCAAAAGGCCATTAGCGCCTTTGATCCCGATCACGATGGAAGTGGTTTCGGAAAAATTCGGCATCGTTACGACACCTTTTGGTCCGTCTTAAGACACACAACCTCACGGAAAGTCCTAAAAGTCGTCCTAGCTCATAAGAACCGAAAAGAGAGCTACCCACATCCTCACAAACACTATTTGAACGAGATTACACAAAATAAATACTGGAATAATTGGAAAACGGTCCTTAACCCTAGCATTCCAAGCACATTTCCATAGGGGCCCATTGTCGTACCTCGAAAACCCCTATCAAACTTATAACTACCCTAACAAGCTCTAATCGACCCTGATTTAAGAATGGGACTAAGCACAAGCATCGAAACTTAGTAAATCAAAAACATCCAAATCGATTTTCTAGGGTTTTCAACAAAACAAGCTCATGATCAATCAAATCAAACAAAAACGACAATAAACAAGTAAAGAACGTTAACCCGGAGTCGACATTGTCACGTACGACGGAAAATTGAATTGAATTTGGCAAGAAAAGTCGAGAAATCGGTTTTGGGGCGAAAGGGGCGATGCGTTCGAGTTTTGGGTGGAATGAACGATCGCCCTAATTTTCGATTACTTAAACAGACCCGGTCCATGAAACCCCGACCGCCCCAAGTGACGCGCCTGAGTCCTGGCGCGCTGGGGGCTTGATAATTGTGGTTTGCAGTGCCTATTTTGTAGTGTTTTGGTCCCATTTTCCTTGTAGAATCGCTCCTTGGGAGCGGTTTAGGGGCTTCTTATGCTTCCTTTAGTTCGTTTCTGATGAGGGTCGGTTGCCAGCCTTTGGCCGCCTGCCAATCAGGCCCCAGGGCGACCAGTCCCAGAAGGAAGAAAGATCTGCCCAGCAGCCTTTTCATCAAAGTCACTGAAATCTCCAAGTGTGGCCCTAAACCCTTGAGCCATCCGCCAAACAGAGCAAACCAGGCCTGCCGCCTGCTTCCAGGGCGTTCCCGCCTGAACTGAACCGAAGGAGAACCGAGGACCCATCCGTCATTTTGCCTAAGGTAAGGGGAAATGGGCGGACAAGGTAAGTCCACGTGTCGCGCCAACATCCACCCATTTCCCTCCTCTTCTTTCTCTTTTCCTCTCTCTTGTGGGAAGGTATAAATACTTACCCACTTCCCACATAAGGGGGGTTGGATTTTCTCTCTCTAGACTCTTACTCCTAAAAAACGCCACCTAGTTCCTCACGAGCTAGGTTCGTCAAGGCATTTCACGGACTGACTTAGGCATCGGAGAGGGTTTCCTCGGACAACCTCCGAGGCCCTGTGCGTTCATTGTGCAGGGAGCAGGCCATTTCCGCCGGGAAGGTCCGATCTAGGGAGTGAGAGAAAGGGGAGACCAAGGGAAATCAAACGATCATTTGTTCATCATTTACCCGATTATACAACCCGGATCCTAGGCCGGGTGAATTGTTTCCGTGACCGGAACAATTTGGCGCCATCTGTGGGGAACTTACGGTTGTGCTCACGAGTTAACCACTAAAATCAACCACTCATAATCACAAAATCAAAACAATTATGCCAGAAATCGTTGCTGCCAGTGCAGGAACGGGTCCGACGGTCCCACCGGTGACCCCCCTGTATGGTATGCCGCAGTCGGAGAAAGTTCCTCCTGCCACGATCTTAGGGGTAGGGGGAACCAGTCTCCTCGGTGGACCTAACACTGCGGTGACCCCTGAGCTGGGGACACTCCCACGACACGCTCTTAATCTGACCCCAGCTCAGATGGCACAGGCAGCCGCTTTCTTCTCTGCGTTGCTGAACCAGGATTTCACTCCTGAAGTGTAACACCCCGGCCCAATCCTAGGACCAGAAATGTTAACTGCGGTAGCCCGCCAGGCTTTGTACTGGTCCCACAGACCAACACGAGTCCTTTCCAGCACATTTTTTCCTCACTCATGCGAATCCCGGAAACCTTCCCAGGAGGTCACCCATCCTAAGATTGCTCCCAGTCAAGCACGCTTAACTGCAGAGTTCTTATCATGGGCAAACCAGAAAAGAAAGTGCACTTTGTTGATATGAGTAGTACTTTCAATCCCTTTAAGCAAAGCTCATAAATAGGACATCTTCAATCAATGTGGGGTGTTTCAATCACTCCCACTTGAAGAACGCAACGTCCTCGTTGCGCCTGGCAGCATAACCGCTGACCCAGAATCCACCCCCGCTAGGTGCCAAATGCACGGTAGCAGGGTTGCTCTGATACCATTTGTAACACCCCGGCCCAATCCTAGGACCGGAAATGTTAACTGCGGTAGCCCGCCAGGCTTTGTACTGGTCCCACAGACCAACACGAGTCCTTTCCAGCACATTTTTTCCTCACTCATGCGCATCCCGGAAACCTTCCCAGGAGGTCACCCATCCTAAGATTGCTCCCAGTCAAGCACGCTTAACTGCAGAGTTCTTATCATGGGCAAACCAGAAAAGAAAGTGCACTTTGTTGATATGAGTAGTACTTTCAATCCCTTTAAGCAAAGCTCATAAATAGGACATCTTCAATCAATGTGGGGTGTTTCATGAAGACTTGGTAGGCAGGGTCGCATCGGCTCCCAGGCAACCATCCCCTATCAGCAGGGATGAGGCCGGGGGCACGAGGCGGACCGCCGCCAGAAATGCTCAGAGGAAAGCGAAGAGGACGGCTCAAGCGTATACGCATATGCAAAGGCGCATTACTACTGGCGATCCAGAGCCACCAGCCCAGCAGGCGTTCTCCGTCCACACGACAGAATCAGCGTCTGGAGGACAGGGAGGCTTTATCCCGGGGATTACAGGAGCGCATGAGGCCCAGGGAGCCCATGTCGAAACGCTTGGGAGAAAAACCAGGCGAAGTTTTCTCCAGGCTAACGCCTGCAGCCAAGGAACAGTCGGCCCCAGGCTTATCCCAAAGCCTGCAATCCAGACTCAACCGGGGACAACCACTCGAGTCCAGGTACCATCAGGGTGAGAACCTCTGCCACTCTCAGAGGAAGAGGCCCAGACAGGCCTCCCCGGAAACAGAGGATGAAGCAGCCAGTAGGCCGCCACCAGGGTACCGCTCCCCCAGTGCGAGGAAACCGACCCATAAACAATGGGAATCTCACGGTAACCAGTCTGGGGAAAGCAGGTCACGACTGGTAGGCAGGCCCACAAAGACCCCATTGCACCCTGAGGTACAAGAGTACCCCATTCCAAAAATCAAAATGCCCACCATCAAATTTGACGGGACGACAGATCCTGAAGACCACCTTGCAGCCTTTGAGAGCCACATGGGCATGTATGACGTAGATGATGCCATCTGGTGCAAAGTTTTCCCTACCACCCTGGTAGGACTCGCGCAGGGATGGTTCAGAGACCTCCGCCAGGGGTCAGTCAGGTTCTTCATAGAGTTGGCTGAAATTTTCCTCGAACAGTATGCCGGAAATAAGAGAAGACGCCTTACCCGTTTCGATCTCATGACCCTAAAACAGAAAAAGGGTGAGAGTGTGAGGGAATACATGAGAAGGTTTGATCTATCCTACCAGCAGGTTAGGGAGATCGATGATTCCACTGCCGCCTACGCCCTGACAATCTCCCTACTTCCAGGGGAAATGAAAAACCAGATGATCAGGGCCCAGCCAGAAACCCTGGCCATGGCCAGGAAGATTGCTGAAGGGTTCATTCTGCAGGAGGAGTTCCACGGCCTGACGGATACCCCTGCAGGCCAAACAAAGCCTCAAGGGGGACCGCAGGGTGGAAGGGGCAGAAGTGAGCCAGGCAAGCAAAGGGAAGAGGGAGACACTCCCAAGAAGGAGCGCACAGTCTACCAGCCCAGATTCGACAGTTACACTGCTTTGAACAAATCCAGGGCGGAGATCTTCGAACTGGAAAAAGAGACTGCTAAGTGGAATCGCCCGAACAAACCTCGCAGCCCAAAAGGAGACCCCAAGAAATTCTGCACTTTCCACGACTGTATAGGCCATACCACCGAAGAATGCCGTCACCTGAAGGACGAAATTGAGAAATTAATCAGGAACGGATGGTTGGCCAACTACGCAGCTAAGAATAAGTCTCAGAAGGAAGTGTCTGAAAAATCCGAAGGGTCAGTGCAAAACCGCATGGTGATCCATGTAATTTCAGGGGGCACTGAGGGCCAGCTCAGTCGAAGAGGCCAAAAAAGACAAATGCGCGAGCTAAGGAACCAGATCTGCTATGCTGAGAGAGCAGGGAGTCCAAGGGGAGTGACATTAAGCATCACCCCTGATGATGCAGGGCGCGTAGTATATCCGCACAGTGATCCTTTGGTGCTGTCCCTAGAGATCAGCAACCATATTGTGCGAAGGTGTATGGTGGACACAGGCGCGTACACGAATTTGCTGTATAAGGACGCCTTCGAGAAAATGGGCCTGGAAAAAAGGCACTTGCGACCTGCCCCCGGATCATTATACGGATTCAGTGGGGCAGGCGTGCTGCCCATGGGAGTCATAGATCTGCCCGTAACCTTTGGAGAAGGCCCTACTGCCAGAAATGTCAGGGCAACCTTTGTTGTTGTGGATGCAAGATCTGCCTACAACGCCCTAATTGGCAGAGCCACCCTGGACGAAATCGAGGCGGCCATCTCCATCAGGGCGCTCACCATAGCGTATGTCACTGATTTCGGGCTAGAAGGAAAGGTGCGTGGGGACCAGGAGTCAGCCAGACAATGCTACTCCGTGGCCCTACAAGAACACGAAAAAGAAAGGAAAGGAAAAAGGAAGGCTGACAGCTCCCCCAGCAGGGAGGGCGAAATCCCAGCCGAACAATCGGCGCCCGACCACCTGGAGCCAGGGGGCGAAAGCATGTTGGTAGATTTGGAACCAGGCAGACAGGTCCTGATAGGAGCTGACCTGGAAAAATCCTACCAGGATGAACTGGTCAAGCTGCTAAAAGAAAACAAAGACGTATTTGCCTATTCTGCAGACGAAATGCCTGGCGTTGATCCATCGTGCATCGTTCACAAGCTGAATGTAAGCACGGATGCTCGCCCTGTAAAACAGAAGAAACGAAACATGTCTGCGGAAAAAGACGCAGCAATCAAGGAAGAAATTGACAAACTCTTGAAAGCAGATTTTATTGAGGTCTGTGACTACCCGGAATGGTTGGCAAATGTAGTCATGGTTAAAAAGTCGTCAGGCGCATGGAGAATGTGCGTCGATTTTACAAACCTCAACAAGGCCTGCCCGAAAGACTGCTATCCGCTCCCCAGAATCGACCAACTGGTAGACTCCACCAGTGGTTACTCCATGCTGAGCTTCCTAGACGCCTTTTCAGGGTATCATCAAGTATACTTGTGGCAACCGGACAGGGTGAAGTGCGCGTTCATCACTAGTTCAGGCACCTACATGTACAAGATGATGCCATTCGGGCTCAAAAATGCAGGGGCTACGTACCAGCGGTTAGTTGATAAAGTGTTCGAGAAACAAAAAGGCAGAAACATCGAGGCTTACGTTGATGACGCCATCGTGAAAAGCAGAGAAGACGGAGGACACCTGATAGACCTGCAGGAAACCTTCTGCTCCCTACGCGCATACAAAATGAAACTTAATCCGAAAAAGTGTACATTTGGAGTCCGCTCCGGCAAATTCCTGGGGTTCTTGGTCAGCTCTCGGGGGATAGACGCCAACCCTGAAAAAATTCAGGCAGTTCTAGACCTTCCTGAGCCCAAGACCATCAGAGACATCCAGCGCCTGACGGGCCGCATGGCCGCCTTAGCACGGTTCGTCGCCCGATCAGCAGACAAGGCCACTCCCTTTTTCAAGATACTGAAAGGGAACAAACAGTTCAAGTGGGAGAACGAGCAGAAAGAGGCCTTTGAGCAATTGAAGGACCATCTTAAGAGGCTCCCTACCCTGGCAAGACCAGTAGCAGGAGAAAAACTTTTCCTCTACATTGCAGTGACCAATATAACCGTCAGCGCAGTCATCCTACGAGAAGAGGCAGGCGCCCAGCAACCTATATACTTTGTAAGTCATGCGCTGGGGGCAGCTGAGAAGAATTATCCAATGGTCGAAAAAGCCGCCTACGCGGTCATAGTTGCTGCCAGGAAGCTCAGACCTTACTTTGACGCGCATCAAGTTGTAGTCCTCACTGACCAACCCCTGGAAAAGGTGTTGGAAAAATTTGAAAAATCAGGGAGATTGTTGAAGTGGGCAATTGAGCTGAGTGGGCAAGGTATATCTTACCAGCCGAGAACGGCCATCAAGGCCCAAGCCTTGGCAGATTTTTTGGCTGAGTGCTCCCATTCAGGGGAGGAAGAAGCCCCTGCCCAGGAATGGATGCTAACCAGCCCAGGGGGGACTGACTTTGAGCATGCTCTCAGATTTGTTTTCCCAGCATCAAACAATGAAGCAGAGTACGAAGCAGTACTCGCAGGCGTCAGGCTAGCTAAAGCCGCAGGAGCAGAACGGATTGTCCTGGCAACAGACTCCCAGCTCATCGCCAACCAAATCAATGGAGAATACGAAGCAAGAGACCAAGCAATGGCCACATACCTGGAGATGGTGAAGGGAGAGCTATCCGGCCTAAAATCATATGAGGTCAAACAAATCCCCCGATCCCAGAACAACAGAGCAGATGCCCTGTCAAAACTGGCAAGCTCCAGTCTACAGGACATCCGGAGATCAGTATGGGTCGACGTTTTACATGAGAAGTCCACTAACCCCTGTCAAACGATTAATACCGTGGAAGAAGAACTGGAAAGCTGGATGACTCCATTCATCCAGTACAAGAGGCATGGTATCTTACCATCAGACCCGTTACAAAAGAGAAAGATACAGGCTAAAGCAGCCTGGCTCATACTCATAGATGAAGAACTTTACAAAAAAATCTTTTACTTATCCCCTGCTCAAATGCCTACGGGCGGATCAGGCCGCTGAGGTATTGGAGGATATCCACTCAGGGATTTGTGGACATCACATTGGTGGGAGATCGCTGGCCCACAAGGCCCTCAGGGCAGGCTACTACTGGCCTACCATGCTGGCAGATGCCAAGAGCCTGACCCAGAAATGCAGAAAATGCCAACTCTTTGCCCCATCGATCCATGCCCCGGCCCAGGAGCTCAGGCCAATCCTATCTCCCATCCCCTTTGCTCAATGGGGGATGGACATTCTAGGACCCTTCACGGTGGCCACAGGGGGCAGAAAATTCTTGATTGTCGCCATAGACTACTTCACCAAGTGGGTGGAAGCCGAAGCAGTGCCCAACATCACTGAGCCGGCGGTCAGGAAGGTGGTCTGGCGAAATATCATCACCAAGTTCGGCCTACCAAAGATGTTGGTATTTGACCACGGCAGGCAGTTCGATAATGATCCGCTAAGAATCTGGCTGGAAAGCCACAACATCTCAGTCGCCTACTCAGCTGTCTGTCATCCTCAAACCAACGGACAGGCAGAAGCAGCCAACAAACAAATCCTGAACGGCCTGAAGAAAATGGTGGATGACTGCAAAGGTAGGTGGGCTGACGAACTCCCCAGTATACTCTGGTCAATCCGAACTACCAGAAAAGAGTCTACAGGCCAGACCCCATTTGGTCTGGTATATGGAGCAGAGGCACTATTGCCAATTGAGACAAGGATCCCCTCTCTGCACTCCCTGCAGTACGACCGGGCTGACAACGAAGCTGCAATGGTCGAAGCCTTGGACCTGGTGAACGAGTTAAGGGAAGAAGCCAGTACCAACATCGCTGCCTACCAGCAGCGAATGAGGAAAGCTTTCAACAGCAAGGTACGACAAAGGAATTTCCAGATGGGCGAGCTGGTTCTGAGAAAGACACAGGCGGTTGGGAAGTCAAGAGAACATGGAAAGCTGAGTGCCAATTGGGAGGGCCCATACCAAGTAACTCAGGTTCTGGGACCAGGCACATACAAAATAGCCAACCTTGAAGGACAGGAGCTACATGCTCACTGGAATGCAGACACACTAAAGAAATATTACGTCTGAACAAGAATACAAGCAGTTTTTACTTTTACTAAAAAAAGGCGGAGGACGGTCAAAAATGTCGACGGCTCCGACCACCCCAATGTCAAAAAGAAAATTTTAAGAGAAATGAGAAGATACAGATTTATACTCGTTGCCTGTTCACACTCGCGTCTTTCACACACAAACGAGCAGGGAGCAATAGGGGGAGGCCCCCCTGTTGCCGAAATTGGGAAAAGTGAACCCCCCAACGCAAATCAAAAGCCACCCTGCTTACCTCTGGGCAAGCAGGGGACAGGCCATACTAACAAGGACTGGGGGCAGGCCCCCCAACCTTGTATAAAAAACGCAAAAGCTACCCTGCTTACCTCTGGGCAGGCAGGGGGCAGGCCCCCTGGACTTTGGACAAAAGCCAGGGGCATGCCGCACTAACAAGGACTGGGGGCAGGCCCCCCAACCTTGTATAAAAAACGCGAAAGCTACCCTGCTTACCTCTGGGCAGGCAGGGGGCAGGCCCCCTGGACTTTGGACAAAAACCAGGGACAGGCCGTACTAACAAGGACTGGGGGCAGGCCCCCCAACCTTGTATAAAAAACGCGAAAGCCACCCTGCTTACCTCTGGGCAGGCAGGGGGCAGGCCCCCTGGACTTTGGACAAAAGCCAGGGACAGGCCAGAATAACAAGGACTGGGGGCAGGCCCCCCAACCTTGTATATAAAACACAAAAGCCGCCCTGCTTGCCTCCGGGCAGGCAGGGGGCAGACTCCCTGGACTTTAAACAAATGCCAGGGGCAGGCCAGACTAACAAGGACTGGGGGCAGGCCCCCCAACCTTGTATAAAAATAAAACAACCAGAAACCCCCGTACCTACAGGCAGGCAGACTGCGAATCAAATTCATGAAGAATCAAAATATACAAAAGCAAACAGAAAATTCACATATAAAAGAAAAAGTAGTGTCAAGGGAATACAAGACAAGAGTTTTCAAAACAAATGATTACAACCAAGAGTACGGCAGCCGGCCACCAAAAGGCTCGGCGCGCAAAGAAGTAAGGAAACTAAAACGTTGGCACAGGCGCAGCAGGGGACGAGCAAGAGCCCTCTGAGGAAGACTGCCCTCCATGTTAAGCAGGGGGAGCGTCTGGGCCGGAAGCATCTCCCTCAGACAGCCTGCGCATTTGAGCTTCATCCTTAGCAGTGTAAAGGGCCCGGAAAGCATCTTCGTCAAAACCCGGGAACATCTCCCTGACAGCTTCCATGACAACCTTCAGGCAGGAGTTAGCACCAATAACGAAGCCCGCCGACACAGCCATTTCCACCTCCTGAAGAATCTCACCCCTCTCTTTCTTCCAATCCTCGGTCTTCGCCGCCAGATCGCCGAGGGCCGCCTGCAGATCAGAGTTTGCCTTGGAAATGCGCTCCCTGAGGTCAATAACGCTCTTCTTAGCATGGTCCAGTTCAGCCAAAGCCTTTCTGGCCTGCTCCAGTTCAGCAAAGGCCTGCTGTGCTCTCTTGGACTCCTCCCCCAGGCGAGATACTTCCCGGGTAGCCTTCTCGCTCTCAGACTTCCAGTGGATCGCCTGACCCCTGGCCTCTTCTAGCTCAGTCTCCTTTTTCGCCAGCTGATCCTTCAGGCTGGCAATGAGAGCAACATCCCTCTCAACTGCAGAAAGGCGGTCGGGGTTGGCTAGTTCCTCATCACTCAGGCGACCAAGGGCAGCCAGCTCCGCGGAAGCCTGCGTAATTCGGGAGGTGCGCTTAATATACTGGGTCACTTGGCTGGTAGCAGACTTGACAGTCTTGAGAAGATGGTCTGTTAGAACTGCCCCTGAGTCGGAGAGTAGGGCGGAAACATCCTGGCTGTCACCTGCATTATAATGGAACTCAACGTTCTCCTCAGAGAAAAGGGTGGCAGGAATCTCCGGAGCAAGACGCTTGGGTTCAGGCGTGGAAGTCTCCAAGTCCACCACCTGGTCAGCATTAGGGGCCTCCCGACTCCTCTTTCTGGTCAATGCCCGGGGGGTACTCTCCCCAGTCTCCTCAGAACCTGCGGCCCGCGACCCCGGGGGAATCTGAATCCCTGCTGAAAGGCCATCTTGCCTACCAACAGGCGAAGGGGTAGCCTCGAAAGCAATCGCCCTCGCAGCTGGAGAGGGGGTGGCCTCAGAAACCGCCGTCTTGGCAGGCGTGACTCGAGGAGGAGGGGGAAGCCTGGGTCTACTAAATGACAGGCCCTTCAAATGCTTCATCAGATTCTTCTCGCCTCTCTTAAAACCAGGAAGAAGAGAAGGGCGACTCTGGATAACAGTGAGATTCTCGTCCAAGCCCAGGCGTCTCACCTCCCCTTTTCTCCAAATAAAAGTGGCAAGACCTGCAGGACAAACAAACAGGCTGTCAAGGCATTTTCAAAAGAAAAAAGAGTAAGAAAGAATCACCAGCACTCCTGAACTACCTTTATCTAGACCCGGATTCATGCCCAACCGGGTCAAATAATTGTCAGTCGCTATAACCTCCGCATGAGGGAGCCATAAGGTGGGGCCATACACCCCGTACTTGTTAGTATGGCCTGCAAAGTATGCCGTCAACTCCTTCTCCTTTTCACTTAGCTTAACCTCCAAGGCCTTTCCACCCACGCCAGGGTGGTACTCCTCAGGGGTCTCCATCCTGGTATGGACGTGATTCCTGAAGTGACGAGGAATCCTCCACCCATGGGTACTGTGTATGTAAAGGAAGTTGTTCTTCCAATCCCTCAAGCTGTCCATACCAGGCCACACCAAACAATGTCCCTTCTGCCTCAAGAGGGACCAATAACCAGGGGAGCCCGTACTCCCAGAAGAAACCATCTGTAAACCCACCATGAACCGCAGGGCGTCGATGGAAGGCTCCATGCGGTGGAAAAGACAGGTCCAGACATATGAGATCAGCGCCCTGACAGCTGTGGCTGTCAGCTGGGCGACGACGACGTTCATGCGCCTGAAGATCTCCTCTAAAGCAGGATGGAGGGGAAAGCGAAGGCCAAACTCTAAGCATTTGTGATAAACCGCTATGCACCCATCCGGGGGGTTGCATACGGTATCCTTTTCGCCAGGGACAATAACTGTGTACCCTTCCCCGAAGTTATAGAGCCGCTCAATCACAACGGCGGCGTTCTTAGCGAGGATCACCTCCCGATTTTTCCGGTCGGGGAAAGTACTCAGGGGGATGCGGTATTTAGCCTTGTCTAAATAGTAAACCCTACCCCTTTCCCGACGAATGAGGGGGCCGGAAGTTCTGGAGGGGTTAACTTCCAACGCCTCGTCGTCTGAGTCAATAGCATCATACGAAGGGGGGTCGGGTGAATTACCGCCCCCACTGCCCGCTGAATGCTCTTCCTCAAGACCAACCTCCCTAGAGGAGGAGGCAAAATCCATCCCTTCTCCCCTCTTTGTTGGGTCGATAAAGGGCAAAATCAATCCACGAGTTGTAGACATGTTACTCTAAAAAAGAAGCGGAAAAAAGGGAAATCGAAGAGAGAAAAAGAGTGAAGGATGAAAATCTGACCTAAGATCGCCTGACAGCACGTCACAAGCCCGAAGAATGAGTCTCAGGGAAATGGGGGTGCAAGGTAGGATACGATCCGTCAATACTCCAGGGTTTTTGACAAGACAGAATGAGGGAATGTCGAAAGAAAAGAAAGATTGGAAAAAGTGAAAGAATGAATAACTGAGCGCTTTTATAGAGAGAAAGGCATGCCAAGAGTCGCCCAACCCTCAGAAATTCACCCAAGGGCTGCAGTCCACGTGTCGCCCCTAGGAAGGTTTGCTCTAGGCAGCTTCCCAAGAAAAACCTCGGGAGGACCAAAGGGTGTCAGGAGATTGGTCACCCTATGACGTCCCCCCTAAAAAAAAAAAAAAAATCGCAGTACACAAACGCGTCGCCTGATCTTCATTTCATTAAGTCTTACAAAGAAAAGTTACATCTCAAGGCAGATATGAAAAGAAAAATACATAAGGCCCAAAAGTTCCGGCCTGACAGAAATCAAATGCCCTGCCACGCAGGCCTAGTCATCACCCAAATCTGGGGAACAATCCCCAGGGCTGCCTGGACTCCCGAGAGCCGAACCCCAGTCCCAACCTGGGGAACCTTGAAAAGGGTCATCAGAAGCCCCGTCTCCATCCCTGTCGCTCAGGAAGCCAAGACCCTCGCTGTCATCAGAGTCATGGCTGCTATCTTCCCAGTCCATTCCAAAGGGAACGGCCCGGGACTCGTCGCAGGTGCGACAGCCTGTCTTCTTCACAGGCGAAGAGGGACCTGACGCCAAGGAGGAATCAGTGTCAGAGTTGGGGTCAAATTGTTCAGGGTGCAGCCATGGAAAGCACTCATGGCATCCCCTGTCATAACAGCCCCCTCCCTGGGAGCAACGCCTAAACCTAGGCGCAACAGGAGGCGAGGACCTCCTAGGGCGTTTGCCCATCCTAACGGAGGCCTTCTGACTCCTCCGGCGAAAATGAAGCCGTGAACGGCGACTCCGGCGAACAGCAAGGTAAGCAGCACGAGCATATCTGAGCCTCCAAAAACCTCTGAAGATGAAAGTAACATGCCTAACTCCACGACGAGTTACACTCTTTTTGATCCAAGCCATGATTAAAGATAAAGAACGAAGATTGGAGATGGGTCATAAAAATAGTGAAGGAGGATGCAATTTATACAGAAAACAGAAGCAGGGCATTAATGGTGCCCCAACCACCTCTGCAAGGGAGAGAGCCAATCATCGAACTGGCACACTGCCCAAAAATTCTCTGCACAAAGGAGGGTAATCATAACGAAAGACGTTTGAACTCCCTGCGTGCCCAGAGGAATTAAAGCATGTTCCCTCGGGAACATGCGACGCATTTAATGCAAGTGTCCAAAGAGACAACCTCCCGCCATCCCAAAGCAAGACGTCGCCTGCTGAGCAGGAACCCTGCTCCTCCTCAGCCGGCGAGGGCCAATTGATGAGGGTCGGTTGCCAGCCTTTGGCCGCCTGCCAATCAGGCCCCAGGGCGACCAGTCCCAGAAGGAAGAAAGATCTGCCCAGCAGCCTTTCCATCAAAGTCACTGAAATCTCCAAGTGTGGCCCTAAACCCTTGAGCCATCCGCCAAACAGAGCAAACCAGGCCTGCCGCCTGCTTCCAGGGCGTTCCCGCCTGAACTGAACCGAAGGAGAACCGAGGACCCATCCGTCATTTTGCCTAAGGTAAGGGGAAATGGGCGGACAAGGTAAGTCCACGTGTCGCGCCAACATCCACCCATTTCCCTCCTCTTCTTTCTCTTTTCCTCTCTCTTGTGGGAAGGTATAAATACTTACCCACTTCCCACATAAGGGGGGTTGGATTATCTCTCTCTAGACTCTTACTCCTAAAAAACGCCACCTAGTTCCTCACGAGCTAGGTTCGTCAAGGCATTTCACGGACTGACTTAGGCATCGGACAGGGTTTCCTCGGACAACCTCCGAGGCCCTGTGCGTTCATTGTGCAGGGAGCAGGCCATTTCCGCCGGGAAGGTCCGACCTAGGGAGTGAGAGAAAGGGGAGACCAAGGGAAATCAAACGATCATTTGTTCATCATTTACCCGATTATACAACCCGGATCCTAGGCCTGGTGAATTGTTTCCGTGACCGGAACAGTTTCAGGTTCCCGAGACCGATTTGGAAGAGTTGGAGCGATTCCGACTCTATACATACACATTTTGGAGCCAACGGAGTAAAGGAACGATGACTCGATGCTTTGGAATCGACCCCGAGACCTTGGGACCCAATCCCGAGCCTCCGAGACCCGATCCCAAGTCCCGAGAATCGATGAGAAGTTCATATGAAGCAAGGAGGAACCAAAAGGATCATATTGGAGGCCTACAAGACTCATCCCCGACGGGTATGCACCTCATCCCGTCGGGGATGAAGTGCGCTTTTGGAGGAGCCACTGCATGGCCGTCCCGGTCGGGATGATGGGTCCGTCCCGGTCGGGATGACCCGTCCCGGTCGGGACCACCCAGTTTCTGCCGCGTCACTTTCTTTCTTCTCCCTTCCATTTGGAACCCTATAAATACCCCTCCTCTTGTAATCTTAGCTTATGTTCTTCACTTCCCATTAAACCCTAGACTAATGTAGGTTAGATTAGATTAGATTAGTGTAGATTAGTCGGTAATTAGTAGTTAATGTTAGTTTAATCTTGTATCATTGGATCTCTTGAAGAATCCATCCAAGATTGACAACCTTGGAGGAATTATTTGGGTTTTCTTCTATACAAGTGTTCTCCTTTTCATCCTTTGTAGTTGGTATATTCTTTCCTTTCTCTTTTCATTTAATCTTTCATGTTTAATCTTCCAAGTTTTAATCTTTGATTGTTGTTCATCATTTTCACTAGTTTGTTTATATATGTTTTGATGTTTGTGTTGATTTCTCTTGTTCTTGTTAGTATTAGTTTGATTATGTTAGAGTAGTGTTCTTGCTAGGGTTAGTAAGGTGATTAGGGTGTTAATTGGGTGATTAAGGGTTTGTTGGAGATGTTGGTGGAAGATTTGGGTTTCTTCTTGAGTGATGCATATTACATGTTTGTTGGAATGCTTGAATGACTAAGTAGGTTTGAATGCTTGTTTTTCTTGCCTTCCTTTGTCGTGTGTGTCGCCGGATGGGTTCCATGAGGAACCTCTAGGTGAGTCTAAGTTAGATTACCTAGATTACCCTACTACCTCCTTCACTCTAACTCCGCCTTGACCGTTCCGTTACCCCTTTGACCCCGACCTAATCCTAGCCCGTTTACCTTGTTTGTTTTCTTTAGTCTTAGTCTAGCCTTCTCTCCCTCTTATCATTCTCTAGCTTAGCTCGTTGACTTAGTCTCGTTTTTGGGCGAACTTGGTCTAGACGTCTCTACCGTCCCCGTGGATTCGACCCGACTTACCCTAGCTACCCTAGTTAGGTTTTGCCGGTTAATTATTTGATCGGTTGGGATCCCACGACAAATCCCCACCATCAGGGCTAGGAGCCTGAATATTAGGGTGCATACGGATGCGCGTCCGAGCAGCCCAGTACAGACTAAAACAAAAATAAACGAGACTCAAAGTTTGATACGCATAAAACACGCACCTTTTAAGACAAGCAAGATAACAATAATGAAACAACTACTAAGGCGATATCGATATTGCACACACGATAATAAGACAAGCATCAGAACCGCGCTTAACCTAAACGCTACACCCGAACGCGTAATAAAGCAATTTGAACCGAACTAATCCGAAACAAACTCTAAACAAATCTCAAATGCATAACAAACTAAAACAAAGCAGAAACAAACCCAAACAAAATAAGACAAACTCACAAAACAAAAACACTTAACTAAAACAAATAAACAAACAACAGTTGTTCGCTTAACGAGTCTTAGTTACCCGAGAAGCGAAGGAGTCTGAAACCTCCACAGCAATATGTCGAGTGGATACCGACGCCCTCGACAGCAATTTGTCGAGTGGATACCAACGCCCTCGACATCATTTTTTCGAGTGGATACTAACGCCCTCGAAGGGGTCTGAAACCTGCACACCAATTTGTCGAGTGGATACCGACGCCGTCGACAGTAATTTTTCGAGTAGATACCAACGCTCTCGAAGGAGTCTGATACCTCCACAGCATTTTTTTCATTCGAGAGGAGACCGACGCCCTCGAGTGGTTTTTTTTTTTTGTCTTAGGGGTCAGTGATATGGGTTAAGTCGTCTCACCCAATCAAGATAAACCTAATGCTACTAACAAGAAGATAGCGGCAAGCAAGGTATCGAATCCAATGGGAAACAGTTAAATTCGTCTAATTGTTATGGCGATTCTAAAATGCTCTAAACGGTTGATTGATGGAAATATATAAAAAAACTACTAGAATACGAATATGAATAAAGGATTCTAAAAAAAGAGAGGAAAACTAAGGTCACGGGTTCACGATAGATAATCGACATTTAGGCAACGACGATAATAAACACATAACATGCTAGTCGGCTATAACACGTTCTTTCGAATCGTATCAACCTAGGAAGGATCTAACGGGTTCTCGCAACTTATTAGACTCCCTACCAAATCGGGCGCGATCTAATCCTAATTCGGCTTTCGCACAGGAACTAGAATTTCCCAAACATATTAAAATGTTGTGGCCATAAACAAATTAATCGACAAAAAAAGCACGCGAAAATGGTACTAGCATAATTATAAATTTAGTATCAAAGCGACATAATCGTATAATAATCCATCGATCCCCCTCGACGCATGATAATTACGAGACAACAAATCGCATACATAGAATTCATGATAAAAAGTGAAGAAAACAAATCTAACAATAAATGAACGAGAATCTAGCGAACTAAACGGAACAATGAATTGCAAATAGAGAAAATTATGACAAACTAAGTAATTCACGATGAAGATTGAAATATAAAACTGGAAATTTGCATAAACGAATTAACCGAAATCGAGTACGAGTTGAAACCGAGTGCTAGAATGTTAAGAGTCACGTAGCGTTTCTAAGGTAATATATTTCTAAGTTATGAAAAAGTGATAAGTCAAATACAACTCATCCTTAGTTATAGAAAATAGGCGGAAAAATGTTGAGTGTGCATGTCGGCCGGTCAGCAGGCAGCCTGTCACATGTAGGGGTCGAAGCACACAACAAAGTCAAGCTTAAATTGTCCTTGTGTCATGTCGGCCGGCCAGCAGGCGGCCTGCCACACGCAGGGTGGCGCGCACAACACTAATAAAACAAGTATTGGGCCGCTTTTTCATGGCCCAATGAATCAACACTTCTCAGTTCTTCTTCGCCTAGACGTCCTAAAGCACGGGTTTTGTCTTGGGATCGTTCTTCTAACCAGATATGAGTGTAAATGCACATAAAGACCTGAAATCGTGTAGAATCTACAAAAACACTCACTCAAGGGAAAATGTTAGAAGAAATGGCTCTAAGGAGCGCGTTCCGACCGGAAAAGACAACTGAATCGAGGGAATAAAACTATATAAATACGACACATCAGTGAGAGGCATCCCGAAAGACAGCTATTCGAGTGGAGAGTAACGCCCTCGAGTAGTTTATATCATTTTATTTTGTCCTAGGGGTCAGAGGCATCCCGAAAGACAGTTACTCGAGTGGAGACTGACGCCCTCGAGTAGTTTATCTCATTATGTTTTGTCCTAGGGGTCAGAGGCATCCCGAAAGACAACTACTCGAGTGAAGACTGACACCCTCGAGTAGTTTAGCTCGGTTTGTTTTGTCCTAGGGGTCAGAGGCATCCCGAAAGACAGCTATTCGAGTGGAGACTCACACCCTCGAATAGTTTTATCTCGTTTTGTTTTGTCCTAGGGGTCAGAGGCATCCCAAAGACAGGTATTCGAGTGGAGACTGACGCCCTCAGCTCGAACATTTTTTTGTTATTTCACTTCATTTCGCCCAAGGGATCACAAGCATCCCCGAAGACGACCGCTCGAGTGGAGACTGACGCCCTCGAACGTTTTATCAAGGGTTCACAAGCATCCCAAAATTTGTTCAAACATAAATATGAGCATTGAGCATTCTTTGCGCTTACGCTTAACGCGTCACCAACACACGAAAACACTTAAAATTGAACAAAACCTTTAAAATGAACCGAAGAAGACAAAGCGCGCGTGCATGAAAAATCAAGAACGAGATGTCAAGCAACAGCCCGGGCTTAAGCAAGCAACCGCAAGCGAAGATGTCAGGTATGATTTCTAAGATTTGGCTGGCGAGCCTCAACACGCAGTCCAATAGACTTAAAACGACCCGACCGGACAGCCACCAGGTCGTAATCTTCGATTGACCTGGACCTGGGCGGCTATACTTTGACTTTCGCCTTGTTGTAGACACCTAGATTTGGACCTGGTGGCTGCAGAAGTGCCCAGCAAACACCCGATGATGATAGGACTGCAACGCGACGTGGGTTTGCGATGTTTTAGATAGTTTTTCTATAGAACGGATCAGATAGTTACTCATAAAAATTAAAACTAACATGAAGACAGCCTTAGTCGTGTCGTTACGGTCGCATAGACCCTAATTATAGTCAATTCTGACACCGGGACCCCGAGTCGGTCCAGAAACTAAAACTGAGTCAGCACCGTGCCAATCGAGCATCGGGATGCACACCCGAGGCCCACTAATGTTCACGGGGCTAGGTCAAGTCGCGGGAGCCTTAATCCTCAAGTAACAAATCATCCTCCTCCCTCTCGGTTTTGGAAAATATTAAAATCGTATCTTCAAAATCCCGACTGCCCTGCCTCACGCGTCTCAACATCACCACGCCTAAGCCCAGGCGCCTGAGTCTTGGTGCGCCCCAGCTCAGGCGTCCATATGGGCGACGAGGGCCGAAAACACCTATAAATACCCCCTCTCCGCTTCATTCATTTCACACAATTTCTCATCTTCTCTTCCCCCTATAACTCTCTCGCTAAAGGCTCGCACTCCGACACTCGAGGCAAACGATCCACTCGATCGTAGTTCCGATAAAAGCAACATCGACGCTACTCCTCACCTTTGAGCACCTCACTCGATACCGAGGTGCCTGTGATTGACTAGCTCAAAACTAGTAGTGAAGCTCTGCCGTATTAGCCACAGAACTAGTCCTTAGTAGCGAAGCTCTGCCAGAGTAGCCACAGGAAGGGTAAACGGTAACGGAGCTCTGCCGGAGTTGCTGGTCAAGCTAGGAGGATCCGCCTGTTGAAACCGAGTCGTCAATAGGTTGTCATCTAAACAAAACTTTACATATTTGCACTTTTTTTAATTATGCACTACGATAACACTAGATGTGGACACTAGGTCCACGAGCATCTACTAAAACACGTAAATGTCCCAACTTCAACCGCAAATACTAAAACACACTAAATAGACCCGAGTAATTCCGAGATCCGTTCTCAAACTATCTATGCATCGAGTCCCTTTTAGTGTATACTCCGAGGGTGCAACTCCTCATTATGTGATTTACTTACATTCGCATTTACAATTTTTCGTATAATTGATTGCTTTTATGACCTTATAATCGCATGCTAAATCACCTAACACGGAAATCAAAACTTAAAGTAACTAAAACTGAACAAAGCGATGGTCGGGTTCCGTATTAGTCCAGGTGCTCACCTTATTAGGTTCGACGCATCTCTATTAATACCGAACCGACGCATCTTAAGCAGAATACCAGCTAAGGTATACCACGAGAACGAATGATATCCATATTATCGCGTTAAAATTGATTTGCTAATACATATAATATTAGTACTCTCTCGTCTCCTACGTGCATCTTTTCATGGCCTGCTTTTCCCGTTAAATCGCATGCAAAGAATGTAAACACAACTACTTTGACTAAAAAATTTACTTGTCCTTAAAACGACCGACGTAGCAAAAAGCATAGGGTTAAAACAACGAATGTTACAGTACTTCCACCACAACAAAAGAACTAGGTTATCAGCCCACCTATTGATTAGTAGAGGCCGCTATAGTGTGGGCGGGATTGGGTGTTGACATCTATCGGATGTTGGCTTCCCAATACGTACCCTCACCCCTTACTCAGAATCGACGCTTTTCGGATGTCCGAAACCATTAGCAATGAGAATCATTCCAGGCATGAAGTGCTTAAGGGTACAAGTCTTTATCTTTAGGTCCTGTGCCACTCAACTTTGAGCCGGCAAGGGATCAAAGTTGACTTGAACGGTTTTCGAGTCCCCATAATCGACTCGGTGGCGACTCCACAAACCGGCAAAAACTTCAGTTCATTAAAAGGTCGCCTCACCAAACAAATCGGCCTTTAAACATTTACAACCACGACTCGATCGATTCCCAACCGGAAACACGGGTGCCCCCACCCGTCTAGTACAAGTCCGGATCGTCATCAAAATCGAGGTCCGACACATCGCCCTGTACGCGAGATCGGACCGGCTCCCGACAAGGACGAAGCCGCGTGGGTGGCCGCCGCCACACGTTGAAAACCGGGTCGGTCCTGCGCAGGCGCGCGCGGGGCGCCGGGCGGTGCGGACAGACGTCCACAGTTTGGCGACTCTGCTGGGGATTTGGAAACAAGTTTCCAATGGTGGTGTAACTTGAACGAGGTCGGTGAAGCTCATTTCTTAGTTCCTAATTATGGTCACTACAGGTTTTGGCCCTAAAAAGTCCACCCTAACCGATATCAGGACCAATCGACCTCTTCGCGGTAAGATCTTTAGGGACACGCGGAGAGATCCTCGATTGACGTTCCGACCGCCTAACGCGTAACCCGCGGGATTAATAAGCGGATAGTTCCGAACGAACGGTATGACATTCATCTCCCCAGATGATTGTCAATGCCTATGGGAAGACTATTCGTGGGCGGTAGCCTACCCTAACCTACCTGTGTCCGCATCCTTCATGAGTTTATGCATTCCTAGTTATGTGTAGCGTGTTTGCAAATAACCCAAATAAAACACTAAAAAGCTGGATTCAACCACGCCAACATTGTAACACCCGCTATTTTTCCTAAGCGTTTTTATTCTATCCGTTAGGACTTCGTCTTAACTCTGTTACTTTTGGCCTCATATTTTATCATTTTACTAAGCTCTATTTTAAATTTTGAGTTTAATAAATTTTTATTTATAATTTCAAAGATTTAAATTCTTTTTAAATCCATTTATTTGGTTTCTTCGTAAACTAATTAATTTTTCCGCAAGGAATTCTATTTCTCTTCGAATTGACATTTTTAAGCTTGGATTTAAGTTATTCTTTTTCCTAAAAATGTTTGAATACGTTTCTATAATATTTTCAACTAGTAAGTATTTTTATTTACAAAAGATTAGTTGTTAATGATTTTTATTACGAAGCTTCGCGAATAATTATTTTCTTACGCGAGGTTTACTCGAATTACTTTGAAATGCCTTTAACTATTTTACGATTATACTTTTTATCAACTTATTATTTATTTGAGACCATTTCCTCACATTTTGGACCGACTTAGTCCTTGGTCATAAATTTTATTACGTTTTATTTAAACGTTTCATTTTATCACGTTAAAACGTAAACATAAGATAAATTATTTTCATTCAATTGTTGCTTTATTAACAAGACTTTTCATACTCCTTCATCAACCCTTTTGGCCAGCCACTTTATGTGTAAATCACATAGTTTTCATCAACAAATTTATTCTCATTTATATTTTGAAAAAAACCATCCATTTCCATACTACACCTTATTCATTCATCAAGTAAAAAAAAATCTATCATCACCTTCTCTTGGCCGTGGCACTTTCTCTCCATCCTAGGATTATTTTGCTTCAATTGTAGTCTTAATCGACTCAAATTCATCGTCAAATAATCCTCTTTCCGTTCTCTTCGTTAAGGTATTAATCCACGTCGTTTTCGATCAATTTTTACCTTGATTTTTATTAGTTTTCTCATGGTATTTTTCTGCCATGATTTCCATGTTTGGTAGGATTTTTGTACGATCCCGAAGCCGACGAATATATTATCGACTCAGACTTGGAGTACAGGTAACGTCGATGTTACTCGGTATTTCAAGATTTTAATTGAGTATTTGCATGTATATATTTTTATATTTTATTTTGGCAATATATGTATGTCACGGATTCTGGAAAAAATTTTAAAGTTGAAAATTTGCATGTTTCGATATTTTTATCGCTTTTACGAGATTAACGATTAAATTGTTATATTAATTTGTATAATCGTAATAATCGGCCTAAACATGTAATATATGTTTATATTCTGGAAAAATGTTGTTTTTGATGATTTTTAATAATTTAGTATTTTTCTGATATTTTTGATATCGATTATTGAATTATTACCGTTTTCGGACAAAAACGATTAAAAACCGATTTTTAGTTCTAGTACTTAAACATTTTATTTTAATCTAATTTTTGATGTTGTGAAACTTTCTGGTGAAATATAATTTTCTGAATTATTTCATAATTTTTCGGAATTGTTAAGTGGATGAATTAATTAATCACTTTAAATCATCGTTTATCGTTAAAACCGTGTTTGTTGTTTAAATTCTCGATTTCTGGTCTTTGGTTTAAATCTGGAAAAAAATTATGATTCTGATGATTTCATATTAAAATGTCATTATATGATTTTTAGTGCCTTAATAAAATGTTAGGAACGATAAGTTTTATTAATGGAATCGTTAATTGTGAAAACGGGTTTTAAAGACGGTTTTGACGGGATTTATTAAATCTGGAATTTTTGGAAATCTGGAAAAATGGTAGATTCTGGAAAATCATGATTTTTAGGTTTAATAATAATTTTTGGATATTAATACTTAAATCGTTTTGTAATTACTATTTTTATTAATCGTTATTGTCGAGATTTGACGATTAACGAGAAAACGCTTTAAAAACCGAGTTTTAGAATTCTGGAAATTTTCTTTTCTGGACAGAATGTCCATAAATATAATTTAACTATTTTACGTAATTTTTGTACTATTTATTATAGTCTTTAATTAATAAATATTGATTTTCGGACAAATTGTGATTTATCGTTAAAATACTTCGTCTTACCTAAAAGAATTATTTTTCCAGCAATTTTGAAAGTATTTAAATCTGAAACTTTAGAAGTTAAGTCATCCCTTAACATACTCTAAATATATTTGTTGGTTTAATTCAATAAAGACGTTCAAATATTTAATTTGATGTTTGCCGTAAAGTCCTATTTATAATTTTATTGTCGAAACTAATAATAATTAGGGAATTTTAGCTTTTAACTTTTGAAAACACCCTAATTAGTAGTATTAAAATGTTTAAGACATTTTTAATCATTTTATAACACTTATACGATATTTTAATAATTTCATAAAATCAAATGATCTTACTTTAATAATTAATATCGTTAAGGCCGAAAGTATTAGTTTTATAAACCTATATCGTTTACTAAAAATGTGGTATTAGTATGAACTAATATTTTCACTATTTTGATATAATGCTATTTTTAGTAAAGTTTCTAAAAATAGAAGTTTCCTAAAATAGAAAGTTTCCTCTTTTGGAAAGTGATTCCTTTTTCCCTTTTGTTCTCTTATTATTATAATGATCATATCTCTTAAATATATCGATAATGACTTTGTTTTGGAGTTATGGAATAAGGATAAGTGTGGGGTTAGAGTAATACAATCTAGGATGTACTGTTTTGCCATCAACTATAAGTGTAACACCCCCATTTACCCAGAAGCCTTATCAAGACATTTCTGAGTAAATAAAAGTGTTACCATCTCGGTATAACCCGAGGTAGTAGTCCATTACAATACGATTCAGAAACCAACCATTTAAAACTAAATAATTAATTATTACAATCTCGTATCTATAGAACACGGTTACACAAATACAACAGCGGAAGCACAACTAATAAGACTACAACCTATAATCGTGGTCAGTGACAGCGCAGACCCATCCCGTACAGTCAACCAGAATACAATAATCACACATCATCAACCTGCACACTAGTACTGCTCCCCAAAAGAACGAAAGTGTCAATTGGATCGTCGCAGGTCCCCAATAAAATAGGGTGACAATTTAGACAGAGAATACGGTTAGAACATGCTAACATCATAACACAAGTATGAAATATAAAACATTCAGTCTCAACTGTCTCGATACCATCATCGGTACCAATCAACAATATCATCTCCACACTCTCAGTACCATCACGGTACCAAGCAATAATCTCATCTCATCATTCAGTACCATCACGGTACCAATCAATATTCTCATCTCAACTCTTCTGGCAGGCCCTTTCATTCCGAGTGTGCACACCCCCCGCAGGTTCAACAACCCGCGAGGAGAAATCAGGGAGGGGACCGTGATCAGTGGCCCCGGCTAGGTCTAAAGCTAGCCTCACCAACTCCAATATATCAATATTCATCAATCATTCTCCCATCATTATTCAACATTATTCTCATTAGCACGATACCATATCGTACTCGTAACTCATACATACATAATAATATTAACGTATTCTAAGTAAGGAAAACCTTACCTAGTCAGCAAGTCACCTCCGAATCAGTAGTACAAATCACCACGGGAATTCTACGAAGGTTGATCCTAATAGAATATTATACGTAAGTTAATATCAACCCTAACATAGCTAAATAATAAAATGGAACCTGACCCGACTAAATTATAAAATGAGACCGACCCGACCTAATTATATTATAAACTGAGACCGTCACACTAAGCAGCAACAATAGCAATACACAACTAATAACAATAACATTTCATGAACAGTACACTAGTCCAACCTATAATAACCTGACGTGATACCAACCCCAGCACCACGTAAACCCAGCCTAAAACCAACAGTAGCCACCGATCCGCCAACCACTGTACCGAAATGATAACGGCGGCAATTGCACAAGTACACAACAACGACACACACGACTACAATATTAATATGACAACGACAACCATAACCCGACACTAACAAGCGCAACCCTGACAACAAAACTCCCGACCACCACTATTTCTATAACAAAAGCCAACTAACAATGCTACAAACGAAAACGACTATATAGGCATACCTAGGACTGAGTGGACGGTGTGATCGACGCCCGACTCGACTCTCTTTCCCTTCTACTGCCCTGCGTGCGTGGTGGCTGCTAGATGAATTAAAAGAAAGGGTTTGGAGGGGATGTATGGTATAAATGGTGTACGGGCTTGAGGGTTTCTAAGTGGGGTTTTTTTTTTGTTTACAAAGTGACGTGTTTATAAAAGGGGCTTTACCCAATCCACTAGTCCACTCCCTTTATTATTATTATTATTATTATTATTATTATTATTATTATTATTATAAGGGGTTTTACTCGATCGTTTAATAAATTGGACTTGGAAGTGTGTTATACATTAAACGTGTATTAATCAGTTTATCGAAAGAAGTTAAACTAAATGAGTTAACTAATTATATATGCTGCTACCCATAACGAGACCTGAATTATATAGGAAACACGAGTAATACGCGACGGGTATTACAATCTACCCTCCTTATAGCGAACTTCGTCCCGAAGTTCACCTCCCACTACGAACGACTAACTATACCAACCTGACCGACCAACTAATTTATAACTAATCGATCCTTCAATTACCAAACTAACATAAGTAACATACCGTGGATAATAGAGACGGGGTATTACAGTCTACCCTCCTTATAAAGAACTTCGTCCCGAAGTTCACTCTTTTCACTTGATTCTACTAATGAGTACTATGGTAATACTCTTCCAACATATAGCCACAACGACACAACTTCAACGTGACTAGAACAAGGGTGATAACTACAACAACAATCACAGCAACAACGATGTCAGCGACAACGACACCTAAAATAAAAGGCGGATATTACAATCTACCCTCCTTATAATGGACTTCGTCCCGAAGTTCACCAATCCTATACTCACGTTAGCCCAACTCCTCTAATATGTCACGACAATATATATTGACACTAATGAGATATTGCCCTCGATCTTATCATACATCACTTTATTCAATTATCATGCATGGAACGTCACCGAAAACTTTTAAAACAAATATACTTGTAAGAACTGATCAAAGGTGAGTAAGTTGGTAATATCTGCAATCAACTCATGTGACCCATGATAAGGATTTCCAATATGTTCTCATATACATAACATCACTTTGTCATTTCACGATCTCCAGTCCCATTTGGCATCATGCCCACAGATCCTTCGTTCATGTTTCATTAAAGTTTTCCAACTTACTCATCCATCATCTTGTCGTGAGAGGTTCCTAGCTAGCTATATATCCCGCATTCATCCACATATAACAAGTGCCAACATTATCACTACTTAAATTGTTCTCATAATTCATCATAAGTACCAGTAGTCTATTTGTGTACTTATTCCCATATGTCACATTTCACATAATTTAAGAAAACAAACCATATTAGTACCACTGTGTTTATTCTCATTATACTTGTCGTGACCCATTTCACTTGCTGGCATGTCACATTTAATACACTTATAACATTACATAATTACGTGAATCCTCAGTCCGAGACGCTCTTGCATATATGGACACCACGACTATTATACAAGTAAATTAATTAGTTTACACACATATAGTTTACGCGCACGCTTAAGACCTGATACCCTGTGACATTCTGCTTTACTGCATGAACTCGTGACCATGATGTTACTACCATGTACTATAGCCGACCTACTGACATTGAGACATATATGATAACGTACGAATTCACATATATACCTTGGACCTCTTACTATTCATTATTCCAGATATCTTCATTGTGCCGTCATTGTACCTATTATCTTCTTTATTGAACCTTAATATTGTGATTCTCATTCCACCCCATTGGTATTATTACTCTTATTTATACTGTTAGAATCATTAATCATCATTACTACGACATTCTAACAAGATTTAAACGACACCACATACTCACGACATTTGATCTCTTCATCATATATATCTCACGACTCAGTTTTATCATTAAGACACGTACCACCAATCTATATTATGATGATAATGCGTTGGCGCGGTTGCATCTTTAACGGATTCGGACTCACATGTATATATACTTGAGGGGAATCATTTAGGCAAGTAATATAAAAATCACGACGAAATAGGAAGACAAATGAACACTTTTAGATGACCATGTGAATAATTTCAAAACTCGAGACAAATGACAGGTGACATATATTTATCCAGACTCCAATAATTGATCAAGTAGTTCATTATGTCTTAGGTTCACATAAGTTTTACATTTAGACACTAGCATATGACTTAGGAACAACACTTATCCCGTATACATCATTAATCTCAACATATGTTACTCGTTGACTGATAATTAAGACAAAACTTATCGCAGATATACAGGAGCAATTAAGAATGACTTTGACTAGTTTACGAAACATGTCTAATTTAGGTCTATTACGACCAAATTTGAAAGATGACGTCTTGTTTATTACGTACTCGGTTCGTAATTTAGTACGACTCAACCGTTCCCAGCTTCTCATGGAAATTACTACATTTATTGGATACATGCATCGATGTTCTTTACCAACTAAGCGACTCCCGACCATGACAGATTTATCAGACAACAACACATTTGATCCATAAGATTCACGTTAAGGCAATTATACAATATGAACCAGTATAACCTCTCATCATGACCCAAATTTACCTTGAATTTATCATTAACATATAAGTTTAACTCAATTGCATCATACGATAAGATAGACATTCTCAAATTTGTGCATTCACTTGAAAAAGAGGAAACAATGATCATTCAATTGACTTAGACACGTTTTCAGAACATTGCCGCCATGATAGAAAAGTCATAATTAAATTATTATAACTCCAAAACAATGTAAAACTAGTGGTCTTAGACTCTCAAGACAATCTTGTACAACTTTCCAGTTAAAACCACTTTCAAATTCCAAACATAAAAGTGATTTGCAGAATCATTTTCCTG
Source organism: Agrostemma githago (assembly GCA_958450325.1). NCBI lineage: Eukaryota > Viridiplantae > Streptophyta > Magnoliopsida > Caryophyllales > Caryophyllaceae > Agrostemma > Agrostemma githago. The sequence goes on from OY288240.1 coordinate 59,735,001, forward strand.
AAATTTTTAATTTGAAAAAAAAAAAGTTTTGACTGATAAAACGAGTTTCAAATCATATTTTCGAGCAAACAAAGTTCCAACATTATCCAAATTCTTCAAAGTAATATCGGTAAAAATTCCCAATGATAATTTGATATTTTAGTAAGGTGTATAATGGAAACTTGACCACTAGCAAATAGGTTGAAGTACTTGGGTTTAAATACCAAAATTTTGCAGTGAAGAACTAGACTTAAAATAAATGTGAGTCTCTTTTCAAATTTTTGTAAAAGGGACATTGTAAACAGGTGAAACAATTCAGTAACCCATTATTCCTGTTAATGAAGGTGTTTTAAGCTATTCTGACATTATCTCGACATAGTTAGCAAGCATGTTTGTTTAGGCTATCAAAACAGAACTCGCTAAACACATTATTCGGGTTAGATGAAGTGCTGTAAATATGTGTGTCATTAACTCGACACAGGTTTTTATAAATGCTCATTTAAACCATCAAGAATAGAAATCAACAACGTATGACTCGGAACCTATCACATTGGCGGATAAGCATATAAACTCGGAACGAAATACGAATATCCAAGTGACTTTGACGAAAATGCACATTAATGAATACGACGATGACACCACAGATATATCATTACTCAAACTCAAGTAATAAACAAATTTCGATTTCACACTTTATCTTGTCAATGTATTAATCAAGGTGATCGAAATATAAACGACGCATTCATATATACATTGTTGCTCCCTATAATACAAACTGTTCGACATAATTACAGGTACCACATATGCTTTCAAGAACCGATTAATAGACAAGTTCATTTATGCCATTACGAGAGAAGGATGAGGACCAATAAAGACACCACTCGGATCGATATAAAGCAAGTAAATCACATTAACTCGAAACGGGTCTCTAGTATTCTTACATTGTTCTTATTAGGCTCATTAACTCGTACTTTATTCGCAATATGACACCCTTCATGGACACATTACGAACTATTGTACTTCTAATTATACATCCTCATTAAGTAACGCGAAGGCCGTCAATAAATTATATCGACAAGGAAGCACATAACACTACAAACGGAACACAAGTATTCAAGTACTTTTGAATAAATTCCCATTATGACACACTTAAACCACATAAATTATCGACCCTCTAGACATATTGCGATACATGCACCATTACCAGAGAGCAATCCCTTTCCAGTAATGTGAACGACTCCATTATATTACTTCGACCAGACAGACACAGATTACCACCAAATCCCCCAATTAAACTCGTTTATCGCATACGACACTACTACGTATAAACACCTCGACGTTGTATCTAATGTTACTACCAACTCTGACTATGAACTTACTCTCACTCAGGGTGATTGACTCTTACCTCAACCTTCCATGCTGTAACATATTCCTCATATGGCCTCGTACTAATTACTATAACATGCTAATACCGTAAGTACGTACTAGTCACATTTCAGCTTATACAGTTTGATCACTACATCACATACGCCAAACAACGCAACCAGTTATCATAGGTAGTCATCACAAACATTCATTGCATCACAACGTATCCCTTCCTAATATATATCCCATCTCATTTCTCACACGCGATTACCGGTTCAAGACCAAGAGGGCCGGAGTTGGTACAAGGACGTCTCCTTAACCGAGTTTTAGAGGGGCTCCTGATAGTCCGTCACCGGGGTTCATTTTATTTTCCTAGATTTATTTATTTTAGGCTCCAAGATCGTTCGCTCTGATACCACTTTGTAACACCCCCATTTACCCAGAAGCCTTATCAAGACATTTCTGAGTAAATAAAAGTGTTACCATCTCGGTATAACCCGAGGTAGTAGTCCATTACAATACGATTCAGAAACCAACCATTTAAAACTAAATAATGAATTATTACAATCTCGTATCTATAGAACACGGTTACACAAATACAACAGCGGAAGCACAACTAATAAGACTACAACCTATAATCGTGGTCAGTGACAGCGCAGACCCATCCCGTACAGTCAACCAGAATACAATAATCACACATCATCAACCTGCACACTAGTACTGCTCCCCAAAAGAACGAAAGTGTCAATTGGATCGTCGCAGGTCCCCAATAAAATAGGGTGACAATTTAGACAGAGAATACGGTTAGAACATGCTAACATCATAACACAAGTATGAAATATAAAACATTCAGTCTCAACTGTCTCGATACCATCATCGGTACCAATCAACAATATCATCTCCACACTCTCAGTACCATCACGGTACCAAGCAATAATCTCATCTCATCATTCAGTACCATCACGGTACCAATCAATATTCTCATCTCAACTCTTCTGGCAGGCCCTTTCATTCCGAGTGTGCACACCCCCCGCAGGTTCAACAACCCGCGAGGAGAAATCAGGGAGGGGACCGTGATCAGTGGCCCCGGCTAGGTCTAAAGCTAGCCTCACCAACTCCAATATATCAATATTCATCAATCATTCTCCCATCATTATTCAACATTATTCTCATTAGCACGATACCATATCGTACTCGTAACTCATACATACATAATAATATTAACGTATTCTAAGTAAGGAAAACCTTACCTAGTCAGCAAGTCACCTCCGAATCAGTAGTACAAATCACCACGGGAATTCTACGAAGGTTGATCCTAATAGAATATTATACGTAAGTTAATATCAACCCTAACATAGCTAAATAATAAAATGGAACCTGACCCGACTAAATTATAAAATGAGACCGACCCGACCTAATTATATTATAAACTGAGACCGTCACACTAAGCAGCAACAATAGCAATACACAACTAATAACAATAACATTTCATGAACAGTACACTAGTCCAACCTATAATAACCTGACGTGATACCAACCCCAGCACCACGTAAACCCAGCCTAAAACCAACAGTAGCCACCGATCCGCCAACCACTGTACCGAAATGATAACGGCGGCAATTGCACAAGTACACAACAACGACACACACGACTACAATATTAATATGACAACGACAACCATAACCCGACACTAACAAGCGCAACCCTGACAACAAAACTCCCGACCACCACTATTTCTATAACAAAAGCCAACTAACAATGCTACAAACGAAAACGACTATATAGGCATACCTAGGACTGAGTGGACGGTGTGATCGACGCCCGACTCGACTCTCTTTCCCTTCTACTGCCCTGCGTGCGTGGTGGCTGCTAGATGAATTAAAAGAAAGGGTTTGGAGGGGATGTATGGTATAAATGGTGTACGGGCTTGAGGGTTTCTAAGTGGGGTTTTTTTTTTGTTTACAAAGTGACGTGTTTATAAAAGGGGCTTTACCCAATCCACTAGTCCACTCCCTTTATTATTATTATTATTATTATTATTATTATAAGTGGGGTTTTACTCGATCGTTTAATAAATTGGACTTGGAAGTGTGTTATACATTAAACGTGTATTAATCAGTTTATCGAAAGAAGTTAAACTAAATGAGTTAACTAATTATATATGCTGCTACCCATAACGAGACCTGAATTATATAGGAAACACGAGTAATACGCGACGGGTATTACAATAAGGCTGGTGTATCCATTTGGGATGCATTGGTTGTTGAACTGGATACATTTGGTGTCCAGGAGTATATGTGCATTGTGCCCTTAAGCTAGATATCGCATCGTGTTAGTCGTCGTCAGTTGAACTGGATACATTTGGTATCCAGGAGGGGTGTCTATTACTTAAGCTAGGACCTCGCATGATAAGTCGACGTCCTATTATGGTTGAGTTGCCTAGTTAGAGACCTTGGATCTTCGCTGCGTGTGAAGTTGGTGTCTGAGTTCTCGAAGCTAGTTTTTAGTATATCCCTAGTGAAAGTCTAGCCTTGTGCACACTGATCGAATATCCATAACGCCATTTTGATTATTTTATTTATTATCGATATAAATTGGTTTGCAGGTTGGCAAATATTTTTTATGTTTCTTCGGAAATCCTTTTGATTAATTTGTTTTACGCTAAAGCTTATTTTAATATGATGTTTTATTGTTTTTCATTTTTCCTATATTAGTAATTACTGTTTTTAAATCATGTTATACGGCTGGGAGAACGTTGGCGTTGCTCCCCACTGATTGTGGCTGTTATGTTTTAACATGGCAGGTATACGTGTTTATTTTCCGGTGGGTGTGGGCTAACGAGCGGTCTTGGATCCTGCTTGATCTTATTAATAATCATGTCTTAAGGATTGTTTAACCTCTTTATGGATTGTTTTAAATTTTTAGCCATTTTTATGTATGGCGTATGTTTGACTTTACCAATTTAATTTATTAAGACATAGTTCTGTGTGTTTTAATCCCGACTCTACAGTGTTTCCGCCACTGTATCGCGCTAGAATTTTTAGGGGATTACAGTTGGTATCAGAGCATCACTGCTCCCGACGCTTACACATCTGAAATTAGGGAAAAATACCAGTAAATTATTTAAACAGTAAATAAAGATATTATTAGAAATGGGTAGAAACAGATAAGGACTTAACTGTTAAGATTATCTGTTCCTGAACTCGATGATTAGCATTGATTTTATGTTGTTATTTGTGAACTTCAAGATGGCCGGAAGAGGTAACCGAAACAACAACAACAACAACAATGATCAAGGAGGTATCGAAGCTCTGGCTGACACGCTACGCAACATAGCGCAGGCCATGAACGAGATGAACAACCGGAACCAACAAAGGCCCTTCAGCTTCTCTCACGCAGCTGAAGGAATGGCTAAAAGCAGATTGGACTATTATGACGGTTCCGTGGATCCCGAAGTCATGAACCGTTGGTTTCGAGTGATGGAAAGGCAGTTTGGAATTTAGTCCGCCCCCGAGAATCAGAAGGTGGGCCTAGCTGTGCTGTACCTGTCAGATGATGCAGACAGATGGTGGAGCCAGGTTGGCCCGACTGCACTTCAGACTCCAAGATTCAACTGGACTCAGTTCAAGACTCTCTTAGAGCATAGATTTTATCCCGAGGAGCTGAGGCGTCAGAGGATGACTGAATTCAACACTCTAAGCCAGAATACCATGTCGGTTGAAGCTTACACCACTCGGTTCCACTTTCTGGCGAATTATGTTGGAGATTTGTTACCCAATGAGAATTCCCGAGCTTTCTTCTACCGAGGAGGACTTCGAGCTGATATCACTCTCAACATGCCCCGGAGTCTCTCAACTGTTAATGAGCTCTATAATGCTGCGCTTTACGCGGAGTCTTCAATCGAGCGGGTGAAATCAATGAATCCATCATCTGGTTATAAACGACCTTTCTCCCACTCTGAGAATAACCAAACCTCTTCTTCGAAGAAATTTCATTCTTCAGAAAACAATGATTACAAGAAGTTCAACTCCACGCCGTTGTTCGCAAACAAGAAGAAGAACATTTGTTACAAATGCAACGAGGACTACCACGCGGGAAAAAACTGTGACGGTACTCCTTTCACATGCTTCACTTGTGGAGAACCTGGTCATCGCTCCTACAACTGTCCGAAGAAGACTGTTGCCACTACTGCCACAGTCGCTGGTGCTGTTGTTACAACTAAGCGCAAGGGTCGTATCTTTATGATGAGCAGAGCCGATGCTGAAGCACACCCGGAGATCGTCACGGGTATGTTTTCAAACATCAATTCTTTTCTTCTTCTCGTGCCTTCTTCCCCCTGTTGTAGGTGCATCCTACCCCGCTAATCTTATTCGTTTTAACTCCTTTGGTTCAGCTGCCTCCCATCCCATGGACCACCCTTTGTTTTATTTAAAAACTCCCGCTTTGATTTATTGTTTACCCTTGTTCTATTTATTCGTCAACCTTTTTTTTTTAACCCCCAAATTTTTATAAAAAGTCTGACTAGCTTAAAAACTTTGAACTACCGTAAAATTTGAACATTTTGAGTTATAATTTCATATTGCGAAACCCCATGTTTTGTAAAAAGTTTGACTATCTTAAACTTTTGAATATCGTGAAATATATCAATTTTGAATTTTAATTTAAATACTTTTACTCCATTTTTTTTGTTTTATCTTTGGTTGATGTTTATATTAAATTCTGTTTCCAAATACCTTAATAATTTATTTATTTTTAAAGTATTCCAAATTGGTTCAAATTTTGATTTTTCAGGCGATCGGAATTTTATGAAGACTTTCATATTTCCAAATACTTCAATTTCTAAAAGATTATTATGTAAAACATTTTAACATTTTAACATTGTCGAAATTATTTTGAATGTTCGGGTTTGATAACATTTTTGAAAACTTTCACAATTACTTTGATAACATTTTTGAAACCTTAACATTTTGAAATTAGTTTTCGTTTTATTGTCGGTGAACTTTGGAATCTGTTATTCAAAATGTTTGATGAGTGCTTTGATTTTTTTTTACCAACTACAAAATTTGATTTCTCAAAACTAAATTTTGTTTCGTCATAAAACCGAAATATTGTCGAATTTCTTAATCAAATTACCTTACTTTGTTTTGAAAGTGTTTCGGCTACCTTATTTTCTTCGACTTTGTTTACAAATGCTATTTAACGTTGTTATTTTACCAAATAACTTTACTTTACGATTTCATTAATCGAAAGATTTTAAACTTCGGGTTGGTTAGCCCAATTCTTCTTGGAATAAATATTTGCCTTCGATTTCGTATCACTTTGAAAGTTGTAAAATTTTCTTTTAAACCATTTTTTTAATGCGAAATTTGTATCCTCATCTTTTCAAGTAAGATGATCTCGATTTCTTTTCTGCTTATTCTTAGTTTCGAGGACGAAACTTTCTTTTAGTGGGGAGGATTGTAACACCCGCTATTTTTCCTAAGCGTTTTTATTCTATCCGTTAGGACTTCGTCTTAACTCTGTTACTTTTGGCCTCATATTTTATCATTTTACTAAGCTCTATTTTAAATTTTGAGTTTAATAAATTTTTATTTATAATTTCAAAGATTTAAATTCTTTTTAAATCCATTTATTTGGTTTCTTCGTAAACTAATTAATTTTTCCACAAGGAATTCTATTTCTCTTCGAATTGACATTTTTAAGCTTGGATTTAAGTTATTCTTTTTCCTAAAAATGTTTGAATACGTTTCTATAATATTTTCAACTAGTAAGTATTTTTATTTACAAAAGATTAGTTGTTAATGTTTTTTATTACGAAGCTTCGCGAATAATTATTTTCTTACGCGGGGTTTACTCGAATTACTTTGAAATGCCTTTAACTATTTTACGATTATACTTTTTATCAACTTATAATTTATTTGAGACCATTTCCTCACATTTTGGACCGACTTAGTCCTTGGTCATAAATTTTATTACGTTTTATTTAAACGTTTCATTTTATCACGTTAAAACGTAAACATAAGATAAATTATTTTCATTCAATTGTTGCTTTATTAACAAGACTTTTCATACTCCTTCATCAACCCTTTTGGCCAGCCACTTTATGTGTAAATCACATAGTTTTCATCAACAAATTTATTCTCATTTATATTTTGAAAAAAACCATCCATTTCCATACTACACCTTATTCATTCATCAAGTAAAAAAAAATCTATCATCACCTTCTCTTGGCCGTGGCACTTTCTCTCCATCCTAGGATTATTTTGCTTCAATTGTAGTCTTAATCGACTCAAATTCATCGTCAAATAATCCTCTTTCCGTTCTCTTCGTTAAGGTATTAATCCACGTCGTTTTCGATCAATTTTTACCTTGATTTTTATTAGTTTTCTCATGGTATTTTTCTGCCATGATTTCCATGTTTGGTAGGATTTTTGGACGATCCCGAAGCCGACGAATATATTATCGACTCAGACTTGGAGTAGAGGTAACGTCGATGTTACTCGGTATTTCAAGATTTTAATTGAGTATTTGCATGTATATATTTTTATATTTTATTTTGGCAATATATGTATGTCACGGATTCTGGAAAAAATTTTAAAGTTGAAAATTTGCATGTTTCGATATTTTTATCGGTTTTACGAGATTAACGATTAAATTGTTATATTAATTTGTATAATCGTAATAATCGGCCTAAACATGTAATATATGTTTATATTCTGGAAAAATGTTGTTTTTGATGATTTTTAATAATTTAGTATTTTTATGATATTTTTGATATCGATTATTGAATTATTACCGTTTTCGGACAAAAACGATTAAAAACCGATTTTTAGTTCTAGTACTTAAACATTTTATTTTAATCTAATTTTCGATGTCGTGAAACTTTCTGGTGAAATAAAATTTTCTGAATTATTTCATAATTTTTCGGAATTGTTAAGTGGATGAATTAATTAATCACTTTAAATCATCGTTTATCGTTAAAACCGTGTTTGTTGTTTAAATTCTCGATTTCTGGTCTTTGGTTTAAATCTGGAAAAAAATTATGATTCTGATGATTTCATATTAAAATGTCATTATATGATTTTTAGTGCCTTAATAAAATGTTAGGAACGATAAGTTTTATTAATGGAATCGTTAATTGTGAAAACGGGTTTTAAAGACGGTTTTGACGGGATTTATTAAATCTGGAATTTTTGGAATTCTGGAAAAATGGTAGATTCTGGAAAATCATGATTTTTAGGTTTAATAATAATTTTTGGATATTAATACTTAAATCGTTTTGTAATTACTATTTTTATTAATCGTTATTGTCGAGATTTGACGATTAACGAGAAAACGCTTTAAAAACCGAGTTTTAGAATTCTGGAAATTTTCTTTTCTGGACAGAATGTCCATAAATATAATTTAACTATTTTACGTAATTTTTGTACTATTTATTATAGTCTTTAATTAATAAATATTGATTTTCGGACAAATTGTGATTTATCGTTAAAATGCTTCGTCTTACCTAAAAGAATTATTTTTCCAGCAATTTTGAAAGTATTTAAATCTGAAACTTTAGAAGTTAAGTCGTCCCTTAACATACTCTAAATATATTTGTTGGTTTAATTCAATAAAGACGTTCAAATATTTAATTTGATGTTTGCCGTAAAGTCCTATTTATAATTTTATTGTCGAAACTAATAATAATTAGGGAATTTTAGCTTTTAACTTTTGAAAACACCCTAATTAGTAGTATTAAAATGTTTAAGACATTTTTAATCATTTTATAACACTTATACGATATTTTAATAATTTCATAAAATCAAATGATCTTACTTTAATAATTAATATCGTTAAGGCCGAAAGTATTAGTTTTATAAACCTATATCGTTTACTAAAAATGTGGTATTAGTATGAACTAATATTTTCACTATTTTGATATAATGCTATTTTTAGTAAAGTTTCTAAAAATAGAAGTTTCCTAAAATAGAAAGGTTCCTCTTTTGGAAAGTGATTCCTTTTTCCCTTTTGTTCTCTTATTATTATAATGATCATATCTCTTAAATATATCGATAATGACTTTGTTTTGGAGTTATGGAATAAGGATAAGTGTGGGGTTAGAGTAATACAATCTAGGATGTACTGTTTTGCCATCAACTATAAGGCTGGTGTATCCATTTGGGATGCATTGGTTGTTGAACTGGATACATTTGGTGTCCAGGAGTATATGTGCATTGTGCCCTTAAGCTAGATATCGCATCGTGTTAGTCGTCGTCAGTTGAACTGGATACATTTGGTATCCAGGAGGGGTGTATATTACTTAAGCTAGGACCTCGCATGATAAGTCGACGTCCTATTATGGTTGAGTTGCCTAGTTAGAGACCTTGGATCTTCGCTGCGTGTGAAGTTGTTGTCTGAGTTCTCGAAGCTAGTTTTTAGTATATCCCTAGTGAAAGTCTAGCCTTGTGCACACTGATCGAATATCCATAACGCCATTTTGATTATTTTATTTATTATCGATATAAATTGGTTTGCAGGTTGGAAATATTTTTTATGTTTCTTCGGAAATCCTTTTGATTAATTTGTTTTACGCTAAAGCTTATTTTAATATGATGTTTTACTGTTTTCCATTTTTACTATTTTTCCTATATTAGTAATTACTGTTTTTAAATCCTGTTATACGGCTGGGAGAACGTTGGCGTTGCTCCCCACTGATTGTGGCTGTTATGTTTTAACATGGCAGGTATACGTGTTTATTTTCCGGTGGGTGTGGGCTAACGAGCGGTCTTGGATCCTGCTTGATCTTATTAATAATCATGTCTTAAGGATTGTTTAACCTCTTTATGGATTGTTTTAAATTTTTAGCCATTTTTATGTATGGCGTATGTTTGACTTTACCAATTTAATTTATTAAGACATAGTTCTGTGTGTTTTAATCCCGACTCTACAGTGTTTCCGCCACTGTATCGCGCTAGAATTTTTAGGGGATTACAAACATATTCAACCGCACCCAATTCCGTTTTCGAAATATACCTCATCTTTTCAAAACGACCTCTTAAAACGCCGATATTTCGGTCAAATCAAGATTTCTAAAAAGGGAAAAACATTTTTCGATGCCGTCATCATGGCAAATTTTACACTCATCACTTTCAAAAAATATATACACGTTTAGTGCCATCACCTTAGCCAAATTAAACCCCGTCAATAACGATTACCGTTAATCCCACCGAAACTCTCAATTAATGGGTTTAAGGTGCACCACACGGTTACATTTTATTTCAAAAGAAAAAAAAACATTTTTTACCCGTACCGTTAACACAACCGAAGCTTCATTTAATGAAGTCGAGGAATCCAAAACGGTTACATTCTCGAAACACTTTTCACAATACGTCACTCTCCACCGTCAAATGCAAATTAATGCAACCAACGAACGTGGGTCACTAATTTTAAAAGCTTTTTCTAAAAACGCTATTCATCACCTGAGTTCTTTGATAGGGATTTAGTCATACCTTTAAAACACCGTCATTAGACTTCACGCTCTACTACGAGCGTCACGTACACCACAAGTATCGAACTAGCTAATTAATAGTAGTCTCGATAGAAGCATCACGCAATCATTTTCAAAAAACCGGTTTCCCTAAAGAATCGTGTTCCTTTCAAAAAAAAAAGAACTTTTACACTATTTCTATCGTCGGATTCCTGACACACACATGTGGCAACACACCTTCACATCACCAACGATGTCACCACACCATCGTCACCCTAGTTTTGCAAAATCACTTTTCAAAAAAGAAGACTTTCCTCTGCGAGTATCGGTCGTTTTCGAAAAAAAAAAGTCCTTTGATCCTGAGCCGGGATCACGATCAACCTTTTACGTCGTACAACCGTGTGATTAACTGTTTGTGTTAGTTACTAGGATCGTCTCTACTTGAGGTCTTACATTTCGGGTCGTCTCATTTCGAGAAATCCTCTTTAGGCCTCACCTCCGAGGTTTGTGTCAGATCGTCTCGTCACAGAGATTTTAAAGTGCGTTAGGCGTCTCGCCAAATACACCAAGAGTCTAAAGCACCTGAGTCCCTAAGCCAGTGACCGCACACACGCGCGAGTCAAGGGTCTCATTTCCGCGTCGCTCGATCACGAGCATTTTTCGAGTCTCTAAGTCGTCCGGTGGATCCCATCTGACCTTTTGATCCTTTCCAACAGAATCACTCCCCAACATGTCGATAGATCCGCAACGATGTCAGTACCCTAACCAAATTTGTTCGCAACATCCGTACTTCGATAACCCGTCTGGCTTCCTCCATCCGTCACATCGATAGCCGCCTCAATTTCCTTGAGATTAGGGACACAGAAAGTGAAACGAACACCAATCCGGGTAATCACCACGCCCGAGAGCCTACCCAGGATAGATTATCCCAACGCTCCGCCCGATCAAAGTTTACCAAAATCGATACGGAAAGAACACCAAGACCTTATAGGACCACGTCCAACAAAGCAGAAAGATCACCGAAAGAATTTACCCCAATCAATTCATCTTACACCGAAGCTCTTAAGAACCTAGTCGATCAAGGGTTACTCTTGCCCATGCGTTCCACTCCGGACCCACCAGTCGGCAGACGGGACAAAAGCTGGACCTCCAATGCTTATTGCCTATATCACCAAGGTAACAGGCACGATACTGAATCCTGCTATCGACTCAAACATGTTATACAAGACATGATCAAAAATGGGATGATTCCTCTCCCTCCACCCGGGAAACGAAACAGTATCACAAACCCCTTTAGCATTCACGCAGTCTTTGACGACGCCATCAATTGTTCCCACCTCGACCATATAGAGAAGAATGTCCGGAATATCGAGGAAGATCCTGACAACCCACGGGCATCTACCGAGATGAGTAAATCTGGGTCCGAGTCAGAGTCCAGTTCGTCTTAGGGCTTAGACCTAATAGTACAACAAATGTATTTTGTTTCGCATCGAGTCAGGAGGTGCGAGGGGATCTGTCCTCCACCTCCCCGAAAATAATACCTCGGGCGCATAGTCCGCTCATTACTATCAATAAAAAGAAATAAACTTTTCTTCCTTTATAATGCGCTTCGGCAATCGCTTGATTTCAAACATATATTTTTCGCTTACGACTCGATACAATGCCGTTTATCGATAACAATGAAATATGCCTCGAAATAACAAAGAAGTACAAGAACTGAGATCCCGTGTTCTTTTCTTTTACCTGTTCCATGTCTGGTATAGAAAGTCATAAACTATCCATTAGAACGAGCATTAGTGAATCCTATGACAAATCTAGATAGTCTCTTAGCTTGCAATCAAAGACGGAGGGCAAACCCATTTCCCACAATAAACATCCTTCGAATAAAAGATCGACCAATCCCCACCATAGATGCTAATCTGACAAAAAAAAACAAAAAAGAAGAAGAAGGGTCTGAAATGGCCAAAAGGAGCCAAAGAAAGAATGAAACCGAGGCCAAATTAAACTGGCCCAATTCAATGATCAAGACCAAAATCAACAGTCAAATGAAACCCCCAATCATCCAATTCGACTTCAAGTGCAAAGTCCGAACAAAAAGCAAAAAAAACAGAGAGAAAAAGAAAAATGAACAGGCCAGTCAGCTAGCACCCAAATACTAGCCTCCCCACATTACAACCCCTAAGACCTTCCTGAGAAACTTGATATGAGACAGTCCGGAATTTTGAGAATTCAAGCTCAATAGGATAATCCTTACCGTCAGGGCCAGACATGGAAATTAGATCCCACATAATTTACAACCTACCCGATTGAAGTCTGAGTCATTTTTACTCAGCTTCCCCTTTCCTACCACAGTACGAAACCTTAGCCTATAGCCCTTACTCCACAAAAATCAAACTCCAGATTTTGATCTATCGAAACCACTTACTACCTAGCTCCACATTCCAAAACCATCAAAGCCAGTCACCCTGACCCAAACACATATCTCGATAATTGTCACTTTCAAGAGGCCACACCCAATCACTCCGCCTTAGTTCTTTAACTAGGGAGGATACACTATAAACATCTCACATCGATAATTGGCATAACGAGTCTAAGGCAAAATCACTCACATCTAAGAATTAAGAACATGGTTTGATTCCGTTTAAAAGCGGATACGTAGGCAACCCTCCTTCGGGTACAACCAAACAAACAACAAACAAATAAACAAAAAAATCGATTACTCGATTCATGTACAAACCAGGACTCTTTCCACGTTCCGGATAATGAGTGATTTCAATGATGAAGCACAAACGATGAGCCAAGGACGGGGTAAAAACCTGAAAAGGCGCCCCGGGCAAAATGAAGAAACGAGTTGCGAGCCGTCGTAAAAAAAAAGTAAAAGAAAAAAAAAGCAAAAAAGGGTGAGCCGAGGACAGAGTGAAAACCCGAAAGGGCGCTTCGGGCAAAAGGAAGAATCGAGTTGCGAGTCACCACAAAAAAATAAAGGGAAAAATAAAAAATGTGCTTCACATTAATGAAAAATCAATTAAATCAAGCCTTTGTCGAGGCCCTTTACATCGAGCATCTAACATCCGGCCACCCCGGAAAATGACAACATGTGAAGCAAACCCCACAAAAACTAGTACTAATACGCCACATAATATCAATTAATAGAACATAGTACTAAATGGTTGGGCTCTACCGGTCCGACTTTTCCCCTTTCTCGCCATTTGGGTGTGCTTGTTCGGGTCTCTCACCATCGGCCCCTCCGAGCACAAGCTTCTACCGCCCTAGCTAAATGCGAGCCAAGCCAATCCCACTTCCCCTCATCACTCAAATTCTCAATATTGGTCTTTTCGGTCTCGGCCCGTTTAGATGAACCGACGAATACTAGGATCGGTAACGCCGTCTTCGGTCGGGCGCTTAGCGACATTTGCCCACATAGCTTCCTTATTTTGTAAGTACGGTCATCTCCACAATCCTTAACCTTTCTCTCACACCCAACAACCCCGGACGTCAGGAACGACCTCCTGAACTTGTTAAACCCCTTTCCAAAAGCCGGAATGTCCGCGCAAGAGTGACAGGTCCGCGCGGACAATACATTACGTCCTTTGGGTCCACCAGACTTAGACGTTTTGTTTATTTTATTTTGGGGGGGATAAGCTACCCCACCGAGGCGTGTTGTAGCCTTTAACGGTTGTCGTCAAGTCACGTCTGTAGCCTAACAAGGCAATATTTTGATCAGTATGCAAAAGTGGTCTAACTTTTTCAAAAGTTGCCCGGATTTTAAATTCCGATTTCGTACTAAACTCATCTCCTAATATACTCAGTCAAAACACGTTAATGTTTTACTTTAACATTTTACATCTCGTCCATCTTGAGTCAAAACATTTTAATCGACGTAATATCCGATCCGATTCACGGCTCAAATTGACGCATTTCAAAACATCCAAAAGGAACCGTTTTCATACTTCTGTACAACGTCGACGCACCCCAAACTAGGTCAGAGCGCAAACAAATGAACGCAAAAATGATTACTTGTCAATATAGGTAAACAATTTGCCAAACGCAAGATTAATCCGACTAATTCAAGCACTAAAATTTAAAAACAAATATGCAACATATACAAATTCATACACAAATCGAGGCTAGGAAGGACCCCTAGAAGCCGCACCAATAGCTATCACAACCTCACAAAGGTTGTCATCTGAACCGAGGTCCTCCAAGTCTATAAAAGGAGACTAACTACCATCCATCCCCGACAGCATGTCTAAAGTAGCCGTATCGGGGACTCCTCCGATCTCCTCATTAGCACCCGTAGCCTCAGCCTCTCTTTCAATCTGATGCCTAGCCTCACCCTGTGCAGAGGTCTCACCCTGAGACCGAGCCAGCTGCTCCTTTAGGAAGGCGATCTCGTCAGCCCGAGATTGCAGGAGCTGCTACGCCTCAGCCGCCTCCGCCTCGAGCTCGGTCACCCGAGTTTCCAACTTACCCACCATATCCGGGACATCCTGCAAACACATTTAAACATTAGGAAAGTACGCCAACAGCCTAGAAAACCACCTTAGTCACGTAAGCTCACCGATCGAGTCCCCGAAGTGTCACGGGAAACTCTCGTGGCATAGGCCCGGAAGCGGTTTGCGGCCTGCCACAACCGCTGATGACAAGCAAATGAAACCTGAAAAGCGAAACCACGGAAGTTAGACAAACCAATCTTAACCATTAGAACACGAACCCGAAGCAAAAACAAAAAACTCACCCGGTACACCTGGTCACGCCACTCGATCCCGGCATCCATCTCCTCAGTAGAACATGGGGGGAGAGGCTCGGTGAAAGGAATCCCGGCCGCATCCACCCTAAGTAGCGTTGATAAGTGTAGTTTGTAGTGCCTATTTCGTAGTATTTTGGTCCCATTTTCCTTGTGGAATCGCTCCTTGGGAGCGATTCATGGGCTACTTATGCTTCCTCTAGCTCGTTTCAGGTTCCCGAGACCATTCATGAGGAGTTAAGGTGATTCCAACTCCATACATACACTTTTCGGAGCCAACGAAGCGGAGGAACGATCGCTCGATGCCTTGGATTCGATCCCGAGCCTCCGAGACCCGATCCCGAGTCCCGAGAATCGATGAAAAGTTCATGCGAAGCAAGGAGGAACCAAAAAGGTCATATTGGAGGACTACAAGACTCATCCCCGACGGGTATGCACCTCATCCCGTCGGGGATGAAGTGCACTTTTAGAGGTGCCACTGCCAGGCCGTCCCGGTCGGGACCAACCCGTCCCGGTCGGGACCACCGGCCGTTCCGGTCGGGATGATCCCGTCCCGGTCGGGACCGATCAGCTGTAGCCCGCAATTCTTTATTTCATCCTCCTTCATTCTTGTACCCCTATATATACTTCCCTCTTGTATTGTTTATGTATCCTACCTTAGTTTAGACTCTCTTAAGCATCTCTACAAGTTATAAACCCTAGATTTAGTTCCTCACATTAGCAAGAATCTCTCTTTAATCTTTAGTTAATTCTAGTTAATCTTAGTTAATTAGTTCTTGTATTAAGAAGATACTTGAAGATTTCTCCAAGATTGACAACCTTGGGATTATTTTGGGGTTTCTTATTTATACAAGATTGCATCTTTTCTTCATCCTATTGTTGGTATAATCCTTCTTTACTCTTGTTCTTTGTTATCAATCCAAGTTTGAATCTTTACTTAGTGTTGATTGTTATTGTTCATATTGTTCTTGATGATGAATGTTAGGGTTATGGTGTTGTTTTCTCTTTTTATTGTTGTAGTTAGTTTGATTATGAGTGAGTAGTTTACTTGTGGGTTATTAGGGGGATTAAGGGTAGGATATGGGTGATTAGGGTTTGATTAGGGGTAAAGTGTGAATCTTTGTTGTTAGTCACATACTTGGCATACCATGTGTTTGTTGAATTGCTTGTTTGAGTTGTAGTGGCCATGCTTCTCATGCTAGTCTTCTTCTACTCATTGTTTGTTTTGTGTGTGGACATGTTGAGAATAGTCTTCGACATCGGTTTAAGTTGCGACCGCCCGGACCGAATCTAGCAATTAGGAGTCACCTACACCCTTAACCACCCAAGTCACCCTACTACACTTATGAACCCGACCTAACCCACTTCTTCTTCATATTTGATTCATCTTCCTAGTTAGCATCATTTAGTTAGTTTGTTAGTTAGTTTGATTATTAGCATTGTTTAGCATTGTTATAGTCTAGTTCATCATTGGTCTAGTTCTTACCTCTTCTCCATTATAGTTTTCCATTTATTGTTTCTTTGTGTTTGTTTGGTGATCTAGTTTCGTTTTAGGCCAACCTAGTCTAACCCTTGCAACACCGTCTCCGTGGACACGACCCGACTTACCCTAACTACCGTTAGGTGCTAGTTGGTTATTTATGTGGCGGTGGGATCCACGACAAATCCCACCATCAATTTGGCGCCGTTGCCGGGGACGGTGCATTGTTTAGACTTTGTTTGCTTATTTCTAGACTTAGTTACCCTTCTTTGTGCCCTTCTATCATCTCTTGTGAATATTCTCTGGTTTTTCTTGTTTTCTTAGCTTTCTTTTCTCTTTGTCTCTAGTGGTGCTTGTTTATTGTCGTTACCTAGTGCCCATAAAGCACTAGGTGGTCTCACGTTTGTTCTAGTGTGTAGTGTATGCCTAGGCGGGGAGGCGAATCCTTTCTCTTTAATCCAGAGCCGGAAAGGCTTTTTCGAGCTTTTCGCCAACGGACGATTAACCGGGTTAGGATCTCTCAACCAAGTGCAAGCAATACCCATCAAGAGCAAGCTCAAGGAAGCGATATTGAGGAAGCATCTCGAGAGGCGGCCGAAGGGAATTTCATCAATCCCTTTGGAGATTCTAGTCCTAGCTCCCCTTCTACATCTACTTCAACTCCGTCTACACCATCTTCTCCCTTACATCCAATAATGCCGAAATTTTCCTCTCACTCTACATTCACGGAAGACGTCTTGCCGGGACCCAATGCTCTACCGGCCGCTTATGCCGGAAATTTTACGGCCAAGACCCACTTCATTCAACTTGTGGAAAGGAATCAATTTAGTGGTTTGCCCACCGAAGACCCGCACCAACATATGGAGACTTTCTATGATTATTGTGACGCTATATCTCAACCCGGGGTTACTCAAGATCAAATTCGTTGGGTACTCTTCCCGTTTTCTCTTATTGGAAAAGCGAAGCAATGGATTAAAGGTCTCGATAGGGCAACCATGGGCATCGACACTTGGAAGAAACTTGCATTGGCATTCTACCAAACTTTCTACCTTCCGGAGAAGACTAATTTGCTTAGGGCCTCCATTACCGGTTTCCAACAACGGGATGAAGAGAGCTTATATGAAGCTTGGGAGCGGTTCAAGTCTTTGGTTAGATCGTGCCCCCATCATGGACTTTCACAATGGTTCTTGGTCCAACAATTTTGGAACGGTCTTTATGAGGACTCAAGAACTATACTTAACATGGGCTCCAATGGTAGGTTCACCGAGGTCGATGATGACCAAACTTGGGCGAGAATTGAAGAAATGGCGGTGCATAATTCGCAATACTCTAGGCCTAGGAAGGCAAATCGAGGGGGTAGGCACGAGGTTGATGCTATTACTCAATTAAGCATTGACCTTGGAGCCCAATTGAAGACACATATGGAGACCATTGACAAGAAGCTCCAAGGTCACCTCACTCAAGTTCAATGCATCGGTTCCTCCAACCAAGCCTCAATTCATGAAGTGAATGCTTTGAGTTTTGCACCTCCTTTGCCTTATTATGGCATGTGTGACACTTGTGGAATCGTTGGTCATGACCCTATGCATTGTCGAGGGAGTATTGAGCAAGTAAATGCCTTTCAAGCATTCAAGCAAGGTGCTTCCTATTCTAATCAATACCAAGTTTTCAATCAAGTCCCTCAACAACAAGCCTTTCAACACCACCAACAACATCGTCCCTATGTTCCACCTCCCTTAAGGGACAACAACCAAGGTTATCAAGGCAACTCAAGGCCCTTTAACAACTTCAAGCAAAATAACCAAGGTACCTTCCACAACAACAATCAAGGGTTCCAACAAGGGAACTTCAATCAAGGCGGTTTCCAAGGGAACCAAAATTTCCAAAGACAACAAAACCACAACAATGGCCTTAATCAAGGCAATTCTCATGGGTTCCAAGGGAACCATCAACAACAAGCAACTCAAGCTAATCGTCAAGAAAGCAAGCCTAGGAGTCGATCTCCTATTCATGATTACGATTCTCCATTAGCCCTCACCAATACTCCGCACAATCCACAATCTCCAACTCATGATTTCGACATTCAAAAATCTATGATGGAGATGCAAAGGGGTCAAATGGAGATGTCAAAGAATCAACAAGATTTCTATGCTTATTTTCAAGGGGAAAACGCGACAAGAGATGCCCGAATGAAGATGCTTGAAACTCAAGTATCTCAACTTGCTTCGAGGAGCTCCTCAAGACAAAAAGGACAACTACCTTCTCAAGGCAAAACACCGAAATTTGAGCATGTAAATGCTATCACCACAAGGAGAGGTACATCTTATGACTCCCCTCCATTCCCTAGTGAGCAAGAGCCAATGCAAGAACCGACAAGGAAAATTACACCTCCAACTCAAGAGAGCTCAAGCTTTGATAATCCAACGGAGGAGCAAGTCTTATGGGAGGTTGAGAAACCCCAACAAGACAAGCTTCCCCCACTTCAAGCAAAAGACAAGGGAAAAAGGAAAGTGTCATTTGAAGAGCCCACCCCAATTGAGCAAAATAAATACCAAATCAAGTTGCCTTTTCCATCAAGGCAAATGAAGACTAAGGTGGACACTCAATATGACAAGTTCCTTAGTATTGTGAAGAAGTTGGATGTGAGTGTCCCATTTACCGAGCTACTTACCCAAATCCCGGCATATGGAAAATTTATGAGAGAAATATTGGCTAGGAAGAGATCCGTCGACAAGGAAGAGACCATTGCGTTCACAAGAGTGGTGAGCGAGCTCATTCAAGGTTCTACGCTTCCAAAGTTGAAGAATCCGGGTAGATTTTCGATTCCTTGCACCATAGGGCACTACAAGATCGAAAGAGCATTATGCGATTTGGGTGCGAGTGTGAGCATCATCCCTTATTCTATTTGTTGCCGACATGGGATGAAGGAGCTTAAAAGTACCTCTATCAAGCTCCAAATGGCCGATAGTTCATTCAACCGACCATTGGGAATGCTAGAGGATGTGCCGGTGAGAATCGGTAAGTTCTTCATTCCGGTTGACTTCATCGTGCTCGATATGCCGGAAGATGCCAACACTCCCATTATTCTTGGGCGCCCATTTCTACACACCACCGGTGCTATGATCGATGTGAAAAATGGTAGGATCACCTTTGAGCTAGGCGAAGAGAAGTTAGTGTTTGACCTCCAAGGTAACACTTCGCCTACTAATGATGAGTCATGCAATATGATCCAAGCCAAGAAAAAATTGATCTAGGGGTTGAGTCGGGACAAAGCTTGAAAAAGAACTCTTGTGAACTTGAAGATGATGACTCCGAGAGTGGAGAGGATGAGTGCCCATATCATGGGCTTGATGACAAGTTGAAAAGCAAGGAGAAGGATGAGCCTCCCTTGGAGCCACATGAAGACCGGTGGACGTTTGGGTATATCCCCAAAGACCAAAAGTACAAGTTCAAGTCATTGAACTTGGAAGATCGGGATGCCCCGGGAACGTCAAGGCAAGGCCATGAAGAGCCTTGGTATGTGGTCGGTTATATCTCGAGCTTGATTGAAGATTTTGCTAGGGCCTTCGACTTGTTTCTTCGTGCCCTTGATGGAGATGGAACTAATTTTGGTTGTTGAAAAGGAATGAAGAATGTACCACCTTGGTTTGACGGAGTTCCACAAGAACCGTCTCTTTGTATATATCTCTTTCTCTTGTAGTTTGTTTGGTTTTGTGAATGTCTTGATTATATGGATGATTGATGAGCGTTGTGAGGGAGGGAATTTGATGTGTTATTTGAGTTTATTGTGATAGGTGTGAAGTGGAAGTGATTCCTAAGGAAGAGTGGTCATTGTTTGAGCTTGGATTGTGTGAAGGGAAGTCGGTTTTTGAAGCTCGGAACGAGCTTTTAGGAGCTATGGAGGGTTAGGAGACTCTTCCCGGCCTAGAAGAGGTCATCCCGTCCGGGATGGAAGGCCCATCCCGACCGGGAAGGATGTCATCCCGTCCGGGATGATTTGCGCAAAAGATGGGTTCACTGACAGCTCATCCCGACCGGGACGAGGTCTTCCCGACCGGGACGAGGTCTTCCCAACCGAGACGAGCCGGTCATCCCGATCGGGACCACCCATCCCGACCGGGATGGACCCCCTGTCCTCCCTTGGCTCTTTTCTTCGTTGTTTGAGACCACCCAACCACTTTATACCCCCTCTCAACCTCCCTACATGTCCTTGCTCTCATTGTATGACCCTTACACCTTACATGCACGTTTTCACCTCACTTTCTCTTCACTTTAAACCGACTTTCGCATCAAAAACCCCCTCACTATACCTTTGTGCCTCAACCATGGAACCGGATCGCGATTGGAGAGGGATAATGACGACAAGGACAAAGCTACGTGGATATTCTCACTTATGAGACGATGGAGCGAGTGAGTTGCTAACCGGTCGGTACGGCAACTATCCTCTCTTTTCCGTTTTTATAGCTTGTCTTCATTTGTTTATTCCCTTCCCCTTATATACTTATGTGTCATGGTGGCCCTCGGGGCCTTGGTAGTTATTGCTCCCGACTCTCGATGACGTGACTACATCGAGAGTCATTTCAAAATCCAAATTTCTCAAGATTTTCTCCCCTTTTGTAGGAATTAGTCGGATTTGGGCGGAATCCGGGCTACGTGACTTGATTACACCTAGTCCTCCCCTCCCATTCCCTTCTATTTCTTTCTTTTTATTTTTCTTCCCCCATCCATATCTTTTTCTTGTCTCGGCCCATGGTGACTTGACTACACCCCAGCCGGACACTTTCTACCATTTTCTTCACCCTCATTTTTGATTTGTAGCTTTATTTTCGTAGTTTCTTTTCTTTTTCTTTTGTCTCTCCGCACACTACGATTGAGCATAAGAAGACATTGCTCGGTTTAAGTGTGGGGGAGCGATATTCTAGCGTAGTTAGTTTTATTTTCTTTATTTTTTGAAAAAATCTTTAAAATCCATAAAAATTTGAAAAAATTTCACAAAAATCAAAAAGATTTTTCTTTTGTGTGTTTTTCTCTTGTGTCATTGTGTCGTAAATTCGTTTTGTGTGCGTGTTTTGCCTCCCTTTCCCTTATAGGTTGCTTTAATCGCCGTTAACTTTGGAAGGCTTTCAAGACTCCCGGTAACATCTTATCTCTTTTTCTTCTTTACCTCTTGCGGAGTTTGGAGGAGATTGTGATGTTGTGTGCTCGGGTGGAGCTTTGTAAAGTATGGATGATTTGGTGGCTTGTTTGGATGATCGGGGTGGTGTTTATGTTGTATATGTGTTCGTTTTGTTTTGTTTTTGTTTTGTTGCTTTTGCTTCTTTTTCTTTCGTTCATTTTCGTCATGTCTTTGATTTTATGTTATGCTATGTTGTGTGTCATGTGTGTAAACCATTTTCGAAAATCCGGTTTAGAGGCTAGTGTGCGAGTGTTTACTTTCCCTTCCTAGTAGTATAAATCGAGTCTTGGACTTTAGTCTAGTAGAATGACCCTAAATCAATGATTTCGTTGGTCCTTTACCTTGAGTCCACCTAGCTTACTAGGGATTTACTACGGGATTTGCATTTTGACCATTTTGACCACCCACGGTGTGAAAAGGCCTTGGTTGCCGAGTCCCGTCCCCTAGGTGACCGTGTTTGGGATTGTTTAATTAGTCCAAGTTCTCCACTTTTTGTGGGTTTGAAGGGAAGGACGCTCCCCGACTCTCCCATTTCCCTACCTCCCACACATATCCACACAATAAAATTGCAAATTGTTAAAATTCTCCCTTTCTTGTCATACAAAGGAATGCCAAAAAGCCAAAACTTGCCAAAAGGGCAAAGAAAAGAAAAAGAAAGAAAAAAATGAAAGAAAGAAAAGAATGAAGAAAAAGAAAAGGCACAAAAGCCAAAAAGAAAATAGAAAAGAAGAAAAAGAATGGCATGGCAAAACAAGGCAAAAATGCAAAAGAAAAGAGAAAATGCCAAAAGAAAACACGATTCACAAAGAGATCTTGACCCCACAAAAATAAGCCTTTTTCCGACTTTTGCCGTGAAGAGCCTACCAAAGGACCGAGTCCCGAGGAAGGACGATAGCGACATTAGTCGGTCTTCCCTCATTTTGCATATTTCCACCTTTTTACTTGGACTAGTTAGGCGGTTTTGGACATGGGACGACCCTCTTGGCTCTTCGCTAAAGGGGGCGGGGTCTCACTTACCTACAGTGTCGATTAACACCGTGGATCATCACTTCCCACTCCGCCGATCGTCTTGTAGTACGTTCTTAGAAGGTTAGGAGGAACCTAGGTAAGTTACCAACGTTTTTGTTGCTTTGTCGTCGTACTATTAGGGTTTAGTCCACCTCGGTTTGTATTGCTAGCTTGGGAACGTTGTCACTTACCTCGAGTCCTAAACCGGTGCTTCTTTCACCGCTTTTAGAGGGAAGCGGTATTTCTTTTCTTTTGGGTGCAACCTTTTTGTGTGTTTGTTTGTGTGCTTGTTTGTTTATGTGTTTTGTGTCCGGTTGCATCCACCGTTTTGTCGCAAGACCCGACTTGCCTTGCGGAGTGCACTTTTCCTCTAAGTGCACTCGCGTGAGTAGAAAGGGCGTAGGGTGCGCTAATACCCATTCGGCTAGTATAGTAGTTAGTATGTGCTTACTCGAGGGCGAGTAAGAGTTAAGTGTGGGGGAGTTGATAAGTGTAGTTTGTAGTGCCTATTTCGTAGTATTTTGGTCCCATTTTCCTGGTGGAATCGCTCCTTGGGAGCGATTCATGGCCTACTTATGCTTCCTCTAGCTCGTTTCAGGTTCCCGAGACCATTCATGAGGAGTTGGAGTGATTCCGACTCCATACATACACTTTTCGGAGCCAACGAAGTGGAGGAACGATCGCTCGATGCCTTGGATTCGATCCCGAGCCTCCGAGACCCGATCCCGAGTCCCGAGAATCGATGAGAAGTTCATGCGAAGCAAGGAGGAACCAAAAAGTTCATATTGGAGGCCTACAAGACTCATCCCCGACGGGTATGCACCTCATCCCGTCGGGGATGAAGTGCACTTTTAGAGGTGCCACTGTCAGGCCGTCCCGGTCGGGACCACCAGCCGTCCCGGTCAGGATGATCCCGTCCCGGTCGGGACCGATCAGCTGTAGCCCGCAATTCTTTATTTCATCCTCCTTCATTCTTGTACCCCTATATATACTTCCCTCTTGTATTGTTTATGTATCCTACCTTAGTTTAGACTCTCTTAAGCATCTCTACAAGTTATAAACCCTAGATTTAGTTCCTCACATTAGCAAGAATCTCTCTTTAATCTTTAGTTAATTCTAGTTAATCTTAGTTAATTAGTTCTTGTATTAAGAAGATACTTGAAGATTTCTCCAAGATTGACAACCTAGGGATTATTTTGGGGTTTCTTATTTATACAAGATTGCATCTTTTCTTCATCCTACTGTTGGTATAATCCTTCTTTACTATTGTTCTTTGTTATCAATCCAAGTTTGAATCTTTACTTAGTGTTGATTGTTATTGTTCATATTGTTCTTGATGATGAATGTTAGGGTTATGGTGTTGTTTTCTCTTTTTATTGTTGTAGTTAGTTTGATTATGAGTGAGTAGTTTACTTGTGGGTTAGTAGGGGGATTAAGGGTAGGATATGGGTGATTAGGGTTTGATTAGGGGTAAAGGGTGAATCTTTGTTGTTAGTCACATACTTGGCATACCATGTGTTTGTTGAATTGCTTGTTTGAGTTATAGTGGCCATGCTTCTCATGCTAGTCTTCTTCTACTCATTGTTTGTTTTGTGTGTGGACATGTTGAGAATAGTCTTCGACATCTGTTTAAGTTGCGACCGCCCGGACCGAATCTAGCAATTAGGAGTCACCTACACCCTTGACCACCCAAGTCACCTGATGGTGGGATTTGTCGTGGATCCCACCGCCAAATAAATAACCAACTAGCACCTAACGGTAGTTAGGGTAAGGCGGGTCGTATCCACGGTGACGGTGTTGCAAGGTTTAGGCTAAATCGGCCTAAAACGAGACTAGGTCACGCAAACAAACACAAAGAAACAAGAAATGGAAGACTATGATGGAGGAGAGGTAAGAACTAGGCTAATGATGAACTAGGCTAACACATTGCTAAACAACACTAATAATCGAACTAACTAGCAAGCTAAAGAGATGATGACTAACTAACAAGATGAATCAAATATGGAAAGAAGTGGGTTAGGTCGGGTTCATAAGAATAGTAGGGTGATCGGGTTGGTTATGGGTATGGGTGTCTCCTAGTGCTAGAGTCGGTCCGGGCTCTCGCAACTTAGACCGATGTCAAGGTGAGTCCGGGCTCTCGCAACTTAGACTCTAATCGACGTATGTCCGGGCTCTCGCAACTTAGACTATCCCCAACATTCCTCAACATGACCACAAACAAGACAAACAATGAGTAGAGGAAAACTAGCATGAGAAGCATGGCCACTACAACTCAAACAAGCATTTCAACAAACACATTGTGTGCCAAGTATGTGACTAACAAAAAAGATTCACCCTTTACCCCTAATCAAACCCTAATCACCCATGTTCTACCCTTAATCCCCCTACTAACCCACAAGTAATCTACTCACTCATAATCCAAGATAAACTAACAACAACAAGAGAAAACCACATCACAATCCAAACATCCATTATCAAGAACAATAACAAGAACACTAGGTAAAGATTCAAACTTGAGTAAATGACAATAAACAAGATTAAAGAAAGATTATACCAACACAAGATGAGTAAAAAGATGCAATCTTGTATAAATAAGAAACCCAAAATAATCCCAAGGTTGTCAAGCTTGGAAAGATCTTCAAGTGCCCTCTTAATACAAGAACTAGTTACAACTCTAATTAACTAAGATTAGCTAATGATTCAAGGAAGATTAAACTAATGAGAGGAGAGTTTAAACTAGGGTTTATATGATGTAGAGAGGCTTAAGAGAGTCTAAACTAAGGTAGGCTACAAAAACAATACAAGAGGGAAGTATTTATAGGGTTTCAAATGGAAGGGAGAAGAAAGAAAGAAATGCGGGCTGGAACTGGGTGGTCCCGACCGGGACGGGTCATCCCAACCGGGACAGACCCACCATCCCGACCGGGACGGCCTTGCAGTAGCACCCTCAAAAGTGCACTTCATCCCCGACGGGATGAGGTGCATACCCGTCAGGGATGAGCCTTGTAGGCCTCCAATATGACCCTTTTGGTTCCTCCTTGCTTCACATGAGCTTCTCATCGATTCTCGGGACTCGGGATCGGGTCCCAAGGTCTCGGGGTCGATTCCGAAGCATCGAGTCATCGTTCCTTTACTCCGTTGGCTCCAAAATGTGTATGTATAGAGTCGGAATCGCTCCAACTCTTCTAAATCGGTCTCAGGAACCTGAAACTAACTAAAGGAAGCATAAGAAGCCCCTAAATCGCTCCCAAGGATCGATTCCACAAGGAAAATGGGACCAAAATACTACGAAATAGGCACTACAAACTACACTAATCAACTCCCTCACACTTAACCCTTACTCGCCCTCGAGTAAGCACATACTAACTACTATACTAGCCGAATGGGTATTAGCGCACCCTACGCCCTTTCAACTCACGCGAGTGCACTTAGAGGAAAAGTCCACTCCGCAAGGCAAGTCGGGTCTTGCGACAAAACTGTGGATGCAACCGGACACAAGACACAAAAACAAACAAACACACAAACGAACACACAAAAGGTTGCACCCAAGAGAAAAGAAATACCGCTTCCCTCAAACAAGCGGTGAAAGAAGCACCGGTTTAGGACTCAAGGCAAGTGACAACGTTCCCAAACTAGCAATACAAACCGAGGTGGACTAAACCCTAATAGTATGACGATAAAGCAACAAAAACGTTGGTAACTTACCTAGGTCCTCCTATCTTTCTAAAAACGTACTATGGGACGATTGGCGGAGCGGGAAGTGATGAACCACGGTGTTAGTCGACACTGTAGGTAAGTGAGACCCCGCCCCCTTTAGCGTGAGCCAAGAGGGTCGTCCCGTGTCCAAAACCGCCTAACTAGTCCAAGTAAAAAGGTGGAAAAACATGCAAAATGAGGGAAGACCGCCTAATGCCGCTATCATCCTTCCTCGGGACTCGGTCCTTTGGTAGGCTCTTCGCGGCAAAAGTCGGAAAAAGGCTTATTTTTGTGGGGTTAAGATCTTTTTGTGAGACGATTTTCTTTTGGCATTTTCTCATTTCTTTTGCATTTTTGCTTTGTTTTGCCATGCCATTCTTTTTCTTTTTTTTCTATTTTCTTTTTGGTTTTTGTGCCTTTTCTTTTTCTTCATTCTTTTCTTTCTTTCATTTTCTTTCTTTTTCTTTTCTTTGCTCTTTTTGGCAAGATTTGGCTTTTTGGCATTTCTTTGTATGACAAGAAAGAGAGGAATCAACAATTTGCAATTTTATTGTGTGGAAATGTGTGGGAGGTAGGTAAATGGGTGAGTCGGGACGGCGCCTTCCCTTCAAACCCACAAAAAGTGGAGAACTTGGACTAATCAAACAATCCTAAACATGGTCACCTAAGGGACGAGACTCGGTAACCAAGGCTTTTTCACACCGTGGGTGGTCATAATGGTCAAAAAGCAAATCCCGTAGTAAATCCCTAGTAAGCTAGGTGGACTCAAGGTAAAGGACCAACGAATTCATTGATTTAGGGTCATTCTACTAGATTAAAGTCCAAGACTCGATTTGTGCTACTAAAAAGGGAAAGTAAACACTTGCACACTAGCCTCTAAACCGGGTTTTCGAAAACGGTTTACGCACAAGACACACAACAAAACACAAAACAAAGACTCAACGAAAACGAAAGAAAAAGAAGCAAAGGCGACGAAACAAAAACAAAACAAAACAAACACATACATAACACAAACACCACCCCTAGCTTCCAAATGAGCCACCAAATCATCCACACTTTACAAAGCTCCACCCGAGCACACAACATCACAATCTCCTCCAAACTCCGCAAGAGGTAAAGAAGAAAAAGAGATAAGATGTTACCGGGAGTCTTGAAAGCCTTCCAAAGTTAATGGCGATTAAAGCAACCTATAAGGGAAAGGGAGGCAAAACACGCACACAAAACAAATATACGACACAATGACACAAGAAGAAAACACACAAAAGAAAAATCTTTTTTGATTTTTGTGAAAAAGTTTCAAATTTTTATGGATTTTAAAGATTTTTTCCAAAAACTAAGAAAATAAAACTAACTACGCTAGAATATCGCTCCCCCACACTTAAACCGAGCCATGTCCTCATGCTCGATCGTAGTGTGCGAAGAGACAAAAGAAAAAGAAAAGAAACTACGAAAATAAAGCTAAAAATCAAAAAGTAAAATGGAGAAAAGAGTAGAATGTGTCCGGCCGGGGTGTAGTCAAGTCACCATGGGCCGAGACAAGAAAAAGATATGGATGGGGGAAGAAAATAAAAAGGAGGAAATAAAAGGAAATGGGAGGGGAGGGCTAGGTGTAATCAAGTCACCTAGCCCGGATTCCGCCTAAATCCGACTAAATCCTACAAAAGGGGTGAAAATCTTGAGAAATTTGGATTTGGAAATGACTCTCGATGTAGTCACGTCATCGAGAGTCGGGAGCAAGCACACCAAGGCCTCGAAGGCCACCATGACACAAAGGATAAGAGGGAAAGTGAATAAACAAATGAAGACAAGCTATGAAAACGGAAAAGAGAGGATAGTTGCCGTACCATACGGTTACCAACTCACTCGCTCCATCGTCTCATAAGTCAATATAGGCACTTAGCTTGTCCATGTCGTCGTTATTCCTCTCCAATTGCGATCCGGTTCCATGGTTGGGGCACAATTGCAAAATGAGGCGGGTTTTTGGTGCGAAAGTCGGTTTGAAGTGAATAGAAAGTGAGGTGAAAATGTGTATGTGGGGTGTAAGGGTCATACAATGAAGGTAAGGACATGTAGGGAGGTTAGGAGGGGGTATAAAGTGGTTGGGTGGTCTCAAACAACGAAGAAAAGAGCCAAAGGAGGACAGGGGTCCATCCCGGTCGGGATGGGTGGTCCCGATCAGGATGGCCATCTCGTCCCGGTCGGGAAGACCTCGTCCCGGACGGGATGAGCTGTCAGTGAACCCAGTTTTTGTGCACCTCATCCCGGACGGGATGACTTCCTTCCCGGTTGGGATGGGCCTTCCATCCCGGACGGGATGACCTCTTCTAGGCCAGGAAGAGTCTCCAAACCCTCTATAGCTCCCAAAAGCTCGTACCGAGCTTCAAAAACCGACTTCCCTTCACACAATCCAAGCTCCAATAATGACCGCTCTTCCCTAGGAATCACTTCCACTTCACACCTATCACAATAAACTCAAACAACACATCAAATTCCCTCCCTCACAACGCTCATCAATCATCCATATAATCAAGAAATTCACAAAACCAATCAAACTATAAGAGAAAGAGATATATACAAAGAGACGGTTCTTGTGGAACTCCGTCAAACCAAGGTGGTACATTCTTCATTCTTTTTTTTAACAACCAAAACTAGTTCCATCTCTATCAAGGGCACGAAGGAACAAGTCGAAGGCCCTAGCAAAGTCTTCAATCAAGCTCGAGATATAACCAACCTCATACCAAGGCTCTTCATGGCCTTGCCTTGACGTTCCCCGGGCATCCCGATCTTCCAAGTTCAATGACTTGAACTTGTACTTTTGGTCTTTGGGGACATACCCAAACGTCCACCGGTCTTCATGTGGCCCCAAGGGAGGCTCATCCTTCTCCTTACTTTTCATCTTGTCATCAAGCCCATGAAATGGGCACTCATCCTCTCCACTCTCGGAGTCATCATCGTCAAGTACATACGAGTTCTTGTTCAAGCTTTGTCCCGATTCAACCCCTAGATCAATGTTTTTCTTGGCTTGGATCATATTGCATGACTCATCATTAGTAGGCGAAGTGTTACCTTGGAGGTCAAACACTTGCTTCTCTTCGCCTAACTCGAAGGTGATCCTACCATTCTTCACATCGATCATAGCACCGGTGGTATGTAGAAATGGGCGCCCAAGAATAATGGGAGTGATTGCATCTTCCCGCATATCGAGCACGATGAAGTCAACCGGAATGAAGAACTTACCGATTCTCACCGGCACATCCTCTAGCATTCCCAATGATCGGTTGAATGAACTATCGGCCATTTGGAGCGTGATAGAGGTACTTTTCAGCTCCTTCATCCCAAGTCGGCAACAAATAGAATAAGGAATGATGCTCACACTCGCACCCAAATCACATAATGCTCTATCGATCTTGTAGTGCCCTATGGTGCAAGGGATCGAGAATCTACCCGGATCCTTCAACTTTGGAAGCGTACAACCTTGAATGAGCTCGCTCACCACCCTCGTGAACGCAATGGTCTCTTCCTTGTCGACGGATCTCTTCCTAGCCAATATTTCTCTCATAAATTTTCCATATGCCGGGATTTGGGTAAGTAGCTCGGTAAATGGGACACTCACATCCAACTTCTTCACAATACTAAGGAACTTGTCATATTGAGAGTCTACCTTGGTCTTCATTTGCCTTGTTGGGTAAGGCAACTTGACTTGGTATTTATTTTGCTCAATCGGGGTGGACTCTTCAAATGACATTTTCTTTTTACCCTTATCTTTAGCTTGAAGTGGGGGAAGCTTGTCTTGTTGAGGTTTCTCAACCTCCCATAAGACTTGCTCCTCCGTTGGATTATCAAAGCTTGAGCTCTCTTGAGTTGGAGGTGTCATTTTCCTTGTCGGTTCTTGCATTGGCTCTTGCTCACTAGGAAATTGAGGGGATTCATAAGATGTACCTCTCCTTGTGGTGAAGGCATTTACATGCTCAAATTTCGGTGTTTCGCCTTGAGAAGGTAGTTGTCCTTTTTGTCTTGAGGAGCTCCCCGAAGCAAGTTGAGATACTTGAGTTTCAAGCATCTTCATACGGCCATCTCTTGTCGCGTTTTCCCCTTGAATATAAGCAAAGAGCTCTTGATGGTTTCTTGTTATGTCCATTTGACTCTTTTGCATATCCATCATATATTTTTGAATATCGAATCCCCGAGGTGGCGATGATGGATTATGCGGAGTATCGGTGAGGGCTAATGGAGTACCGTAGTCATGAATAGGAGACCGGCTCCTAGGCTTGCTTTGTTGTTGATTGCCTTGAGTTGCGTGTTGTTGACGGTTCCCTTGGAACCCATGGGAATTGCCTTGATTAAGGCCTTGGTTGTTGCCATGGTTGTGGTTTTGATAGCCTTGGTTGAAGTTCCCTTGTTGGAACCCTTGATTGTTGTTGAATGAACCTTGGTTACTTTGCTTGAAGTTGTTGAAAGGCCTTGAGTTGCCTTGGTAACCTTAGTTGTTGTCCCTTAAGGGAGGTGGAACATAAGGACGATGTTGTTGTTGGTGTTGAAAGGCTTGTTGTTGAGGGACTTGATTGGAAGCTTGGTATTGATTAGAATAGGAAGCACCTTGCTTGAATGCTTGAAAGGCATTCACTTGCTCAATACTCCCTCTACAATTCATAGGGTCATGACCAACGATTCCACAAGTGTCACACATGCCATAATAAGGCAAAGGAGGTGCAAATCCCAAAGCATTCACTTCATGAATTGAGGCTTGGTTGGAGGAACCGATGCTTTGGACTTGAGTGAGGTGACCTTGAAGCTTCTTGTCAATGGATTCCATGTGTGTCTTCAATTGAGCCCCAAGGTCAATGCTTAATTGAGTTATAGCATCAACCTCGTGCCTACTCCCTCGATTTGCCTTCCTAGGCCTAGAATATTGCGAATTATGCACCGCCATTTCTTCGATTCTCGCCCATGTTTGGTCATCATCGACCTCGGTGAACCTACCATTGGAGCCCATGTTTAGTATAGTTCTTGAGTCCTCATAAAGACCATTCCAAAATTTTTGGACTAAGAACCATTGTGAAAGTCCATGATGGGGGCATGATCTAACCAAAGATTTAAACCGCTCCCAAGCTTCATACAAGCTCTCTTCATCCCGTTGTTGGAAACCGGTGATGGAGGCCCTAACCAAATTAGTCTTCTCTGGAGGGTAGAAAGTTTGGTAGATGATTAGTGTAGTTTGTAGTGCCTATTTCGTAGTATTTTGGTCCCATTTCCTTGTGGAATCGCTCCTTGGGAGCGGTTTAGGGGCTTCTTATGCTTCCTTTAGTTCGTTTCAGGTTCCCGAGACCGATTTGGAAGAGTTGGAGCGATTCCGACTCTATACATACACATTTTTGGAGCCAACGGAGTAAAGGAACGACGGCTCGATGCTTCGGAATCGACCCCGAGACCTTGGGACCCAATCCCGAGTCCCGAGACCCGATCCCGAGTCCCGAGAATCGATGAGAAGTCCATGTGAAGCAAGGAGGAACCTTAAAGATCATATTGGAGGCCTACAAGACTCATCCCCGACGGGTATGACCTCAACCCGTCCGGGATGAGGTGCACAAAAGAGGATGCTCCTGTTTTGGGTCCATCCCGACCGGGACTAGCTCCTCCCGGCCGGGACCGACATCTTCCCGACCGGGACCACCTCCTCCCGGCCGGGAAGGGCACCTGGCAGCCGCGCTTCATTCTTCTCTTCTCCTTTCCATTTGTAACCCTATAAATACTTCCCTCTTGGATTGTTTATGTATCCTACATTAGTTTAGCCTCTCTTAAGCCTCTCTACAACATATAAACCCTAGATTTAGTTCCTCATATTAGTTTGAATCTCTCATTAATCCTTAGTTAATCTTAGTTAATCCTAGTTAATTAGTGTTTGTATTAAGAAGATACTTGAAGATTTCTCCAAGATTGACAACATTGGGATTATTTGGGTTTCTCTTTTATGCAAGATATCATCTTTTCATCATCTTATTGTTGGTATAACTTTCTTTTCTCTTGTTTATTGTTATTGAATCAAGTTTGAATCTTTACTTAGTGTTTGTTGTTATTGATTGTTATTGCTCTTGATGGTGAATGTTAGGGTTGTGATGTTGTGTTCTCTTCTTATTATTGTTAGTTTTTTCTTTGATTATGAGTGAGTAGATTACTTGTGGGTTAGTAGGGGGATTAAGGGTAGATTATGGGTGATTAGGGCTTGATTAGGGGTGAAGGGTAAATCCTTATTGTTAGTCACATTCTTGGCACACCATGTGTTTGTTGAAATGCTTGTTTGGGTTGTAGTGGCCATGCTTCTCATGCTAGTCTTCCTCTACTCATTGTTTGCCTAGTATGTGGACACCCTTGACCACCCAAGTCACCCTACTACACTTATGAACCCGACCTAACCCACCTCTTTTCCATATTTGATTCATCTTGTTAGCTAGTCATCATATCTTTAGGTTGTTAGTTAGTTGGATTATTAGCATTGTTTAGCATTTCTCTTAGTTTGCTAGTTGGCTTGTGTTTAGTTAGTATTTGATAGTCTAGTTCATCATAGCTCATCATTAGTCTACTTTCTTCTCCTCTCATCTTAATTCATCAATTGTTAGCTCTTTGTGTTTGTTTGGTAGCATAGTCTTGTTTTAGGCCGATTTAGTCTAAACCTTGCAATACCGTCTCCGTGGACACGACCCGACTTACCCTAACTATCGTTAGGTGCTAGTTGGTTATTTAATTGGTGGCGGGATCCACGACAAATCCCACCATCAATTTGGCGCCGTTGCCGGGGACGGTGCATTGTTTAGACTTTGGTTGCTCATTTCTAGACTTAGTTAACCTTCTTTGTGCCCTCCTATCATCTCTTGTGAATATTCTCTAGTTTTTCTTGCTTTCTTAGCTTTCTTTTTCTTTGTCTCTAGTTGTGCTTGTTTATTGTCATTACCTAGTGACCATAAAGCACTAGGTATTCTCACGTTTGTTCTAGTGTGTAGTGTATGCCTAGGCGGGGAGGCGAATCCTTTCTCTTTAATCCAGAGCCGGAGAGGCTTTTTCGAGCTTTTCGCCAACGGACGATTAACCGGGTTAGGATCTTTCAACCAAGTGCAAGCAATACCCATCAAGAGTAAGCTCAAGGAAGCGATATTGAGGAAGCATATCGAGAGACGGCCGAAGGGAATTTCACTAATCCCTTTGGAGATTCTAGTCCTAGCTCCCCTTCTACATCTACTTCAACTCCATCTACACCATCTTCTCCCTTACATCCAATAATGCCGAAGTTTTCCTCCCACTCTACATTTACGGAAGATGTCTTGCCGGGACCCAATGCTCTACCGGCCGCTTATGCCGGAAATTTTACGGCCAAGACCCACTTCATTCAACTTGTGGAAAGAAATCAATTTAGTGGTTTGCCCACCGAAGACCCGCACCAACATATGGAGACCTTCTCCGATTATTGCGACGCTATCTCTCAACCCGGGGTTACACAAGATCAAATCCGATGGGTTTTATTTCCATTTTCTCTTATTGGAAAAGCGAAGCAATGGATTAAAGGTCTCGATAGGGCAACCATGGGCATCGACACTTGGAAGAAACTTGCATTGGCATTCTACCAAACTTTCTACCCTCCGGAGAAGACTAATTTGCTTAGAGCCTCCATCACCAGTTTCCAACAACGGGATGAAGAGAGCTTATATGAAGTTTGGGAGCGGTTCAAGTCTTTGGTTAGATCGTGCCCCCATCATGGACTTTCTCAATGGTTCTTGGTCCAACAATTTTGGAACGGTCTTTATGAGGACTCAAGAACTATACTTAATATGAGCTCCAATGGTAGGTTCACTGAGGTCGATGATGACCAAACTTGGGCGAGAATCGAAGAGATGGCGGTGCATAATTCGCAATACTCTAGGCCTAGGAAGGCAAACCGAGGAGGTAGGCACGAGGTTGATGCTATAACTCAATTAAGCATCGACCTTGGGGCTCAATTGAAGACACATATGGAATCCATTGACAAGAAGTTTCAAGCTTTGGGATTTGCACCTCCTTTGCCTTATTATGGGATGTGCGATAAATGTGGAATCGTTGGTCATGACCCTATGAATTGCAGAGGGAGTATTGAGCAAGTGAATGCCTTTCAAGCATTCAAGCAAGGTACTTCCTATTCTAATCAATACCAAGCTTCCAATCAAGTCCCTCAACAACAAGCCTTTCAACACCATCAACAACATCGTCCTTATGTTCCACCTCCCTTAAGGGACAACAACCAAGGTTACCAAGGCAACTCAAGGCCTTTCAACAACTTCAAGCAAAGTAACCAAGGTTCATTCAACAACAATCAAGGGTTCCAACAAGGGAACTTCAACCAAGGCTATCAAAACCACAACCATGGCAACAATCAAGGCCTTAATCAAGGCAATTATCATGGGTTCCAAGGGAACCGTCAACATCAAGCAACTCAAGGCAATCAACAACAAAGCAAGCCTAGGAGCCGATCTCCTACTCATGACTATGGTACTCCCTTAGCCCTCACCAATACACCGCATAATCCATCATCACCACCACGGGACTTCGACATGCAAAAGCAAATGG
The DNA here is from genome assembly GCA_958450325.1 of Agrostemma githago. NCBI lineage: Eukaryota > Viridiplantae > Streptophyta > Magnoliopsida > Caryophyllales > Caryophyllaceae > Agrostemma > Agrostemma githago. The sequence goes on from OY288240.1 coordinate 59,770,510, forward strand.
TGGATATCCATAGGGGTACTCAAGAATTGCAAAAGAGGCAATTGGATGCACAAATGTCACAACAAGGGGCCATTGATCAAATTTTAATGGAAAACAAGGAAATGAAAACTCACATGAAGATGATTGAGAATCAAGTGGCACAACTTGCATCGGGAAGTTCCTCAAGACAAAGAGGGCAATTACCTCTTCAAGGTGTAACTCCGACTTTTGAGCATGTCAATGCCATCACCACAAGGAGAGGTACATCTTATGACTCCCCTCCATTCCCGAGTGAGCAAGAGCCGGTGCAAGAACCAACAAGAAAGATGACACCTCCAACTCAAGAGAGCTCAAGCTTTGACAATCCAACGGAGGAGCAAGTTTTATGGGAGGTTGGGAAACCTCAACAAGACAAGCTTCCCCCACTTCAAGCTAAAGACAAGGGTAAAAAGAAAGTGTCATTTGAAGAGTCCACCCCGATTGAGCAAAATAATTACCAAGTCAAGTTGCCTTACCCAACAAGGCAAATGAAGACCAAGGTAGACTCTCAATATGACAAGTTCCTTAGTATTGTGAAGAAGTTGGATGTTAGTGTCCCGTTCACCGAATTACTTACCCAAATCCCGGCATATGGAAAATTCATGAGAGAAGTCTTGGCTAGGAAAAGATCCGTCGACGAGGAAGAGACCGTCGCGTTCACAAGGGTAGTGAGCGAGCTCATTCAAGGTTCCACACTTCCAAAGTTGAAGGATCCGGGTAGTTTCTCGATCCCGTGCCCCATAGGCAACTACAAGATCGAGAGGGCATTATGTGACTTGGGTGCGAGTGTGAGCATCATCCCCTATTCCATTTGTTACCGGCTTAAGATGAAGGAGCTTAAGCGTACATCCGTTACACTCCAAATGGCCGATAGTTCACTCAACCGACCATTGGGGATGCTTGAGGATGTGCCGGTACAAATTGGGAAGTTCTTCATTCCGGTCGACTTCATTGTGCTTGACATGCCGGAAAATGCTTTCACTCCTATTATTCTTGGGCGCCCATTTCTACACACCGCTGGTGCCATGATCGATGTGAAGAATGGTAGGATCACCTTCGAGTTAGGGGAAGAGAAGTTAGTGTTTGACCTCCAAGGCAACACTCCGCCTACTAGTAATGAGTCGTGCAATATGATCCAAGCCAAGAAAGACATCGATCTAGGGGTTGAGTCGGGACAAAGCATGAACAAGGAATCTAATGTACTTGAGGATGATGACTCTGATATGGAGAAGGATGAGAGCCCGTGTCATGGGCTTAATGACAAGTTGAAGAGCAAAAAAAATGAAGATGAGCCTCCCTTGGGGCCACATGAAGACCGGTGGACGTTTGGGTATATACCGAAGGATCGAAAGTACAAGTTCAAGCCATTGAACTTAGTAGATCGGGATGCCCCGGGAACGTCGAGACAAGGTCATGAAGAGCCTTGGTTTGTGGATGCTTATGTTACTAGCTTGATTGAAGACTTTGCTAGGGCCTTCGACTTGTTCCTTCGTGCCCTTGATGGAGATGGAACTAGTTTTGGGTGTTGAAAAAGAATTGAAGAAAGTACCACCTTGGTTTGACAAAGTTCCACAAGAACCGTCTCTTTGTATATATCTCTTTCCCTATTAGTTTGTTTGCTTTTGTGAAATTCTTGATTATTTGGTTGATTGATGAGCGTTGTGGGGGAGGGAATTTAATGTGTTATTTGAGTTTATTGTGATAGGTGTGAAGTGGAAGTGATTCCTAGGGAAGAGCGGTCGTTGTTGGAGCTCGGATTGTGTGAAGGGAAGTCGGTTTTTGAGGCTCGGTTCGAGCTTTTGGGTGCTATAGAGGGTTTGGAGACTCTTCCCGGCCTAGAAGAGGTCATCCCGTCCGGGATGGAAGGCCCATCCCGACCGGGAAGGATGCCATCCCGTCCGGGATGGGGTGCACAAAAGTTGGGTTCACTGGCAGTCCGTCCCGACCGGGACGAGGTCTTCCCGACCGGGACGAGACAGCCATCCCGACCGGGACCACCCATCCCGACCGGGATGGACCCCCTGTCCTTCGTTGGCTCTTTTCTTCGTTGTTTGAGACCACCCAACCACTTTATACCCCCCTCCCAACCTCCCTACATGTCCTTACCCTCATTGTATGACCCTTACACCTCACATACACGCTTTCACCTCACTTTCTATCCATTTCAAACCGACTTTCGCATCAAAAACCCGCCTCATTTTGCATTTGTGCCCCAACCATGGAACCGGATCGCAATTGGAGAGGAATAACGACGACATGGACAAGCTAAATGCCTATATTGACCTATGAGACGATGGAGCGAGTGAGTTGGTAACCGTATGGTACGGCAACTATCCTCTGTTTTCCGTTTTTATAGCTTGTCTTCTTGGTTTGTTCCCTTTCCCTCTTATCTTTTGTGTCATGGTGGCCTTCAAGGCCTTGATATGCTTGCTCCCGACTCTCGATGACGTGACTACATCGAGAGTCTTTTCAAAATCCAAATTTCTCCAGATTTTCACCCTTTTTTTTAGGAATTAGTCGGATTTGGGCGGAATCCGGGCTAGGTGACTTGATTACACCTAGCCCTCCCTTCCCATTTCCTTTTATTTCCTTCTTTTTATCTCTTCCCCTATCCATATCTTTTTCTTGTCTCGGCCCATGGTGACTTGACTACACCCCCGGCCGGACACATTCTACCATTTTCTCCACTTTTTGATTTTTAGCTTTATTTTCGTAGTTTCTTTTGTACTCCCATGCACTACGGTCGAGCATGAGGACATGGCTCGACTTAAGTGTGGGGGAGTGGTATTCTAGCTTAGTTAGCTTTATTTTTGTAGTCTTTCGAAAAAAATCTTTAAAAAATCCTAAAAATTTGAAAAAATTTCACAAAAATCAAAAAGATTTTCTTTTGTGTGTTTTCCTTTTTGTGTCGTTATGTCGTATTTTTGCTTTGTTGTGCGTGTTTTGCCCCCCTTTTTCCTTATAGGTTGCCTAATCGCCGTTAACTTTGGTGAGCTTTCAAGACTTCCGGTAACATCTCTTCATCCCTTTTTCCTTCTTTGCTTCTTGTGAGTTTGGAGGAGATTTGTGGTGATGTGTGCTCGGGAGGAGCTTTGTAAAGATTGTGGTGGATTTGGAGACTTGTTTGAAGATCGGGGTGGTGTTTGTTTTGTTTATGTGTTGTTTCTCCTTGTTTTGCTTTGTTTTGTTTTGTTTTGTCTCTTTTTCTTTCGTTTCCGTTGAGTCTTTGTTTTGTGTTTTGTTGTGTGTCATGTGTGTAAACCGTTTTCGAAAACCCGGTTTAGAGGCTAGTGTGTGAGTGTGTACTTTCCCTTCCTAGTAGTGTAAATTGAGTCATGGACTTTAATCTAGTAGAATGACCCTAAATCAATGATTTCGTTGATCCTTTACCTTGAGTCCACCTAGCTTACTAGGGATTTACTACGGGATTTGCATTTTGACCATTATGACCACCCACGGTGTGAAAAGGCCTTGGTTACCGAGTCTCGTCCCTTAGGTGACCGTGTCGAGGATCGTTTGATTAGTCCAAGTTCTCCACTTTTTGTGGGTTTGAAGGGAAGGACGCTCCCCGACTCTCCCATTTCCCTACCTCCTACACATCTCCCCACAATAAATTGCAAAGTGTTGATTCCTCTCTTTCTTGACACAATGAAATGCCAAAAAGCCAAATCTTGCCAAGAAAGGGCAAAGAAAAGAAAATGAAAAGAAAATGAAAGAAAGAAAAGAATGAAGAAAAAGAAAAGGCACAAAAGCCGAAAAGAAAATAGAAAAGATGAAAAAGAATGGCATGGCAAAACAAGGCAAAAATGCAAAAGAAAAGAAAAAAATGCCAAAAGAAAACCGTCCCACAAAAATAACCCCTACCTCTCAAAATAAGCCTTTTTCCGACTTTTGCCGTGAAGAGCCTACCAAAGGACCGAGTCCCGAGGAAGGATGATAGCGGCATTAGTCGGTCTTCCCTCATTTTGCATATTTTCACCTTTGTACTTGGACTAGTTAGGCGGTTTTGGACATGGGACGACCCTCTTGGCTCTTTGCTAAGGGGGGCGGGGTCTCACTTACCTACAGTGTCGACTAACACCGTGGTTCATCACTTCCCACTCCGCCGATCGTCCCGTGGTACGTTCTTAGAGGGTTAGGAGGACCTAGGTAAGTTGCCAACGTTTTTGTTGCTTTGTCGTCATACTATTAGGGTTTAGTCCACCTCGGTTTGTATTGCTAGTTTGGGAACGTTGTCACTTGCCTTGAGTCCTAAACCGGTGCTTCTTTCACCGCTTGTTTGAGGGAAGCGGTATTTCTTTTCTCTTGGGTGCAACCTTTTGTGTGTTCGTTTGTGTGTTTGTTTGTTTTTGTGTCTTGTGTCCGGTTGAATCCACAGTTTTGTCGCAAGACCCGACTTGCCTTGCGGGGTGCACTTTTCCTCTAAGTGCACTCGCGTGAGTTGAAAGGGCGTAGGGTGCGCTAATACCCATTCGGCTAGTATAGTAGTTAGTATGTGCTTACTCGAGGGCGAGTAAGGGTTAAGTGTGGGGGAGTTGATTAGTGTAGTTTGTAGTGCCTATTTCGTAGTATTTGGTCCCATTTCCTTGTGGAATCGCTCCTTGGGAGCGGTTTAGGGGCTTCTTATGCTTCCTTTAGTTCGTTTCAGGTTCCCGAGACCGATTTGGTAGAGTTGGAGCGATTCCGACTCTATACATACACATTTTTGGAGCCAACGGAGTAAAGGAACGATGGCTCGATGCTTCGGAATCGACCCCGAGACCTTGGGACCCAATCCCGAGTCCCGAGACCCGATCCCGAGTCCCGAGAATCGATGAGAAGTCCATGTGAAGCAAGGAGGAACCTTAAAGATCATATTGGAGGCCTACAAGACTCATCCCCGACGGGTATGACCTCAACCCGTCCGGGATGAGGTGCACAAAAGAGGATGCTTCTGTTTTGGGTCCATCCCGACCGGGACCAGCTCCTCTCGGCCGGGACCGACATCTTCCCGACCGGGACCACCTCCTCCCGGCCGGGAAGGGCACCTGGCAGCCGCGCTTCATTCTTCTCTTCTTCTTTCCATTTGTAACCCTATAAATACTTCCCTCTTGGATTGTTTATGTATCCTACATTAGTTTAGCCTCTCTTAAGCCTCTCTACAACATATAAACCCTAGATTTAGTTCCTCATATTAGTTTGAATCTCTCATTAATCCTTAGTTAATCTTAGTTAATCTTAGTTAATTAGTGTTTGTATTAAGAAGATACTTGAAGATTTCTCCAAGATTGACAACATTGGGATTATTTGGGTTTCTCTTTTATGCAAGATATCATCTTTTCATCATCTTATTGTTGGTATAACTTTCTTTTCTCTTGTTTATTGTTATTGAATCAAGTTTGAGTCTTTACTTAGTGTTTGTTGTTATTGATTGTTATTGCTCTTGATGGTGAATGTTAGGGTTGTGATGTTGTGTTCTCTTCTTATTATTGTTAGTTTTTTCTTTGATTATGAGTGAGTATATTACTTGTGGGTTAGTAGGGGGATTAAGGGTAGATTATGGGTGATTAGGGCTTGATTAGGGGTGAAGGGTAAATCCTTATTGTTAGTCACATTCTTGGCACACCATGTGTTTGTTGAAATGCTTGTTTGGGTTGTAGTGGCCATGCTTCTCATGCTAGTCTTCCTCTACTCATTGTTTGCCTAGTATGTGGACACCCTTGACCACCCAAGTCACCCTACTACACTTATGAACCCGACCTAACCCACCTCTTTTCCATATTTGATTCATCTTGTTAGCTAGTCATCATATCTTTAGGTTGTTAGTTAGTTGGATTATTAGCATTGTTTAGCATTTCTCTTAGTTTGCTAGTTGGCTTGTGTTTAGTTAGTATTTGATAGTCTAGTTCATCATAGCTCATCATTAGTCTACTTTCTTCTCCTCTCATCTTAATTCATCAATTGTTAGCTCTTTGTGTTTGTTTGGTAGCATAGTCTTGTTTTAGGCCGATTTAGTCTAAACCTTGCAATACCGTCTCCGTGGACACGACCCGACTTACCCTAACTATCGTTAGGTGCTAGTTGGTTATTTAATTGGTGGCGGGATCCACGACAAATCTCACCATCAGTAGAATGTCAATGCAAGTTTCTTCCAATTGTCGATGCCCATGGTTGCCCTATCGAGACCTTTAATCCATTGCTTCGCTTTTCCAATAAGAGAAAACGGGAATAGTACCCAACGAATTTGATCTTGAGTAACCCCGGGTTGAGATATAGCGTCACAATAATCGGAGAAGGTCTCCATATGTTGGTGCGGGTCTTCGGTGGGCAAACCACTAAATTGATTCCTTTCCACAAGTTGAATGAAGTGGGTCTTGGCCGTAAAATTTCCGGCATAAGCGGCCGGTAGAGCATTGGGTCCCGGCAAGACGTCTTTCGTGAATGTAGAGTGAGAGGAAAATTTCGGCATTGTTGGATGTAAGGGAGAAGATGGTGTAGATGGAGTTCAAGTAGATGTAGAAGGGGAGCTAGGACTAGAATCTCCAAAGGGATTGGTGAAATTCCCTTCGACCGTCTCTCGAGATGCTTCCTCAATATCGCTTCCTTGAGCTTGCTCTTGATGGGTATTGCTTGCACTTGGTTGAGAGATCCTAACCCGGTTAATCGTCCGTTGGCGAAAAGCTCGAAAAAGCCTTTCCGGCTCTGGATTAAAGAGAAAGGATTCGCCTCCCCGCCTAGGCATACACTACACACTAGAACAAACGTGAGAACACCTAGTGCTTTTTGGGCACTAGGTAACGACAATAAACAAGCACCACTAGAGACAAAGAGAAAAGAAGGCCAAGAAATCAAGAAAAACTAGAGAATATTCACAAGAGATGATAGAAGGGCACAAAGGAGGGTAACTAAGTCTATAAATAAACAAACAAAGTCTCAACAATGCACCGTCCCCGGCAACGGCGCCAATTTGATGGTGGGATTTGTCGTGGATCCCACCGCCAAATAAATAACCAACTAGCACCTAACGGTAGTTAGGGTAAGTCGGGTCGTATCCACGGAGACGGTGTTGCAAGGTTTAGAATAAATCGGCCTAAAACGAGACTAGGTCACGCAAACAAACACAAAGAAACAAGAAATGGAAGACTATGATAGAGGAGAGGTAAGAACTAGGCTAATGATGAACTAGGCTAACACATTGCTAAACAACACTAATAATTGAACTAACTAGCAAGCTAAAGAGATGATGACTAACTAACAAGATGAATCAAATATGGAAAGAAGTGGGTTAGGTCGGGTTCATAAGAATAGTAGGGTGATCGGGTTGGTTATGGGTATGGGTGTCTCCTAGTGCTAGAGTCGGTCCGGGCTCTCGCAACATAGACCGATGTCAAGGTGAGTCCGGGCTCTCGCAACTTAGACTCTAATCGAGGTATGTTCGGGCTCTCGCAACTTAGACTATCCTCAACATTCCTCAACATGACCACAAACAAGACAAACAATGACTAGAGGAAAACTAGCATGAGAAGCATGGCCACTACAACTCAAACAAGCATTTCAACAAACACATGGTGTGCCAAGTATGTGACTAACAACAAAGATTCACCCTTTACCCCTAATCAAACCCTAATCACCCATGTTCTACCCTTAATCCCCCTACTAACCCACATGTAATCTACTCACTCATAATCCAAGATAAACTAACAACAACAAGAGAAAACCACATCACAATCCAAACATCCATTATCAAGAACAATAACAAGAACACTAGGTAAAGATTCAAACTTGAGTAAATGACAATAAACAAGAGTAAAGAAAGATTATACCAACACAAGATGAGTAAAAAGATGCAATCTTGTATAAATAAGAAACCCAAAATAATCCCAAGGTTATCAAGCTTGGAAAGATCTTCAAGTGCCCTCTTAATACAAGAACTAGTTACAACTCTAATTAACTAAGATTAGCTAATGATTCAAGGAAGATTAAACTAATGAGAGGAGAGTTTAAACTAGGGTTTATATGATGTAGAGAGGCTTAAGAGAGTCTAAACTAAGGTAGGCTACAAAAACAATACAAGAGGGAAGTATTTATAGGGTTTCAAATGGAAGGGAGAAGAGAGAAAGAAATGCGGGCTGGAACTGGGTGGTCCCGACCGGGACGGGTCATCCCGACCGGGACGGACCCACCATCCCGACCGGGACGGGTTGGTCCCGACCGGGACGGCCTTGCAGTAGCACCCTCAAAAGTGCACTTCATCCCCGACGGGATGAGGTGCATACCCGTCGGGGATGAGTCTTGTAGGCCTCCAATATGACTCTTTTGGTTCCTCCTTGCTTCACATGAGCTTCTCATCGATTCTCGGGACTCGGGATCGGGTCCCAAGGTCTCGGGGTCGATTCCGAAGAATCGAGTCATCGTTCCTTTACTCCGTTGGCTCCAAAATGTGTATGTATAGAGTCGGAATCACTCCAACTCTTCCAAATCGGTCTCGGGAACCTGAAACGAACTAAAGGAAGCATAAGAAGCCCTTAAATCGCTCCCAAGGAGCGATTCCACAAGGAAAATGGGACCAAAATACTACGAAATAGGCACTACAAACTACACTAATCATCACCCTACTACACTTATGAACCCGACCTAACCCACTTTTTCTTCATATTTGATTCATCTTCCTAGTTAGCATCATTTAGTTAGTTTGTTAGTTAGTTTGATTATTAGCATTGTTTAGCATTGTTATAGTCTAGTTCATCATTGGTCTAGTTCTTACCTCTTCTCCATTATAGTTTTCCATTTATTGTTTCTTTGTGTTTGTTTGGTGATCTAGTCTCGTTTTAGGCCAACCTAGTCTAACCCTTGCAACACCGTCTTTGTGGACACGACCCGACTTACCCTAACTACCGTTAGGTGCTAGTTGGTTATTTATGTGGCGGTGGGATCCACGACAAATCCCACCATCAAGCGTCAAGGGAAAATCTGGGGGCTGGATTTCATCAGCCGGATCGGCCAGCTGAGAAAACAACAGATTGGTCGGTCAGAGGGCAAGGAAATCACAAACCGCAAAACAAATCTCAGAACCAAAATTAGAACATTACCATGAGGCGATACCAAGCTAACCGTCGGGGCATGTGAGACAGATAGGAGGCACCGGGCACCAAGAGTGTATCGCCTCCCTCTCCGTTCCTGTCCTCGAGGATCTCTACGGCGGTCGGTGGTCTGAACAAGGTCCGGGGAGGATCAACCGGCACCCTGAAATTGTCGTATAGGCACTGACACACCAACCGCTCGCCCAGGTACCAAAATGGGCGAAACAACGCAGAAAGAAGCATCCTCCTATAACTCCGAGGCCTCAGCTCCGCGGCCACGTACTCCGGTACACCCTCATAACCAACCCAAGGGCGGGCCACAAACTACACAAATGAACCAACACTCCGATAAATCCTAAACCTTGGGGGCTACTAAGCTAAGTAGAACATAAAAAGGAAGCTTACATCCCCGAGGCTCAACTTGTTAACCAGCGCATTCTCCGACGAGTAGTGGCTGGTAGTGCGCTTAGGCTGAGCCAGCCTCCACTCGATTCCCGCAGGGAATCTCTTCGGTTGAACCCGCACCGTCTTAGGCGCCAAACATGGAAAATAAGAATAGATCCAAGCCTGCAACATCCCAAATACCTTTAGCAACACTAAGCCAAAAACTAAGTAGGAACTCGCAGTACAAAGGTGAGAATAGTAACTAACCTCCAGTATAAGGCCCGGACCCATAATGGGCACAACTGAGGCCGACTCTATCGCCAACGTCCTCACCATGACTTGCAGACAGCGAGTCATCTCCGCGAAAGCCGCGATCACCCAATCATAACGACCCAGCTGAGCCAGGTCCTCCAGGAAACGCAAAATCCTAGAGCTAAATCTCTCACCTTTATCCGAGAAGTGGGCCGACCCTAGGAAGTACCACAACTGGGCATCCTGCTCCAGCGTATTGGGTTCCCGACCCTCTAAAACCGCCACTCGCTCGAAGTGATCGGTGATATACGAGCTCACCAAAGCATGAGGCGCATTGTATGCCTCACGCGGTAAACAATCCCCTATAAGGCCCCGCACCTCGTCACTATATAGACTAGGGCCTTAGGCAGCCCACCTAATCCTATCCGGACCCCAAGGCAGACCGGTAATCATCCCAAAATCCTCTAGGGTCATCCCGACCTCCCTAAAAGCCATGTGGAAGGTCGAGGTAGTATCGTGGAAGCGATCTATCATCGCTCTAAACACCATAAGGTTGCACTTAGTCTTACAACCCACTAGCCGAACCCACTGCTCAACTACGGGACCTAGAGCGGTCCCCGCGATAATCCCCTTAACCGCGGGAGTCAGCTTCTGAAAATAAACCTCGAGACACGTAGTAAAGCCCGAGAAAGTCCTCATTGGACCTGGGGGCTGCAAACCGAAACAATACGAGCATAAAGAAAACTAGACTAGCCTAGCCAAAGCCAAAAATCTGAAACATAGTTGTTTAACAGAAACAGAACACTCACCAGACCACGCACGATACGCTGAGAAATGTGACGGTCAAAGTGAAAAAGCGCCTGATGACCATCCCAATCCCGAGCCCACTCAGTATCCTCATGGACAACCTCCTCGTTCTCTGGTACAGGAACCGGAACGTGAGCCCTCCTAGCAACCGTCTCTGGAAGCCTACGCTTCGTCACGTTATCAAATTCGGCCTCATTAATGGCCTCAGGGTCAAGACGCTGAGACGACGTACTCCGTCGTCTCCTACGAATCCCTCGGGGAGTCTGTGAGCTCGTCCCAACAACCTCATCACTAGGAGCTCCCTCGGGACGCTCGATGTTACCTCTTACTACAAAATCAAACAAAAAAGAAGGAAATTCATGCCTCAGGTCAGACTAAAGCACCTCAAATAGGTCAAAATAGGGTCAAAATTTTGGGTAAGGATATCAAAATTCCAAAAAAGCCGTTAGCACTCATTTTCGATCCCGGTCACGATGGAAGTGGTTTCGGGAAAATCCGGCATTGTTGCGAGACCTTTTGGTCCGTCTTAAGACACACAAAACCTTACGGAGAGCCCTACGAGCCGTCCTAGCCCATAAAAATCGACAAGAAAGCTACCCACATCCTCACAAACACTATTTGAACGAGATTACGTAAAACAAATACGGGAATAATCGAGAAACGGTCTCTAACCCTAGCATTTCAAACGTATCACCCTTGAAAGCCATTATCGCACCTCGAGAACCTCTATCAAGCTTATAACTAACCTAACAAGCTCTAATCGACCCTAATTTAACGATGGAACCAAGCACAAGCATCGAAATTTAACAAATCAAAAACCCCCAAATCAATTTTCTAGGGTTTAAAACAAACTAATAATCAATCAAATCAAACAAAATCGACAATAAACAAGTAAAAAACGATTACCCGGATTCGACATTGATGCGTACGACGAAAATCGGGGCGAAATTTGGCGAAGAAAAAGTCGAAAAATCGAGTTATAGGCGAAAGGGGTGACGCGTTTGGTTTGTGAGACGAATGAACAAATCGCCCCAACTTTCAAAAACTTAAACAAACCCGGTTCTCAAAATTTCGACCGCCCCAGGCGACGCGCCCGACTCTTGGCGCGCTGGGGGGCTAGGTGCCTGAGTCTTAGGGCGCAGATAGATGCGCGTCTAAATGGCCCGGTTCAAACAAAAACAAAGCAAACGAACTCAAAATTCGATACACATATAACATGCAACCTTTAAAACAAACAAAATCACAATGAGCGAAATAATTACTAATCGACGTCAATAATACACTCTCGATAACGAAATAAGCATGAGAACCGCACTTAACTAAAACGCTGCACTCGAACGCATAATAAGGCAATTCGAACTAAACTAAACTAAACTAAGCAAACTCTGAACAAACTCAAATACACAGCAAACCAAGACCGAGCAAAAGCAAAACCGAACGAGATAAGACAAACCTGCAAAACAAAACTTTACTAAAACAAATAAACAACAACAATTTTGCCCGAGGGATCTAAGATCCCGGAGGCACAGCAATTTTGCCCGAGAGATCTAAGATCCCGGAAGCACAGCAATTTTGCCCGAGGGATTTATGATCCCGGAGGCACAACGATTTTGCCAGAGAGATCTAAGATCCCAGATGCACAGCAACAGCAATTTTACCCGAGGGATCTAAGATCCCGGAGGCACAACAACAGCAATTTAGCCCGAGGGATCAAAGATCTCAGAGGCACAGCAATTTTGCCCGAGGGATCTAAGATCCCGGAGGCACAGCAACAACAATTTTGCCCGAGGGATCTAAGATCCCGGAGGCACAACAACAGGAATTTTGCCCGAGGGATCTAAGATCCCGGAGGCACAGCAATTTTGCCCGAGGGATCTAAGATCCCGGAGGCACAGCAATTTTGCCCGAGGGATCTAAGATCCCGGAGGCACAGCAACAACAATTTTGCCCGAAGGATCTAAGATCCCGAAGGCACAGCAACATCAATTTTGTCCTAGGGGTCAGAGCATCCCCAAAGACACAACAACAACAACTTCGTCCTAGGGGTCAGAGCATCCCCGAAGACAGCTGCTCGAGTGGAGACTGACGCCCTCGAGTAGTTAAGCAACCGCAACTTTGTCCTAGGAGTCAGAACATCCCCAAAGACAATTGCTTGAGTGGAGACCGACGCCCTCGAGTAATTTATTATGGTTTATTTCATCCAAGGGGTCAGAGCATCCCCAAAGACAATCGCTCGAGTGGACACTGATGCCCTCGAGTAATTTATTATGGTTTACTTCGTCCTAGGGGTCAGTGCTTCCCTCAAGACAACCGCTCAAGTGGAGACTAACACCCTCGAATGTTTTATCAAGGGATCACAAGCATCCCAAAAGCATTTGTTTAAATAATAGCCAATGCAAATGAGCATTCTTTGCGCTTACTCTTAAATGCATAACTAACATGCGAAAACAACTAAAATCGAACGAAGTCGTTAAAATAAACCGAAGAAGACAAAGCGCGCACGCACGAAGAATCAAGCAACGGCCCGGGCCTAAGCAATCAACCGCAAGCGAAGACGTCAGGTATGATTTCTAAGCTATGGCTGGCGAGCCTCAACACGTAGTCCACTGGACTTAAAGCGACCTGACAGGACAGCCACCAGGTCGTAATCTTCGATTGACCTGGGCGGCTATACTTTGAATTTCGCCTTGTCCAAGCCTCAGTCAAAGTGGGGGCTTCTGTAGACACCCAGATTTGGACCTGGTGGCTGCAGAAGTGCCCAGCAAACACCCGATGACGATAAAACTGCAACGCGACGCGCGTTCGCGATGTTTTAGATAGTTTTTCTATAGAACGGATCAAATAATTACTCGGAAAAGTTAAAACAAACATGATGACAGCCTTAGTCATGTCGTTACGGTCTCATAGACACTAATTAGAGTCAATTCCGACACCGGGACCCCGAGTCGGTCCCGAAACTCAAGCCGAGTCAGCACCGCGCCAAGAGAGCCTCGGGATGCACACCCGATGCCCACTAATGTTCACGGGGCTAGGTCAAGCCGTGGGAGCCTTAATCCCCAAGTAACAAATCATCCTCCTCCCTCTCGGTTTTGGAAAGTATCAAAATCGTATCTTCAAAATCCTGACCGCCCCGCCTCACGCATCTCAACATCACCACGCCTAAGCCCAGGCGCCTGAGTCTTGGTGTGCCCCAGCTCAGGCGTCCATATGGGCGACGAGGGTCGAAAACACCTATAAATACCCCCCTCCGCTTCATTCATTTCACACAATTTCTCATCTTCTCTTCCCCCTATAACTATATCGCTAAGGGCTCGCACTCCGACACCCGAGGCAAACGATCCACTCGATCGTAGTTCCGATAAAAGTAACATTGGCGCTACTCCTCACCTTCGAGCACCCCACTTGATACCGAGGTGCCTGTGATCGACTAGCTCAAAACTAGTAGCGAAGCTCTGCCAGATTAGCCGCAGAACCGGTCCACAGTAACGAAGCTCTGCCGAAATAGTCGCAGTAAGGGTTAACGGAAACGGAACTCTGCCGGAGTCACTGGGCAAGCTAGGAGGATCCGCCTGTTGAATTCGAGTCATCACTAGGTTGTCATCTAAACAAAACTTTCCATATTTGTACTTCCTTTTATTATGCACTACGACAACACTAGACGTGGAAACTAGGTCCACAAACATCTACTAAGACACGTAACGTCCCAACTTCAACCACAAGTACTAAAACACACTAACTAGACCTGAGTAATTCCGAGATCCATTCTCAACTATCTATGCATAGAGTCCCGTATAGCGTATACTCCGAGGGTGCAACTTCTCACAACGTGATTTATTTACATTCGCATTTACAGTTTTTCGTAGGATTTATTGCTTTTATGACCTTATAATCGCATGCTAAATAACCTAACACGGAATTCAAAACGTAAAACAACTAAAACTGAACAAAGTGATGGTCGGGTTCCGTATTAGTCCCGGTGCTCGCCTTACTAGGTTCGACGCATCTCTATTAATACCGAATCGACGCATCTTAAGCATAATAGCAGGTAAGGTATATCACGAGAACGACTAATATCCGTATTATCATGTTAAAACTGACTTGCTAATACCTATAATATTAGTATTCTCTACTCTCCTACGTGTATCTTTTCATGGCGTGCTTGTCACGTGAAATCGCATGCAAAGAATGTAAACACAACTACTTTGATGACAAATCTTACTTGTCCTTACATAACCGACATAGCAAAAGGTATAGGGTAAAAACAACGGATGTTACAGTATTTCCGCCACAACAAAAGAACTAGGTTATCAGCCCACCGATGGATTAGTAGATACCGTTATAGTGCGGGCGGGATTGGGTGTTGACATCTACCGGATGTTGGCTTCTCAATACGTACCCTCACCCCTTACTCAGAATCGACGGTTTAGGATGTCCGAAACCATTGGCAATGAGAGTCATTCCAGGCATGGAGTGCTTAAGTGTACAAGTCTTTATATTTAGGTCCCGTGCCACTCAACTTTGAGCCGGCAAGGTATCATAGTTGACTTGAACGGTTTCCGAGTCCCCATAATTGACTCAGTGGCGACTCCACAAATCGGCAACAAATTCAGTTCACTAAAAAGGTCGCCATACCAAACAAATCGGCCTTTAAACATTTACAACCACGACTCGATCGATTTCAAACGAAAACACGGGTGCCCGCACCCGTCTAGTACAAGTCCGGATCGTCATCCGAATCGAGGTCCGAGACATCGCCATGTACGGGAAATCGGACCGGCCCCCGACCGGGAGGGGGCCGCGTGGGTGGCTGCCGCCACACGTTAAAAACCGGGTCAATCTCGGGCAGGCGCGTGCGGTGTGGACGGACGTCCACCCCGGTATTGGAAACGATAATATTGTGCTTCTATGTTCTATCGAGACTACTATTGATTAGCTAGTTCAATATTTGTGGTGTAGACGGTGTTCGTGGCGTCTGTGACGGTGCTTTGTAGGTGTGACTAAATCCTTATTACAGAATTTGGGTAGTGAAAGTGTTTCTCTCTTTTTTTTAAAAAAAATCTTAAAATGGGCGACCCACGCTTGTCGACTCCATTAACTGGCATTTCGACGATGGGGGTGATGTATTGTGAAAAGTATTTTGAGGGTGTAACTGTTTTGGTTTCCTTGACTTCATTAATTGAGTTTTCGGTTGTGTTAACGGTATGTGCGAAAAAATGTTTTGAGAAAAATAAGATGTAACCATATGGGGAGCCTCGATCCCATTAGTCGGGAGTTTGGTGAGGTTAACGGTCCTCGTTGTTGCTGGAAAACGATGAGTTTTTGTTTTGGCCTAGACGATGGCGCTCAAAAGAGTCTTTTGAAAGTAGTGAGTGTAAAATTTGTCATGATGACGGTGTTGAAATGTTTTTGAAAATAATTGTAATTTGGCCGGAGCATCGGCGCTCAAAAGGTAGTTTCGAAAAGAAGGTATTTCTTTTACGAAAATGGAGTTAGGTGCGGTTGAATGTGTTGTCGTGGTTGAATCCAGATTTTAGTGTTTTATTTGGGTTGTTCAAACACGCTACACATTACTAGGAATACGTACACTCATGCAAGATGCAGACACGGGTAGGTTAGGGTAGACTACCGTCCACGAATAGTCTTTGCCTAGGTGACGACAGGTCACCTAGGGAGATGAGTGTCGTACCGTTTGCTTAGAACAACTCGTTCAGTATATCCGCGGGATGCGCGTTAGGCGGCTGGAGCGTCAACCGATGATATCTCCGCGTGTCCAAAAGGATCTTACCGCGAAGAGGTCGATTGGTCATAATATCGGTTAGGGTGGCCTTCTTAGGGCCAAAACCTGTAGTGACCACAACATGGAACTAGGAAATGAGCTTCATCGACCTCGTTCGAGTTACACCATTGCTGGAAACTTATTTCCAAATACCCAGCGGAGTCGCCAAACTGTGGACGTCCGTCCGCACCGCCTGGCGCCCCGCGCGTGCTCTCGAAGGACCGACCCAGTTTCATCGCGACAGCCACCCACGCGGCCCCTTCCTGGTCGGGGGGACGGTCTGATCTCGTGTTTGGGGTGATGTTTCGAACCTCGACACGGATGACGATTCGGACTTGTACTAGACGGGTGCAGGCACCCGTGTTTCCGTTGGAATCGATCGAGTCGTGGTTGTAAATATTTAAAGGCCGATATGTTTGGTAAGGCGACCTTTTTAGTGAACCAAATTTGTTGCCAATTTGTGGAGTCGGCACCGAGTCAATTATAGGGACTCGGAAACCATTCAAGTCAACTTTGATCCTTAGATGGCTCAAACCTGAGTGGCACGGGACCTAAAGATAAAGACTTGTACCCTTAAGCACTCCATGCCTGGAATGACTCTCATTGCCAAAGGTTTTAGGACATCCGGAAACTTTCGATTCTGAGTAAAGGGTGAGAGTACGTATTGGAAAGTCAACGCACGCTAGACATCGACACCCGATCCTGCCCGCACATAGCGGCCTCTACTAATCAATCGGTGGGCTGATAACTTTGTTCCCTTGTTGTGGCGGAAGTAATGTAACATCCGTTGTTTTAACCCTATATCGATCTTTGCTATGTCGGCTTTTTAAGGACAAGAAAGCTTTGTCGTCGATGTGGTTGTGTTTACATTCTTTGCATGCGATTTCACGTGACAAGCAGGCCAGGAAAAGATGCACATAGAAGAGTAGAGGATACTAATATTATACATATTAGCAAATCAGTTTTAACGTGATAATATGGATATTAGTCATTCTCGTGGTATACCTTACCTGGTATTCTGCTTAAGATGTGTATGCTCGGTATTAATAAAGATGCATCAAACCGTATAAGGTGAGCACCGGGACTAATACAGAACCCGACCACCGCTTTGTTCAGTTTTAGCTTGTTTACGTTTTGAATTTCGTGTTAGGTGATTTAGCATGCGATTATAGGGTCATAAAAGCAATAAATCATACGAAAGCTGTAAATGGGAATGTAAGTAAAGCACATAGTGAGGAGTTGCACCCTCGGAGTATACGCTAAACGGGACACGATGCATAGATAGTTGAGTACGGATCTCGGAACTACTCGGGTCTATTTAAGGCGTATTAGTGTTTATGATTGAAGTTGGGACGTTGCGTATGTTTATAACATGCCATGAACCTAGCGTCCACGTTTGACATTATCGTAGTGCATAATAAAAGTACAGAAATGTAAAGTTTTGTTTAGATGACAACCTAGTGACGATTCAACTTCGAAAGGGCGGATCCTCCTAGCTTACCTTGTGATTTCGGCAGAGTTCCGTTACCACTTGCTGGTTCTGCGGCTAATCCGGCAGAGTTCCGTTGCTAGACACGGAGTAGCTAGTCAAGTGCGGGCACCTTGGGATCGAGTGGAGTGCTCGAAGGTGAGAAGTAGCGTCGATTCGCTTATCGTTACTACGATCGAGTGGATCGTTGGCTTTGGGTGTCGGAGTGCGAACCCAAACTAAGAGAAACTCGTAACGAGTAAGAGAGAGAAGAGAAGATGAAATGTTGTGTTGAATGAATGAGGTCGGGGGTATTTATAGGTGCTCGCGCAGTTCACTTCGCCCAGATTGACGCCTGAGCCCAGGCGCACCAGAACTCAGGCGCTTGGGGTCATGCACACAAGGAGTAAGATGCTCGAGGTGAGGCGCCTGGGATTTTGAAGATACGATTTCGAAACTTTCCAAAATCAAGAAGATGCGTATAATATCATAGCTTGGAGGTTAAGTCTCCTCCGTTACCCTAGCACATCGTTGCGCCGAGTGGGCCGAGGTTCGCTCGGCCCGACGCATTGACTCGTGTTTGACTTTGTATATTTTCGGATCGATTCGGAGTCCCGGTGTCGGAATTGACTCTAATTAGTGTCGACGCGACCGTAATGACACGAATAAGGCTGCCTTGATGTCAAATTAATCATTCCGAGTAATTATTTGATCCGTTCTATAGAAAAACTATCTAAAACATCGTAATCTCTCGTCGCATTGCAGTCTGATCGTCAATCGGGTATTTCTCAGGCACTTCTGCAGCCACCAGGTCCATATCTGGGTGTCTACAATTTCTCAATTATCTAGGGGCGTGTCCCTCTTATGTACCAAAAAACACATATTTCTCAATTAATATTGAAGTTAGTGAACATCAAAATGATTGTTCAATTGAATCAATTGTATGATGTTATCTACCCTTTAAGTTCTAACTATTGTTATCCATAACTCTACAAAATCAAATAAAGTCATTCATTTGGTATTTGGTTTGTGACGTTCGAGTTAAAAATATTACGGTTTTAACCGATAACACATTTAATCGAGCATCCATCGCCTCATTTTCCCTTCAATATTGGGCCATGAATTCATCTTGTACCTTTTGCATTTGGATGGCCATTTCCTGTTGGCTCTTTTGCAATTGAAGAATCGATTGAAATAACTCCAAGTTGGGAATTTGGTCATTGGGGTCTTGTAAAGCTCCTTGAAAATCTTGATGATGCCCAAGGGGTGGGGCATCATATTGTTGATAGTGAAGTTGAGGTGATTGGTAATATGGTCGGTTTTGGGGAAATTGACTTCCATAAGGAGAAATAGGATGAGGTGTGGTGGGTTTATGATGGTAATTTGAGTAATAACCACCACGATCACAAGGTTGATAAGCACTCACTTGATGGAAGCCGTTTCCATGTCGTTGAAGCTCATACCCACGGGTGTCTTGATTACCCGATGAAGCTTGATAGTAGTAGGGAGACATCATGTCATGTTCTTGATTCATACAGGGTTGATTCATAGAGGGAGAGCAGTAGCTCATGGTGGCTTCTATGGGTGGGGAGTTTAGATCAATCCTCACGCTTTGCTCGAAAACTAGGCTTGTACCCGGTTGGACATCTCTCAATCTAGCAACCGTCCGTTTATGCGGCTCTGAGTCGTAAGGAAGAGGATGGTCATCACCTCTAGGCAAAAACTGTAGACTAGGAGCAAACGTGAGAAGTCTAGTGCTTTTTGGGCAGTAGACAAGAAAGAAATAAACTTCACACACACAAGAAGCAAAAGAAAACAAAAAACTACAAAAAATGAAGACAAAGTCAAGTAAAAAGGCAAACAAAGTCTAAACTAACACTGTCCCCGGCAACGGCGCCAAATTGATGGGATGAATTTTCCGTGGGTCCTGCCACCAAATAATAACCAACTAATCCTAACTGGGTAGATAGGGTAAGTCAGGTCGAGTCCACGGGGACGGTAAAGAGGGTTTGGACCAGGTTTCACCTAAGGACTTGACTAGGTCTCAAGACTAAACTAAGCTAGAGCGAAAGGAAGGGAATAAAACTATGACTAGGAACGAACTAGGTATAACAACTAAGGCTAAAGATTCAACTAACTAATGGAATAATAACTAAGAAGAAGAGGAAAACAAATAGGAAAAGAACTAGGATTTGGTCGGGTTCAAGGGTGATGGAATGATCATGGAAGAGCAAAGGTGAAGGGGTAGTCGAGTTATCTAGGCATAGTTCGGGCTCTCGCTACTTAAACCGACCTAGAGGTTCCTCGCTCTCGCGCAAGAACCCAACCTAGCAACATACAAGACCGCTAGAGGAAGGCAAGAAAACATGCATTTGCAACTACAAGTCATTCAAGCATTTCATCAAACATGTTCTATGCACAAAACTAGGAGACAACCAAAACTTCCACCAACATCTTAAAAAAACCCTTAATCACCCATTAAACCACCAAATCCCCCTACTAATCCTAGCAAGATGACTACTCACACATAACTAAACTAAAACCAACATAAACAAGAGAAATCAAGCTAAGAACAAAAACATTCATAATGGAAAACAAGGATAAACAATGAACAAAATATAAAGAATGAAACTTTAATGATTAAACAAAGATTAAAGGTAAGGAGAAAAGAAATTATACGAAACTAGTGAAGAGGAAAGATGGAAACTTGTAATAATAAGAAAACCCAAATACATCAACAAAAGTTGTCAATCTTGGTTGGATTCTTCAAGAATTCCCATAATACAAGGATTAAACTAGGATTAAGGATTAACTAAGGACTAATCTACACTAATCTAAGCTAATCTAGGCTAAAATATGTCTAGGGTTTCATAAGATAGTCTATGGTGCTTAAACAATACAAAGGGAGGGTATTTATAAGGGTTCACGAGCAATAGAGAAGAAAAGAAGTGACGCGAGGCTGCAGGTGGCCAATCTCGGGCGAGAAGAGATGGTCTCGGTCGAGATGGGACCCATCTCGGTCGAGATGAGATGATCTCGGTCGAGATCACTGGTCAGTGGCCTGTCTTCGCTTGTACTCTTCATCTCGGACGAGATGGCCCTTATCTCAGTCGGGATGGGTCTTCTAGGCCTCAAATATGATCTCAAGGGTCCCTACTTGCTTCTCATGGGCTTCTCATTGATTCTCGGTGCTCGGGATCGAGTCTAAGGGGCTCGGGAATGGGTCCCAAGGTCTCGAGATCGAGTCTAAGCCACCGAGTGATCGTCGCTTCTCTTCGATGGCTCCAAATGTGTCGGAAACGAGTCAGAATCGTTCTGTTATTTCAAGATAAGCCCTAGGAACCTAAAACAAACTTGAAGAAGCATAAGTAGCCTAGAAACCGCTTCAAAGAGCGATTTCACCAGAGAAACCGGGACCAAACACAACAAAAAAAGCACTACAAAACACACTTATCAACTCCCCCACACTTAACCCTTACTCGCCCTCGAGTAAGCACAAACTAACTACTAAACTAAAAGAAACTAGTCTACTAACCGAGCGGGTATTAGCGCACCCTACGCTCTTTCAACTCACATGAGTACACTTAGAGGAAAAGTGCACTCCGCAAGGCAAGTGAGGTCTTGCGACAAAACTGTGGATGCAACCAGACACGAAAACACACAAACAAACAAACATACAAACAACAAGCAATCGGTTGCACCCAAGAAGAAATAAATACCGCCTCCCTCAACAAAGCGGTGAAAGAAGCACCGGTTAAGGACTCAAGGTAAGTGACAACGTTCCCAAGCTAATAACACAAATCGAAATGGATCAAACCCTAATAGAATGACAACAAAGCACTAAAAACGTTGATAACTTACCTGGGTCTTCCTAACCTTCGATGAACGTACTACGGGACGATCGGCGGGATGGAAAAAGGATGAACCACGGAGTTAGTCGACACTGTAGGTAAGTGAGGCCCCGCCCCCCTTTAGCGATGAGCCAAGAGGGTCCTCACAAGCCCAAAAATCGCCTAACTAGTCCAAGTAAAAAGGGGAATATGGTTGCAAAATGATGGAAGACCGACCATTACCGCTATCATCCTTCCTAGGGACTCGGTCCTTTGGTAGGCTCTTCACGGTAACGATCAGAAAAAAGCTTATTTTTGAGAGGGTGAGAATCTTTTTGTGAGATTATTTTCTTTTGGCATTTTTTTCTTTTGCATTCGGCTTTTGAGTTGTTATGCCATTTCTTTTTCTTCTTTTGTATTTTGTTTTTGATTTGTTGTGCCTTTTTTTTTCTTTCTTCTTTCTTTTCTTTTTCTTTTCTTTCTTTTTCTTTCTTTTCTTGGCTTGTCTTTTAGATAAATTTTGTTTTGTAAGCATTTCTTGTAACCAAGTAAGAACTTCAACAATTTGCAACTTATTTGTGGAAAATGTGTAGATGGTAGGGAAATGGGTAAGTCGGGGGCACCTTCCCTTCAAACCCACAAAAAGGGGGAAAATCTTGGACTAATCAAACAGTTTCGAACACGGTCACCTAAGAGACGGGACTCGGCAACCAAGGCCTTTTCACACCGTGGGTGGTCAAAATGGTCAAAATGCAAATCCCGTAGTAAATCCCTAGTAGACTAGGTGGACACAAGGTAAAGGACCAACGAAACTATTGATTTAAAGTCATTCTACTAGACTAAAGTCCAACACTCGATTCATACAACTAGAAAAGGAAAATAAACACTTTCGCACTAGCCTTGAAACGGGGTTTTCGAAAACCTTTTTACACACTAGACACAAACTAAACAAGACACAACAAGGATGAAAGAAAAAGAGACACACATAACAAGACAAAACAAAACGAAAGAAAGGAAAGCAAACATACAAACAAAACAAACACCACCCCGAAACATCCAAACAAGCCGCAACAACAACCACAACCTTCAACAAGCTCTACCCGAGCACACATCATCACAAAATCTCCTCCAAACTCCACAAGAGATAAAGAGGAAAAGAGATAGAATGACGTTACCGGATGTCTTGAGCTTTCCGAAAATTACGGCGATCAAGGAACCTACAAGGAAATGGGGAGGCAAAACACACAATACAACAAAAATACGACACAACGACACAAAAGGAAAATACACAAAAGAAAATCCTTTTTTGATTTTTATGAAAAAATTTCAAATTTTTACGGTTTTTTTTTCGAAAAAACTACAAAAGTAAAACTAAACTATACTACGATATCGCTCCCCCACACTTAAACCAAGCAATATCCTCATGCTCGATCGGTAGTGTGCGGAAGACATTAAAGAGAAGAGAAATTACAAAAATAAAGATAAAAATCAAAAAGAAAAGTGGAGAAAGGATAGAATGTGTCCGACCGGGGTGTAGTCAAGTCACCAAGGGCCGAGACAAGAAAATATATGGATGGGGGAAGAAATAAAAAGAAGAAAGTAAAAGGAAATGGGAGGGGAGGGCTAGGTGTAATCAAGTCACCTAGCCCGGATTCCGCCTAAATCCGACTAATTCCTACTAAAAAGTGAAAAAATAAAGAAAAAGTGAAAAGGCTTGTAAATTTGGATTTTGAAATGACTCTCGATGTAGTCACGTCATCGAGAGTCGGGAGCAATGACAACCAAGGCCTCGAGGGCCTCCAAGACACCAAATACATAAATGGAAGGGGAACAAACGAAGATAGACTAGCAATAAAAGCGGAAAAGAATGGAGAATCGCCTACCAAACGGTTAGCAACTCAATTATCTCCATCGCCTCAATGATCATATTTGGCAATTTGCTTGTCTTCATCGTCGCTATTCCTCTTCTTGCTCAATGTGGTCGCACGGTTGAAGTTCTAGGCTTGCATTGGTGTAATGGGGGTGGGATTTGAGGTTAAACTCGGTGTATAGTGAAGAGAAGATGAGATGAATGTGTATATACGAAGTGTAGGGGTTATACGATAGTTGCAAGGGTAGGTAGGGAGGTTGGGAAGGGGTATAAAGTGGTTGGGTGGGCACAAATGACGAAGAGAGGGCAAAAAGAGGAGGCCGAAACCCAACCCGATCGAGATGGTCCCATCTCGATCGGGATGGTCCCATCTCGATCGGGATGGTCCCTTCCCGGCCGAGATGGGCAGTCAGTAGCTCCAAATTCCACACACACTTCATCTCGGTCGAGATGAAACCCTTCCCGGCCGGGATGACTCATCTACCTCTTCAATCCTCATGATAGCTTCACCCACATGACAACTAATATGTAACACCCCGGCCCAATCCTAGGACCGGAAATGTTAACTGCGGTAGCCCGCCAGGCTTTGTACTGGTCCCACAGACCAACACGAGTCCTTTCCAGCACATTTTGTCCTCACTCATGCGCATCCCGGAAACCTTCCCAGGAGGTCACCCATCCTAAGATTGCTCCCAGTCAAGCACGCTTAACTGCAGAGTTCTTATCATGGACAAACCAGAAAAGAAAGTGCACTTTGTTGATATGAGTAGTACTTCAAATCCCTTTAAGCAAAGCTCATAAATAGGACATCTTCAATCAATGTGGGGTGTTTCAAATACATCGGGATCTCGAATCCTGTCCCCAAAAGCTTGTCAAAAGCTTCAAAAACCGACTTCCTAGCCCGGATTCAAACTTCTATCATCAACCACTCTTCATAAATCTCCATCTTCACTATTAACCTATCACATAAGCTCAATAAACACCATCAAAATCCCTCCCTTACATCGCTCATCAAATTTTCAAATTACAAGAGCTCCACAAAACAAACAAAACCTAGAATCAAATAAACAAATCACACAACCAAAAATACAAGAACTCGAGAGAAGAGAAAAGAGGAATATACAACATGATGGTTCTTTAGGAACTCCGCCAAACCGAGGATGGTGGACTCTCATTCTTCAACCATAGCCATCAAGGGCTCGGAGGAGCAAGTCAAATGCTCGAGCCACATCATAATGAAGGCTCAAAGGGTACCCGAGCCAAGCTATCCTCCAAAGCCTCCAAGTCGGAAGCAAGAAGTAGTCACCTAAAGACCCAATATCATCTTTCACGTGGTCTCCGGGGTCTTTCCATCCTACGAGCTTTATCGACCTCTTTCTCCCTAAGCACCGCCTCCAAACACAAGCAAGCTTCATATATTTAACATGAGGCATAAAAAGCGGTTTTGGCCCCGCTTACTTGTTGCACATCCTCATATATTCCTCAAGTTGTGGTTCCCCTTCTTCAAGTCCCAAAACTTCACTTGGCCTCACATCATCTTGGAGGAGAGAATTGAAACTTCTACCGGCGGATTCAATCTCTTCCAAACCATTGCTTCGCTCATTTGCAAGAGGCTCATGATGTTCTTCCACATTTTCACAAATGGGCAACTTGGGCTCATCATTTTCACCCAATGACTTCACAACTTCTACCACCTCATTCAACTCACTAACCTCCTCAAATTTTTCACCAACAATGCCTTCATCAAGGGTCATTTCCTCATTCATCTCCTCTTGGGTAGACAATTGAGGTTCTTCATATCAAGTTTCGCTTCTCAATGGGACTTCATCGGTGGCTTCATGATTGGGTCGCTCCCCTTGCTCAAGTGAGCACCCTTTGTTGGTTTGTGACGTTCGAGTTAAAAACATTACGGTTTTAACCAATAACACATTTAATCGAGCATCCATCGCCTCATTTTCCCTTCGATATTGGGCCATGAATTCATCTTGTACCTTTTGCATTTGGATGGCCATTTCTTGTTGGCTCTTTAGCAATTGAAGAATCGATTGAAATAACTCCAACTTGGGCATTTGGTCATTGGGGTCTTGTAAAGCTCCTTGAAAATCTTGATGATGCCCAAGGGGTGGGGCATCATATTGTTGATAGTGAAGTTGACGTGATTGGTAATATGGTCGGTTTTGGGGAAATTGACTTCCATAAGGAGAAATAGGATGAGGTGTGGTGGCTTTATGATGGTAATTTGAGTAATAACCACCACGATCACAAGGTTGATAAGCACTCACTTGATGGAAGCCGTTTCCATGTCCTTGAAGCTCATACCCACGGGTGTCTTGATTACCCGATGAAGCTTGATAGTAGTAGGGAGACATCATGTCATGTTCTTGATTCATAGAGGGTTGATTCATAGAGGGAGGGGAGTTTAGATCAATCCTCACGCTTTGCTCGAAAACTAGTCTTGTACCAGGTTGGAAATCTCTCAATCTAGCAACCGTTCGTTTATGCGGCTCTGAGTCGTAAGGAAGAGGATGGTCATCACCTCTAGGCAAAAACTATAGACTAGGAGAAAACGTGAGAAGTCTAGTGCATTTTGGGCACTAGACAAGAAAGAAATAAACTTCACACACACAAGAAGCAAAAGAAAACAAAAAACTACAAAAAACGAAGACAAAGTCAAGTAAAAAGGCAAACAAAGTCTAAACTAGCACCGTCCCCGGCAACGGCGCCAAATTGATGGGATGGATTTGCCGTGGGTCCTGCCACCAAATAATAACCAACTAATCCTAACTGGGTAGATAGAGCAAGTCGGGTCGAGTCCACGGGGACTGTAAAGAGGGTTTGGACCAGGTTTCACCTAAGGACTTGAGGTCTCAAGGCTAAACTAAGCTAGAGCGAAAGGAAGGGAATAAAACTATGACTAGGAACGAACTAGGTATAACAACTGAGGCTAAAGATTCAACTAACTAAAGGAATAATAACTAAGAAGAAGAGGAAAACAAATGGGAAAAGAACTAGGATTAGGTCGGGTTCAAGGGTGATGGAATGATCATGGAAGAGCAAAGGTGAAGGGGTAGTCGAGTTATCTAGGCATAGTCCGGGCTCTTGCTAGTTAAACCGACCTAGAGGTTCCTCGCTCTCGTGCAAGAACCCAACCTAGCAACATACAAGACCGCAAGAGGAAGGCAAGAAAACATGCATTTGCAATTACAAGTCATTCAAGCATTTCATCAAACATGTTCTATGCACAAAACTAGGAGACAACCAAAACTTCCACCAACATCTTAAAAAAACCCTTAATCACCCATTAAACCACCAAATCCCCCTACTAATCCTAGCAAGATGACTACTCACACATAACTAAACTAAAACCAACATAAACAAGAGAAATCAAGCTAAGAACAAAAACATTCATAATGGAAAACAAGGATAAACAATGAACAAAATATAAAGAATGAAACTTTAATGATTAAACAAAGATTAAAGGTAAGGAGAAAATAAATTATACGAAACTAGTGAAGATGAAAGATGGAAACTTTTAATAATAAGAAAACCCAAATACATCAACCAAAGTTGTCAATCTTGGTTGGATTCTTCAAGAATTCCCGTAATACAAGGATTAAACTAGGATTAAGGATTAACTAAGGACTAATCTACACTAATCTAAGCTAATCTAGGCTAAAATATGTCTAGGGTTTCATAAGATAGTCTATGGTGCTTAAACAATACAAAGGGAGGGTATTTATAAGGGTTCACGAGCAATAGAGAAGAAAAGAAGTGACGCGGGGCTGCAGGTGGCCAATCTCGGGCGAGAAGAGATGGTCTCGGTCGAGATGGGACCCATCTCGGTCGAGATGAGATGATCTCGGTCGAGATCACTGGTCAGTGACCTGTCTTCGCTTGTACTCTTCATCTCGGGCGAGATGGCCCTTATCTCGGTCGGGATGGGTCTTGTAGGCCTCAAATATGATCTCAAAGGTCCCTACTTGCTTCTCATGGGCTTCTCATCGATCCTTAGTGCTCGGGATCAAGTCTAAGGGGCTCGGGAATGGGTCCCAAGGTCTCGGGATCGAGTCTATGCCACCGAGTGATCGTCGCTTCTCTTCGATGGCTCCAAATGTGTCGGAAACGAGTCGGAATCGTTCCGTTACTTCAAGATAAGCCCTAGGAACCTAAAACAAACTAGAAGAAGTATAAGTAGCCCGGAAACCGCTCCAAAGAGCGATTTCACAAGAGAAACCGGGACCAAACACAACCAAAAAAGCACTACAAAACACACTTATCAACTCCCCCACACTTAACCCTTACTCGCCCTCGAGTAAGCACAAACTAACTACTAAACTAAAAGAAACTAGTCTACTAACCGAGCGGGTATTAGCGCACCCTATGCCCTTTCAACTCACGCGAGTACACTTAGAGGAAAAGTGCACTCCGCAAGGCAAGTGAGGTCTTGCGACAAAACTGTGGATGCAACCGGACACGAAAACACACAAACAAACAAACATACAAACATACAAACAAACAAGCAATTGGTTGCACCCAAGAAGAAATAAATACCGCCTCCCTCAACAAAGCGGTGAAAGAAGCGCCGGTTAAGGACTCAAGGTAAGTGACAACGTTCCGAAGCTAATAACACAAAACAAAATGGACCAAACCCTAATAGTATGACAACAAAGCACTAAACACGTTGATAACTTACCTAGGTCCTCCTAACCTTCTAAGAACGTACTACGGGACGATCGGCGGGATGGTAAAAGGATGAACCACGGAGTTAGTCGACATTGTAGGTATGTGAGGCCCCGCCCCCCTTTAGCGATGAGCCAAGAGGGTCCTCCCAAGCCCAAAAATCACCTAACTAGTCCAAGTAAAAAGGGGAATATGGTTGCAAAATGAGGGAAGACCGACCATTACAATTATCATCCTTCCTAGGGACTCGGTCCTTTGGTAGGTGATGGTAGGATTTGTCGTGGATCCCACCGCCAAATAAATAACCAACTAGCACCTAACGGTAGTTAGGGTAAGTCGGGTCGTGTCCACGGAGACGGTGTTGCAAGGTTTAGACTAAATCGGCCTAAAACGAGACTAGGTCACGCAAACAAACACAAAGAAACAAGAAATGGAAGACTATGATGGAGGAGAGGTAAGAACTAGACTAATGATGAACTAGGCTAACACATTGCTAAACAACACTAATAATCGAACTAACTAGCAAGCTAAAGAGATGATGACTAACTAACAAGATGAATAATATGGAAAGAAGTGGGTTAGGTCGGGTTCATAAAAATAGTAGGGTGATCGGGTTGGTTATGGGTATGGGTGTCTCCTAGTGCTAGAGTCGGTCCGGGCTCTCGCAACTTAGACTGATGTCAAGGTGAGTCCGGGCTCTCGCAACTTAGACTCTAATCGAGGTATGTCCGGGCTCTCGCAACTTAGACTATCCTCAACATTCCTCAACATGACCACAAACAAGACAAACAATGAGTAGAGGAAAACTAGCATGAGAAGCATGGCCACTACAACTCAAACAAGCATTTCAACAAACACATGGTGTGCCAAGTATGTGACTAACAACAAAGATTCACCCTTTACCCCTAATCAAACCCTAATCACCCATGTTCTACCCTCAATCCCCCTACTAACCCACAAGTAATCTACTCACTCATAATCCAAGATAAACTAACAACAACAAGAGAAAACCACATCACAATCCAAACATCCACTATCAAGAACAATAACAAGAACACTAGGTAAAGATTCAAACTTGAGTAAATAACAATAAACAAGAGTAAAGAAAGATTATACCAACACAAGATGAGTAAAAAGATGCAATCTTGTATAAATAAGAAACCCAAAATAATCCCAAGGTTGTCAAGCTTGGAAAGATCTTCAAGTGCCCTTTTAATACAAGAACTAGTTACAACTCTAATTAACTAAGATTAGCTAATGATTCAAGGAAGATTAAACTGATGAGAGGAGAGTTTAAACTAGGGTTTATATGATGTAGAGAGGCTTAAGAGAGTCTAAACTAAGGTAGGATCCATAAACAATACAAGAGGGAAGTATTTATAGGGTTACAAATGGAAGGGAGAAGAAAGAAAGAAATGCGGGCTGGAACTGGGGGGTCCAGACCGGGACGGGTCATCCCGACCGGGACGGACCCACCATCCCGACCGGGACGGGTTGGTCCCGATCGGGACGGCCTTGCAGTAGCACCCTCCAAAGTGCACTTCATCCCCGACGGGATGAGGTGCATACCCGTCGGGGATGAGTCTTGTAGGCCTCCAATATGACCCTTTTGGTTCCTCCTTGCTTCACATGAACTTCTCATCGATTCTAGGGACTCGGGATCGGGTCTCAGAGGCTCGGGATTGGGTCCCAAGGTCTCGGGGTCGATTCCGAAGCATCGAGTCATCGTTCCTTTACTCCGTTGGCTCCAAAATGTGTATGTATAGAGTCGGAATCACTCCAACTCTTCCAAATCGGTCTCGGGAACCTGAAACGAACTAAAGGAAGCATAAGAAGCCCTAAACCGCTCCCAAGGAGCGATTCCACAAGGAAAAGGGGACCAAAACACTACAAAATAGGCACTACAAACCACACTTATCAACTCCCCCACACTTAACCCTTACTCGCCCTCGAGTAAGCACATACTAACTACTATACTAGCCGAATGGGTATTAGCGCACCCTACGCCCTTTCAACTCACGCGAGTGCACTTAGAGGAAAAATGCACTCCGCAAGGCAAGACGGGTCTTGCGACAAAACTGCGGATACAACCGGACACAAGACACAAAAACAGACAAACACACAAACGAACACATAATCGGTTGCACCCAAAGAAAAACAAATACCGCTTCCCTCAAACAAGCGGTGAAAGAAGCACCGGTTTAGGACTCGAGGTAAGTGACGACGTTCCCAAGCTAGCAATACAAACCGAGGTGGACTAAACCCTAATAGTATGACGATAAAGCAACAAAAACGTTGGTAACTTACCTAGGTCCTCCTAACTTTCTAAAAACGTACTACGGGACGATTGGCGGAGTGGGAAGTGGGAAGTGATGAACCATGGTGTTAGTCGACACTGTAGGTAAGTGAGACCCCGCCCCCTTTAGCGTGAACCAAGAGGGTCGTCCCGTGTCCAAAACCGCCTAACTAGTCCAAGTAAAAAGGTGGAAAAACATGCAAAATGAGGGAAGACCGCCTAATGCCGCTATCATCCTTCCTCGGGACTCGGTCCTTTGGTAGGCTCTTCGCGGCAAAAGTCGGAAAAAGGCTTATTTTTGTGGGGTTAAGATCTTTTTGTGAGACGATTTTCTTTTGGCATTTTCTCTTTTCTTTTGCATTTTTGCTTTGTTTTGTCATGCCATTCTTTTTCTTCTTTTCTATTTTCTTTTTTGGCTTTTGTGCCTTTTCTTTTTCTTCATTCTTTTCTTTCTTTCATTTTCTTTCTTTTTCTTTTCTTTGCCCTTTCTTGGCAAGATTTGGCTTTTTGGCATTTCTTGACAATTAAGAAAGAGAGAAATCAACACTTTGCAATTTATTGTGCGGATATGTGTAGGAGGTAGGGTAATGGGTGAGTCGGGACGGGCCCTTCCCTTCAAACCCACAAAAAGTGGAGAACTTGGACTAATTAAACAATCCTAGACACGGTCACCTAAGGGACGGGACTCGGTAACCAAGGCCTTTTCACACCGTGGGTGGTCATAATGGTCAAAAGTGCAAATCCCGTAGTAAATCCCTAGTAAGCTAGGTGGACTCAAGGTAAAGGACCAACGAATTCATTGATTTAGGGTCATTCTACTAGACTAAAGTCCAAGACTCGATTTACACTACTAGGAAGGGAAAGTACACACTCACACACTAGCCTCTAAACCGGGTTTTCGAAAACCATTTACGCACAAGACACACAACAAAACACAAAACAAAGACTCAACGAAAACGAAAGAAAAAGAAGCAAAAGCGACGAAACAAAAACAAAATAAAACAAACACATACATAACACAAACACCACCCCTAGCTTCCAAATGAGCCACCAAATCATCCACACTTTACAAAGCTCCACCCGAGCACACAACATCACAATCTCCTCCAAACTCCGCAGGAGGTAAAGAAGAAAAAGAGATAAGATGTTACCGGGAGTCTTGAAAGCCTTCCAAAGTTAATGGTGATTTAAGCAACCTATAAGGAAAGAGGAGGCAAAACACACACAATATAACAAATACACGACATAAAGACACAAAAGGAAAACACACAAAAAGGAAAATCTTTTTGATTTTTGTGAAAAAAATTCAAATTTTTAGGGTTTTTTAAAGATTTTTTCAAAAAACTACAAAAATAAAGCTAACTATGCTAGAATACCACTCCCCCACACTTAAACCGAGCAATGTCCTCATATGCTCAATCGTAGTGTGCGAAGAGACAAAAGAAAAAGAAAAGAAACTACGAAAATAAAGCTAAAAAGTAAAAAGTAAAATGGAGAAAAGAGTAGAATGTGTCTGGCCGGGGTGTAGTCAAGTCACCATGGCCCGAGACAAGAAAAAGATATGGATGGGGGAAGAAAATAAAAAGAAGGAAATAAAAGGAAATGGGAGGGGAGGGCTAGGTGTAATCAAGTCACCTAGCTCGGATTCCGCCTAAATCCGACTAAATCCTACAAAAAGGTGAAAATCTTGAAAAATTTGGATTTTGAAATGACTCTCGATGTAGTCACGTCATCGAGAGTCGGGAGCAAGCACACCAAGGCCTCGAAGGCCACCATGACACAAAGGATAAGAGGGAAAGGGAATAGCAAATGAAGACAAGCTATAAAAACGGAAAAGAGAGGATAGTTGCCGTACCATACGGTTACCAACTCACTCGCTCCATCGTCTCATAAGTCAATATAGGCACTTAGCTTGTCCATGTCGTCGTTATTCCTCTCCAATTGCGATCCGGTTCCATGGTTGGGGCACAAATGCAAAATGAGGCGGGTTTTTGATGCGAAAGTCGGTTTGAAGTGAATAGAAAGTGAGGTGAAAACGTGTATGTGGGGTGTAAGGGTCATACAATGAGAGTAAGGACATGTAGGGAGGTTGGGAGGGGGTATAAAGTGGTTGGGTGCTCTCAAACAACGAAGAAAAGAGCCAAAGGAGGACAGGGGTCCATCCCGGTCGGGATGGGTGGTCCCGATCGGGATGACCGTCTCGTCCCGGTCGGGAAGACCTCGTCCCGGTCGGGATGAGCTGTCAGTGAACCCAGCTTTTGTGCACCTCATCCCGGACGGGATGGCATCCTTCTCGATCGGGATGGGCCTTCCATCCCGGACGGGATGACCTCTTCTAGGCCGGGAAGAGTCTCCTAACCCTCTATAGCTCCCAAAAGCTCGTTCCAAGCTTCAAAAACCGACTTTCCTTCACACGATCCAAGCTCAAACAATGACCAATCTTCCCTAGGAATCACTTCCACTTAACACCTATCACAATAAACTTCAAATAACACATCAAATTCCCTCCCTCACAACGCTCATCAATCATCCAAATAATCAAGAATTTCACAAAAGCAAAAAAATTATAAGGGAAAGAGATATGTACAAAGAGACGGTTCTTGTGGAACTCTGTCAAACCAAGGTGGTACATTCTTCATTCTTTTTTTTAACAACCAAAACTAGTTCCATCTCCATCAAGGGCACGAAGGAACAAGTCGAAGGCCCTAGCAAAGTCTTCAATCAAGCTCGAGATATAACCAACCATATACCAAGGCTCTTCATGGCCTTGCCTTGACGTTCCCGGGGCATCCCTATCTTCCAAGTTCAACGATTTGAACTTGTAATTTTGGTCTTTGGGGACATACCCAAACGTCCACCGGTCTTCATGTGGCCCCAAGGGAGGCTCATCCTTCTCCTTGCTTTTCAATTTGTCAACAAGCCCATGAAATGGGCACTCATCTCCCTCCAAATCGGAGTCATCATCCTCAAGTACATAGGAGTTCTTGTTCAAGCTTTGTCCCGACTCAACCCCTAGATCAATGTTTTTCTTGGCTTGGATCATATTGCAAGACTCATCATTGGTAGGCGAAGTGTTACCTTGAAGGTCAAACACTAGCTTCTCTTCGCCTAACTCGAAGGTGATCCTACCATTCTTCACATCGATCATAGCACCGGCGGTGTGTAGAAATGGGCGCCCAAGAATAATGGGAGTGTTGGCATCTTCCGGCATATCGAGCACGATGAAGTCAACCGGAATGAAGAACTTACCGATTCTCACCGGCACATCCTCTAGCATCCCCAATGGTCGGTTGAATGAACTATCGGCCATTTGGAGCGTGATAGAAGTACTTTTAAGCTCCTTCATCCCAAGTCGGCAACAAATAGAATAAGGGATGATGCTCACACTCGCACCCAAATCGCATAATGCTCTATCGATCTTGTAGTGCCCTATGGTGCAAGGGATCGAGAATCTACCCGGATCCTTCAACTTTGGAAGCGTAGAACCTTGAATGAGCTCGCTCACCATCCTTGTGAACGCAATGGTCTCTTCCTTGTCGACGAATCTCTTCCTAGCCAATATTTCTCTCATAAATTTTCCATATGCCGGGATTTGGGTAAGTAGCTCGGTAAATGGGACACTCACATCCAACTTCTTCACAATACTAAGGAACTTGTCATATTGAGAGTCTACCTTGGTCTTCATTTGCCTTGTTGGGTAAGGCAACTTGACTTGGTATTTATTTTGCTCAATCGGGGTGGACTCTTCAAATGACACTTTCTTTTTACCCTTATCTTTAGCTTGAAGTGGGGGAAGCTTGTCTTGTTGAGGTTTCTCAACCTCCCATAAGACTTGCTCCTCCGTTGGATTATCAAAGCTTGAGCTCTCTTGAGTTGGAGGTGTCATTTTCCTTGTCGGTTCTTGCATTGGGTCTTGCTCACTAGGAAATTGAGGGGATTCATAAGATGTACCTCTCCTTGTAGTGATGGCATTTACATGCTCAAATTTCGGTGTTTCGCCTTGAGAAGGTAGTTGTCCTTTTTGTTTTGAGGAGCTTCCCGAAGCAAGTTGAGATACTTGAGTTTCAAGCATCTTCATACGGGCATCTCTTGTCGCGTTTTCCCCTTGAATATAAGCAAAGAGCTCTTGATGGTTTCTTGTTATGTCCATTTGACTCTTTTGCATATCCATCATAGATTTTTGAATATCGAATCCCCGAGGTGGAGATGATGGATTATGCGGAGTATCGGTGAGGGCTAATGGAGTACCATAGTCATGAATAGGAGACCGGCTTCTAGGCTTGCTTTGTTGTTGATTGCCTTGAGTTGCTTGATGTTGACGGTTCCCTTGGAACCCATGAGAATTGCCTTGATTAAGGCCTTGATTGTTGCCATGGTCGTGGTTTTGATAGCCTTGGTTGAAGTTCCCTTGTTGGAACCCTTGATTGTTGTTGAATGAACCTTGGTTACTTTGCTTGAAGTTGTTGAAAGGCCTTGAGTTGCCTTGGTAACCTTGGTTGTTGTCCATTAAGGGAGGTGGAACATAAGGACGATGTTGTTGTTGGTGTTGAAAGGCTTGTTGTTGAGGGACTTGATTGGAAGCTTGGTATTGATTAGAATAGGAAGCACCTTGCTTGAATGCTTGAAAGGCATTCACTTACTCAATACTCCCTCTAAAATTCATAGGGTCATGACCAACGATTCCACAAGTGTCACACATCCCATAATAAGGCAAAGGAGGTGCAAATCCCAAAGCATTCACTTCATGAATTGAGGCTTGGTTGGAGGAACCGATGCTTTGGACTTGAGTGAGGTGACCTTGAAGCTTCTTGTCAATGGATTCCATGTGTGTCTTCAATTGAGCCCCGAGGTCAATGCTTAATTGAGTTATAGCATCAACCTCGTGCCTACCCCCTCGATTTGCCTTCCTAGGCCTAGAATATTGCGAATTATGCACCGCCATTTCTTCGATTCTCGCCCATGTTTGGTCATCATCGACCTCGGTGAACCTACCATTGGAGCCCATGTTTAGTATAGTTCTTGAGTCCTCATAAAGACCATTCCAAAATTGTTGGACTAAGAACCATTGTGAAAGTCCATGATGGGGGCATGATCTAACCAAAGACTTAAACCGCTCCCAAGCTTCATACAAGCTCTCTTCATCCCGTTGTTGGAAACCGGTGATGGAGGCCCTAAGCAAATTAGTCTTCTCCGGAGGGTAGAAAGTTTGGTAGAACGCCAATGCAAGCTTCTTCCAAGTGTCGATGCCCATGGTTGCCCTATCGAGACCTTTAATCCATTGCTTCGCTTTTCCAATTAATGAAAATGGAAATAAAACCCATCGGATTTGATCTTGTGTAACCCCGGGTTGAGAGATAGCGACGCAATAATGGGAGAAAGTCTCCATGTGTTGGTGCGGGTCTTCGGTGGGCAAACCACTAAATTGATTCCTTTCCACAAGTTGAATGAAGTAGGTCTTGGCCGTAAAATTTCCGGCATAAGCGGCCGGTAGGGCATTGGGTCCCGGCAAGACATCTTCCGTAAATGTAGAGTGGGAGGAAAACTTCGGCATTATTGGATGTAAGGGAGAAGATGGTGTAGATGGAGTTGAAGTAGATGTAGAAGGGGAGCTAGGACTAGAATCTCCAAAGGGATTGGTGAAATTCCCTTCGGCCGTCTCTCGAAATGCTTCCTCAATATCGCTTCCTTGAGCTTGCTCTTGATGGGTATTGCTTGCACTTGGTTGAGAGATCCTAACCCGGTTAATCGTCCGTTGGCGAAAAGCTCGAAAAAGCCTTTCCGGCTCTGGATTAAAGAGAAAGGATTCGCCTCCCCGCCTAGGCATACACTACACACTAGAACAAACGTGAGAACACCTAATGCTTTTTGGGCACTAGGTAACGACAATAAACAAGCACCACTAGAGACAAAGAGAAAAGAAGGCTAAGAAATCAAGAAAAACTAGAGAATATTCACAAGAGATGATAGAAGGGCACAAGGGAGGGTAACTAAGTCTAGAAATAAGCAAACAACGTCTAAACAATGCACCGTCTCTGGCAACGGCGCCAATTTGATGGTAGGATTTGTCGTGGATCCCACCGCCAAATAAATAACCAACTAGCACCTAACGGTAGTTAGGGTAAGTCGGGTCGTGTCCACGGAGACGGTGTTGCAAGGTTTAGACTAAATCGGCCTAAAACGAGACTAGGTCACGCAAACAAACACAAAGAAACAAGAAATGGAAGACTATGATGGAGGAGAGGTAAGAACTAGACTAATGATGAACTAGGCTAACACATTGCTAAACAACACTAATAATCGAACTAACTAGCAAGCTAAAGAGATGATGACTAACTAACAAGATGAATAATATGGAAAGAAGTGGGTTAGGTCGGGTTCATAAAAATAGTAGGGTGATCGGGTTGGTTATGGGTATGGGTGTCTCCTAGTGCTAGAGTCGGTCCGGGCTCTCGCAACTGAGACCGATGTCAAGGTGAGTCCGGGCTCTCGCAACTTAGACTCTAATCGACGTATGTCCGGGCTCTCGCAACTTAGACTATCCTCAACATTCCTCAACATGACCACAAACAAGACAAACAATGAGTAGAGGAAAACTAGCATGAGAAGCATGGCCACTACAACTCAAACAAGCATTTCAACAAACACTTGGTGTGCCAAGTATGTGACTAACAACAAAGATTCACCCTTTACCCCTAATCAAACCCTAATCACCCATGTTCTACCCTTAATCCCCCTACTAACCCACAAGTAATCTACTCACTCATAATCCAAGATAAACTAACAGCAACAAGAGAAAACCACATCACAATCCAAACATCCATTATCAAGAACAATAACAAGAACACTAGGTAAAGATTCAAACTTGAGTAAATAAGAATAAACAAGAGTAAAGAAAGATTATACCAACACAAGATGAGTAAAAAGATGCAATCTTGTATAAATAAGAAACCCAAAATAATCCCAAGGTTGTCAAGCTTGGAAAGATCTTCAAGTGCCCTCTTAATACAAGAACTAGTTACAACTCTAATTAACTAAGATTAGCTAATGATTCAAGGAAGATTAAACTGATGAGAGGAGAGTTTAAACTGGGGTTTATATGATGTATAGAGGCTTAAGAGAGTCTAAAATAAGGTAGGATCCATAAACAATACAAGAGGGAAGTATTTATAGGGTTACAAATGGAAGGGAGAAGAAAGAAAGAAATGCGGGCTGGAACTGGGTGGTCCCGACCGGAACGGGTCATCCCGAACGGGACGGACCCACCATCCCGACCGGGACGGGTTGGTCCCGACCGGGACGGCCTTGCAGTAGCACCCTCCAAAGTGCACTTCATCCCCGACGGGATGAGGTGCATACCCGTCGGGGATGAGTCTTGTAGGCCTCCAATATGACCCTTTTGGGTCCTCCTTGCTTCACATGAACTTCTCATCGATTCTCGGGACTCGGGATCGGGTCTCGGAGGCTCGGGATTGGGTCCCAAGGTCTCGGGGTCGATTCCGAAGCATCGAGTCATCGTTCCATTACTCCGTTGGCTCCAAAATGTGTATGTATAGAGTCGGAATCACTCCAACTCTTCCAAATCGGTCTCGGGAACCTGAAACGAACTAAAGGAAGCATAAGAAGCCCCTAAACCGCTTCCAAGGAGAGATTCCACAAGGAAAAAGGGACCAAAACACTACAAAATAGGCACTACAAACCACACTTATCAGTAGGCTCTTCACGGTAACGATCAGAAAAAGGCTTATTTTTGAGAGGGTGAGAATCTTTTTGTGAGAATGTTTTCTTTTGGCATTTTTTTCTTTTGCATTCGGCTTTTGAGTTGCTATGCCATTTCTTTTTCTTCTTTTGTATTTTGTTTTTGATTTGTTGTGCCTTTTTTTCTTTCTTCTTTCTTTTCTTTTTTTTCTTTCTTTTTCTTTCTTTTCTTGGCTTGCCTTTTGGATAAATTTTGTTTTCTAAGCATTTCTTGTAACCAAGTAAGAACTTCAACAATTTGCAACTTATTTGTGAAAAATGTGTAGATGGTAGGGAAATGGTTAAGTCGGGGGCACCTTCCCTTCAAACCCACAAAAAGGGGGGAAATCTTGGACTAATCAAACAGTTTCGAACACGGTCACCTAAGAGACGGGACTCGGCAATGATGGTGGGAATTTGTCACGTCCCCACCGTTAATAATATAACCGGCTAGACCTAACGGTAGTTAGGGTAAGTCGGGATCGTATCCACGAAGACGGTGTTGCAAAGTTTAGACTATGTCCACCTAGAACGAGACTATGCTACCAAACAAACACAAAGAGAACGATAATTGGTAAACTATGGTGGTTGGAGATGAAGGAAGCGGACTAACAATGACTAGACTAGAATAATGCTAAAACGGAATAACTAAGATCAAACTAACCAGCAAACTAGACGAACCGATGACTAACTAATAAGTTGAATCAAATATGAAAAGGAAGTGGGTTAGGTCGGGTTCATAAGTGTAGATGGGTAATTGGGGTGGTCAAGGGTGTAGATGTCTCCTAATTGCTAGAGTCGGTCCGGGCTCTCGCTACTTAGACCGATGTCAAGGTGGGTTCGCGCTCTCGCGTCTAAACCCTAGTCCACACTCTTATGTATGACAACTATTCTCAACATAATCACATACTAGACAAACAATGAGTAGAGGAAGACTAGCATGAGAAGCATGGCCACTACAACTCACACAAGAATATCAACAAACACATAGTGTGCCCAATATGTGACTAACAACAAAGATTCACCCTTTACCCCTAATCAAGCCCTAATCACCCAAAATCTACCCTTAATCCCCCTACTAACCCACAAGGAGACTACTCACTCATTATCAAGCTAAGACTAACATAAACAAGAGAAAACAACATCACAAACCAAACATCCATTATGAACAATATGAACAATAACAAGAACAATAACAAAAGATTCAAACTTGAATAAATAAACAAGAACAAGAGTAAAGAGGGTTATACCAACAACAAGAGGAAGAAAAAGATGCAATCTTGTATAAATAAGAACCCAAATTAATCCCAAGGATGTCAAGCTTGGAGAAATCTTCAAGAACCCACTTAATACAAGACTATCTAAACTAGATTAACAAAGATTAACTAAGGATTAACTAAAGATTAAGCTAAAAGGATGAACTCTAAATCCCTAGGGTTTATATCTTGTAGAGAGGCTTAAGAGTGTCTAATGTAAGGTAGCATACAAAAACAATACAAGAGGGAAGTATTTATAGGTTACAAGAATGAGGGAGGATGAATTAAAGAGTTGCGGCTACAGCATATTGGTCCCGACCGGGACGGGATTGGTCCTGACCGGGACGGGATTGGTCCCGACCGGGACGGTCTGATCCCGACCGGGACGGGTTGGTCCCGACCGGGAAGGTTCCAAAACAGGAGCAGTGCTAAATGCGCACCTCATCCCGGACGGGATGAGGCCATACCCGTCGAGGATGAGTCTTGTAGGCCTCCAATATGATCTTTAAGGTTCCTCCTTGCTTCACATGGACTTCTCATCGATTCTCGGGACTCGGGATCAGGTCTCAGAGGCTCGGGATTGGGTCCCAAGGTCTCGGGGTCGGGTCCCAAGGCATCGAGTGATCGTTCCTTCACTTCGTTGGCTCCGAAAAGTGTATGTATTGAGTCGGAATCGCTCCAACTCATCATGAATGGTCTCGGGAACCTGAAACGAACTAGAGGAAGCACAAGTAGCCCATAAATCGCTCCCAAGGAGCGATTCCACAAGGAAAATGGGACCAAAACACTACGAAATAGGCACTACAAACTACACTTATCAGGCAACCAAGGCCTTTTCACACCGTGGCTGGTCAAAATGGTCAAAATGCAAATCCCGTTGTAAACCCCTAGTAGACTAGGTGGACACAAGGTAAGAACCAACAAAACTATTGATTTAAAGTCATTCTACTAGACTAAAGTCCAAGACTCAATTCATACCACTAGAAAAGGAAAATAAACACTTGCGCACTAGCCTCAAAACCGGGTTTTCGAAAACCTTTTTACACACTAGACACAAACTAAACAAGACACAACAAGGATTAAAGAAAAAGAGACACACATAACAAGACAAAACAAAAGAAAAGAAAGGAAAGCAAACATACAAACAAAACAAACACCACCCCGAAACATCCAAACAAGCCGCCACAACAACCACAACCTTCAACAAGCTCTACCCGAGCACACATCATCACAAATTATCCTCCAAACTCCACAAGAGATAAAGAGGAAAAGGGATAGAATGACGTTACCGGATGTCTTGAGCTTTCCGAAAATTACGGCGATCAAGAAACCTACAAGGAAATGGGGAGGCAAAACACACAATACAACAAAAATACGACACAAAAGGAAAAGACACAAAAGAAAATCCTTTTTGATTTTTATGAAAAAATTTCAAATTTTTAGGGTTTTTTTTCCGAAAAAACTACGAAAGTAAAACTAAACTATACTACGATATCGCTCCCCCACACTTAAACCGAGCAATGTCCTCATGCTCGATCGGTAGTGTGCAGAAGACACTAAAGAGAAGAGAAACTACAAAAATAAAGATAAAAATCAAAAAGAAAAGTGGAGAAAGGATAGAATGTGTCCGGCTGGGGTGTAGTCAAGTCACCAAGGGCTGAGACAAGAAAAGATATGGATGGGGGAAGAAATAAAAAGAAGAAAATAAAAGGAAATGGGAGGGGAGGGCTAGGTGTAATCAAGTCACCTAGCCCGGATTCCGCCTAAATCCGACTAATTCCTACTATAAAGTGAAAAAATAAAGAAAAAGTGAAAAGGCTTGTAAATTTGGATTTTGAAATGACTCTCAATGTAGTCACGTCATCGAGAGTCGGGAGCAATGACAACCATGGCCCCGAGGGCCACCAAGACACCAAATACGTAAAGGGAAGGGGAACAAACGAAGATAGACTAGCAATAAAAGACGGAAAAGAAGGGAGAGTCGCCTACCAAACGGTTAGCAACTCAATTATCTCCATCGCCTCAATGATCATATTTGGCAATTTGCTTGTCTTCATCGTCGCTATTCCTCTTCTTGCTCAATGTGGTCGCACGGTTGAAGTTCTCGGCTTGCATTGGTGTAATGGGGTTGGGATTGAGGTTAAACTCGGTGTATAGTGAAGAGAAGATGAGATGAATGTGTATATATGAAGTGTAGGGCTTATATGATAGTTGCAAGGGTAGGTAGGGAGGTTGGGAGGGGGTATAATTTGGTTGGGTGGGCTCAAATGATGAAGAGAGGGCAAAAAGGGGAGGCTGAAACCCATCCCGGTCGAGATGGTCCCATCTCGGTCGGGATGGTCCCTTCCCGGCCGAGATGCTCCTCTTCTCGGTCGGGATGGGCAATCAGTAGCTCCAGATTCCACGCACACTTCGTCTTGGTCGAGATGAAACCCTTCCCGGCCGGGATGACTCATCTATCTCTTCAATCCTCATGATAGCTTCACCGACATGACAACTAATACATCGGGATCTCGAATCCCGTCCCCAAAAGCTTGTCAAAAGCTTCAAAAACCGACTTCCTAGCCCGAATTCAAACTTCTATCATCAACCACTCTTCATAACTCTCCATCTTCACTATTAACCTATCACATAAGCTCAATAAACACCATCAAAATCCCTCCCTTACATCGCTCATCAAAATTTCAAATTACAAGAGCTCCACAAAACAAACAAAACCTAGAATCAAATAAAAAAATCACACAACCACAAATACAAGAACTCGAGAGAAGAGAAAAGAGGAATATACAACATGACGGTTCTTTAGGAACTCCGCCAAACCGAGGATGATCGACTCTCATTCTTCAACCATAGCCATCAAGGGCTCGGAGGAGCAAGTCAAATGCTCGAGCCACATCATAATGAAGGCTCAAAGAGTACCCGAGCCAAGCTATCCTCCAAAGCATCCAAGTCGGAAGCAAGAAGTAGTCACCTAAGGACCCAATATCGTCTTTCACGTGGTCTTCGGGGTCTTTCCATCCTACGAGCTTTATCGACCTCTTCCTCTCTAAGCACCGCCTCCTAACACAAGCAAGCTTCATATATTTAACATGAGGCATAAAAAGCGGTTTTGGCCCCGCTTCCTTGTTGCACATCCTCATATCTTCCTCAAGTTGTGGTTCCCCTTCTTCAAGTCCCAAAACATCACTTGGCCTCACATCATCTTGGAGGAGAGAATTGAAACTTCTACCGGCGGTTTCAGTCTCTTCCAAACCATTGCTTCGCTCATTTGCAAGAGGCTCATGATGTTCTTCCACATTTTCACACAAGGGCAACCTGGGCTCTTCATTTTCACCCAATGACTTCACAACTTCTACCACCTCATTCAACCCACTAACCTCCTCCAATTTTTCACCAACAATGCCTTCATCAAGGGTCATTTCCTCATTCGTCTCCTCTTGGGTAGACAATTGAGGTTCTTCATAGCAAGTTTCGCTTCTCAAGGGGACTTTATCGGTAGCTTCATGATTGGGTTGCTCCCCTTGCTCAAGTGAGCACCCTTCATTGGTTTGTGACGTTCGAGTTAAAAATATTACGGTTTTAACCGATAACACATTTAATCGAGCATCCATCGCCTCATTTTCCCTTCGATATTGGGCCATGAATTCATCTTGTACCTTTTGCATTTGGATGGCCATTTCTTGTTGGCTCTTTTGCAATTGAAGAATCGATTGAAATAACTCCAAGTTGGGCATTTGGTCATTGGGGTCTTGTAAAGCTCCTTGAAAATCTTGATGATGCCCAAGGGGTGGGGCATCATATTGTTGATAGTGAAGTTGAGGTGATTGGTAATATGGTCGATTTTGGGGAAATTGACTTCCATAAGGAGAAATAGGATGAGGTGTGGTGGGTTTATGATGGTAATTTGAGTAATAACCACCACGATCACAAGGTTGATAAGCACTCACTTGATGGAAGCCGTTTCCATGTCCTTGAAGCTCATACCCACGGGTGTCTTGATTACCCGATGAAGCTTGATAGTAGTAGGGAGACATCATGTCATGTTCTTGATTCATAGAGGGTTGATTCATAGAGGGAGGGGAGTAGCTCATGGTGGCTTCTATGGGTGGGGAGTTTAGATCAATCCTCACGCTTTGCTCGAAAACTAGGCTTGTACCCGGTTGGAAATCTCTCAATCTAGCAACCGTTCGTTTATGCAGCTTTGAGTCGTAAGGAAGAGGATGGGCATCACCTCTAGGCAAAAACTGTAGACTAGGAGCAAACGTGAGAAATCTAGTGCTTTTTGGGCACTAGATAAGAAAGAAATAAACTTCACACACACAAGAAGCAAAAGAAAACAAAAAACTACAAAAAACGAAGACAAAGTCAAGTAAAAAGGCAAACAAAGTCTAAACTAGCACCGTCCCCGGCAACGGCGCCACATTGATGGGTGATAAGTGTGATTTGTAGTGCTTATTTGTTGTGTTTGGTCCC
The DNA here is from genome assembly GCA_958450325.1 of Agrostemma githago. NCBI lineage: Eukaryota > Viridiplantae > Streptophyta > Magnoliopsida > Caryophyllales > Caryophyllaceae > Agrostemma > Agrostemma githago. Next base: position 59,814,413 of record OY288240.1, read on the forward strand.
GGTTTCTCTTGAGAAATCGCTCTTTGGAGCGGTTTCTGAGGCTACTTACGCTTCTTCTAGGTTTTGTTAGATTCCTAGGACCATTATTGGAGATATGGAGCGATTCCGACTCGTTTCCGACACATTTGAAGCCTTCGAAGAGAAGCGACGATCACTCGGTAGCCTATACTCGATCCCGAGACCTTGGGACCCATTTCCGAGCTCCTTGGACCCGATCCCGAGCACCGAGAATCGATGAGAAGCCTAACAAGAGCAAGGAGGGACCTTTGGGACCATATTAGAGGCCTACAAGACCCATCCCGGTCGGGACACCCCTCATCCCGTCCGGGATGAAGTGCAAACAAAGAAGCTCTTCTACTGAGTCAACCGGGACGGGATGAAGCCATCCCGGACGGGACAATCCATCCCGACCGGGATGAGCCCAATACAGCACTGCGTGACTTCCTTTCAATTCCTTTGCTCTTGTAACCTTATAAATACCCCCCCTCTTGTAATCTTAGCTTATGTGAGACATTACCCACTAAACCCTAGACTACTTTAGGTTAGATTAGCTTAGATTAGTGTAGATTAGTCTTTAATTAGTCCTTAATCTTAGTTAGCTAATCTTGTATTAAGGGATCTCTTGAAGAATCCATTCAATCTTGACAACATTGATGGAGGTTTTGGGTGTTCTTAAGATGCAAGTATTCATCTTTTTCATTCCTTTGTAGTTTGGTATAATCCTTGTTATCTCTTTTCTCTTAATCTTTATAGTTATTCAAGTTTTCATCTTTGTTTATGTTTGTTGTTTATACTTGTTCTTCATTACGAATGTTTCTTTTGTTCTTGTGATTGCTTCTCTTGTTTGTTCTTGTTTTAGTTTAGATATGTGTGAGTAGTCATCCCCTAGGGTTAGTAGGGGGATTGGGTGTTGATTAAGGATGATTAGGGTGGAAATTGGTGATGCTAGATGTTGTTCTTGTTGTTTCCAATTGCCTTGCACTCCACATGTTCGATGAAATGCTTGTGAGACTCGAGACGATCAATCCTTGTTTTTCTTGCCTCCTCTCTTGTATGTGTGTGTTTGGTTGGTTGGTTTGGTTCCCTCATTAGTAGCGAGAGCGTGGTGAGGAGACCCCTAGGCCCTTTAAGAAGCGAGAACCCGATCGGAACCTAGGCTACGAGAGCATGCTAGTACCCGCATTTTCCCCTTTTGGTCTCCTTAACATCCATGAACCCGACCAAGCCCTAGTTCCTTCCTATTGAATTATTTGCTCCCATTTGTCATTAGTTCCTTGTTTAGCCTTTTTATTTGTTGTTTTAGACTCGAGCTTAGTCCTTAGTTCACTTTAGCCATCGCCTAGTGTAGTTTCTCTCGAACCTAGTCTTGGACCGTAGCACACCTTAGTCCGACACCCCGTCCCTGTGGATCGACCCGACTTGCCCTATCTACTTAGCTTAGGAATAGTTGGTTATTATTTGGTGGTGGGATCCACGGCAAATCCCACCCATCAAATTGGCGCCGTTGCCGGGGACGGCGTAGTTTAGACTTTTGTGTGCTTAGTTTTAGACTTTGTTCTTGATTTTTGTGTTTTCTTCTCCTTGTGTATCTCCATTCTACTTCTTGTGTGCTATTCTCCCATCCTAGTGCCTCAAAAGCACTAGGCTACTAACGTTTGCTCAAGTGCTTCTAGTGCATCCAATGTATCAAGGCAACGTTACGAAAATGTGGCATCCAAGCTACCATCAATCATCACGGGACAATCAAGGGGCTAATTGCCAAGACCCACAACTTTACCAACCATACCAATCTCATCAACAATCTTATGAACCCTCTTCATATGATTACCATGAAAGTTGTCAAGGATCATTCCAACATCCTAACAACTACTAAATACCCTCACACAACCCACAACCAAAAATCCCCAACTTTGAGACTTGTCAAATGTTGATTCAAATGCAAAAGACTCAACAAGATATGATGATTCAAATGCATAAGGATCAACAAGAGATGATGATTCAAATGCAATGGGAAAAAGAGGAGTTCAAGGCCCAATTAAAGGTGCAAGATGCTCGAATCAATGCACTCATGGCTCGTAGCACGGTGTCGGCCACTCGAGCTCCACAATTTGTTGAGGAAGGTTCATTTGGGCAAGAAAGTCGGGTGTCTCCACAAGAAAGTCAACCCGATCATGAAGCCACGAATGAAGAAGAGAGGGTAAATCAAGAGACCATTGTTGAGTGTCGCTTGGATGGTGAAGATATGGGAAGAATGGAGGAAGTTGAAGCTTCAAGGGTCGACAATGCGGAGGGGTGTGAACATGATTCTCAAGGTAACTCTTGGGGAGCCGATGTATTGGCTATCAAATTGGATTTGTGCGATTTTCTTCGTGATGAACCGGATCTTGACAATCCAAAGCCAAGTGAAGACATACCTCCTCTAGGCCATGTAGACAAGGTGAGTGAAAAGGAACGCAATACTTGGGAAAAAGAGGTAGATGCCTTAGAACTCGCCTTGAATGGGAAATTGGAGGATCCTAAAGCCTCCAATGAAGAAAACTTGATGCCTTCACCTCCTTTATCGCACTCGATTCCAAGTCCCTTGTCTTGTGAGATGGTTGATGAAGAGGATCCTTGTCAGGCGGTGGAAGAGAACTCTACTCTCAACCCCGTAGTAGAAGCAACCCCCTTAGGGTGTGATCTCCCAACTCATAATGGCGAGCTTGACTCTAGACCACTATACCTACCGGATGGTCATAAGAGTCGTTGATATAATGGTTTGGAAGACCCGGAAGATCACGAGAACCTCGAGCATAATGAAGATGATCGCTTCTTGCCTCCGACTTGGAAGCTCTTGAAGGTAGCTAGGCTCGGCCATGTGAGCCTCAATGAAGATGTTGCTAGAGTATTTGACTTACTCCTTCGAGCTCTAGATGGCTATGGAGGTATAGATGGTGAGAGTATCCTTTTGTAAATAGTTTTTGAGCTTTTGTGTGTGTATATATGTTTGTTTGGATAGTTTGGTTTCTAGGATTGTTAGTGGTTTTGTGAAATTCTTGTGATTTGGTATTTTGATGAGCGATGTGAGGGAGGGATTTTGATGAATGTGTTTAAGCTTACTTGTAGGTGTGAAGTGAAGATGAATCTTAGAGAGGAGTGGTTATTGATAGAGCTTGGATTGTGAGAATCGGAGTCGGTTTTTGAAGCTTTGGACAAGCTTTTGGGGTCATAGAGGGTTTGAGGACTCTTCCCGGCCGAGAAGAGTGCATCCCGACCGGGAAGGATGTCATCCCGATCAGGATGAGTGTACCAAAAGTTGGGTCTTCTGGAGTTTCATCCCGACCGGGACGGGTGTGTCATTCCGACCGGGACCATCCATCCCGACCGGGATGGTCCCCTGCTCCTCCTTCTTGCCTCTTCTTCGACGTTTGATCCCACCCAACCATTTTATACCCCCTCCCAACCTCCCGGCTCACCCTTGCCTCTATTATCCCACCCTTACACTTCATTCATGAACCCTTGCACCAAGTTTCACATCAAATCCCACCTCCTTATACCTTTGTACTTCAACCATGCGGCCTTATTGAGAAGGAAGAGGAATCGCAATGACAAAGACAAGCTACGTGCCGATACCGACCTATGAGACGATGGAGCGAGTGAGTTGCTAACCGCATGGTACGGCAACTATCCTTTCTTTTCCGTCTTTTATTGCTTGTCTTCTTTTGTTAGTTCCCCTTCCCCTTATCATTTGTGTCATGTTGGCCCTTGGGGCCTTGGTAATCTTTGCTCCCGACTCTCGATGACGTGACTACATCGAGAGTCATTTCAAAATCCAAATTTACAAGATTTTCACCCTTTTTGTTAGGATTTAGTCGGATTTGGGCGGAATCCGGGCTAGGTGACTTGATTACACCTAGTCCTCCCCTCCCATTTCCTTTTATTTTTATTTCTTCCCCCATCCATATATTTTCTCGTCTCGGCCCACGGTGACTTGACTACACCCCGGCCGGACACATTCTACCCTTTTCTCCGCTTTATTTTTGATTTTTAGCTTCATTTTCGTAGTTTCTCTTCTTTTTTTAGTGGCTCCATACACTACGGTCGAGCATGGGAACATTGCTCGGTTTAAGTGTGGGGGAGCGATATTTTATCGTAGTTAGTTTTATTTTCGTAGTTTTTTCGAAAAATCTTAAAAAAACCCTAAAAATTTGAAAAAATTTCACAAAAATTAAAAAGATTTTCTTTCGTGTGTTTTCCTTTTGTGTCGTTGTGTCGTATATTTGTTGTGTTGTGCGTGTTTTGCCTCCCTCTTCCCTTGTAGGTAGCTTAATCACCGCTAACTTTGCAGGGCTTTCAAGACATCCGGTAACATCTTTATCCCTTTTTCCTCTTTGTCTCTCTTGGCGTTTGGAGGAGATTTTGTGATGATTTGTGCTCGGGTGGAGCTTTTTGGAGTTTGTGGTTGATGTGGTGGCTTGCTTGGAAGTTTCGGGGTGGTGATTGTTTATTTTGTGTGTTTATTTTCCTTGTCTTTTGTTTTATTTGATTTTGTCATGTTTGTCTCATTTTCTCTCGTTTTTGTTGCGTCTTTGTTTTGTCTCGTTTAGTTGTGTCTAGTATGTAAAAATGTTTTCGAAAACCCGGTTTTGAGGCTAGTGTGCAAGTGTTTACTTTCCCTTTCTAGTAGTATGAATCGAGTCTTGGACTTTAGTCTAGTAGAATGACCCTAAATCAATAGTTTCGTTGGTCCTTTACCTTGAGTCCACCTAGCTTACTAGGGATTTACTACGGGATTTGCATTTTGACCATTATGACCACCCACGGTGTGAAAAGGCCTTGGTTGCCGAGTCCCGTCCCTTAGGTGACCGTGTACGGAATTGTTTGATTAGTCCAAGTTCTCCCCTTTTTGTGGGTTTGAAGGGAAATCGCGACCCCCGACTTACCCATTTCCCTACCTCTCCTACACATATCCTCAAAATAAAGTTGCAAATTGTTGAAATCTCTTTCTTAGTTGCAAAAAGAAATGCCTACAACTCAAATCTAGCCAAAGGGGCAAACAATGAAAAAGAAAGAAAAAGAAAGAAAGAAAAGATTGAAGAAAAAGAAAGGGCACAAAAAGCCAAAAAGAAAATACAAAAGATGAAAAAGAAATGGCATAGCAACACAAGAAGCAAAAATGCAAAAAGAAAGAAAAATTGCCAAAAGAAAACCGTCACACAAAAAGAATCCCCACATCTCAAAAATAAGCCTTTTTGCGCTCATTACCGTGAAGAGCCTACCAAAGGACCGAGTCCCTAGGAAGGATGATAGCGGTAGTGTTCGGTCTTCCCTCATTTTGCAATCATATCCACCTTTTTACTTGGACTAGTTAGGCGGTTTTTAAACATGGGACGACCCTCTTGGCTCATCGCTATAGGGGGCGGGGTCTCACTCACCTACAGTGTCGACTAACACCGTGGTTCATCACTTCCCATCCCGCCTATCATCCCGTAGTACGTTCTTAGAAGGTTAGGAGGAACCTAGGTAAGTTACCAATGTTTTTGTTGCTTTGTCGTCATACTACTAGGGTTTTGTCCATTTCGGTTTGTGTTATTAGTTTGGGAACGTTGTCACTTGCCTTGAGTCCTTAACCGGTGTCTATTTCACCGCTTTGTTGAGGGACGCGGTATTTGTTTTGTCTTGGATGCAACCGTTTGGTGTTTGTTTGTGTGTGAGTTTGTTTGTTTGTGTGTTTTCGTGTCCGGTTGCATCCACAGTTTTGTCGCAAGACCCCACTTGCCTTGCGGATAGCACTTGTCCTCTAAGTGTTATCGCGTGAGTTGAAAGGGCGTAGGGTGCGCTAATACCCGCTCGGCTAGTTTGGTAGTTAGTTTGTGCTTACTCGAGGGCGAGTAAGGGTTAAGTGTGGGGGAGTTGATAAGTGTAGTTTGTAGTGCCTAATTTGTTGTGTATTGGTCCCATTTTCCTTGCGGAATCGCTCCTTGGGAGCGGTTTATGGTCTACTTATGCTTCCTCTAGTTCGTTTCAGGTTCCCGAGACCATTCATGAAGAATTGGAACGATTCTGACTCGTTTCATACACTTTTGGAGCCAACGAAGAGAAGGAACGATCACTCGGTGCCTTGGATTCGATCCCGAGACCTTGGGACCCAATCCCAAGCCCCTTAGACTCGATCCCGAGCCCCGAGAATCGATGAGAAGCCCATGAGAAGCAAGGAGGAACCTTAAAGATCATATTGGAGGCTACAAGAACCATCCCCGACGGGAAGGACCTCATCCCGTCCGGGATGAGGTGCACAAAATGCGAAGGTTCTGTTTTGGACCCGTCCCCGACGGGACCATTTCATCCCGGACGGGATGAGGCAGCTGTAGCCCGCATTTGCTTCTTTTCTTCTCCTTTGTTCTTGTAACCCTATATATACCCCCCCCCCCCCTCTTGTAATCTTATGTTATGTTAGACATTACCCACTAAACCCTAGACTACTTTAGCATAGATTAGAGTAGATTAGTCGTTAATTAGTCCTTAATCTAGTTAGCTAATCTTGTATTAAGGGATCTCTTGAAAAATCCATCCAATCTTGACAACATTGGTGGATGTTTTGGGTGTTTTTTATATACAAGTTCTCATCTTTTCATTCTCTTGTTAGTTGGTATAATCTTCTCATCCATTTACTCTTATTCTTTGTTTATGTTATTCAAGTTTCAATCTTTAGCTCTTGTTTATTGTTTTGTTCATCATCCTTGTTAGTTTTACATATGTATGCTCTTGTTCTTGTTAGTGTTAGTTTTAGTTTAGTTATGTTTGAGTATACTCTTGCTAGGGCTAGTAGGGAGATTGGATGTGATTAGGGATGATTAGGGTGAGATGGGTGGTACTAGATGTTGTTTTTGTTGATTATCAATTGCCTTGCACTCTACATGCTCGATGAATTGCTTGTGAGACTCGAGACGATCAATCCTTGTTTTTCTTGCCTCTTCTCTTGTATGTGGTTGTTTGGTTGTAGGTTTGGTTCCTTCATTAGTAGCGAGAGCGTGGTGAGGATGACCCCTAGGCCGTTAACGTAGCGAGAGCCCGAACGTGACCTAGGCTACGAAAGCACGCTAGTAACCCCATTTTTTCCCTTCTTATGCCCTTGACATCCATGAACCCGACCTAGCCCTAGTTTCTTCCTATCGATTTATTAGCTTCCTTTTGTCTTTAGTTATTCGTCTAGCCTTGTTAGTTCGTGTTTTAGACCTTAGCTTAGTCATTAGTCTATCCCCTAGATTAGCTTGTCTTGAACCTAGTCTTTGACCGTAGCACACCTTAGTCCGACACCCCGTCCCTGTGGATCGACCCAACTTGCCCTATCTACCCAGTTAGGTTAGTTGGTTTTATTTGATCGGCGGGATCCACGGCAAATCAAACCCATCACTCCGACTTGGAAACTTTTGTTGATGGCTAGGATCGGCCACATGAGCGTTAATGAAGATGTTGCTAGGGCATTTGATTTACTCCTCAGAGCTCTTGATGGCTATGGAGGCGTAGATGGTGAGAGTATCTTATTGTAAATATGTTTTTCCTTTTCTTTTTACCTTTTGTCTTTGTATATGATTGATTGGATAGTTTGGTTTCTAGGAGTTTTAGTTTTTGTGGAATTCTTTTAATTTGGAAATTTGATGAGCAATGTGAAGGAGGGAATTTGATGATGGTTATTGAGTTTATTTGATAGGTTGTTAGTGAAGATGAAGTTTTGAGGAGACTAGTTGATGATAGAAGCTTGGATTTGGGCATGGGAGTCGATTTTTGAAGCTTTTGACAAGCTTTTGGGGACGGGATTCTAAATCCCGGTGTATTAGTTGACTTGTGGGTGGAGCTTTCAAGAGGAATGAAGGGCTAGAAGACTCATCCCGACCGGGAAGGATGTCATCCCGATCGAGATGAGTGTGCTGAAAAATGGATTCTCTGGAGTGTGATCCCGACCGGGACCAAGTTCTTCCCGACCGGGACCAAGTTCTTCCCGACCGGGAAGGAGCCTTCCCGACCGGGAAGAAGTCAATTCCGACCGGGATGGTGCCCAGCTCCTCCTTTTGCCTCTTCTTCGACATTTGAGCCCACCCTACCACTTTATACCCCCTCCCAACCTCCCTACCTACCCTTGCTACTATCCTTGACCCATATACATCATCTATATACCTTCTTCCAATCTTCTCTTCACTACACACCGAGTTTCACCTCAAATCCCACCTCATTTACACCAATGCAAGCCTAGTACTTCAACCATGCGACCATTTTGAGAACGAGGGGGAATAGCAATGAAGAAGACAAGCAAAGTGCCAATATCGAACATTGAGACGATGGAGACTTATGAGTTGCTAACCGGTTGGTAAGGCGACTCTCATTTCTTTTCCGTCTTTTATTGCTTGTCTCCCTTTGTATGTTCCCCTTCCCTTTATCCTTTTTGTGTCATGGTGGCCCTCGGGGCCTAAGTAGTCACTGCTCCCGATTCTCGATGACGTGACTACATCGAGAATCATTTCAAAATCCAAATTTACAAGCCTTTTCACTTTTTATTTATTTTTTCACTTTTTGGTAGAATTTAATCGGATTTAAGCGAAATCCGGGCTAGGTGACTTGATTACACCTAGCCCTCCCCTCCCATTTCCTTTTATTTTTTTCTATTTATTTCTTCCCCCATCCATATCTTCTCTTGTCTCGACCCTTGGTTATGACTACACCCCGGCCGGACACACTCTATCCTTTCTCCACTTTTCTTTTTGATTTTTAGCTTTATTTTTGTAGTTTCTTTTCTTTTTAGTGTCTCCGCACACACTACCGATCGAGCATGAGGACATTGCTCGGTTTAAGTGTGAGGGAGCGATATATTAGTCTAGTTTAGCTTCATTTTCGTAGTTTTTTCGAAAAATCTTTAAAACATCTCTAAAAATTTGAAAATTTTCATAAAAAGCCAAAAAAGATTTTATTTTGTGTCTTTTTCTTTTGTGTCCTTGTGCCGTATATTTGTTGTGTTGTGTGTTTTGCTCCCCCGAATTCCTAGTAGGTTGCTCGATCGTCGACAAGTTTCGAGAAGCTCAGGACATCCGGTAATATCCCTTCATTTCTTTCTCCTTTTTCCTTTTTGTGGTGCTTGGAGGAGATTGTATGATGATGTGTGCTCGGGTGGAGCTTGTTGAAATTTGTGGTGGGTGTGGTAGCTTGTTTGGATATTTCGGGGTGGTTTTGGATATTTCGGGGTGGTGATTGTTTATTTTGTGTGGTTGTTTGTTTGTTTGTTTTGTTTTTGTTTTGTTTTGTTTGTCTCTTTTCCTCTCGTTTTTGTTGTGTCTTTGTTTTGTCTTATTTAGTGTGTCTAGTGTGTAATAAAAGGGTTTCAAAAACCCGGTTTTGAGGCTAGTGCGCAAGTGTTTACTTTCCCTTTCTATTGATGTGAATCGAGTCTTGGACTTTAGTTTAGTAGAATGACTTTAAGTCAATGATTTCGTTGGTTTCTTACCTTGAGTCCACCTAGTCTACTAGGGATTTACTACGGGATTTGCATTTTGACCATTTTGACCACCCACGGAGTGAAAAGGCCTTGGTTGCCGAGTCTCGTCCCTTAGGTGACCGTGTTCGAAATTGCTTTGATTAGTACAAGTTTTTCCCCTTTTTTTTGGGTTTGAAGGGAGGACGTCGTCCCGACTCACCCATTTCCCTACCCCCTACACATTTCCACAAATAAGTTGCAAATTGTCTAAGTCCTCACTTGGTTGCATGAAATGCCTACAATACAAGATTTATCCAAAAGGCAAGCCAAGAAAAGAAAGAAAAAAAAAAAGAGAAAAAAAAGAAAGAAAAAGAAAGAAAAGAAAGAAAGAGAAAGAAAGAAGAAAAAGAAAAGGCACAACAAATGAAAAACAAAATACAAAAGAAGAAAAAGAAGTTGTATAGCAACTCAAAAGCCAAATACAAAAGAAAAATGCCAATAAAATCATCTCACAAAAAAAATTCTCACCTCTTCAAAAACAGCCTTTCACCGACAATTACCGTGAAGAGCCTACCAATGGACCGAGTCCCTAGGAAGGATGATAGCGGTAACGGTCGATATTCTCTCACTTTGCAACCTTATCCACCTTTTTACTCGGACTAGTTGGGCGATTTTGGACATGGGACGACTCTCTTGGCTCATCGTTAAAGGGGGCGGGGTCTCACCTACCTACAGTGTCGACTAACTCCGTGGTTCATCCTTTTTCCATCTCGCCTATCGTCCCGTAGTACGTTCTTAGAAGGTTAGGAGGAACCTAGGTAATTTACCAACGTTTTTATTGCTTTGTCGTCATACTATTAGGGTTTTGTCCATTTTGATTTGTGTCGTTAGCTTGGGAACGTTGTCACTTGCCTTGAGTCCCCAACCGGTGCAACTTTCACCGCTTTGTGGAGGAAAGCGGTATTTGTTTCTTCTTGGATGCAACCGTTTAGTGTTTGTTTGTTTGTGTGTTTGTGTGTTTATGTGTTTTCTTGTTCGGTTGTATCCACAGTTTTGTCGCAAGACCTCACTTGCCTTGCGGAGAGCACTTTTCCTTTAAGTGTTCTCGCGTGAGTTGAAGGAGCGTAGGGTGCGCTAGTATTTTAGTTTGTATTAGTTTAGTAGTTAGTTCGTGCTTACTCGAGGGCGAGTAAGGGTTAAGTGTGGGGGAGTTGATAAGTGTGGTTGGTAGTGCTTATTTGTTGTGTTTGGTCCCGGTTTCTCTTGTGAAATCGCTCTTTGGAGCGGTTTCTGAGGCTACTTACGCTTCTTCTAGCTTTTGTTAGGTTCCTAGGACCATTATTGGAGATATGGAGCGATTCCGACTCGTTTCCGACACATTTGGAGCCTTCGAAGAGAAGCGACGATCACTCGGTAGCCTATACTCGATCCCGAGACCTTGGGACCCATTCCCGAGCCCCTTGGACCCGATCCCGAGCACCAAGAATCGATGAGAAGCCTAACAAGAGCAAGGAGGGACCTTTGGGACCATATTAGAGGCCTACAAGACCCATCCCGGTCGGGACAACCCTCATCCCGTCCGGGATGAAGTGCAAACAAAGAAGCTCTTCTACTGAGTCAACCGGGACGGGATGAAGCCATCCCGGACGGGACCATCCATCCCGACCGGGATGAGCCCAATACAGCACCGCGTGACTTCCTTTCAATTCCTTTGCTCTTGTAACCTTATAAATACCCCCCCCCCTCTTGTAATCTTAGCTTATGTAAGACATTACCCACTAAACCCTAGACTACTTTAGGTTAGATTAGCTTAGATTAGTGTAGATTAGTCTTTAATTAGTCCTTAATCTTAGTTAGCTAATCTTGTATTAAGGGATCTCTTGAAGAATCCATTCAATCTTGACAACATTGATGAAGGTTTTGGGTGTTCTTAAGATGCAAGTGTTCATCTCTTTCATTCCTTTGTAGTTTGGTATAATCCTTCTTATCTCTTTTCTCTTAATCTTTATAGTTATTCAAGTTTTCATCATTGTTTATGTTTGTTGTTTATATTCTTCATTATGAATGTTTCTTTTGTTCTTGTGATTGCTTCTCTTGTTTGTTCTTGTTTTAGTTTAGATATGTGTGAGTAGTCATCCCCTAGGGTTAGTAGGGGGATTGGGTGTTGATTAGGGATGATTGGGGTGGAAATTGGTGATGCTAGATGTTGTTCTTGTTGTTTCCAATTGCCTTGCACTTCACATGTTCGATGAAATGCTTGTGAGACTCGAGACGATCAATCCTTGTTTTTCTTGCCTCCTCTCTTGTATGTGTGTGTTTGGTTGGTTGGTTTGGTTCCCTCATTAGTAGCGAGAGCGTGGTGAGGAGACCCCTAGGCCGTTTAAGAAGCGAGAGCCCGATCGGAGCCTAGGCTACGAGAGCATGCTAGTAACCCCCGTTATCCCCTTTTGTTCTCCTTAACATCCATGAACCCGACCTAGCCCTAGTTCCTTCCTATTGAATTATTTGCTCCCATTTGTCATTAGTTCCTTGTTTAGCCTTCTTATTTGTTGTTTTAGACTCTAGCTTAGTCCTTAGTTCACTTTAGCCATCGCCTAGTGTAGTTTCTCTCGAACCTAGTCTTGGACCGTAGCACACCTTAGTCCGACACCCCGTCCCTGTGGATCGACCCGACTTGCCCTATCTACTTAGCTTAGGAATAGTTTGTTATTATTTGGTGGCGGGATCCACGGCAAATCCCACCCATCAATGGGATGGATTTGCCGTGGGTCCCGCCACCAAATAATAACCAACTAATCCTAACTGGGTAGATAGGGCAATTCGGGTCGAGTCCACGGGGACGGTAAAGAGGGTTTGGACCAGGTTTCACCTAAGGACTTGACTAGGTCTCAAGGCTAAACTAAGCTAGAGCGAAAGGAAGGGAATAAAACTATGACTAGGAACGAACTAGGTATAACAACTAAGGCTAAAGATTCAACTAACTAAAGGAATAATAACTAAGAAGAAGAGGAAAACAAATAGGAAAAGAACTAGGATTAGGTCGGGTTCAAGGGTGATGGAATGATCATGGAAGAGCAAAGGTGAAGGGGTAGTCGAGTTATCTAGGTATAGTCCGGGCTCTCGCTACTTAAACCGACCTAGAGGTTCCTCGCTCTCGCACAAGAACCCAACCTAGCAACATACAAGACCGCAAGAGGAAGGCAAGAAAACATGCATTTGCAACTACAAGTCATTCAAGCATTTCATCAAACATGTTCTATGCACAAAACTAGGAGGCAACCAAAACTTCCACCAACATCTTAAAAAAACCCTTAATCACCCATTAAACCACCAAATCCTCCTACTAATCCTAGCAAGATGACTACTCACACATAATGATGGGAGGGATTTTGTCGTGGATCCCAACCGTCAAATAATAACCGGCTAATCCTAACTAGGGTAGCTAGGGTAAGTCGGGTCAAATCCACGGGGACGGTAGAGGCGTCTAGACCAAGTTCGCCCAAATACGAGACCAAGTCAACGAGCTAAGCTAGAGAATGATAAGAGGGAGAGAAGACTAGACTATGACTAAGGAGAACAACAAGGAAAACGGGCTAGGATTAGGTCGGGGTCAAAGGGGTAACGGAATGGCTAAGGAGGAGTTAGAGTGAAAGCGGTAGTAGGGTAATCTAGGACACACGACCTAGAGGTTCCTCATGGAACCCATCCGGCGACACACACGACAAAGGAAAGCAAGAAAAACAAGCATTCCAACCTACTTAGTCATTCAAGCATTCCAACAAACATGTAATATGCATCACTCAAGAAGAAACCTCAAATCTTCCACCAACATCTCCAACAAACCTTTAATCATCCAATTAACACCCAAATCACCCTACTAACCCTAGCAAGAACACTACTCTAACATAATCAAACTAATACTAACAAGAACAAGAGAAATCAACACAAGAATCAAAACATCCATAATGAAACTATTGAAAAAGATGAACTAAGAACAATACAACAATCAAAGATGCAAACTTGGATGAATTAAACAAGATAAAGAGTAAAAAGGAAGAGGATTATACCATACTAGTGAAGGAGAAAGATTGAAACTTGCATTAATGAAGAAAACCCAAAACAAACCACCAAGGTTGTCAAGCTTGGTGAAGATCTTGAAGAATTCCCTTAATACAAGTACTAAACTAAGATTAACCACTAATTACCGACTAATCTACACTAATCTACACTAATCTAACCTAAAGTAGTCTAGGGTTTGAAGAACATAAGCTAAGATGTTGTCTTAATACAAGAGGGGGGGTATATATAGGGTTACGAGTGGAAAGGAGAAGAGAAGAATGAAGCGCGGAGCAGCAGCAGCCCTTCCCGGCCGGGAGGAGGTGGTCCCGGTCGGGAGGGTGTCGGTCCCGGCCGGGAGGAGCTGGTCCCGGTCGGGATGGACCCAAAACAGGAGCATCCTCTTTTGTGCACCTCATCCCGGACGGGTTGAGGTCATACCCGTCGGGGATGAGTCTTGTAGGCCTCCAATATGATCTTTAAGGTTCCTCCTTGCCTCACATGGACTTCCCATCGATTCTCGGGACTCGGGATCGGGTCTCGGAGGCTCGAGATTGGGTCCCAAGGTCTCGGGGTCGATTCCAAAGCATCGAGTCATCGTTCCTTTATCTCGTTGGCTCCAAAGTGTGTATGTATCGAGTCGGAATCGCTCCAACTCTTCCAAATCGGTCTCAGGAACCTGAAACGAACTAAAGGAAGCATAAGAAGCCCATAAATCGCTCCCAAGGAGCGATTCCACAAGGAAAATGGGACCAAAACACTACAAAATAGGCACTACAAACCACACTTATCACATAACTAAACTAAAACCAACATAAACAAGAGAAATCAAGCTAAGAACAAAAACATTCATAATGGAAAACAAAGATAAACAATGAACAAAATATAAAGAATGAAACTTTAATGATTAAACAAATATTAAAGGTAAGGAGAAAAGAAATTATACCAAACTAGTGAAGAGGAAATATGAAAACTTGTAATAATAAGAAAACCCAAATACATCAACCAAAGTTGTCAATCTTGGTTGGATTCTTCAAGAATTCCCATAATACAAGGATTAAACTAGGATTAAGGATTAACTAAGGACTAATCTACACTAATCTAAGCTAATCTAGGCTAAAATATGTCTAGGGTTTCATAAGATAGTTTATGGTGCTTAAACAATACAAAGGGAGGGTATTTATAAGGGTTCACGAGCAATAGAGAAGAAAAGAAGTGACGCGGGGCTACAGGTGCCCAATCTCGGGCGAGAAGAGATGGTCTCGGTCGAGATGGGACCCATCTTGGTCGAGATGAGATGATCTCGGTCGAGATCACTGGTCAGTGGCCTGTCTTCGCTTGTACTCTTCATCTCGGGCGAGATGGCCCTTATCTCGGCCGGGATGGGTCTTGTAGGCCTCAAATATGATCTCAAGGGTCCCTACTTGCTTCTCATGGGCTTCGCATCGATTCTCGGTGCTCGGGATCGAGTCTAAGGGGCTCGGGAATGGGTCTCAAGGTCTCGGGATCGAGTCTAAGCCACCGAGTGATCGTCGCTTCTCTTCGATGGCTCCAAATGTGTCGGAAACTAGTCGAAATCGTTCCGTTACTTCAAGATAAGCCCTAGGAACCTAAAACAAACTAGAAGAAGCATAAGTAGCCTAGAAACCGCTCCAAAGAGCGATTTCACAGGAGAAACCGGGACCAAACACAACAAAAAAGCACTACAAAACACACTTATCAACTAAGTCCATTAATATCAGAAAGTTGGGCTGTCATACACAATCTACAACCTCCAAAATTATCAAGTACCACAACTCCCAATACGAAGTCTCACATACTTATTCAATCATTCAATCAACAGGGTAAGAATCCTAAAATGACTAAGAATCAAATCATGCTACCGAAATTCCATAAATTATAACACGATCAAACCAATCAACCAACAAGGCTCTAAAACTATTCAAGATTCACAAGATTATACTCGAGGTACATTCCATGGTACTCGAGTAAGGGACACTAAACAAAATCCACCAATTTAACAAAGCTCGGGTACTAAGTCCTCAAAAATGATTATACCAACATGTTTAACATAACCATTTCACAAAAGGTGTGAAAGTAAGCCAAACCTAGGCACACTCAACCTCAAATGTAATGACAGATACTCACATTTTCAAGCACGTCATCTAAATAAGGTCTCTCAGAAATCCATCAAATTCTAATCGCAATGGTGCAACCACAATATGTTTAATCACCCAACGAAGCCACAATCTCGTTGGTGCACAGGTATCGAAAATTCCATTAGGATGATTGACACTAAAGTATTCCTCAAAATGACACAATAAGTCCAAACTGTAATTCTGCAAGATGTTTCACTTTCTCACGGTTAACAACAATTCATCCAAGTTTAGATCACTCAAATCCAAAGCTTATAGGTTAAAACCTTCTCATACTCAATGATCTAATCCATAAGAACCAAGGTTTAATCTATGTCAACCAAAATTACTGAAAACCTTAACGAGAACCTGAAATGATACCACAACACTTAGGTTAACTCTTTTAAACAATTATCTATGATCACAATCATCCACTACACATCCATTAAGTATTAGGTAAGAAACCCCAAGCAATATTACCAGTTACACTTACTTCGATTCTAAGTTAGGTACTAGGTATCCATCAAAATAAAATATAACTGTACTATCCAAAAGCTTATTCTCTCTAAGTACTTTATATAATCAAGTAAATTATAATCCAAGCTCAACACTTAAGGTACAATCCTAATTTCATCAATCAATTAATACCATTGAAATTAATCCTCAAAAAATTCTTACTTGCGTAGAAAATAGGGCACAACTTACAACTCTCAAACCATGTAACAAGTGGTTTACTTAACCTCAAACATCTTTAACTATCGCGGGGTTCACTAAGATAGGAGTCCAACCAGAGAATCTTAAGAGGATAGATGGTAAAATGAGAGAATAAAACAAGGATTCGCCACGAGAATGAAGATGACCATTTATATGAGGAGGATTGAAAGAAGAAGAGAGAAACTGACATGGACAGCAGTGGCAGCCCATGGACAGCAGGAATAACAACACGTGACAGTAGAGAGCCGAACAACATTAGGCCGTAGAAGAATAAGAGTATAAGGAGGAGGAGGAGGAGGAGGAGGAGGAGGAGGAGGAGGAGGAGGAGGAGGAGGAGAAGAAGAAGAAGAAGAAGAAGAAGAAGAAGAAGAAGAAGAAGAAGAAGAGGAGGAGGAAGAAGAAGAGGAAGAAGAAGAAGAGGAGGAAGAAGAAGAGGAGGAGGAAGAAGAAGAAGAAGAAGTTGGGAGCATAGAACAAGGGTCCTGGACTATTAAGGTCTTAGAATAGAGAAAAGTCTTCGTATCTCCGGAGTTCACTAAGGAACTCGCTCGATCACTTCATCTTCTTGTAGAGAAACGAGCACACTAGTCTTGGGTCGCTCCATATGGATTCAGAGTGAAGTGATGTCGCATCCAGGTCCAAAGTGAAATCATATCTGAGTCTATTGCACCATCGTGGAACTGAAATCTACTCTTGATCATCTAGCCTGTAACTTGAGCAAACTGAATCTGGGTTGGAAAGTCGCCATTGTATCTTCCTTGTAGCACCAAGTCGTCCACTCGAGTCATCGGGTCTTAGAAGTGCTAAGTAGGCCTTGTCCCGATCAGGAGCAGCATCACGTAAGCGTCTTGTCCACTCGTCTTCTTCTAGGACAATTAAAATAAACATTCAATGTTATTCATTGAGTTACAAAAACTTGTAACCTAACAATTAAGTCCTTACTTTAGGTTTCTACCCTTCTCTCACTAATATTTCATTAGTATTCAAATCGTTTATGGGTATTTTTTTCTAAAATCAGGTGTGGGCGTTGGGAGCAACGATGCTCTGATACCAACTGTAATCCCCTATAAATTCTAATACAATACAGTGCCGGAAACACTGTAGATTTAGGATTAAAACACACTGATGTTCTGTATTTTACAAAAAGAACGGTCACTCAATACAAGGGCCACTTTTTACAAAAGAGATAAAAATAAAAATTCTCCAAATGGGATTAAGAATCCATAAATAAACGTAAATCAAGCGGAGTAGGACCACGCCACTCGCTAGCTCACACCCAAAACCCAGCAGCAAATACCTGCCATGTTATAAACATAACAGTCACAATTCAGTGGGGAGTAACAACGACATTCTCCCAGCCATATTACATGACATTAAAGCATAATTACTATTATATCAAAATAGTTGAAAATGGAAAACATTTAAAATGATACGGTAAAATACTTTAAAATGATTGTCAACCTGCAAATCAATGTCAATCAATAATAATAACGGCGTTATGGAAATCAATCAGTGTAACGGAATAGACTTTCATTAGGATCATACTAAACTAGGTTCGAGAATTCAGTCAAAACAAATTAGACTTCAGTCTCTAACTAGGCAACTCAACTATAACAGGACTGCGTGCAGCAGGTCCTGGCTTAAGTAATGTACACCTCTCCTGGACACCAACCGTAATCCAGTTCAATCCAACAGCGACTTACACGATGCGATATCTAAGTTTAAGGTCAAAATATACACACTCCTGAGCAGAAACCATGCTCAGTTCAACGACCAATGCGTCTCACACAGACACACCAGCTTTATAGTTAATGGCAAAACATATAGCCTAGACTGTATTACTCTACCCGTACACTTGTCCTTATTCCATAATTCCAAAACAAAGTCGTTGTCGTAATTCGATAGGACTATCAAAACGTTCTTAAAAGGAAACTTTTTAATTTGGAAAATTTTCTTCAAATATAACTTTCCAAAATAGGTATTATTATAATTAGAAATCGTTTACCATTTGAGTTATATAAAATAGTTAATATTAGGCCTCGAGACATAAACATTATACTTATTTTATAAATATATATTTAACGATTAAAAGTCAAAGAAAGTCAAATCATTGTTATTTCTCAAAAGTTTGAAATATAAATAATTAAAAGTATTAAATTACAAATTTACAGATTTTCTGGAACAGCACCGTCTTACTATAAAATTCATAATTAAATCATAAAAAATCAAAACAAAGTAAGATCAGAGGGGTTGAAAACTTTAAAATCTTAGCTAAAACTTTTATTTCTGGAGTAAATCCTAATTCCAAAAATAACAAAGGTTTTTATTTGTACTTTCACAAACTGACAGAATTTGACACCCGATGGTATCTCATTGATAAAATACGTTTAAAAATTGATTTTGGAGAAAATACAATTGGAAACATTAACTAGACTCTTCAAAGTTTAGGTACATAAATTTCCCAGAAGAGTTTCAAAGTTTGTTAAAGGTTTTAGATTACGTTTAACAAGAACTGACAGATTCGCGAACTAATCCAACATCTGTTCGTAAACAATTTATTGTTAACAAATTACTTGGAATTATTTTACGAAATTAAAAAGTCATAAACTAGACTTAAAATAAGTGGTAGTTTCTTTTCAAAGTTTTCAAAAATAAAGTAATTAAACGGGATTAATAAATCGCACAAAAACATTAAGAGACTCCGAAACATGCTGTAACTTCGTTAAAGCAATAAAAACTTTCAGTTTGATACTTTATATTAAAAATCACGAAAATCAAGAAACAAATTCTTATTTGTATGTTTTAGTCTCGGCCTTATAATACTTTTAGAAGATCCGATGTGAAATAAATTGAGAAGATTAAAAGCGATAGAAACATGAAATCGATTTAAGCATATTATCATAATATAATTAAAACATGCTTATTCGTATAAAGATTCAATTTTAAAACGATACTACAAGCAACTACAACATAAATATCATGCAATACTGAGTCATGCCATCATGTGTTACCTTCACTGGGATCCGAGTTAATAAAATAGCCGTCTTCGTCGGAACTAGCACGATAACTTACAAAATAAGTTAACATATGGTATTAGAACTATATAAGTTAATAAAAGGAGAGAATGAGACGGGGAGTAAGAGTAATATAATAACCCTCGGGATTGGAATGAATAAGGGACAAATTAGGTTCGAATTGATGAATGAGATAGGCTGGAAAAGGGGTGCTTATACGACGAACAGCAGCAGAAGTAACAGCAGCAATGACGATCCAAAAATCAGAACCGAACAGCAACAACACGCATGACAGCAGCAACAACGGTATAGCAGCAATAGAAACAGAAGAAGAAAAGAAGGAAATAAGAAGAAGAATAAGAAGGAAGGAACAATAAGGATAAGAAGAAGAAAGTAGAATAACAACAGCATCATGCACTGACCACAACGCAACATCAGTAGCAGCGGAACAGGACAGCAGCAGCCAGCATCCGCAACAATCAGAAACAACATTAACGGAGGTGTACTGAGCAGCGCACAACAACAGCAACCAAAAACAACCGAATGTAGCGCAGCAGCAGATCAGCATAATAATAATAATAATAATAATAATAATAATAATAATAATAATAATAATAATAATAATAATAATAATAATAATAATAATAATAATAATAATAATAATAATAATAATAATAATAATAATAATAATAATAATAATAATAATAATAATAATAATAATAATAATAATAATAATAATAATAATAATAATAATAATAATAATAATAATAATAATAATAATAATAATAATAATAATAATAATAATAATAATAATAATAATAATAGTAGTAATAATAGTAATAATAATAGTAATAATAATAGTAATAATAATAATAATAATAATAATAATAATAATAATAAGAAGAAGAAGAAGAAGAAGAAGCAACGACAGGCAGAGTAGGGGTTGAACACGCACGACGATACCATCTGTCATAACGAACAACAGAGCAACAGTAGTACGACAATGACCACCACCTCGCAGCAACTACAGGTCGGACACGCAGCAGCAGCGAACAAGAAGCAATCGACAGGAACGAGGAACACGAGAGAGCAGAGGCACAATTTGACCCGTGAAACAACGAGACGGAACTGGGGACATGGTGAATGAAAACGTATAGCTGCTGAAAAGGAGGGGTTTTTACGTAAAACTTGGACAAAAGGAAAGGAGTTACCTACAATGACATAATACTAATTGAAGATTTTGAGATATTATAAACAGGAAGAGTAGGAGCATAAAACGTAACAACAACTACAAAACATAGGAGCAGTTGAGTAAAATTAGGATGAATAAAGACATATGCTTAAATTAAATAAAATACCTTAGTGACCCATCTAGTTAGTAACGAGGTAACGGACTCGACTGGGTCAGGAAATAATTGACGGTTTGATCGAAATCATTAATAAATATAAATAATTGGTTTACGAATAAATCGGGTTAAAATCTCATCAGAAAAGAATTAGTCCCAAACTTCGAGATAGGCTAAAATATTATTTTCTTTTGTAAAATTAAATATTTGGGTCAGATTCGAAGTGGAAATAATTAGATGGCTCGAGAAATCAAATGGGTCAATCTCGAGTTTAAACAATTGTTTGAAAGAGAATAATAGAATTCTCGACAAATAAATAAATAGTTTCCAACGAAAAAAAATGAATTAAATTGATTTCTCTAAAACAAAATAAATTATTCAGCGAAAGTTTGATAAAATGGTTTCCCGAGAATATAATAAGTGTTTTAACGAGTTTCGAGTTAAAAAGCAAATTCGAGCTCAAATAAGGATTTTACGAATTAAGATGAAGTCAAAGTAAATCCGATAAGAATTAAAATTAGAGATTACAAGTTAAATCGCAAACAAAATAAAAATAGGAATATGAATTTAATTTATAAAAATTAGGGGTGTTACAGGTTTGGATAGGTCGACCTCATTCTGATAAATTGTCCCCTTTCAGCCAGACACGTTGTCCTGTTGATGCGGATGACCTTTTCCACCTTTTTGTCTTTTTTCTTAAGGAATTCTTCATGGTAGTATTCCACTGACAATTTCGGGATTCGGATCCATGTTGTTAGGAATCGGATTGGTTCCTCTGGGGCAACAAAATTTGGTACCCATTTGCAGATTGTCAAGTAATGATCCCCAATCATCCAAGGGCCTTGCGTGAGGACAAATTCATAATCCTCCTTGTTCGTTTAACGCGCCACATAGTACGAGCAACCGATGTCAGTGAGTTTAAGATCTCCTTTTAGAGCCCACTTCTTCTTAATCTGACGAATAAGGGTGTAATAGCCAATGTTCTTGTCAAACATTTTAATAATTAAAGTGTCTTTCCAATACCGTCGGAGAGTCTTTTTCTCTTCTTTCGAGAGAAGAATCGTAGGGCAAGTAGGGTCTTCTCTGAAATTGTCCTCGAGTTCGTCGTCATCTGATTCATCATCAGATGCATCTAAAACATCAGCCACAAAAGCCGCATTGGTGTTGATTGCAAATGACGGCGCGACTCCATTATTCAACGAGTTTCGGTACGATGCACGTTGAAAGACCCCCTGTACATTTTTCTCAGCATCCTCCATTACGACTTCATGATTGTTCATTGATGCGTTGCTCGTTATCATCTTGCATTTCTTTGTTGACCGATTCAGTTGTTCATCTAAATTTTCGCCGCTAGGGTTCATGGCAAATTGTTAATACTCCCTCTGTATCAGAATATATGACGTTTTGACTTTTTGAGGCGAACCTTTGACTTTAATTTTCATGTAAATATATTAGTTCAAATTTTTTAAAAATTACACCATAAAATTCTTTACAAAAAGAGTTTTCAAATGAGTATACATTTCATGATATTTTTTCTTATATTTTGAGAGATATTGAAGAGGGAAGAAGATGTCTCGAAAAGTGAGAACGACTTATGTGAAAATATTACGATATTATTGTGATATCGTAATTATGGTAACCTCGTGCATATCGTAATATTGTAAATATTTTGTTCCTTAGGATCTTTACGTTCCCACCTACAGCGTAATATTTTGTATCGTGTATATAAGGTCATGTGTACTGATCAGGATGAATAAACCAATTAATATATTTCCCATAATTTTTCATGGTATCTGAGCGAGATTAAAAAAAATCACCATGACGGGAGGAGCAGAAAAGAAGGCAATGACCATATCCCCATCTTCACCGTTGTATTTGCACGCATCAGACAACCTGAACATCATGATTACGCAAACCGTGTTCGACAGAGAAAATGGGACTCGACTCAAAGAACAAATTGGCGTTCATTGATGGGACGATCAAGGAACCAGTGACGGGAGAGAAGGAAGAAAGCATTGAACACGTTGCTTGGAGGCAATGTAATGCAATGATTAAAACTTGGTTGAGAAACGTAATAAACTCGAAATTGCACCCGAGTATTACGTTTTCAGCCAGTGTAAAGGAAATATGGGAAGAATTACAGGAACGATATGCATCGGGAGCTGCACCCCGAGTGCATCAACTCAAATCGGAGTTGAGTGAATTGAAACAGGGGAAGCTATCGGTCGTGGAGTACTACACCAAATTGAAAACGATTAGGGATGAATCGGCAGGCTATAGTCGGGTCTCCGAGTGTACTTGTGGAGCAGCGGCCGAGTTTCAAAAGGAAAAAGAAAAAGAGAAGGTGCATCAATTTCTTATGGGTTTGAATGAGAAACTCTACGGGACGCTTAGATCCAATATACTCATGGATGATACAATTCCTTCATTAAGTCGAGTCTATGGGATTGTATTAAAGGAAGAGCGTCACAAAGCAATCATGAGGATGAAAGAAGAAAAAACAGAGGAAGTTGATTTCGCGGTAAGACGCGGTTCGACCGTATGTCGAGGAAGCCGTCGCGATTGGCAGAAAACAGAGCAAGACGAAGAGGATGATGAAGGACGATGTACGCATTGCCGAAAGTGGGGGCATGACGAGGATAACTGTTGGACAAAGCATGGTGTCCCAGCGCATATTGCTCGTGGAAGAGGACGAGGAAGAACTAACCGTGGTCGTGGAACCGGGCGTGGGACCAACAAGTGGAAAGTTAATGTTGTCACTTCATGGGAGTCACGGATCGAGAGCAACACTGGGCACGAAATTGATGGATTGAATGATGTTATGCTCACTAAAGAAGAAGTTTAATCTTTAAGATCACTTCTTCAACCAACAAAAGACATGCCGGAAAAGCTCGCAGGTAAAAACGACCCTCTTTGCAGATGGATCATTGATACAGGTGCATCACATCACATGACGAGTAAACGAGAAATACTTGAAGATTTATCATATGAGACACCTGCGAGTGTAGGAATGCCCGACGGAGTGCAGGCCGTCACAAATGTGCACGGGAAAGCGTATTTGAAGGGAAATTTGGTGCTCGAGGATGTTCTATACGTTCCTACATTAACTTGTAACTTAATTTCCGTTCAACAATTAATAATGGAGAAGAATTGTTTTGTAACCTTTTATTCTGATTTTTGTGTAATACAGGACCAATCTACGAAGAAGATGATTGGAGCGGGTGAGCAACGAGACGGTGTTTACTATTACAAGGCCTGAGAACAAGAACTGGTATGCCGAGTCGAAACGGAAAGCAAGGTTCGATTATGGCATAAAAGATTAGGACACCCGTCCCATACTGTTTTAAATAAAATTTCTAGCCTAGTTGGTAGTAATTTATTTTGGAACAATTCTGATGTTTATGACTCTTGTTGTCAAGCAAAACAAACTCGATCATTATTTATTCGTAATAATAAACGGGCTTTAGGTATTTTCGACTTAATCCATTGTGATATATGGGGTCCATACTGGGCGAATGAGTTGAGCGGGGCACACTATTTCTTGACCATTGTTGACAATTGTAGTCGGGGAGTGCGGTTATACCTCATGAAAGAGAAGAGTGAAGCGGGGGGGTTGTTAATTGGCTTTTGTGAGATGACAAACCGTCAATTCGATAAAAATGTTAAGATAATCCAAAGTGATAATGGGGGTGAATTCGATTCAATACCAATGAAGACCTATTACCATAAAAACGGGATAATACACCATACAACCAATATAGACACCCCCAACAAAATGGTCGGGTCAAAAGAAAACATCGACACATTTTGGAAAAAGCACGTGCCTTACGATTCGAGTCGGGTCTACCCACCATGTTTTGGGGAGAGTGTGTAATGACGGCTGTATATTTAGATAATAGAACTCCGACCCCGGTCTTGGATGGAAAAACACCATATGAAGTGTTGTATGGAGAAGTACCTAAGCTAGATCATTTACGAGTATTTGGATGTCAATGTTATGCACACAACAAAACACGAGTAAAAGATAAGTTCGGGGAAAGAGGTTGTCGATGTGTTTTTATAGGCTATCCTCATGGAAAGAAGGGATGGCGTGTTTATGATCCCGAGACCAAGGAAGCTTTTAACTCGCGAGATGTGAATTTTCAAGAACACGTATTTCCTTTTAAAGAAGATAGGCAGAGCAATGAGATTGTCCTGAAAAATCGTAAAACGGACAATAATATAGCATTCCAGCCGGAGTTTCGGGATTTCAGTGAGGATGAATGTGTTGATAGTTGTGAACATGAGGCAAGTGGTCGTGACTTAGAGGCTTCTGAGATCGACACTGACGAGAGAGTCGAGGATCCAAACGTGACTGAACAAGTCACGACCATTCAAGAAAACAATAAAGTATTACTCGGCAGAGGTGCAAGAGAAAAATATGAACCAAGTTGGAAGAAAGACTATGTGTGTGGGTCGGCCAGTGTAGTAAACACCGCTCAAGCAAACTCACTCAGATCGGAATCTTCACAGAAAGGTACTCGTTACCCTTTATCGAATAATGTTACATGCAATTCTTTCTCTGTTATTCACAGGAATTTTGTTGCCGCAATCGTCGCAAACAAGGAGCCTCGAAATTATTAAGAAGCGTCTCGCGACAAGCAATGGCGAGTTGCAATGAGGAAGGAAATTGAAGCTCCCGAACAAAATAATACATGGAAAATGGTGGAGTTGCCTAAAGGAAAACGAACCATAGGATGCAAATGGGTGTTCAAGATAAAGTTCAACACGGACGGAAGCATCGAGCGATATAAAGCGAGGTTGGTGGCACAAGGGTTCACACAAATTAAAGGATTGGACTACCATGAAACCTTTGCCCCGGTAGCAAAAATGGTGAGTGTTCGTTGCTTATTGGCTATAGCCGTGAACAAGGGTTGGTGTATGTCACAATTAGACGTCAACAATGCATTCCTACACGGTGATTTACACAAGGAAGTATATATGCGGCTACCACCGGGAGTGGAATCACATGGAGGCAACAAAGTGTGTAAGCTATTGAAGTCAATCTACGGGTTGAAACAAGCGTCCCGTATGTGGTTCACAAAATTGGCAGACGCATTGAAAAGGTACGGTTTCGAGCAATCATTATCAGATTACTCCTTATTCATGTATAAAAAGGGAGAAATTTATATGGCCGTACTAGTTTATGTTGATGATATGATCTTGGTCGGAAATTCTAGCGAGAGTTGTGCAAAATTTAAGGCATTCTTGAACAATAATTTTAGCATCAAGGATTTGGGAAAATTGAAGTATTTCCTCGGAATAGGGATTGCACATGGGCCGAGAGGGTTATTTCTTCGACAAAGAAAATATGCTTTAGATATTGTGTCCGAGGTTTGGTCTGAGAGGAGCGAAACCCGTTGAATTCCCAATGGAACAACAACATAAATTGGCCCTAGCGAAAGGATATGAGCTTCGAGACGTAAGCAAATATAGAAGACTTATGGGAGGATTGATTTATCTAACCATTACGAGGCCGGAGTTAGCTTATTCAGTACATATATTGTCTCAATTTATGCAAACACCAAGAAAGGAGCATTGGGAAGCCGCCCTACGCGTGGTAAGTTACATTAAAGGGTCATTGGATCGAGGAATTATCATCGAAAAGGGAAAGAGGTTGCAATTAATAAGCTACGCCGATTCCAACCATGCAGGTTGCCCTCTAACGAGACGCTCGTTATCCTGTTTTTTAGTGACTCTAGGAGGGTCACCTGTGTCTTGGAAGACTAAGAAGCAAGCTACGGTGTCACGATCCTCAGCAGAGTCGGAATATAGGGCAATGGCAACATTAACAAGTGAGCTTATATGGTTGAAATTAGGGATGGCAACGGATTCGAGATCCGATCCGGATTCGCAAGATCCGGTCCGCACGGATCGGATATGGATCCTAAATTTTGAGATCCGTTGGATATGGATCCGGATCCGCTATCTTTAAACGGATCCGGATCTGGATCTTAATAAATAAATCCGGATCCGGATCCGCAAATCCATTTTATTAAAAAATTAACAATAATAAAAAATTTAGAACTTTAATTTGTATTTTTTTGGTTATTTCTAGACTCTTTTCTTTTAGTTTATTAATCTTTGATTATAAATCTTTATATTCAATTTTATTTGTAAAATTATGAAAATTAATATGGTCGCAAATACGTATTAATTAAAAATTTTGTAGAATTTAAGTAAGAAATTGGATCCGCGGATCCGATCCGGATCCGGTCCAGATCCGGCGGATCCGGATCTGGATCTACATTTTTGGGATCCGTCGGATCCGGATCCGCTACTAGGAGTGCGGATCTGGATCTGGATCCATGCGGATCCGGTCCGAATCCGGTCTGTTGCCATCCCTAGTTGAAATCACTACTGAAAGATTTGGGAATCAAGCATGATCAACCCATTCGTTTATATTGCGACAACGAAGCGGCATTACATATTGCGAGAAACCCAGTATTTCACGAGAGAACAAAACATATTGAGATAGATTGTCATTTCGTGAGAGAGCACTTGGTAAAGGGCACCATCCCATCTTACGTGCCTACGGAGGAACAACCGGCTATATTCACAAAGGTATTAGGGAAACAAGATTTCACGAAGCTAGTCGACAAGTTGGGCAGGTGGGATCCAACGTTGCCAACTGGAGGGGGAGTGTGAAAATATTACGATATTATTGTGATATCGTAATTATGGTAACCTCGTGTATATCGTAATATTGTAAATATTTTGTTCCTTAGGATCTTTACGTTCCCACCTATAGCATAATATTTTGTATCGTGTATATAAGGTCATGTATACTGCATGTTCAGGATGAATAAACCGATTAATATCTTTCCCATAATTTTTCAACTTATAAAAAAACAAAGGGAGTAGTAAAACTAACTAAAAAGAAAAGTAGAAAAAATCAAAGTAATTGTTGAAAAATAAAATATGGAAGATATTAATGAAAAGGGGAGAGTAATTTTTTTCTTTCTTTTTCAATTCTCAATTTGTAGCTTGGTAAACCAATACTGCTTTATAGCCAATACTCCGGACAACCTTTGCATCTCCTACCTTGCAATTATCCCAAATTGCAAGCTAATCTTTTTACCTCATCGTTCTTGGTTTTATTTATTGAGTGATTGATTAACGGTTGATGTTTGTGGTAAATCCCCTCATTCGATTGTTAAACACGAAGGATATAGTAGGTCTTACTTATGACGGAGTATCCGTCATAAATCTCAAGACTGATCAAATACTACCCCATGGTGTTAATTTTAACAAAACATTAACATTCTCTAGGTAACTTACCATGTGATTTGTTACTTCCTCTACCTTTCGAAGATCTTCCCATTTGATTATTTTATATCCATCTAAATGAATATCCAATGGACAGATGTTAAAAGATTAGAGGAAGTATAATATTTGACCCATCTTAAGATTTATGATGGATACTTCCATCACAAAACAAAAATTTAGGATCACAAAAAAGAATTTGGGTTATCTTAAATGCATGAATGGATTGAACTCATTTTTATATCTCTTATAATGGAATAAAAATGGGAACATCTTAATAGTACGAAGGAAGTACTTGCATTTAACATCTAATCTCTCTTATGTAGCTCCTCGATCCATATGGGTCATACAATATGAATGAATTTATATTTTGTACTTGGAATCATATTAGTGATATCCCCATAAAAATCACATCAGTGTACGATCAACCCTTTTGAACCGCACAGAAGGGAGTTGAGTCCCCAACAGAACTCACTCAAGTAAATGATGAATTACACTATTTTACGAGATAACTTCGATTTGTATCAATTAGTCAATCAATTAAAAGGATGGAAAATATCACATTGATTTAAAATTATAATGGTACCAGAAATTTTTATGCTATGATTGAAGTGCCGCCTCAACTATGTCCTATGAACTTAAACGGGAAGCAGGAACCCAGCCAATTCCCAACTAACCAAAGTCTGCCGCTGTGAGAAAACATTTTAAGCATAAGGCTGTTGAGCCAAGTCAAGGGAATGAACAAAGCCAATTGTCTTGCCCGAGTTTTCTATTTATCAACAATCAGCAACATAACCACAAAAATGTAGCAAAACTTTGGAGAATTGAATGATTACATATTGAGATGACCTAAAACTTACATTCTACAGGCAATGCTCTCCTACAGCTCATGGTATACATAACAACCAAATAGCCCATGGCCTAAAACTAATACACCTCCAGTCCTCCACACCTTCCTCATTTAAAACATATCCTAATGGTTTTTTCCAAGAAAACGAATTGCAGCCGTCTAACAGCAAAAAAAATCAGTCACTTGAAGAAAATCCTCCTCTTCTTTCCTTTGCCTTTCTGCATAGCCTGTAGATAGCAGTAAAATTATTTTTTGCTTAGACTGAAGTTTATAAAGACAATATGATAACAGAAAACATAAAGATGTCGTTGCTACTAATACTTTGAAGAATGAATCTACAAAATAAACAATATCCTAGGTAAAACACCTGACGCTGCCAACAAGCATACTTTGGCCTTCCTTCGCACCATCTATGACTATCTTCTGGTGTTGAAGATGATGTCAATGGTGGTGGATTGTAGGAAGCACTGTAATGGTGGTGGGGTCACTAACTTCTTAGAGAGAAAGTGATAGGGTCTTCAATGGTTGTTGGTGATGTGCTATGGTTGTGGTGGCTTGGTAGAAAGTATCAGCGGTGTTGTTATTGTGACTGGCCTCAAGGTGGGTGGATGAAGAGGGAGAAGAACAATGGGAGGGACCAACTTGACAAGGTTAAATTAGTTAGGTTAGATTAGGTAAATTGTTTTTTCTAGGGTACATTATACTGTAGTAGTTTAATTCAGTGGGAATAGTACATTAAACTCCGTAGTTTATTTAGTGGGGATGGTAGTACATAAGTTGGTCGTTTTAGATAACCCTCACAATACATGGTGGAAGTATGATTAAAATAAAGTCCAGTGAAAAATTACGGAGAAGTATAAAATCAAATGGACCAGACAAAGAACAACATATATGATCATATGGGCTGCAGACAGTAGAGAATAGTAGAGAAAACCGGCATGTGATGACGTCCTTCACAAAACAAATGGTTATACATAAAAAAAGAAATCGTAGCATTCTTATTACAAAAGAAAACATACCCTCATGGCAAATAGTCTCACTGTAAGGACAATTGCATCTCTTACACTGCAAAAGAACATCATATCTTAATATACACAATTGACAGTAATCCGAATCATGACAAGCGAAAGAGGTGCAATAGTCAACACTACACCCAAAAACCAATGGAAAAATATCACAATTAGCAGAAAGTGCTATAATGTATACAATGGTATACATGACAGCTGCTATCATAATTTTTATTGACCCTGTCACAAAGTACACATCATATTCATACTTATCCAATGAATCAACAAGACATGTCATTCAGGATTGCTTTAGACGACCGCATAATAAGTATAAATTTATACTTGTAGTAATTTTTTTTGAGATTTGAGATTTCCGGTCAGTTTTCCAGGCTAGTTTTTTGGCCTTTCTGGGGTACCATTTTTACACTAATGTTGGCGGTCTAATTTGGTTAGACTTCAGAGTTTGTTAGCTTCAGTTCACCCAGGCGTAAGTATGTTTCATATTGACTTTGAGCGGCTCTCTAAACATTATATTGGTTGTCAATGTCTAGTCATCAGAGTTCAAGGTTGTGTAGGTCGATGGTTTTCTGGGTGATTAGATTTCAAAAAGGTCTGCAATTGCATAAGCACCTATAACAGTTGATCTCCCTCTGTTTACCAACAAGAAAACAGCTTGATATGAGCCTTTACATGGCATATACGAAGTAACAAAGTTCATTAGTCTGCGAGTAACTGTGTTGCAATTACCTTACAATATCTGCAATGTTGTCATCAGCTCGCAAAAGATGCTCAGCTCCACTGCTATTGAACACAGAAAATTCAAGATCGTGACCATGAGTGATAGATACCTGCATAATAGACACGCATATTATGGCTACCTATGTGAAGTAGAGACATACACAAAATTGGTAAAATAAAACTCCTTTCACTATGATAATTGTGCGTGTACTTGAAGGGCAGGCATCATGCATGGCCTCAGCATAATACCCAGAAGCCATAAGTATGCTTCACAAATCTTTATCAATACGACTGTAGCCAGCGCCTGCACAAAGGCTCCTGTTCCAAGCCTGGTAAGGATGACGAGGGCATACACTTCTGCTAAAGAGGTTGTTTCTTCCACGCGACTCTAAACGACCATCTCATTCATGTAGAAAAAATAAATAAATAGATAGTGTTACGCTCTCTCTCTCTCCCTCCCTCCCTCCCTCCCTCCAGTTGGAGTTATCTGAGCTGGCAAAAAGAAAACTTATGACACGCTAGCCTCATGCATTACATTACAATGCTGTAAAATTGCTCAAGTCTGAAACCAAATTATGCATCTGCAGTTGTACACACGCCAGTGGAACCATACCGTAGTACCCGATGAAAACTTCTCACTGATGGCAATGCCACTAGTTCCACTACCCTTGATACTGTAACCTTCACGCTTGATTGTCAAAATAGCAGGCTCCCATATGTCAAGAAAATTAGTCTGCAACAGATCAGCTCAGATGTTCAAAAACCAAATTTCTATGAAACATATCCAAACTTAAGGGTTAAGACAAAGAACATTGAGAGATAAAGACTAAAGTCAAACATACCGAAACTGAAACATGATACGAGGCATGACCATTGTAGAAGTTCTGTTCTATATGACTTTGCATAGCCGGATCTGCAACAAATGAAGTATCTTTCAGCAGTACGAAACAATAATGCTGTCCTGCGAAGCCCACCTCAATTGAATGTTATAAAATACTAGCCTTAGATATTAGAATAATTTATGAATGTCTTTTTAGGGATGCCAGCAAATCAAAATTTGCTTTACTAGTAGTTTCACCTCTACCTCACTTTTACTCCTGTGACAAGTGACATAATTTAACTACGAGTAAAACATCAAAAAACTCAAACAAAATCGCTTGACTGCATCCACTATTTTCAGAACTACTATTTTCTCAGCTAATTCTAGAGCTCAGTTTCCTTTATTCGCTTCCACTTGGTAAGGACTTGTGAGAAAAACAGAAGACGAAAACAAATTTAAAAATAAAAAAGAAAACTACACAGTTGTTCACTTTACAATCAATTTCAACATCTTACCGCAAACAATTTTATTGTGTTCATTAGCAAAAACTCTCACAAGTTCCCCCTGGAATTGAATGAAAAATGAAATTAGTAGAAATATTATAGAATAAGCTTCTATAAACTACCCATGTGGTTATGAATGGTAAACTAAGAAAACTACCTTTCTTTTTCTGTCATCCAAAGGTTGGACTTCAATAGCCAGATAGGTCTCCACATCATCAGCAGTGACAAGGTAGATAGGTTGTTTTGCCCCTGGTATGAAAAGTGTTTTTGAGTGCTAAAGCCTTTAGATAAATTTTTGATAAAGTAACGGTCAATGTCTAAAGATGGGTGTTATTACGACTATACCATCTATATATTTCACAGATCCATCTTCTAAATGGCGCACCCACTGCAAAAAGAAGCAGCATATCAGAAAAGATCAAAGAAAACGTTATTACTTTGCCATGAAGTTTCAACTTTCACGATAAGGACCTCAAAGTTGCAGCTTGTTGTTCCATTGACAGAATAGCCACAAGCCTGAAGCTGTCGGCCAGGATAAGGTTCACCTGAGATTTGAAGATCCTCTATAGCTGGCAATGGATCGTCATCAGCGACTGTAATCCAACAGAAACTGTACATGAGCTACTGCACAGGAAAAGATGATAGCTTACAGGGGTTCCAAACAAATTACCTTCAGAAAAAGAGGACGATGGTTCTTCCGGAACTGGTTGAAGATAGGGAGAATATGAGGAATTGGGATCCTCAAAGGTGTTTGAATAAGGTGAGCTCCCAGATGCCCAAGTTCCAGCTTGTTCTCTCTCATTATGGTTCCCCTCCACATCAGATGCATAAACCTCAGAGCTACTAACTGGATCTTTAAATTTCACCTGTCTGTTGTGTGTCGCATGCAACTCATCACGGCTGCTAGCAACTTGTCTAGGTGAATCATGGAC
The DNA here is from genome assembly GCA_958450325.1 of Agrostemma githago. Classification (NCBI taxonomy): domain Eukaryota; kingdom Viridiplantae; phylum Streptophyta; class Magnoliopsida; order Caryophyllales; family Caryophyllaceae; genus Agrostemma; species Agrostemma githago. The sequence goes on from OY288240.1 coordinate 59,847,275, forward strand.
ATCAGAATCCCTGAGGAGCATGTACAAAATAAATTACTAGCCTGACTAACTAGGTAAGACGCAGTCTCCATCTAAAAACTCTCAGGATCAAGCAGTAGGACGCTGTTCAGAATACTTCTGCACGTATAAGAAGTATGAGCAATATGTGACCAAAAGCGGCCGGTGTGGCTACATGCACTGAACTTTGGCAATTTCTGACTTTTTTCCAACATTCTGTCTCTTTGGCTCATTGGTAGTGCAAATGAAACTAAATGTCCACATCACAGAAATTCAAATCATCATGATTATACACTCAAGAAATGTAACCATAAATGACTTAAAGGTTATAGCATAGCACAAACTGACCACAGCTCTGGTCAAAGTATGGAGAAAGATTGGATCATTTTCAAATAAAAATACACTGTATTGGAAAAAGAATTAGGGACAGAAAACATGACTATCAAACATTAAAGGGCTTATCTAGTGTTTAATAAAAACAACCTTACAATCTATTCCTACAAACTGACACGCAGAAAATTTTTATTCTACAACACATAAATTGAAACTAAGGGAAGGTGTTAATGAGAATTTCCTTTGTAGGAGATGAGATTCAAGCCCTAACCAGATATTGCTTGATGTGGATAATGTCGACATTGCTAAATGAAAAGAGAAAGCTCACAAACAATTGAAGATGCAATCCTAGGACACGAAGATTATCACCATGAAACTACAATCTAGCAAGTAGCAAAATGATGGGAGTCAAACATTGACTTCACTGTTTACTCTTGACCAAATAGTAACACTTCAGATATGCATAACAAGCTTTTCACAGAGTAGAGATTCCTAAAAACCAACAGCAAACTTTGAAAGAAAACAGGACCCACCAACTTAGTCAGATGGTCGTAATTTGTTCACAGTGGCAATCTTCAGTTGACCAGGCTCACCTGCTTGCGAGAGGTGAAAACATCCCCGTGTTATTTAGCTCAGAGTTCTGCACATGACCACTTGCACTAATTTGAAGCGCATGCTGTCCTCTAGAATCCCAATCAGTAGCCATCTGACCACTAGAGTTATCTAGATTTGCAGGAGAATAGGTTGCCCGAGGCACAAGTTCAAGCCCAATTTTGGTCTGTTAGAAAAAAGCAGACTAGTGAGTTTTTTTTATAAAAAAAACGCTACAGTTCAGAAATATTAACATAAACACATGATCATACAGAAGTGAGTGCTGCACCACGGGAGTGCTCTGGTGACTGAGAGGCAAAGTTCGGGCTTGTTCCATAGGAGCGCCATGGTGTCAGTTGATATTGAGACTCCTTCAATCTTGCCTATTTTCAAGGACAGAATTTGTGGGTGTTACAAACAATTCTACATGTTACAATGTTACAAACAATTCTACATGTTCCGATATACAAATAGAAATACCTCAACAATAATCAGTTTTTCCTGCAGATGTTTGAATAAGACCTAAAAATATGGAGAGCAAAGCAAGCAGCTATTAGTATTGAGCATCAGTGTGAGACAGCCAAAGATTCAGTTAATATAACAAGTGCAGCACCCCTCCCACGAAAAAAAAGGGAAAAAACAAACAAGAGGAAGGATCCCCTGATAATGAAATGATGTACCGGAAATCTGGAATAAACAGTACCAATTATTGAAATACTTCAATCATGCCACGTTCTACAGACCTTGATATTACTAACAATAGACTGGGCATCCGAGACCTGCGGCTGTAGAGAATACTCGGCAAGAAGAGGTAACAAGGATGATACAAAAATTGTCCTCTCTTGTTGTGCATCCTAAGAGAACAATGGTGTCAGCCCAGCAGAGATGTGTCGATATAATTGAGTTTAACATAAAGTCAGTTCACATACTTCTGCAACAGCTAACTTGGATAAGGATAAAGTAATTGATACACATGCACGCACAGAGAGTATAGGAAAATCAAGATATAAGAACGCATAAGTTAACTTAGAAACCAAAACTCAAAGGGGCTTAATCGGCATAAATGGCTCAAAAAGACCAAGCACAACATGACAAAAAACCTATGTAACTTAGATGCCTTGATATATAAAAAAAAATAATAATAAATAAATTAACAGCATCTAATCTAATACAGTAGAAATGCTAACTTACAGAAAACATATTACCTGTAAGGCATAAGTGAGGCGAACATTTTCCTCTATCACGCCTTGTCTGTAAGAAAGAGCTTTTGATGCTGCATCAACCACATCTTGTTGCTGCTGATCAAAGGCCTACATTTATGCATCAATGTACTTCAGCTATATTCACATGGCAAAACTCCATGGTTGTGAGTCTCCAAGCAAGAGAATTTTGTGCAGAAACCAAAAAGCATACCATTCGCAAATGAGCAATGCGCTTTTCCAGAACATATTTTTCATCACGTATTTGAGCTTCCTACCATAAAATAATATAATGAACTGTATAAATTATCGCTTACATGAAATAGAGTAAGATAAAAGCAAGGGCTTGAAAACTGAATACAATCAATTTCCTTACCTTTATAGAAAAGTCAGTTAGATGCTTCCTCAACTGAATTATCTCCTCCTCGCGTTCCCTGATCTTTGGGATAAGAATAGTAATAAGTTAAGTGCCAATTAAACTGACATGCATTGAATAATAACAATAAAAGAACCATCTGCGAGAAGGCAAAACCTGCTTCCAAAGGTTGCTGTGGTTACTTGTTTCACTTTCAGCCACTTGTGTTAAGCCTTGAGCTGGGATATTTACATGGGGTTCATAACCATTGTCTTTTGGATACCTGTAAAAAGGTCGATCCCGCAACTCGGAAAAGTGAGTTACATATGGATAAGCATTTTCAGGCGGAAAAGATACAATTCCCTGACTTCTTCGCAAACCATGAGATACCTTCCAGAGGAGAGTGATGAAGATGACAACATATGAGAGAACCTAGCAATGTCTGAGGTCTGACCACCTGAAAGTGTGTTGATGTTACCATTACTCCAGCTGTCACCAGAGTGGCTTTCAGAAGAGAGAAAAGCTTTTGGTGCTAAAGTCTGATGGAGAATCAATGTACCTAATGGATCATGATTAGAAGTTGTTTGACAACCATTGTCAACTCCCTGCCTTTGTTCATCAGGCGTATTGTTTGAGTAATTCATCTTACCTACAGACTTGTCAACTTTCTGTTAAAATGAAAAAGAGAGACGTCATCAGAACAGAAGCATGATAGGTGACTCATCAAAAAAATGCAAACAATAAGGGATCATACTTGAAAAGGCCTATGTCAAGATCAGAGACTTTTCTAGGATAATGTATCGAATTTAGTTCATGAAATAATTTTATAATTGCACGCATCTACTAAGATTCTGAGATAAGTTCTAGAATAATCATCTACTACGAATCTAGATAATTCATGCATGCATCATAGAATGTTAAGGGTTTCATATTTATCTATTACGGAGTAATACCATGCACTCCTAAGTAGTAGAGCTGTCAAGCAAATTCTACCCGAAAACCGACCGTAACTCGGCCCGAAAATAACCCATTATTTTCGACCCGAACACGAAAGGCACCCAAACCCAAAATTACCCGTAAAAAGTAGATCAAAACCTGACCCGGAGCGGATTAACCTGTTGGACCCATTCCCAAGACAATATATTTTTCAAAATAAAGAGTATGAAATATGTACTGAATTCAAAATTTTGAGATAAAAACCTTATCTGTCTTAAAGTATAGTTACCACATGATTAAGCAAATGGGTTCATATAAATCTAATCATTATTCGAAATATACAAGTAATTACTAATCCATACTTCGTATAGAAACACAATATTATTGTGTATGAAATAAAACATGTTTAGTCTTACTAATAACGTACGGAGTATATATATATTAAAGTAGATAATCAAGAAAAACTAGGAATATATAATGATTTAAAATGAAAATAAACACCTCTAAAAGGCCATGTGTGACACCCATATAAACTCCAGACGTATAAGCCCGAAATTTTCAGACCCGTACAACACTTGGCCCATATTTTACCCGAACAAGAAATGACAGAACTTGTAACCCACCCGACCGACCCGTTTGACATGTGTACTCCTACGCCATTTGTGTATCAATAAAAAAATCAAGCATTTCCATCACAAAATACTCTCTCCGTCTCAATGAATTGTTATCTATTTCCTTTTTTGGGTGTTTCATTCATTTGTTATCTATTTCCACTTTTGGTAAGTTTATGGGGTACTAATAAGAGATTGATTTTTTGTGTGGTTCCCAATCATCCTCACATCTTCACTTCTTTCCTTGATCTTTGTGTAAAAGCAATTGATAACAATCCACTGAGACAGAGGGAGTAATTCCTTTTATCAAACATAATCCTCCCCACTTTTTCACTTACAAACTATGTCAAAATTCAATAGTCTAAAGCATATATATAAAATAAAAGGTCACACTTGTGACTTAGTAATGTGAACCGAGTATTGACTGCCTTGCAAATAGCACCACTGCGCAGAGAAGCTTAGTGATTAATTAGCGTTTAACAAGCTGAACTATGGGCCTGTGGCGGAAATGAAAATGATAAGAGATCAAGATCAAGGAACAACAAAAATATGCAATTTGTACACTTAATGAAAGATCAAGATCATAAATACTCACAAAATTCTCGAGTTCTTGATCCCTCTTCATAAGCTCAAGTTTTAACCTTTTATTCTCCTCCTCCTAACAACAACAATGGAATGCAAATGTCAACATTTAGCAGACATCTAATAAGTTAACAGAGACATAATATATCCAGAAAGCGTATCTACATACTTCAAAGTTCAGAAAGAGTTAATAAGAAATTTAATTGTATAAAATGCCAGGCAAATTTTGATCAAAAGAGCATTCCAAGGGTTGATAAATAGAATTGTACGTGGAAATGGTTTACGCGAATGGAAACAAAAACAATAGAAAATGTTTCAGTAAAGAGAATGCAGACACGGTAAAAAAAACAAGTCGCTTGAATGACTGTATTTATAGCAATATTCCCTTGTTTTGTGGTTGACATCGTGTTCAAACTTAACGTCCAGCAGAATGCTTCCAGTTCTATCACAACCTATCCAAGAGGTTCTACATCAACATTATCTTGGAAAAGTTATGGAACGATTATTTACATATATTAAACTTGAAATTTCATCGCAGTTCCCAAACCCAATTCTTACAGCCAAAGTAGCTACAGAAGTGACATCTTCCCATCCAGCTTATACTGTGCATCAGCAAGTTTGAAACAATAAGCGGGCTTCACTTGATAAACAAAACCACTTCCAATAAGTCTTCTCCTCTTATTCTCTTCACCCCTATTCCTTTTTGTCTACCTTGCAAAGCTTATCATTGTGTTTCGCCTAATTCCCACTTTCTCATCGTTTTACAACCAATGTCGACCTTTCCATGCAACAATTCTTGAAAGCTGAAGCAGATCATGTAGAGACAAAAACTTCCTTGTTTTAATATTTCAAGCACCAACCACCCAAGCATGGCGTGCATAAGTGCAAGTTTACAAGGCCGCACTAACTAAAGTAGAAAGTCACAACATTTCATCATAATTGTTGGTTATTTTGACCACTCAAACTAATGCATCCAATGTCAAAAAGGCTCCCTCAAATGGCACGGAACGGGAATCAAATGTGCTTGCCTACTCTACTATCAGAATATAAGATGTACTTCGTACTTGCCAACATCTCGACACACATATGACCGAACAAATCCACTAAAAATCGCCATACTCTAAAACTTCAAATATATGCAATGAAAAAACCTAACCCGTCTAACAGCCACTACACCAGTCTCGTCTACTTAACAATAAGGATGCCTAAGTATAGAAAAACAACCTCATTTCGTAATCAATTGCCAATTAAATTCACCTAAAACGGCATATTTCCAAGCTAATAACATCATAAGAACAGTAACAATCACCATACATAACCAATCAACTCATTTCCCAGCTCAAAAGTGGACATAATAATTACAAATAAACCATAAACGAAGAAAATCAAACAAAATTGAAGGCGGAAAATCAACCTGATGGCGGATAATTTCTTCAGCAGCTTCAACAGCTTTAATTACTTTTAACAAATTGTTATCTTTTCCCCCTTCTTGTATACTTAATCCCCCAAACTTATCGTTTAACCCACCGTTATCCATCTTCAAACACTTTCTACGACTCGCGCCTCAATCTAACGGAGATTGAAAAATTAGGGTTTTCACTTCTCAATTGAACTTAAAAATCACGCACGCAAATCAATAGGAAAAAAAACCCTAAACTTGAGGTCGAATATCGGTAATTGGAAGGTGATCGAGCAAATAAGCTCAAGTTTGTATTGAAATCGAAGTTGAATGGAAGAGCGTAATTGAGAAATGGTCGCGTTTTTTCATGCAACAGTGATCTATTCTATATATATCTGTATCTATATCTCTCTCATTTTCGTTGCTTTTCTGTCTTTCTCCTATAATTTGTGGTTTATTTATTTATTAAGAAAAAAAACCTCAAGAGTCAAAACATTTGGTTGACTTTATGACAAATTTGTCAATTTGTGTTTTTTTGGTTTTGGTTTTGGTTTTGGTTTACTCAAATTTGTGTAGTTTAATCTAGTTTGTCATTGTAATTAGAAGCAACGTTAAGTGTACAATCAATTACTCCATTATACTAATGATGAGTATTTTTCATGTTTATGATTGTAGTAATTATTAGCATTAAGTGTGCAATTTGTTACATTTATGCTAGACTATGCTTAACTTTATTAATATGAAATGGAACATCTTTTATCACTATTTTTTCAAAAAAAATTGGTGGAGGTAGAAGGAAGTCAACTTTGATGTATTCGTTGGCCATTGCCTTTTCAATTATGAAAAAAATTGATGTACAATTCTTTTTTTTTTTTGAAAAAAATTGATGGGAATAGTACCACCTTTGTGACATCTCCCAAAAATAGTACTCCGTACCACCTTTCAATAATCCGAAAACGATTCCACCTTTATATACTATCTTCTTTAAATAAAACCAAAAACCGGTTACCTGTTGAACAGGTTATACCCACACTTTATTTAAAAATAAAAGGAAAAAACTAAAATCTATTAAAAAAGGGTAGTGCTTTTTTATACTTCGATGTTAGTCAATCATACTTAACAATTACTAACGTACCCCTCTCATTTCCTCTCCCTCACCTAGGTTTTTAAAGAGAGAAATTGGAGGAAAAAAATCTCAACTTATCAAACTTTATCTCCTCCGCCACCCCACCACGCTAGCAACCACTCCGATCACCACGCCGGTCACCAATGTGATTTTTTTCCAGATTATTAATATTATTCTTTATCAAGGTTTTTTGTTTTAAAAAAAATTATTATAAGTTGTATTAGTATTAATATCATATTTTTAAAAATAATTATTGTTGTTGTCGTTGATTGATCTTATTACTATTAATTCCTATTTTATTTTTTTAATTTCAATTAATTCAATAATTATAAAAAAGAAACTACTCCATAATTATTAAAATATAATACAATTAAAAAAAACAAAAAAAACATACAGGCTATCTACCAACGTCCCTCCCCCTTACCCCAACCACCCCTGCCATCCCTCCCCCCCACCATCCCTCCCCCCACCATCGTGCGCTGCCCTACCCTCACCGCCGCCCTACCACTACCTTCCCTCACCACATCTACCACTCCCTGTCTCCATCCTTCACCACACCGACAACCGTCATCATCCCACTCTTTCCCACCGGGCGGCCTTCCCTGCCTCCCACCCATCCCCACTGCGTCGGTCGTTCCCCTGCCACCATCCTCCAACCACATTTAAACCCTAATTATTAAAAAAATAAACTAATTGTGAAAAAATAGATTTATATAACAATCGTTGTACAATAAAAATTATCGAATTATAACCCGTCGTTATTACGATTGATTGATTTCTAGAATTGATTAGATGTAAGTAAAGATTTTTTTATGAAAATACTCATATTAGCTTAGAAGGAAAAAAATTAAACAAAGTTTGTTTCAACATATATATAAAAGGGTAAAATTGGAAATTTCAGGAAAATTTAGGTACAAAAGAGTAATGCTCAATTATAAAAAAGTAATTCCGTAAAAAAAAGCTTACAAGTTTAGAGCATCAACCACTAAGGTCTTCACTCTATTGTTTAGTAATCGAAATTCGAAAGGAAGATCATAACGCCCAAGATCAACATGTTGGTAATAAGCGATAGAAAGGGCACGAGCTTCAGCACACTTGACATCTTCTTGGTTGATCATCCCAAAAGACTGCACACTCCTCTGAACGGATGAGTAACAATAACAAGCTGCACTTGTAACAACTCAGTTCTTCCAATGACATTAATTAACAAGGCGGAAAAATAATTAAGTCGTAAAAAGGGGTAAAAATTAAAAACCGTCGACTCAAGTGAGTTTTTACCGATAAATGAACCGTTTGTTAAAATACAACAACTGAAAACCGAATTACAAATTTCTAAATTTAATAGTCTGATAAAATTTGTGTTACAAGATTTATAGTTTGACACTCTCATTTGCTACACTGTATGTCTGTATCTCTTGCACTCATGCATGCCCCCATATCCAGTCTTGAGGGTCCGTCAACCTGAATGCATATTTAAATATACATGTCCCACTTAGTGGGAGTAACCTAACCGTCCTTCTAACATGGCCCCGAATAATCAATGTAGTATAACGTTTAGGTTATCTAATTAACAGATAAGCAGGCATGTTGCATTACAAATCGACATGTATACAATGTGAGATACACATGAAGTGATTTCAGTTAACATGCGAATCAATTTAAATATATAAGACATGTAGGTTATATAGAATAAAGTAATACATACATCATATGAGTATCATGTGAATAGAATACAGTAAAGCATGGATTATGGATTCATAGAAGTGTCCTGTGAAAATATAGTAAGACATACATGATACAAATCATATGAAACATAATATCAATCATAATCAATATTCAGGCAAGACATATAACAAAACATCACTTCCCATTATCAATCATTTCAATTACATCATTAGTCATAGGAGTATAGAACAGTAACAAAGCATACTAACACATGTGATTTAGAAAACTGTAGTCATTTACTTTTAAAAACAATGGTTTTCTTTCACATAATGCACGGGATGTGACTACTAATGTGTAATCCCCTAGAAATTCTAACGCAATACAGTGACGGAAACACTGTAGATTTAGGATTAAAACACTGTAGATTTAGGATTTAATAAAAGAACGGTCAGTCAATACAGAGGCCACTTTTTACAAAAGGGCTAAAATAAATATTCTCCAAACAGGGTTACAAAAAACCATAAATAAACATGAATGAAGAATGAGTAGGATCCACGCTACTTACTAGCTCACACCCCAAACCCAGCAACAAATACATGTCATGTCATAAACATAACAGCCACGTCAGTGGGGAGTAACTCGGACGTTCTCCCGGCCAAATTATATCATATGGAAAATAATAGTATTATTATATCAAAATAATTAAAATGGAAAACATTAAAATGATATAATAAAAATAAGCTTCCGGAGAAAACTTATAGTATTGGAACAATAAAATCAGACAAATTTTCAGAAGAAAACTTCGAATATTTGCCAACCTGCAAACCAAAATGTATCGATAATAATAAAAATATTCAAAATGGCGTTATGGATAGGATTGGTGTCGACGGTTAGACTTTCACTAGAAGAATACTAAAAACTAGCTTCGAGAACCTAGTTCAAACAAATCAAACTTCGGTCTCTAACTAGGCTACTCAACCATAATAGGACGGCGACTTATAAATGTGTGGCCCTAGTTTAAGATAATATGTACACCCCTCCCGAGCACCATAAATACTCAGTTCAACCCGACGACGTCTTACACTGCAAGGCACGAGTTTAAGGTCAGAATATACACACACTCCCGAACACCATATATGCTCGGTTCAACAACCAGTGTGCCCCATAAAGACACACCAGCCTTATAGTTGATGGCAAAAACGTAAACTCCAAAATATTTTACTCTAACCTCACACTTGTCCTTATTCCATAACTCCAAAACAAGCCATTATCGATATGACAAAAGATATAATCATTATAAATAATATGAATAAAAGAAACAAATATTTTATATTAAAAGGGAAACTTTCTATAAATAGAAACTTACTAATTTTAGAAACTTACTAAAAAAGGAATTATTGTTATAGAAAATTCGTAAGTTATTAAAATAAGTGAAATGTATAAAAATAAAATTTCTAACGAAATTAACATTTTATTATTATCGACGTTATCGTAACTTTAATATTTCTAAATTCGTAACTCAAAATATAAATAAAATTTAATAAGTCAATATATAGTATTTTATAATTAATTAGGAAATCGAGTTAAAACTATAGTTTTTTTTAGAAAAGAGATGTTTTAAGAGAAACGATATCAAAATTTATTGAGTCAACGAGTTTTATAAATGAAATGAATTTTACAAAGGTTTCAAATTATTTTTAGCAAATTGCTTTTATTAATAAATAATACGGATGTTACTAAAAATAGTCAATTGTGAACAAATAAGAAATTAGTAGTGAAAATAGTCTCGACTAAAAACAGATTTAAAACAAAATCGACTATTTTCTCATTTATTAGTATAAATCGTAAAACGAATTTAATTTATTGAACAAGTATACAAATCTCGGTAATAAAATAAAAATACAATTTTGAGTAAAAATTTTAAATTAACGAAATACAAAGAAAATATGAAACCGTTATTATTTATTTAGTAGTGTCACGATAACCAACAAAATGTTACAACGATCGTAAATAATTAAATTACTAACGATTTATAAGACGATGTCGAAAACTTGTAAAATATTTATAAGGCACAATTTAGAATAATATTTTTAGCAAATAATAAATAACTAAAAGTTGAAAACCGATGATGTTAAAATATCTACTACATACTACTACTCAAACATACGATATAAAATCGAGCAACGTCCAAAAGTTACCTTGAATCGATATCTGAATCAATCATGTTCTTGCCTTGTCGAATCCACACAAAGGTCAGAAAATTGGAGAAGGACGGAGGAAGAAAATTGGGGAATGAAGAACACGGAGTTGAAACGTTTCATCAAACAGCAGCAGCCTTCGAGCAGCAACAAAAGTGACAGCAGCAGCAAGACCGACCCAAACAGCAGAAAAAAGGGGAAATCAGAGGAAAAAGGAAAGAGAAAGCGAGACGAGCAAACAAGAGTATAACAGTAGTAGAAAGACGAGGTACGTAGTAGTAGCATCGGACAGATCGAAGAAAGAAAAGAAGCAGCAACAGAACCTCGAAAAACAAGGCAACCGCAACAAAACAACAGCAACATCAATAACTCAGTAGTAGTAGAACGATGCAACGGAGAAATAAGAAGAAAAGAAGGGAGAAGAAGAACCAAGAAAGGAAACGAAGAAGAAGAAGAAGACAGCAGCCAAGCATGATAGCAGCAAAGACGGGATGCAAATAGAAATGACGCAACAGTAGCAAAACGTATGGTACTCTACAACCACGAAACGCAAAACCCGACAACACGTATGATACTTACGGCAACAGCAACAACAACAAGAAATACAAACCACGAAACCCAACAAAACTAGCAGCAGACGAACAACAGTAAAACGCAGCAACAAAAGAAGGAGGATGAGAAAAGGAAGAAGAAGGAGAAGTAGAGTATATAGAGGAACGGTAAAGAACTAGAAAACAGGGGCATGGACAGCAAAGCACGACGACAACAACAACAACAACAACAACAAGCAGAAGAAGAGGAAGAAGAAAGTACGAAGAATGAAGGGAACGGAAATAGTAATAGAAGAACAACAACAACGTGACAATGGCAGCAGCAAAAAACAACGTAAAGACGTCATCAGCCAGGTGCAGCAGCAGAGGAAAACAGAGGAGGAAGAAGCAACACAGAAGGAGAACGAGAAAAGAAGGAGGAAAGGAATTACCACTTGACGGAATTAGTCGACAAAAAGGCAGCAGGAAAAATCGAAACGACTGAAAGGAGACCACGAAACAGCAACATCAAAAAACCAAACAAATTCGATAAAGCGACCAACAGCATATTATTAATCAATCCAATTTAATGCTTCAAACCACCTATCTTTCTTTACCATTCACCAAGCCACTAAATGTTCACCACAACGCAACCCTGTTGTCGGTCGACGTCGACCTCTCTACCTCACTCTTTTAAATCCTTCAACATCAATTCGTTCATCACCCTTATGTCATAGTGTGGTGGAATGAAGTTTTTCGAGTAAAGGGTGCAAATTGAAGAAATATATCATGGTTGATGAAAGTCAATTAGGGAATAATCACTATTTACATCATCAATTGAGAAATTTTTGTTGGAAAATCATAACTTTGGTTACTATATAGAGTAATTTACAAAGTTTAGGGATGCACCATGTAATTCGAAAAAGGCGGGGGTACCACTTGAAGAAGCCGATAGTTGAGGGGTACCCCATAGAAAAACTCTTAATTTAATTTAATTTATAAAAATCAGGGGTGTTACATAATGTCTCATGCACACTTAAGGGTTGCATCTCACCATAAGTGCGGATAAGAACATCAATCCCGCCAATCATATCGATACTAGGAGGTTTACATATCACCCCTAGTGCTCAATAAGATCGAACAACTGTTATGATTTGATTTAGAACTCTAATCGCGGGGGAGAACAGACTGCTGATAATGTAGATGACAACTCGCAGAAGCTTACCCACACCACCGCGAAGCCCACTGACAACACGCAGACGTCAGAGAAAAGAATCACGTACACAACCGTGAATAAAAGTGCCAAGATATCAGAAAGAGAGTAGAGCTGATCAGGCCCTTGTCAAATACATGCGCATGTACCCCCTAATACAACTCTCGGACTCCCACAGGTCCTCAGTGATAGCCGGTGACTACTACTTGTGGACGTCCGTCCGCATCGCCTGGCGCCCCGCGCGGGACTGACCCAGTTTTTCAACATGTGGCGGCGGCCACCCACGCGGCCCCCTCCCGGTCGGGGGCCGGTCCGATCTCGCGTACGGGGCGATGTTTCGGACCTTGATTCGGATGATGATCCGGACTTGTACTAGACGGGTGCGGGCACCCGTGTTTCCGTTTGGAATCGATCGAGTCGTGGTTGTAAATGTTTAAAGGCCGATTCATTTGGTAAGGCGACATTTTTAGTGAACTGAATTCGTCATCAATTATTGGAGTCACCACCGAGTCAATTATGGGGACTCGAAAACCGTTCAAGTCAACTTTGATCCTTAGCCAGCTCAAAGCTGAGGGGCACGGGGCCTAAAGATAAAGACTTGTACCCTTAAGCACTCCATGCTTGGAATGACTCTCATTGCCAACGGTTTCGGACATCCAGAAATCGTCGATTCTGAGTAAGGGGTGAGGGTACGTATTGGGAAGCCAACATCCGATAGATGTCAACACCCAATTCCGCCCGCACTATAGCGGCCTCTACTAATTAATCGGTGGGCTGATAATCTAGTTCTTTTGTTATGGCGGAAATACTGTAACATCCGTTGTTTTCACCCTATACCTTTTGCTATGTCGGTTGTTTAAGGACAAGTAAGTATTGTCGTCAAAGTAGTTGCGTTTACATTCTTTGCATGTGATTTCACGTGAGAAGCAGGCCATGAAAAGATGCACGTAGGAGAGTAGAGATTACTAATATTATAGGTATTAGCAAGATAGTTTTAACGCGATAATACGGATATTAGTCGTTCTCGTGGTATACCTTACCTGGTATTCTGCTTAAGATGCGTCGGTTCGGTATTAATAGAGATGCGTCGAACCTAATAAGGCGAGCACCCGGACTAATACAGAATTCGACCATCGCTTTGTTCAGTTTTAGTTATTTTACGTTTTGAATTTCGTGTTAGGTTATTTAGCATGCGATTATAAGGTCATAAAAGCAATAAATCATACGAAAAACTGTAAATGCGAATGTAAGTAAATCACATTGTGAGGAGTTGCACCCTCGGAGTATACACTAAACGGGACACGATGCATAGATAGTTGAGAACGTATCTCGGAATTACTCGGGTCTATTTAGTGTATTTTAGTATTTGTGGTTGAAGTTGGGACGTTACGTATTTTAGTAGATGTTTGTGGAACTAGTGTCCACATCTAGTGTTGTCGTAGTGCATAATAAAAGAAAGTACGAATATGGAAAGTTTTGTTTAGATGACAACCTAGTGATGATTCGACTTCAAAGGCGGTTCCTCCTAGCTGTCCTAGTGATTTCGGCAGAGCTCCGTTACCGTTGACCCTTCCTGCGGCTACTCCGGCAGGGTTTCGTTACTATGGACCGATTCTGCAGCTAATCCGGCAGAACTTCGTTACTAGACTTGAGCTAGTCGAACACAGGCACCTCAGTATCGAGTAGGGTGCTCGAAGGTGAGGAGTAGCATCGATGTCGCTTTTATCGGAACTACGATCGAGTGGATCGTTTGCCTCGGGTGTCGGAGTGCGAGCCCTTAGCGAGAATGTGGAGGGGGAGAAGAGAGTTGAGAAGTGTGTCGAATGAAAGAGGTGAAGGGGGGTATTTATAGGTGTTTTCGGCCCTCGTCACTGTAGACACCCAGATTTGGACAACACAATTCAACTCTCTCTTCCGACACCCGAGGCAAACGATCCACTCGATCGTAGTTCCGACACTAAAAGCGACATCAACGCTACTCCTCACCTTCGAGCACTCCACTCGATACCGAGGTGCCTGTGATCGACTAACTCAAAACTAGTACCCAGGTTCTGTCGGATTAGCCGTAGAACTAGTCCTTAGCAACGAAACTCTGCCGGAGTAGCCGCGGGAAGGTCAAACGATAACGGAGCTCTGCTGGAGTCACTGGTCAAGCTAGGAGGATCCGCCTGTTGATCGAGTCGTCACTAGGTTGCCATCTAAACAAAACTTTCCATATTTGTACTTTCTATTATTATGCACTACGACAACAATAAACGTGGGCACTAGGCCCACAAACATTTACTAAAATACGTAACGTCCCAACTTCAATCGCAAATACTAAAACACACTAAATAGACCCGAGTAATTCCGAGATCCGTTCTCAAAACTATCTATGCATCGAGTCCCGTTTAGTGTATACTCCGAGGGTGCAACTCCTCACTATGTGATTTACTTACATTCGCATTTACAGTTTTTCGTATGATTTATTGCCTTTATGACCTTATAATCGCATGCTAAATCACCTAACACGGAATTCAAAACGTAAAACAACTAAAACTGAACAAAGTGATGGTCGGGTTCCGTATCAGTCCCGGTGCTCACCTTACTAGGTTCGAAGCATCTCTATTAATACCGAATCCGATGCATCTTAAGCAAAATACCAGGTAAGGTATACCACGAGAATGACTAATATCCGTATTATCGCGTTAAAACTGGTTTGCTAATACGTATAATACTAGTACTCTCTACTCTCCTATGTCCATCTTTTCATGGCCTGCTTGTCACGTGAAATCGCATGCAAAGAATGTAAACACAACTATTTTGATGACAAAACTTACATGACCTTAAAACAACCGACGTAGCAAAAAGCATAGGGTTAAAACAATGGATGTTACAGTACTTCCACCACAACAAAAGAAGTAGGATATCAGCCCACTGATTGATTAGTAGAGGCCGCTATAGTGCGGGCGGGATTGGGTGTTGACATCTATCGGATGTTGGCTTCCAAATAGGTACCCTCACCCCTTACTCAGAATCGACGGTTTCCGGATGTCCGAAACCATTGGCAATGAGAGTCATTCTAGGCATGGAGTGCTTAAGGGTACAAGTCTTTATCTTTAAGTCCCGTGCCACTCAACTTTGAGCCGGCAAGGGATCAAAGTTGACTTGAACGGTTTCCGAGTCCCCATAATCGACTCGGTGGCAATTCCACAAATCGGCAACAACTTCAGTTCATTAAAAAGGTCGCCTCACCAAACAAAACGACCTTTAAACATTTACAACCACGACTCGGCCGGTCGGGAAGGAGTGCAAGAAAGAAGTGTCTTCCCGGTCGGGAAGAGCATACACCGCCCGGTGTTATGCATGATCCCGGTCGGGACCAAATCCTTCCCGGTCGGGACCATCTCGTTCCGGTCGGGACCACCACCTTCCCGGCCGGGAAAGAGCAGCTACAGCCCGTGTCAACTCTTTTCTTCTCCTTTGTTCTTGTAACCCTATATATACCCCCCTCTTGTAATCTTATGCTTATGTTAGACATTACCCACTAAACCTTAGACTACTTTAGGTTAGATTAGCTTAGATTAGTATAGATTAGTGATAAGTGTAGTTTGTAGTGCCTATTTTGCTGAGTTTTGATCCCAATTTCCTTGCGGAATCGCTCCTTGGGAGCAGTTCATGGGCTACTTATGCTTCCTCTAGCTCGTTTCAGGTTCCCGAGACCATTCATGAAGAGTTGGAGCGATTCCGACTCAATACATACACTTTTCGGAGCCAACGAAGCGGAGGAACGATCACTCGATGCCTTGGATTCGACCCAGAGACCTTGGGACCCGATCCCGAGCCTCTTAGACTCGATCCTGAGACCCGAGAGTCGATAAGAAGTCCATGTGAAGCAAGGAGGAACCTTAAAGATCATATTGGAGGCCTACAAGACTCATCCCCGACGGGTATGGCCTCATCCCGTCCGGGATGAGGTGCGCATTTAGCACTGCTCCTGTTTTGGACCCTTCCCGGTCGGGACCAACCCGTCCCGGTCGGGATCAGACCGTCCCGGTCGGGACCAATCCCGTCCCGGTCGGGACCAATATGCTGTAGCCGCAACTCTTTAATTCATCCTCCCTCATTCTTGTAACCTTATAAATACTTCCCTCTTGTATTGTTTTTGTATCCTACCTTACCCTAGACTATCTTAAGCCTCTCTTTAACATTAAAACCCTAGATTTAGTTCTCCTCTCATTAGTTTAATCTTCCTTTAATCTTTAGTTAATCTTTGTAATTAGTCTTGTATTAAGGAGATTCTTGAAGATTATTCCAAGCTTGACAACCTTGGGGTTTTATTTGGGTTTCTTATTAATTCAAGTTCTCATCTTTTTCATCATATTGTAGTGGGTATAATTTCTCTTCTCTACTCTTGTTCTTGTTTATTTATTCAAGTTTGAATCTTTACTTAGTGTTTATTGTTATTGTTCTTGTTCTTGATAATGGATGTTTGGTTTGTGATGTTGTTTTCTCTTATTGTTGTTAGTTTATTCTTGATAATGAGTGAGTAGTTTCCTTGTGGGTTAGTAGGGGGATTAAGGGTAGATTATGGGTGATTAGGGCTTGATTAGGGGTAAAGGGTGAATCTTTGTTGTTAGTCATGTATTGGGCACTCTATGTGTTTGTTGATATGCTTGTGTGAGTTGTAGTGGCCAATGCTTCTCATGCTAGTCTTCCTCTACTCATTGTTTGTCTAGTATGTGATTATGTTGAGAATAGTCGTTACACATGCAATGTGGACTAGGGTTTAGACGCGAGAGCGCGAACCCACCTTGACATCGGTCTAAGTAGCGAGAGCCCGGATCGACTCTAGCAATTAGGAGACACCTACACCCTTGACCACCCCAATTACCCATCTATACTTATGAACCCGACCTAGCCCACTTCCTTTCATATTTGATTTCATCTTCTTAGTTAGTCATCATTTCTCTAGTTCATTGTTTAGTTTGTGTTTAGTTATTTCATTTAGCCTTGTTATAGTTAACTTGTTATTAGTCTTGTTCCTTCATCTCCTCCCATCATAATTTGTCAATAATTGATTCTTTGTGTTTGTTTGGTAGCATAGTCTCGTTTTAGGTGGACATAATCTAAACTTTGCAATACCATCTCCGTGGATACGATCCCGACTTACCCTAACTACCATTAGGTCTAGCCGGTTATATTATTGACGGTGGGGACGTGACAAATTCCTACCATCAATCAGTCCTTAATTAGTCCTTAATCTAGTTAGTTAATCTTGTATTAAGGGATCTCTTGAAGAATCCATTCAATCTTGACAACATTGGTGGATGTTTTGGGAGTTCTTTATATACAAGTTCTCATCTTTTCATCCTTTGTAGTTTGGTATAATCCTTCTCTACTCTTTTCTCTTAATCTTTATTGTTATTCAAGTTTTCATCTTTGTTTATGTTTGTTGTTCATCTTTGTTCTTCATTATGAATGTTTCTTTTGTCCTTGTGATTGTTTCTCTTGTTTCTGCTTGTTTTAGTTTAGATATGTGTGAGTAGTCATCCTCTAGGGTTAGTAGGGGGATTGGGTGTTGATTAAGGATGATTAGGGTAGAAATTGGTGATGCTAGATGTTGTTATTGTTGTTTCCTATTTGCCTTGCACTCCACATGTTTGATGAAATGCTTGTGAGACTCGAGACGATCCATCCTTGTTTTTCTTGCCTCTTTTCTTGTATGAGTGTGTTTGGTTGTAGGTTTGGTAACCTCATTAGTAGCGAGAGCGTGGTGAGGGTGACCCCTAGGCCGTTTAAGTAGCGAGAGTCCGATCAGAACCTAGGCTACGAGAGCATGCTAGTAACCCCCCTTTTCCCCTTTTGGTCTCCTTGACATCCATGAACCCGACCTACCCCTAGCTTCTTCTTATTGATTTTTTAGCTTCCATTAGCCATTAGTTGCTTGTTTAGCCTTTTTATTTGTTGTTTTAGACTCTAGTTTAGTCATTAGTCAACCTTAGCTATCACCCTAGTTTAGTTTGTCTTGGACCTAGTCTTGGACCATAGCACCCTCTTGTTTTGAACTCCCGTCCCTGTGGATTGACTCGACTTACCCTAGCTACCTAGCTTAGGTTAGTTGGTTTTATTTGATCGGTGGTAACCACGGCAAATCCCTCCCGTCAGCTATCATCGGACTCCCGACACACACATAGCAACACGCATTTTTCATCACAGCGATGTTACCACACCACCGTCACCTTAATTCACCAAATCATCTTCGTCAAAATTCTACTCACGAGTATCGGTCATTTTCAACAAAAAAAATCTTTGGTCCTGAGCCGGGATCGTGATCAACTTCTTATGTCGTACAATCGTGTGTTTAACTGTCCGTGTTAGATACTAGGATCATCTCTACTCGAGGTCTTACATTTTGGGTCGTCTCAATTTCGAGAAGTCCTCTTTAAACCTCACCTGCGAGGTTTGTGTCACATCGACTCATTACAGAGATCTAAAATTCATCAGGCATCTCGCCGAGTACACCAACAGTCTAAAAGCACCCGAGATCCTAAGTCATTAACCACGCACGCGCGCGATTCATGGGCCTCGCTTCAACGTTGCCCAGCCATGAGTATTCCCCGAGTCCGTAAAACATCCAGGAAACCTGTCCTCACTAACATTACCTTTTCACAGCCATGACGAGGGATTCTAGCGTAGACGCAAGCAACCACAGTGGAGATAACGCCGGGCAGTCCGCAGACAACACCATAGGGGCCCTAGCCGACCTAATCCGGGACTTACAGGCCACTGTCATCACGGTAAACGCGTCCGTAAATAGCATAGATTCCCGCTTAGGCCACCTAGAAGACAAAGCCTCAGATGAACACCACACCCGAATCCTCAACGAGGCCCTTTTAAATTCCACTCCGCTCGGTGGGGCACCCGCCGACATCATCGCAAGCAATCCCGCTACCTCACCTCAGGACGACACCCTTCAATCTGCTATGAACCGCATAGACTTCCTCGAAAACCAAATGCGCCTAAACTAAGGGAATAATGATAAGTGTAGTTTGTAGTGCCTATTTTGCTGTGTTTTGGTCCCATTTTCCTTGCGGAATTGCTCCTTGGGAGCGGTTCATGGGCTACTTATGCTTCCTCTAGCTCGTTTCAGGTTCCCGAGACCATTCGTGAAGAGTTGGAGCGATTCCGACTCAATACATACACTTTTCGGAGCCAACGAAGCGGAGCAACGATCACTCGATGCCTTGGATTCGACCCCGAGACCTTGGGGCTCGATCCCGAGACCCGAGAGTCAATGAGAAGTCCATGTGAAGTAAGGAGAAACCTTAAAGATCATATTGGAGGCCTACAAGACTCATCCCCGACGGGTATGGCCTCATCCCGTCCGGGATGAGGTGCACAAAAGAGAGGTGTTTTGTTCTGGGTCCATCCCGGTCGGGACCAGACCTTCCCGGTCGGGATCAGACCGTCCCGGTCGGGACCAAACCCGTCCCGGTCGGGACCATGGTGCAGCTGCGCGTGACTCTTTAATTCATCCTCCCTCATTCTTGTAACCTTATAAATACTTCCCTCTTGTATTGTTTATGTATTCTACCTTACATTAGACTCTCTTAAGCCTCTCTACAAGAAAAAAACCCTAGATTTAGAGTTCATCCTTTTAGATTAATCTTCTCTTTAATCCTTAGTTAATCTAGTTTAGTTAGTCTTGTATTAAGAAGATACTTGAAGATTCATCCAAGCTTGACAACCTTGAAGTTGATTTGGGTTTCTTATTTATGCAAGTTTACATCTTTTTCATCATCTTGTTGTTGGTATAATCTTCTCTACTCTTGTTCTTTGTTATTTATTCAAGTTTGAATCTTTACTTAGTGTTTATTGTTATTGTTCTTGTTCTTGATAGAGTAAATTAAAAATTACTCCCTTTTAAGATACCAATTTTAAAATTTACTCCCTTTTAAAATTTTTGCTAAAAATAACTCCCAAAATCTATCAAAAGTTCAAAAATTGCTTCAAAATATAATTTTTGGACAAAAATGCCCCTAACTTTTATTTCGCTATTACTTCACCTCACCCTCTAACCAAGGGCATTTTTGTACTAAAAATAAAATTGGGAGCAATTATTGAACTTTTGATAGATTTTGGGAGTTATTTTTAACAAAAATTTCAAAAGGGAGTAATTTTAAAAATGAGTATTTTAAAAGGGAGTAATTTTTAATTTACTCTTCTTGATAATGGATGTTTGGTTTGTGATGTTGTTTTCTCTTATTGTTGTTAGTTTATTCTTGATAATGAGTGAGTAGTCTCCTTGTGGGTTAGTAGGGGGATTAAGGGTATAATATGGGTGATTAGGGTTTGATTAGGGGTAAAGGGTGAATCTTTGTTGTTAGTCACATATTGGGCACACTATGTGTTTGTTGAAATGCTTGTTTGAGTTGTAGTGGCCATGCTTCTCATGCTAGTCTTCCTCTACTCATTGTTTGTCTAGTATGTGATTATGTTGAGAATAGTCGTTAGACATAAGAGTGTGGACTAGGGTTTAGACGCGAGAGCGCGAACCCACCTTGACATCGGTCTAAGTAGCGAGAGCCCGGACCGACTCTAGCAATTAGGAGACACCTACACCCTTGACCACCCCAATTACCCATCTACACTTATGAACCCGACCTAACCCACTTCTTTTCATATTTGATTCAACTTCTTAGTTAGTCATCGTTTCTTTTAGTTTGCTTGTTAGTTTGATCTTTAGTTATTTCCTTTTAGCATTGTATTAGTCTAGTCATTGTTAGTCCACTTCCTTCATCTCCTCCCATTATAATTCGTCAATTAGTATTTCTTTGTGTTTGTTTGTGACTTAGTCTCGTTTTTAGGCCGACCTAGTCTAGACCTTACAATACTGTCTCCGTGGATATCGACCCTACTTGCCCTAGCTACCCACTAGGAATAGTCGGTTATTTATTTGATCGGCGGGATCCACGACAAATCCCACCATCAAATAGTGTCCACCTCGAAAATCATAGGAAGTTCGAAATGGTGAACGACCAATTACCTGAGAATTTCTCCCTAGCCGACGTACCTAAGTTCAAGGGAACTGAGGGCCCCCTTAACCACATCCGAGCCTTTAAAGATTACGTGGCCATTAAAGGAGTCAAACCTAGCCTCTTCACTAGGATATTCCCCTCATCCCTAGGAGACACCCCACGATCCTGGTTCTATTCACTTAACCCTAAGAAGGTATCTACCTGGGACGATATATCCATAGAATTCGCAAAACAGTACGCGAATAATGCCGAAATAACGCAGGTCACCATTAGGAGCCTTGAGGTCCTCTCCCAGAATGAGAAGGAAGGCTTCTCAGAATTTCTGACCAGATGGAGGAAGGTCAGTACCCAGCTAATAAATCGCCCAGATGAAGCCACCTTGGTGGAAAAATTCGTCAATAACCTTAGGCCAGCCTTCGCCTCCCATCTTAGGTACCAAAATATCCACACCTTTAAGGAGCTATCCACTTTAGGAATACGCCTAGAGGATGATATGAAAAGAGGGACATTCTCCAAAATCATGGGGAAAGGCTATCAAGGGCCGACCACTTCTACGGGGGCCCAATCTTATGGGAGTAATAAAACCGAGGAAGTACACCTAGTTGAGCCGACTGCCCAGGGGAGGACAAATTTCACTCCCAGAACATTTTCTAAGCTAGGTATCACATACACCGAAGCCTTAAAAAGATTGACCGAGCAGGGGAAGCTCGAACTAATAGGTCCTACTTCGGACCTGCCCGCGGACAAGAGGGCAAAGTCGTGGGACGCTAATAAGTACTGTCAATACCATCGTGGCAAGGGCCACGACACAAAGTCTTGTTTTCGGCTCAGACATACCATACAAGACATGATAGAAAACGGGACAATCCTTCTTCCCCCACCTGAGAAACCCAATAACACTACGAACCCCTTTAGTGTCCACGCCATCTTCGATGACACTATTGACTGCTCCCACCTTGTTCCCCTAGGGGAAGAAGTCTTAAACATCGAGGACGAACCAGACACTGATCTGGAACCCACGCCCCTTGACCTCGCAACGACTATCGAAAGCCTAGCTCGCCTAGTCTCCCAAATACATCTTATACTCCTGAGAATTGAGACTAGGATCACCCGTATCGAGGAAAGACTCGAAGAACCTCCCAAACCTCCAGTTTCCACGTGCAACGAATCGATCAAGGGAGAGGGCATTGGCTCACCTGAGACTGTCGAGCCCAAGAAGAGGTTTACCCAAATCGGGGTCAGCTACGCGGTCGCGCTACGAAGATTAGCCTCCCTTCACCTTTTACGACCCATAGGACCAATGGCCGATCCCCTACTTAAGCATAGATCCCATCACTAGTCCAAGGCAAAATACTGCCATTACCACAGGGGCAACGACCACGATACGGAATCCTGTACGTTGCTAAAAGATAAAGTCGAGGGGTTAATAAAAACAGGGGTAGTCAAAACCGCACTACTAACAAAAAGGCCCACTCATTTTTTCACGGATAATTCTGAGGAAAGGGGTCTCAGGCTACTAGAACACCTTGGGGTATCCCATGATCAAGCCCTAACCATGCTAATATCCGACGGACTACTCTACCCATTGAGTCCGACACCTGACCCACCTACCAACAAGAGGCCGTCACATTGGAATGGTGACAAATGGTGTCGGTACCACCAAGGCCGAGGACATGACATTAGCGAATGTCGTGAATTTAGGCAACAAGTTCGTCACCTCATCCAGGAAGAGAAATTTGGGGCATATCCCGAGTACGAGGGCACTAAGACGCCTGCTGAGGCCAGCAAGTCCGCACCCGAGTCAGAGTCTAGTTCATCCTAGGGCCTAGACTGAAGTAATAAATTTTTTTTCCCTCATCGAGTCTAGGGAGGTAAGAGGGACATGTCCTCTGCCTCCCCCAAAACAAAATCACGGGCGTCTAGCCCGTTTACTATTATCAATAAAAGTAATCTTTTTTTATCACAAACATGCCTCGACAATCCCTTAATTTTTCATTTAAAATTCTTAAGAACTCAACTCTGTGCCAATTATCGATAACAACTAACTAAAAATATAAGGGCTACAACGAGCAGCCCACTCAACCTCCCCTAAAAATCGGAAACAACGACCTGAACTTAATCCATCATCGACACCATCACCCAAACACCAATAAGCCTACAACAACCGGACCACCATCCAAGCTAGCCTCACTAGTTAGCATGCCTGACCATCTCTTCTCTATGTCCATTTGCGTAGAAAGAAGCGAACAGCCAACCTCTATTCGTAGCCCCGAAACCAATGACACCCCTGAAGAACCTTGGTATAAAGCAATCCTAGAATTTAAAACCCACGGGTCATATCCACTCAACACTAACGCCAAGAACAAAAGAGCCCTACGAATGCAAGCCACCCATTACGTCCTGAATCAAGGACTACTATACAAACGAACCCCGCAAGGAGTCCTCCTTAGGTGCATAAACAAAAAACCAATCTGAGAGAGTCATGGAAGAGGTAAATGATGGAGAGTGCGGACCCCACACGAGTGCACACCTACTAGCCCGAAAAATAATGAGACTGGGCTACTAATGGGTTACCTTAAGAGGCACACTGTCAACGTCATGTCCGACACTACCACAATTGCCAATTCTTTGCTAACGTCCAACACCGACCTCCATATTCTCTACACACCATAGTTACACCCTGGCCTTTCTCTACTTGGGGAATAGACACCATAGGAAAAGTACAACCATCCGGGACCGATGAACATTGTTTTATACTAGTGGCCATCGATTATTTCACCAAATGGGTAGAAGCCGCCTCTTACACCGTACTAACCTCAAAACAAGTAGTCAAACTCTTACGAAACAACATCGTCCGCTATTACGGAATACCTCACAAAACAACTAGTGACCAGGGGGCTCACCTCCAGGCCGACACCAAAAAAAAAAATCCTAGACGCATACAAAATCCAAAAACACAAATCCTCACCATATAGACCACAAACCAACGGGGCCGTAGAAGCAACCAACGAAACTGTCACCACAATTCTTAAGAAGATGATAGGCAACCATCGAGATTGGCCAAACAAAATCCCCTTCGCCTTACGGAGACACTGAACATCCTATAGAACACCCACCGGAGCCGCACCACATTACCTAACCTACGGTTCCGAGGCCGTCCGACCAATAGAACCAGGGATACCATCATTGAGTATATCAGTCGAAAGGGGTATCCCTGAGGAAGAATGGAACCAAACGGTACGACAAGCTAGTACTCCTAGACGAATGTAGGATACACGCCTTACCTAACGTACAAGCCTACCAACAATGCATCCAACGAGCCATTAATAAACGAGTGAAATCCCGAAACATACAAGAGCGAGATTTAGTAATCGAACCCATTAGAGCACCCCTTCCCGTTAACCCTAGAGGGAAATTCAAGCCAAATTAGGCGGGCCCTTACCTTGCCAAGAAAATACTCTCCGGTGGCGCAGTAGTCCTCTTCGACCTAAACGGTCAAGAATTCTCAACCCCAACCAACATGGATCAACCGAAGCGATACTGCCCCTAGACGTCCTGCCAACCACGTCCCAACCTCCGACTCAGGGGGAAGCAAAAAACAACAACAAAATAATTACTCAAGTTCGCATCGATAATTGGCATAGACGAGTCTAAAAGCAAACTCACTCACGTTTTTTTAAAGAACTACGAACATGGTTTGATTCCGTCCAAAAGCGGATACGTAGGCAACCCTTCTCAGGGTACAACCAAACAACTAAAACAAAATAGCCGATCAATCGATTCATGAGTAAACCAGGATTCCTCCCATGACTCGGTCAACGAGTGAGTTAAAATGACGAAGCACAAACGACGAGCCGATGATGGGGTGAAAACCCGAAAGGGCGCCCCGGGCAAAATGAAGAATCGAGTTGCGAGCCGTCGAAGAAAAAAACGAACAAAAAAAAAAGAAAGAAAAAAAGATAAAAAAAAACAAAAAGGTGAGCCGAGGACGGAGTGAAAACCCGAAAGGGCGCTCCGGACAAAATGAAGAATCGAGTTGCGAGCCACCACAAAAAAAGGAAAAAGAATAAATGTGCTTCTCATTAAAAAAAACAGAACTGGTTAAATCGAGCCTTTGTCGAGGCATCTACATCAAGCATCCAGAATCCGGACGTCCCGGAAAATTAACAACGTGTCTAAACTCCACAAAAACTAGTACTAATACGCCACATAATATCAATTAATACAACATCATACTGAACGGCTGGGCTCTACCGGTCCAACTTTTCCCTACCCTCACTATTCGGGTGTGACTGCTTGCGTTCCTCCTCTTCGATTTTCCGGAAACAAGCTTCTAACGCCCTATCCAAACGTGAGTCCAGAAAATCCTACTTTCGTTGCTCCTTCGCAAGCTTTAATATGGGTCTTGTCGGTCTTGGCCCGTTCGGATGAACTGACTAAACTAGGATCGGTCTCACTGTCTCTGGTTAGGCACTTAGTCTCTCGAGCCTCCTCTTCGCCTCTCAGCGGCGCTGCCTTCTTAACTTTTGAGTTGGTCTGCCCTGACGGATATCCACAAGCTCTCTTCCGGACGGAAGTATTGTCGGTCGGTCGATCAACGGGATGTAAAAACTTCTGCTCCCAAGACATCCTAAACCCCCTAAGCAAATCCTCGGTCCATGGGTCAGAACTAGAAACTACCTTAGCATCATCTGGAATAGGAAGTCGGACACCCATCTGATTTGACAACATGCTCGGGTAAATATAAACTCGATCCCTCATGGATAGTAGTAACAAAGCCCAGGTCGAAGACGAAAATGGAAACCCAACACGCCCACTAATATTCCATCACGGGATAGACCACCTGATGACAACCTCTCCCCTAACCAAGTAGGAAAACCAATCCTCCTCATCGGGACTTTTATTCCACACCAACACCATCTTCCGGCCCGTGAAACCCGATAGTTGTAATCTTTGAGACACCGGGGAGGGTCGATTAAACCAAGCCTCTCTTGCAAGCAAACCTGCACAAAATACGACGAAGCATCGCACCCCTGAAGTCAAAACAATCACAAAACGAATAAAACCGAGCTACAAAAAAAAATATAACAAAAAAAAAGAAAGCAACAAACCTGTGAAATGGTCCTAGAACCCTGAAGAGATACTCCCTGTACCGGAACACTAGCATCAAGATACAACCTGTACCGGAACACTGTCCATGTTCCATAGCCATCACCACATCCAAAACCCAAGGATTACCCCAGCCTTCACGTTACCCTGCATCCTCGAAAGATAAATAGCAAGCGTTAGAAATATTAAAAGCACGTCTGCACGCTAAAACCGAAACATTACGAGAGCCAACCCGTGAGAATGCCCTAAAAAGCAACTCTAAGTTAAGACCGCCCAAGCCCAAGCGGCCCAAAACCCAATTGCATAAGTCCAAGCGCCTGAAGCCAGACATGACTCAACCAGAGCGACCCAAGGATAGAAATCTGATTCCCCGTTATCACCGTGACTATCATCCTACACCTCAGACATCGGGAACGACTTCCCGGAGTCACTAAAGCCCGCCTGAAAACTGAGATATCCATACAAGAGCTATAGGAACGCGAGTTCACCCGTCGGACGCGCAAAACTTAGACGTTTTTTGTATTTTATTTTATTTTTTAGGGGGATAAGCTAGCTCACCTAGGCGTGTCGTAGCCTTTTACCGTCAAGTCACGTCTGTAGCCTAACAAGGCAATATCATGAGTGTATAAAAGTGGTCCAACTTTTTTTTTTTCGAAAGTCGTCCGAATTTCATTTTCGGCCTCGTTCTGATTGTCAAAATAACCACGCTCGCTTCTTAACACATCTGGTCAGAGCACATCAACACCTTAAGTCAAAACATTTTAATCAACGTATTACCTGATCCAATTCCCGGCTCAAAAACGCTTTCGCACTCTCATGCAACCCCAACGCATTTTAAAAAAAATTACTTGTCAATTTAGATCAACATTTCACAAAGCAAGCACACAAAGACAAAACTAAAACAACTCAAATACTAAAAGTTAAATCGAGTTTACAAACCAGGGAGTACCCCTAGAAGCTGCGCCTATGGCTATCACAAGCTCACCAATGTTATCGTCCACACCTAACCCTTAGAACCCAAAACAGAAACCGAGACTTACCCGGTATACCCGGTCACGCCACTCCATCCCAGCCTCAATCTCCTCAGCGAAACACGGGGAAAGGGGCTATGTAAGGGCTACCCCAGCCACACCGACCCTGAGCAGTGTCAAGGGGAAGTCTGGGGGCTGGACAACATTAGCCGAACCGGCCATCTAAAAGAAAAGCAAACCGTTTCAAAATAAAAACGAACACTAGACCATAGGACAGAACAAGCGGTAAGACCAAAACCGACACTTCAAAAATCCTAAACCCCGGGAGCTACTAAAACAAACTATAAGAAGTAAACTTCCATCTGCAAGGCATAGCCAGTTCACCAACACATTCTCCAATGAGTAGTGACTCATCGTGCTCCCAGCCCGAGCCAACCTCTACTCAATCCCCGTCATAAGTCTAACCGGACGAGCACGCATCTTCTTAGGTGCCAGACAAGGGAGTTAGGAGTAAATGCAAACTCATAAAACAAGCCTTAAAACATCCTCTAGTCGAAATCAACCCCCAGCGATAAACGAACACGAGAACCATGATTAAACTCGCGCCTGACGACCTGATAAAATGAACAAATTTACAAATCCCAAAGCACTCGGAGCAATCTGTTAGTCTAAAAAAGGACCCAAAGCATTCGAAGCAATCTGTTATCTTAGCAAGTCCCTAAGCACACTCAATTCACATCCCAAGGGAATTATTATCCCCGGAATGATTCAATAAGCAAATACATGCAAGCCTAAGAACTAATGCAAAAAGCCTACACATCAACGCTAATATTTCAAAAGCAAAACAAACGCGACTCAAAGACAATACACGTGCACCTACTAAGACAAGCCAAACATCAATAACAAGACAACTACTAATTAACATCAATAATACACTCTCGACTAGTAAAACAAGCGCTTAACGCTGCATCCGGACGCGTAACAAAAACAACCGAGATTAACGTAAGCAAACTCTGAGGAAACTCAAACCCAAGATCAAAACAAAAGCAAGGGCAAACCCGAACAAAATAAGACAAGCATGCGAAACAAAATTAACTAAGACAAACTCACTCCACCAGCATTTTACTAAAACAAATAAACAAACAGCAGTTCGCCCGAGGGGTCTGAGTTATCCCGGAGGCACAGCAATTTGCCCGAGGGGTCTGAGTTATCCCGGAGGCACAACAATTTTGTCCTAGGGGTCAGAAGCATCCCGAAAGATAGCTACTCGAGAGGAGACTAACGCCCTCGAGGAGTTTTGCCCAAGGGATCTTAGTGATCCCGAAGGCACAACAACAACAATTTTGTCCTAGGGGTCAGAGGCATCCCGAAAGACAACTACTTGAGTGGAGACTAATGCCCTCGAAGGAGTCTTATACCTCCATAGCAATTTTTATTCGAGAGGAGACCAACGCCCTCGAAGGAGTCTTATACCTCCACAACAATTTTTATTCGAGAGGAGACCAACGCCCTCAAAGGAGTCTTATACCTCCACAGCAATTTTTAATTTGAGAGGAGACTAACGCCCTCGAAGGAGTCTTATACCTCCACAGCAACTTTAACTCGAGTGGAGACTGACGCCCTCGAATAAGTTTTATATCATTTTACCTTGTCCTAGGGGTCATAAGCATCCCAAAGACGATTGCTCGAGCGGAAACTAACGCCCTCGAACGTTTTATGTTATCAAGGGTTTATAAGCATCCCAAGTAAAAGCAAATACATTTACACTTAACACATAAAAGCGCTTAAAGTTAAACAAAACCTTAAATAAACCGAAGAACACAAAGCGCGCGCGCACAAAGAATTAAGAACAAGATGACAAGCAACGGCCCGGGCCCAAGCAAGCAACCGCAAGCGAAGACGTCAGGTATGACTTTTAAGCCTTGGCTGGCGAGCCTCAACACGTAGTCCAATGGACTTAAAACAACCCGACCGGACAACCTGGTCGTAATCTTTGATTGACCTGGGCGGCTATACTTTGACTTTCGCCTTGTCCAAGCCTCAGTCAAAGTGGGGGCTTCTGTAGACACCCAGATTTGGACTTGGTGGCTGCAGAAGCACCCAACAAACACCCGATGACGATAGGACTGCCAACACGACGCGGGTTCGCGATGTTTTAGATAGTTTTTCTATAGAACGAATCAAATAAATTACTCGGGCAAATTAAACAACAAGATGGCAGCCTTAGTCGTGTCGATACGGTCGCATAGACACTAATTGAGTCAATTCTGACACCGGGACCCCGAGTCGGTCTCGAAACTCAAACCGAGTCAACACCGCGCCAAGTGAATATCGGGACGCACGCCCGAGGGCCACCAAATTCACGACGCTAGGTCAAGGAAGTGAAACCTTAACCCCCAAGATACATAATATACACCCGTCTCACGATTTTGGAAAGGATCAAAATCGTATCTTCAAAACTCCAACCGCCCCACCTCACGCGTCTTGGTCTTCCCACGCCTGAGCCGGGCGCCTGAGACCTGGTGCGCCCCAGTTCATGCGCCTATATGGGCGACGAGGGCAGAAAACACCTATAAATACCCCCCTTCACGCCCTCATTTTGACACACAATTCAACTCTCTCTTCTCCCTCTAAACTCTCGCTAAGGGCTCGCACTTCGACACCCGAGGCAAACGATCCACTCGATCGTAGTTCCGACACTAAAAGTGACACTGACGTTACTCCTCACCTTCAAGCACTCCACTCGATACCGAGGTGCCTGTGATCGACTAGCTCAAAGCTAGTACCCAGGTTCTGTCGGATTAGCCGCAGAACTAGTCCTTAGCAACGAAACTCTGCCGGAGTAGCCGCGGGAAGGTCAAACGATAACGGAGCTCTGCCGGAGTCACTGGTCAAGCTAGGAGGATCCGCCTGTTGATCGAGTCGTCACTAGGTTGCCATCTAAACAAAACTTTCCATATTTGTACTTTCTGATATTATGCACTACGACAACAATAAACGTGGGCACTAGGCCCACAAACATTTACTAAAATACGTAACGTCCCAACTTCAATCGCAAATACTAAAACACACAAAATAGACCCGAGTAATTCCGAGATCGGTTCTCAAAACTATCTATGCATTGAGTCCCGTTTAGTTTATACTCCGAGGGTGCAACTCCTCACTATGTGATTTACTTACATTCGCATTTACAGTTTTTCGTATGATTTATTGCCTTTATGACCTTATAATCGCATGCTAAATCACCTAACATGGAATTCAAAACGTAAAACAACTAAAATTGAACAAAGTGATGGTCGGGTTCCATATCAGTCCCGGTGCTCACCTTACTAGGTTCGAAGCATCTCTATTAATACCGAACCGATGCATCTTAAGCAGAATCCAGGTAAGGTATACCACGAGAATGACTAATATCCGTATTATCGCGTTAAAACTGGTTTGCTAGTACGTATAATACTAGTACTCTCCACTCTCCTATGTGCATCTTTTCATGGCCTGCTTGTCACGTGAAATCGCATGCAAAGAATGTAAACACAACTTCTTTGACGACAAAACTTACCTGACCTTAAAACAACCGACGTAGCAAAAAGCATATGGTTAAAACAACGGATGTTACAGTACTTCAACCACAACAAAAGAACTAGGATATCAGCCCACCGATTGATTAGTAGAGGCCACTATAGTGCGGGCAGGATTGGGTGTTGACATCTATCGGATGTTGGCTTCCCAATACGTACCCTCACCCCTTACTCAGAATCGATGGTTTCCGGATGTCCGAAACCATTAGCAATGAGAGTCAATCCAGGCATGGAGTTCTTAAGGGTATAAGTCTTTATCTTTAGGTCCCGTGCCACTCAACTTTGAGCCGGCAAGGGATCAAAGTTGACTTGAACGGTTTTCGAGTCCCCATAATCAACTCGGTGGCGACTCCACAAATCGGCAACAACTTCAGTTCACTAAAATGGCCGCCTCACCAAACAAAACGACCTTTAAACATTTACAACCACAACTCGATCGATTCCCAAACGGAAACACTGGTGCCCGCACCCGTCTAGTACAAGTTCGGATCGTCATCCAAATCGAGGTTCGACACTTTGCCCCGTATGCGAGATCGGACTGGCCCCCGGTAGAGAGGGGGCCGCGTGTGTGGCCGCCACCACACGTTGAAAACTGGGTCGGTCCCGCGTGGTCACGCGCGGGGCGCCGGGCGGTGCGGATGGACGTCCACAGTCACCCATACGGACGCCTGAGTTAAGGCGCACCAAGACTCAGGCGCCTGGGTTTAGGCGCTGGGAGTCTAAGACGCGTGAGGTGTGGCGGTAGGAAATTTGAAGATACAATTTTGATACTTTCCAAAACCGAGAGGGAGGAGTATAATATGTATCTTGGGGCTTAAGGCTTCCTCGTGTTTACCCTAGCGCTGTGAGCTTGGTGGGCCTCGGGTGTGCATCCCGAGGTTCACTTGGCGCGGTGCTGGCTCAGTTTGAGTTTTGGGACCGACTCGGGGTCCCGGTCTTAGAATTGACTCTAATTAGTGTCTATGCGACCGTAACGACACGACTAAGGCTGCCATCATGTGAGTTTAATTTTTTCGAGTAATTTATTTGATCCGTTCTATAGAAAAACTACCTAAAATATCGCGAACCCGCATCGCGTTGCAGTCCTATGGTCATCGGGTGTTTGTTGGGCACTTCTGCAGCCACCAGGTCCAAATCTGGGTGTCTACAGAAGCCCCCACTTTGACTGAGGCTTGGACAAGGCGAAAGTCAAAGTATAGCCACCTAGGTCAATCGAGGATTACGACCTGGTGGCTGTCTGATCGGGTCGTTTTAAGTCCATTGGACTGCGTGTTGAGGCTGACGTCTTCGCTTGCGGTTGCTTGCTTGGGCCAGGGCCGTTGCCTGTCATCTTGTTCTTCAGTTCTTCATGCTCAAGCGCTTTGCCTTTTTGAATTGTTTAAGTTCGTTTAATTTTAAATGTTTTCATATGTAGGAGACGCGTTTAGCGTAAGTGGAAAGAACGTTCATATGTGTTAGCTTCCATTTGAACAAATATTTTTGGGATGCTTGTGAACCCTTGATAAAATAAAACGTTCGAGGGCGTCAGTCTCCACTCGAGTGATCGTCTTCGGGATGCTTGTGACCCCTTGAGCGAGATAAAGTGAAACATAAATGTTCGAGAACGGTAGTCTCCACTTAAACACTTGTCTTTCGGGATGCCTCTGACCCCTAGGACGAAACAAAATAAGATAAACTACTCAAGGGCGTCAATCTCCACTCGAGTAGTTGTCTTTCGAGATGCCTCTGACCCCTAAGACAAAACAAAACGAGATAAAACTATTCGAGGGTGTCAGTCTCCACTCGAATAACTGTCTTTCGGGATGCCTCTAACCCCTAAGACAAAACAAGATGATATAAACTACTCGAGGGCGTTAGTCTCCACTCGAATAGCTGTCTTTCGGGATGCCTCTGACTCCTAGGACAAAACAAAATGATATAAACTACTCGAGGGCGTCAATCTCCACTCAAGAAGCTGTCTTTCGGGATGCCTCTGACCCCAAGGACAAAACAAAATGATATAAACTACTCGAGGGTGTTAGTCTCCACTCGAGTAGCTGTCTTTCGGGATGCCTCTGACCCCTAGGACAAAATAAACCGTTCAAGGGCGTCGGTCTCCTCTCGAATGAAAAAAAATGCTGTGAGAGGTATCAGACTCCTTCGAGAGCGTTGCTATCTACTCGAATCAAATTGCTGTGGAGGTTTCAGACTCCTTCGAGGGCGTTGGTATCCACTCGAAAAATTGCTGTGGAGGTTTCAGACTCCTTCGAGGGCGTTGGTATCCACTCGAAAAATTGCTGTGGAGGTTTTAGACTCCTTCAAGGGCGTTGGTATCCACTCGAAAAATTGTTGTGGAGGTTTCAGACTCCTTCGAGGGCGTTGGTATCCACTCGAAAAATTGCTGTGGAGGTTTCACACTCCAATGCCTCTCGGATAACTAAGACCCGTTAAGCGAAACATTGCTGTTTGTTTTCTTATTTTGTTCGGGTTTGTTCTTGCTTTGTTTTGGTTTGTTATGCATTTGAGATTTGTTCAGAGTTTCCTTTGATTGGTTTGATTTAGATTGCTTTATTACGCGTTCGGGTGCAGCGTTCATGTTAAGTGCGGCTCTTATGCTTGTTTCATTATCGAGTGTGCTTTATCGATATCGATTAGTAATTGTTCCCTTATTGTTATTTTGCTTTTGTGTATTAAATGTTGAGCCTCGTTTGTTTTTATTTTAATCTATGTTGGACTGCTCGGACGCGCGTCTATCTACGCCCTTACATTCAGGCGCCTAGCCCCCAGCGGTCCAGGATCCAGGCGCGGCAACTGAGGTGGTCGGACTCTCGTGGATCGGGTCTGCTTAAGTAAACGAATGTTGGGGATGAGCGTTCATTCGAACCAAAATTCGTACGCGTCGCCCCTAAATCAATTTCTCGATTTTTCTAGCCAACTTTCGTCTTGATTTTCATCATACGCGACAATGTCGACTCCGGGTAAGTGTTCTTTACTTGTTTATTGTCGGTTTCGCTTGATTTGATTGATTATGAGCTTGTTTTGTTGAAACCCTAGAAAATCGATTTGGGTGTTTTTTATTTACTAAGTTTCGATGCTTGTGCTTAATCCCATTGTTAAATTAGGGTCGATTAGAGCTTGTTAGGGTAGTTATAAGCTTGATAGGGGGTTTTTGAGGTGCGACAATGGCTCCCTAGGGTGATTAGGTTCGGAATGCTGGGGTTAGGGACCATATTCCCGACTATTCCCGCATCTGTTTTGCGTAATCTTACTCAAATAGTGTTTGTGAGGATGTAGGTAGCTTCCTTGTCAATTTTTATGGGCTAGGATGGCTTTTAGGGCTCTTCGTGAGGTTTTGTATGTTTTAAGACGGACCAAAAGGTGTCGTAACGATGTCAGATTTTCCCGAAACTACTTCCATTGTGATCGAGATCGAAAATGGGTGCTAGCGGCCTTTTCAGAATTTTGACATCTTTGTCCAAAATTTTGACCCTATTTTGACCTGTTTAAGCTGCTTAACCCTGACCTGAGGTATTGGTTTTTCAATTTTTTTTTTCTGATTTTATAGTTAGAGGTAACACCGAGCGTCCCGAGGGAGCTCCTAGTGGCGAGACTGCCGGGACGAGTTCACAAACTCCCCAAGGGATTCG
This sequence comes from Agrostemma githago, assembly GCA_958450325.1. Taxonomy (NCBI): domain Eukaryota; kingdom Viridiplantae; phylum Streptophyta; class Magnoliopsida; order Caryophyllales; family Caryophyllaceae; genus Agrostemma; species Agrostemma githago. The sequence goes on from OY288240.1 coordinate 59,882,314, forward strand.
TAGGAGACGGCGGAGTATCCCGTCTCAGTGCCGGGACCCTGAGGCCATAAATGAGGCCGATTTTGATAGAGTGAGGAAGCGCAGGTTTCCGGAGACGGTTGCTGGGAGGGCTCATGTTCCGGTTCCTGTACCGGAGAATGAGGAGATTGGTTACGAGGATCCCGAGTGGGCTTGGAACTGGGACGGTCATCAACTGCTTTTTCACCTTATCCTTCACGTTTCTCACAGCATCGTGCGTGGTTTGGTGAGTGTCCTATTCGTGCTTATTAGTTATGTCTTAGATTTTTGGCTCGGGTTAGGTTAGGTTTGTTTTGTTTATACTTGTATCGTTTTGGTTTGCAGCCCCCAGGCCCGATAAGGACTTTCTCGGGCTTTACTACGTGTCTCGAGATTTATTTTCAGAAGTTGACCCCCGCGGTAAAGGGGATTATCGTGAGGACTGCTCTAGGTCCCGTGGTTGAACAGTGGGTCCAGTTGGTGGGTTGCAAGACTAAGTGCAACCTCATGGTGATTAGAGTGATGATAGATCGCTTCCATGATACTACTTCGACCTTCCAAATGGCCTTTGGGGAGGTCGGGAAGACCCTAGAGGATTTTGGGATAATTACCGGTTTGTCCTGGGGACCGGATAGGATTAGGTGGGCCGCCGAAGGCCCTAGGCTAGATAGTGATGAGGTGCGGGGCCTTATCGGGGATTGTTTGGAGCGTGAGGCATATAGTGCGCCTCATTCTCTGGTGAGCTCGTACATCACCGATCACTTCGAGCGGGTGGCGGTGTTAGAGGGTCGAGAACCCAACACGCCGGAGCAGGATGCCCGGTTGTGGTTGTGGTACTTCCCAGGGTCGATCCTCTTCTCGGATAAAGGCGAGAGGTTTAGCACTAGGATTTTGCCTCTCTTAGCTGACCTGACTCAGCTAGGACGTTATGATTGGGTAACCGCGGCTTTCGTAGAGATGATTCGCTGCCTACAAGTCATGGTGAGGCCGTTGGCGATAGAGTCAGCCTCAGCTGTGCCCATCGTGGGTCCGGGCTTATATTAGAGGTTAGTTGCTATTCTCACTTTTGCATCTCAAGTTCTACTTAGCATTGGCTTAGTGTTTTTAAAGGTATTTTGGGTTTTTGCAGGCTTGTATCTTCCTATTTTCCTCGCTTGACACCTAAAATGGTGCAAGTTCATCCGAAGAGATTCCCGGCGGGGATCGAGTGGAGGCTGCCTCAGCCTAAGAGTACCACCAGTCAGTACCCGTCAGAGAATGCGTTGGTCAACCAGCTAAGCCTCGGGGATGTAAGTTTCCTTTTCATGTCCTTTTTAGTTTAGCAGCCCCCAAGGTTTAGGATTTATTGAGGTACTGGTTTTATTCGTGTAGTTTGTGGCCCGCCGTTTGGCTGATTATGAGGGCGTGCCCGGGTACGTGGCTACGAAGCTGAGGCCTCGGAGTTATAGGAGGATGCTCCTTCCTGCGTTGTTTCGCCCGGTTTGGTATCTGGGCGAGCGATTGGTGCGTCAGTGCTTGTATGACGATTTTAGGGTGCCGGTTGATCCTCCCCTGACCATGTTCAGACCATCGACCACCGCAGAGGTCCTCAAGGATAGGGACGGAGAAGAAGGCGATGCGCTCTTGGTGCCTGGTGTCTCCTATCTATCTCACATCACCCATCGTCTAGCTTGGTACCGCCTCGTGGTAATTTCCTAATTTTTGGTTCTAAAGTTTATTTTGTGGTTTATCGTTTCCTTGCCTCTGACCGACAAATTTGTTGCTTTCTCAGCTGGTCGATCCGGCTGATGAAATCCAGCCCCCAGATTTTCCCCTGATGCTGCTTAGGGTGGACGCGGTCATGATACCTTTCACCGAGCCTCTCCCCTCGTGTTCTGTCGAGGAGATGGATGCCGGGATAGAGTGGCGTGACCGGGTATACAACGTGAGTTTTGGCTTTCGTTTTTTGTTCGGGTCTTAAGAATTAGGGTCGGTTTGTCTAACTTTTGTGGTTTCATTCCTCAGGTTTCCTCAGCTTGCCATCAGCGGTTGTGGCAGGCCGCCAACTACTTCTGGGTCTATGCCTCGAGGGTTTCCCGTGACACTTCGGGACCTCAATTGGTGAGTTTGCGTGACTAGGGTGGTTTTCTAGGCTGCTTGTGTGTTTTCCTAATGTTTAGGTGTATTTGTAGGATGTCCCGGATATGGTGGGGCAGCTGGAGACTCGGGTGACCGAGCTCGAGGCGGAGGCGGCTGAGGCGCAATGGCTCCTGCAATCTCGGACCGACGAGATTGCTCACCTTAAGGAGCAGTTGGCTCGGTCAGGGCGAGACCTCCGCGCAGGGTGAAGCTAGGCATCGGATCGAGAGGGAGGCTGAGGCTACGGGTGCTACCGACGAGATTGGAGGAGTCCTCGAGACAGCTACCTTAGACATGTTGTCGGGGATGGACGGCAGTGAGTCTACTCTTCTAGACTTAGAGGATCTAGGTTTGGATGACGACATTTGTGAGGTCGTGATAGCCGTTCGCGCGGCTTCTAGGGTTTCTCCCTAGCCTCGATTTGTGTATGGATTTGTATATTTGTTTTAAATTTTAGTATTTGAATTGGTTGGATTAGTCTTGTGTTTTTGTTTGGCGAATTGTTTACCTAACTTGACAAGTTATCACTTTTGCGTTTATTCATTTGCGATCTGACCTAGTTTAGGGTGCGTTGGCATTGCATGGGAGTACGAAAACAGTTCCTTTTGGATGTTTTGAAATGCGTTAGTTTGAGCCGGGAATCGGATCAGATAGTAGGTCGATTAAAATATTTTGACTTGAGACGGGTGAGATGTAAAACATTAACGTAAAACATTACCGTGTCATGACCGAGTAAATTAGGAAATTAGTGTAGTCGTTTTGACATTCAGAATTAAGTCGAAGTTAAAATTCGGGCAACCTTTGAAAAAAAAGTTAGACCACTTTTGCATACTCATAATATTGCCTTATTAGGCTACAACACGCCTAGGTGGGGTAGCTTATCCCCCTAAAAAAATAAAAAACGTCTAAGTCCTGGGCGTCCGACGGGTGAACTCGTGTTCCGTGGCTTCTGCATGGGTATTTTGGTTTTCGGAGCGGGTTTTAGTGACTTTGGGAGGTCGTTCCCAATGTCTGAGGTGTCGTGTGGTGGCTATGGTTATAATGCGGGATCGGTGTCTCTATTTTGCGGCTGCTCTAGATGTTGTCTGCCTATGGATGGGCGCCTCGGCTAAGGCTCTCGGGTTCTGGGCCGCCTGGTCTCGAGCTGCTGGAGACTCGGGCGCCTGGGCCAGGGCGGTTCGAGTTCGGGTTATGGAAATTTTCGTTGTTTCCTAATTCTGGGATTAGGGCTTTATATACGGGTTGTGGGTGCTCGTTTTAGACATACTAGAATATCCATAGGGTTTAGGACATCCATATTTATGGTCATGTCGGGTTTCGCGAATATCCTAACCGAGTGGGCGGTTTTTTTTAAGAAATGTGACGCCGAGGTTTGTTCAAATGATGGTTTGTCAACGGTTGTTGCGTTGAGTCGAGTCAAGATACAGGATGACTTCTTATTGGCATGTTCTAAGTTTTGGGACTCAAAAAGCCATGTTTTTGCTTTCCCCGGGGGTAAAGTTTGTCCTCTGCCCGAAGAAATAAATGCTATAGGTGGGTGGAATTCGGTTCGACCTTGCGTGCCTTATGGGGATGATGCTTACGTGGAGCGGTTTTATCACATTTTGGACCTTTCTTCATTGGAGGAGGCTAAAGGTTTCTTTGGGAGGGATGACATTAACCTAGAGTTGCTTTCTAGGACATTCTCACGGGCTGGTTCTCATCACGTTTCGGCCTTAGAATGTAGGCGCGCTTTTAATGTCGCGATGGCTTTTTATTATCTTTTCGAGGATGCGATGGCGCGTGAAGGTTGGGGTAACCCTCGAGTTTTGGATGTGGTGATGGAAATGGAACATGGACAATCACCCTCTTTGCTTATTTTGGGTGAGCTCATTCTAGGTCTCGATGCTCGTGCTCGACTCCACAAGACATATTTTCGGGGTTCTCGGATCATTTTACAGGTGTTTTTTGGTGCCATGTTTCTTCGTAGCTTGTTTTTTTTGTGGTTGCTTTGGTTTGGAGGTGTGATGTTTTGTCGTAGTTTGTACAGGTTTGGTTACAGGAGCAGCTTGGTTTGGTCGACCCTCCCTGGGGCATCAAAGGTTATAACTACAGGGGTTTCACGGGTCGGAAGATGATGCAAGTGTGGAGTAAAGGCCACAAGGAAAAGGAGTGGCTTTCTTATTTGGCTAAAGGCGAGGTGGTCATCAGGTGGTCCATCCCATGGTGGAATATTAGTGGGCGTACCGGGTTTCCATTTTCGTCTTCAGCTGAGGCTTTGTTGATACTATCCATGAGGGATCAGGTTTATATTTATCCGGACATGTTGTCGAATCAAATGGGTGTCAAACCCCCGTTTCGAAGAATGCTAAGGTTACTCCTCGTTCTGACCCATGGACAGAGGATTTGCTCAGGGAATTCAGGGCGTCATGGGAACAGAGGTTCTTGCGCCCCGTTGTTACTGAGAATGTTTGACTGACCGACACTGCTTCCGTCCGGTGGAGGGTTTGTGAACACCCATCAGGACAGAGCAACTTAAAAGTTAGGAAGACAGCACCGCAAAGGGGCGAGGAGGTGACTCGAAGGACTGTCACTAAGTGCCTGACCAAAGACAGTGTTACCGATCCTAAATCCGTTAGTTCATCTAAGCGGGCCAAGATTAATGAGACCCATATTGAAAATGTAAGAGAGGAAGGAAAGTGGGATTGGCTGGGCTCGCCTTTAGCTAGGGCGGTAGAAGCTTGTATTCAGAAGATCGAGGACGAGAAACACAAGCGGATGCACCCGAATGGCGAGGGAAAGAAAAGGTTGGACCGGTAGAGCTCAGCCATTTTGTATTATGTCTTATTAGTTGATATTATGTGGCGTATTAGTACTATTTTTTATGGAGTTTTGACACGATGTTGCTTTCCGAGATATCCGGGATTCAGATGTTTGATGTAAATGCCTCGACAAAGGCTCGATTTAACCGAATTTAATTATTAATGAGAAGCACATTGTTATTATTTTTTCTCTTTTTTTTTTGTGGTGGCTCGCAATTCGATTCTTCATTTTACCCGGAGCGCCCTTTCGGGTTTTCACTCCGTCCTCGGCTAACCTTTTTTGTTTTTTTTTCCTTTTTTTTTTGCTTCTTTTTTTTTCGACGGCTCGCAACTCGATTCTTCATTTTGCCCGGGGCACCCTTTCGGGTTTTCACCTCTTCCTCGGCTCGTCATTATTATTTTTTTTGACGACAGCTTGCAACTCGTTTCTTCATTTTGCCTGGGGCGGCCTTTCGGGTTTTCACCCCGTCCTTGGCTCGTCGTTTGTGCTTCGTCATTTTAAATCACTCGTTAGCCGGGACGTGGAAAGAGTCCAGGTTTGTACATGAATCGAGTAATCGATTTTTTATTTATTTGTTTGTTTGTTTGGTTGAACCCGGAGGAGGGTTGCCTACGTATCTGCTTTTAGACGGAATCAAACCATGTTCGTAGTTCTTTTTAAAAATGTGAGCGATTTTGCTTTAGACTCGTTTATGCCAATTATCGATGCGAACTTGATTTTTTTTGTCGTCGTTTTTTTTGCTCGGCTTCCCCCTAAGTCGGAGGTCGGGATGTGGTTGTCAGGGTGTCTAGGGGTAGTATCCTTTGAGTTGATCCATGTTGGTTGGGGTTGAGAACTCTTGACCGTCTAGGTCGGTGAGGATCACGGCGCCCCCCGAGAGTACTTTCTTAATGAGGTAGGGGCCCGCCCAGTTTGGTTTGAATTTTACTCTAGGGTCGACGGAAAGGGGTGCTCTAACGGATTTGATTACTAAATCTCCCCCGTGTATGTTTCGGGATTTCACCCATTTATTAAAGGCTCGTTGGATGCGTTGCTGGTACGCTTGCACGTTAGATAAGGCATGTATCCTACGCTCGTCTAAGAGTAATAGCTCGTCATATCGTTTTTGGTTCCATTCTTCTTCGGGAATACCGCTTTCGGCTAATATGCTTAGTGACGGTATCTCTAGCTCTACGGGTTGTACGACTTCGGAACCGTAGGTTAGGTAATATGGTGTGGCTCCGATGGGTGTTCGGTATCCCCATAAGGCGAAGGGGATTTTGTTTGGCCAATCCTGATAATTGTCTATCATTTTCTTAAGGATTGTGGTTATGGTTTTGTTGGCTGCTTCTACGGCCCCGTTTGTTTGTGGTCTATAAGGTGAGGATTTGTGTCTTTGGAATTTGTATTTGTCTAGAAGTTTTTGGGTGTCGGCCATGAAGTGAGCCCCCTGGTCACTAATAATTTCGTGAGGTATACCGTAGCGGCAGATGATGTTATTTTGTAAGAATTTGACTACTTGTTTTGAGGTTAGTACGGTGTAAGAGGCGGCTTCTACCCACTCGGTGAAATAATCGACGGCCACTAATATAAAGCAGTGTCCGCCAGTCCCGGATGGGTGTATTTTTCCTATGATGTCAATTCCTCAAGTAGAGAAGGGCCAGGGTGTGGCTATATAGTGTGTAGAGGATATGGCGGTAGGTGTTGGATGTTGGCAAATATTTGGCAATTGTGGCAGAGACGAACGTGACGTCGACAGTCTGCCTCTAAGGTAATCCAGTAATAGCCCAATCTCATTATTTTTCGGGCTAGTAGGTGTGCGCTCATGTGGGGTCCGCACTCTCCGTCATGCACCTCTTCCATGACTCTCTCGGATTGAGTTTTGTTTATGCACCTAAGGAGGACTCCTTGTGGGGTTCGTTTGTATAGTAGTCCTTGATTCAGGACGTAGTGGGTGGCTTGTATTCGTAGGGCTCTTTTGTTCTTGGCGCTAGTGTTGGGAGGATATGATCCGTGGGTTTTAAAGTCTAGGATTGCTTTGTACCAAGGTTCTTCGGGGCTATCGTCGGTTTCGAGGTTTTGGATGTGGACTGGTTGTTTGCTTCTCTCTACGCAGATAGGCATAGAGAAAAGGTGATCGGGCATGTTTATTAGTGAGGCTAGTTTGGATAACGCATCAGCGAATTGGTTTTCTTCGCGGGGTATGTGTATGAAGTTGATTTCGGTAAATTCCCGGGATATTGTTTCCACTTTGGTTTGGTATGGGGTTAGGCTTTTACTATAAACCTTCCGGGTTCCCGTGGTTTGGTTGACTACTAAGGACGAATCTCCGTGGACTCTAAGGTTTTTAATTCCTAGAGATGTGGCTGCTTTTGGACCTATTAGGCAGGCTTTGTATTTGACTATGTTGGGGAAGTCTAGTTGGATGGAGGTTCGTTCATTGCAAGCTCATTGTTGTTTGGTTATGGGGGTTAGTAATGGGTTGAACCTAGGGTTGTTGTTCCCGATCTCTTTTTAGGGTGAAGTTAAGTGGGCTGTTTGTGGTAATCCTTGCGTTTTAGTCAATTGTTATCGATAAGTGGCATAGTGTTGAGTCTTTAAGCGTTAAAGTAAACTGTTGAAAGAAGTTAAGCGATTGTCGAGGCATGTTTTTAAAAGAAAAGAGAGTTGTTTTATTAATAGATAGTAAAACGAGCTAGATGCCCGTGGTTAAGTTTGTTTTGGGGGAGGTGGAGAACATGTTCCCTCGCACCTCTCTAGACTCAATAGAAAAGGAGAGAAAAAAAACGTTATTATTATTATTAGTAAGCCTAGACCCTAAGATGAACTAGACTCTGACTAAGACCGGTCATGCCTCTAAGCATCGAGGCTTTCTCCAGGGAACAACACCTTGATGGTGCCGCTTGTTTTCACTATCACGGACGCGGTCGTTTCGTTGCCAGCCCTACCATCAACGGGCTGTGGCGTTTGTGTCTTTACCAGAGGGAAGGTTCCGGCATACACCAGGTCCTGGATGTCGTGTTTGAGGCGATCATAGTCTTCCGTATCGTCGGATACTATTGATTTTGAGTTCGTATTCGAGCATATTGATGCATGTTAGCGTCCAATCACCATCGAGTGTTTTGTTTGAGACTGCTACATACACGAGCAAGCAAAATGCGGGTGTCTAAAGAGCCCCCACTTTGACTGAGGCTTGGACAAGGCGAAAGTCAGACTAGCCCCTAGGTCAATCGAGGATTACAACCTGGCAGCCTTCCGGTCGGGTCCTTTAAAGTCCGTTACTCCTGCGTGAAGGGCTCGCCAGCCATAAGTAGAGAGTCATACCTGACCTATAGATGATAGCTCCGTGGGGATTTGAACTTGCTTTTGAAGTATTGGGTGTACCTGTATGCAGACACATCATGTTTTGACTTCATCATTTAGGCGAGACACCGACTCGATTATTCGTTAGGGAGTTAAAATTTTGATATTTTGAAACTTGAAGAATTTTTTAAGGAGGAATGCTCGGGACGACTCAATTCCTATATTGGGGCTCAAAAAGGAGTCGGATTGTGAACTGGGCCTGCGCGCATGGGTGCGCGTACTGGGCGGCCCAGTGTTCAGCCGCGGGCTCCCATGCGCCCTAGTATTTAGGCGCCAGGGCCCGGGCGCCCCGACTTTTGGACTTTCCTTTTTCGTACTGCAACGCGGATCCCGAGGTTCTCTAGGGTATTTCGTGTTTATATACGACCTTGTTTGCCTCGATTCTGTATTCTCGCGGCAAACTAAAAGAATAAAAATTCTTCGTTGCATTCTCGCGAAACTTTTGGCATGGGTATCGAATTGCTGTCTGCGAAGTTGTAAGCTTGGTCCCGAAGCTTCAAGGACGCGGAAAGATGGCCTTGAACCAAATGGGTATTTCTCAGTTGTTTGTTGTCATTCAGTTGCAGGTAGACATTCACTTTCTTGATGCTTATTTCTCATGTTGGGACGATATTTTTTATGTTTTTGCCTTTTCTCAGAGCGAAATCTGTCCTTTGCCCGAGGAGATTAATGATGTGGGAGGATGGAATCCTAGGTCTAGACCTGCTGTCCCGTTTTTGTTAGCTGACCCGAGGAGGAAATTGCGGGAGTTCTTAGGCTTATCCCACTCGGAGGTGACTCGTATGATGGTCGGGGAAACCATCTCCTTGCTAGACCTGGCTGACAAGTTCATGAACTATAAGGATGTTTGGGTGATGGTGTCTCATCGTCATAGGGCTTTTGCTTTCTGTATGCTCCATGTCTATGCTTTTGAGGGTCATATGGACTTGCTGTCATGTATGGGTCACACTCGAGTATTGGCGATTGTTGATCAAATGGAGACGGAGCACAGTCCAACTTGGCTGATTACTGAGGAGATCATCTAGGGTTTGGATGGTCGTAAAAGAGACCCGTCTGCTCCTATGACCGGAAGCACCCGGCTGCTGCAGGTACCACGTTTTTTTCGTGATCTGGCCGCTAGACTGTGTTTGAGATGCGCCTGCCTATGTGCAGGTTTGGTTGTATGAGAGGTTGTCTATTATGGACTCTCCTCTTGACCCGAGCAGGTATCGATTTAGCCAGGTGACGGCGAGGAGGCGGGCTATTGGTTCTTCCTGTTTGATCAATATGAAGTATTGGCATGAGAAGTTGTCGTTCCACCGCGGCCCACTGATCCGGTGGGTGGTCTCGTTGTGGTTCATTCCCGCTTGGACCGGTTTGGCGAAGAGAGATAAGGCTCGTTATCAAGTGATTCTATCTTTCGACCAGACAGTTCACCTTTATACTGACCGTATCCTTAGGCAGTTCAGTTGGTCGCAAAGGATCCCAGAGGATGAGGCAGTTGTTAGTGACTCTACTCAGCTGACTGACGTGATGTGCGATACTTAGTCACAGCGGTGGCACACCCGGGTCATGATGGTGGAATTTGTCGTGGGTCCCGCCGAATAATATAAAACCGACTATTCCTAGTGGGTAGCTAGGGCAAGTAGGGTCGAATCCACGGGGACGGTAAAGAGGGTTTGGACCAAGTTCCACCTAAAGACTTGACTAAGTCTCGACGCTAAACTAAACTAGAACGATAAGAAGGGAATGAACTAAGACTATGACTAAGCTAGGGGTAACAACTAAGGCTAAACGAATCTATTGAACTAAAGAAATCGAACGAGGAAAGAGTAGGGTTAGGTCGGGTTCATAAGCATAGTAGAATGATTTGGGTAATCAAGGGTGTAGGTGTCTCCTAGTTGCTAGAGTCGATCCGGGCTCTCGCTACGTAGACCGATGTCAAGGTGGGTTCGCGCTCTTGCGTCTAAACCCTAGTCCACACTCTTGTGTCTAGGACTATTCTCAACATAATCACATACTAGACAAACAATGAGTAGAGGAAGACTAGCATGAGAAGCATGGCCACTACAACTCAAACAAGCAATTCAACAAACACATAGTGTGCCCAACATGTGACTAACAACAAAGATTCACCCTTTACCCATAATCAAGCCCTAATCACCCATAATCCACACTTAATCCTCCTACTAACCCCACAAGGAATCTACTCACTCATAATCAAACTAAGATTAACATAAACAAGAGGAAACATAAAAACATCCATGAAGAACAATCAAGAACAATAAACAATAATCAAAGATTGAAACTTGAAGGAACAAACAAGATTAAGAGTAAAAAGGGTGAGAAAGATTATACCAACTACAAAGGATGCAAAGAAGAACACTTGCATAGAAGAAAACTCAAACAACTCCACCAAGGTTGTCAAGCTTGATAGATTCTTCAAGAGATCCAATAATACAAGAGTAATCACTAGATTAACGAGTAATTAAGGACTAATCTATACTAATCTAAGCTAATCTAACCTAAAGTAGTCTAGGGTTTAGCGGGTAATGAAGAACATAACATAGGAATACAAGAGGAAGGGTATATATAGGGTTACAATGAGTAAGGACATGAAAAGAAGTGACGCGGGCCTGTAACTGGGCCATCCCGCCCGGGAAGAGATGGTCCCGCCCGGGACGAAGTGGTCCCGACCGGGACGAAATGGTCCCGACCGGGACGGAATGGTCTCGCCCGGGACGGACCCAAAACAGGAGCGATGCCTTTTGTGCACCTCATCCCGGACGGGATGAGGTCCTTCCCGTCGGGGATGGGTCTTGTAGGCCTCCAATATGATCTTTAAGGTTCCTCCTTGCTTCACATGGGCTTATCATCGACTCTCGAATCTCGGGATCGAGTCTAAGGGGCTCGGGATTGGGTCCCAAGGTCTCGGGGTCGAATCCAAGGCATCGAGTGATCGTTCCTTCGCTTCGTTGGCTCCGAAAAGTGTATGTATTGAGTCGGAATCGCTCCAACTCTTCATGAATGGTCTCGAGAACCTAAAACGAACTAAAGGAAGCATAAGTAACCCATAAACCGCTGCTAAGGAGCGGTTCCACAAGGAAAATGGGACCAAAACACAACAAATTAGGCACTACAAACTACACTTATCAACTCCCCCACACTTAACCCTTACTCGCCCTCGAGTAAGCACATGCTAACTACTAAACTCGCCGAGCGGGTATTAGCGCACCCTACGCCCTTTCAACTCACGCGAGAACACTTAGAGGACAAGTGCTCTCCGCAAGGCAAGTGGGGTCTTGCGACAAAACTGTGGATGCAACCGGACACAAAAACACACAAGCACACAAACATACAAACAGACAAGCAAAAGGTTGCACCCAAAAAGAAACAAATACCGCTTTCCTCTACAAAGCGGTGAAAGAAGCACCAATTTAGGACTCAGGGCAAGTGACAACGTTCCCAAGCTAGCAATACAAACCAAAATAGACAAAACCCTAATAGTATGACGACAAAGCAACAAAAACGTTGGTAACTTACCCAGGTTCCTCCTAACCTTCTAAGAACGTACTACGGGATGATCGGCTGGATGGAAAAAAGGATAAACCACGGTGTTAGTCGACACTATAGGTAAGTGAGACCCCGCCCCCTTTAGCGATAGCCAAGAGGGTGGTCCCATGTCCGAAACCGCCTAACTAGTCCAAGTAAAATGGTGGAAATAATTGCAAAGTGAGGGAAGACCGACCTTTGCCGCTATCATCCTTCCTAGGGACTCGGTCCTTTGGTAGGCTCTTCATGGAAAAAGTCGGAAAAAGGCTTATTTTTGGGGGGTTAGGATCTTTTTGTAAGACGATTTTCTTTTGGCATTTTCTCTTTTCTTTTGCATTTTTGCTTTGTGTGTTGCCATGCCATTTCTTTTTCTTCTTTTCTATTTTCTTTTTTGCTTTTTGTGCCTTTTCTTTTTCTTCAATCTTTTCTTTCTTTCTTTTTCTTTCTTTTTCATTGTTTGCCCTTTTTGTCTTGATATGAGTTGTAGGCATTTCTTTGCAACAAGAAAGGGAGATTTCAACAAATTTGCAAATTTATTTGGTGGATATGTGTAGGAGGTAGGGGAATGGGAGAGACGGGAGCGCACTTTCTCCCTTCAAACCCACAAAAAGGTGGAGAACTTGGACTAATCAAACAACCTCAGACACGGTCACCTAAGGGACGGGACTCAGCAACCAAGGCCTTTTCATACCGTGGGTGGTCAAAATGGTCAAATGCAAATCCCGTAGTAAATCCCTAGTAAGCTAGGTGGACTCAAGGTAAAAGACCAACGAATTCATTGATTTAGGGTCATTCTACTAGACTAAAGTCCAAGACTCGATTTATACTACTAAGAAGAGAAAGTAAACACTCGCACACTAGCCTCTAAACCGGGTTTTCGAAAACCATTTTACACGCACAAATACACACACAAAACAAAGACACGACAAAAATGAAAGAAAAATAAATAAAAGATAACAAAACAAAACAAGGAGAAACAAACACATAAACAAAACAAACACCACCCCGAACATCCAAACAAGCGTCCAAATCAACCGCAAACTTTACAAAGCTCCACCCGAGCACACCACATCACAAACCTTCTCCAAACTTTACAAGAAATAAAGAGGGAAAAGGGATAGAAGACGTTACCGGATGTCTTGAAAGCTTTCCAAAACTAGCGGTGATTAAGCAACCTATAAGGAAAAGGGAGGCAAAACACGCACACAAAACAAATACACGACACAACGAGACAAAAGTAAAACACACAAAAGAAAATCTTTTTGATTTTTGTGAAAAAATTTCAAATTTTTAGGATTTTTAAAGATTTTTCGAGAAACTACGAAAATAAAACTAACTATGATAGAATATCGCTCCCTCACACTTAAGCCGAGCAATGTCCTCATGCTCGATCGTAGTGTGCGGAGAGACAAAAGAGAAAAGAAAAGAAACTACGAAAGTAAAGCTAAAAATCAAAAATAAAGCGGAGAAAGTGGTAGAATGTGTCCGGCCGGGGTGGAATCAAGTCACCATGGGCCGAGACAAGAAAAGATATGGATGGGGGAAGAAAATAAAAAGAAAGAAATAAATGGGAATGGGAGGGGAGGACTAGGTGTTATCAAGTCACCTAGCCCGGATTCCGCCCAAATCCGACTAATTCCTACAAAAAAAAGGGTGAAAATCTTGTAAATTTGGATTTTGAAATGACTCTCGATGTAGTCACGTCATCGAGAGTCGGGAGCAACAATAACCAAGGCCCCGAGGGCCACCATGACACAAATGATATAAGGGGAAGGGAATAAACAAATGAAGACAAGCTATAAAAGACGGAAAAGAAAGGATAGTTGCCGTACCATGCGGTTAGCAACTCACTTGCTCCATCGTCTCATAAGTCAATATCGGCACGTAGCTAGTCGTCGTCATTGTTATTCCTCTCCAATCGCGAAAGTACCACATGGTTGATGTAGTAATGGTGTGAGGGGGTGAGATTTGATGTGGGGCTCGGTGTAAAGTGAAGAGGAAATGAAGTGATGACATGTAAATAAAGTGTAAGGGTCGTATGATAGGAACAAGGAGAAGAAGGGAGGTTGGGAGGGGGTGTACAATGGCTGGGTGGACTCAAATGACGAAGAAGAGGCACAAAGGGGAGTAGGGGGGCCATCCCGGTCGGGATGGGTGGTCCCGGTCGGGATGACATACCCGTCCCGGTCGGGAAGCTCCCGTCCCGATCGGGATGGCACTCCAGTAAACCCAAAATATGGTACCCTCATCCCGATCGGGATGGATCCTTCCCGTTCGGGATGCTTCACCCTTCCCGGTCGGGATGACTTCTTCCCGGTCGGGACGCTCTCTTCGTGGCTTCCAAAACCCAAAAGCTATTCAAAGCTTCAAAAACCCGTTCCCTTGCTCACAATCCATGCTCTATCGATAACCATTCCTCTCTAGGAGTCATCTTCACTTCACCTATCACAATAAACTCAAACACAACATCAAATTCTCTCCCTCACAACGCTCATCAACAATCCAAATAACAAGAATATCACAAAACAAAGAGTCCTAGGAACAAAATCACAATAAACATAATTACAAACACAAAGATAAAGAGAAGAGAGGTAGGGGAATGTACAACATGACGGTTCTTAAGGAACTCCATCAAACCGAGGATGGACTCTCATTCTTCAACCATAGCCCTCAAGGGCATGGAGGAGCAAGTCGAACGCACTACCGACATCATAGAGACGGCCCAAAGAGTGCTCGAGCCAAGCAATCCTCCACGGCCTCCAAGGTGGAGGCAAGAAGTAGTCCTCAAAAGACCCAACGTCATCTTTCGTGTTGTCTCCGGGGTCTATCCATCCTACGAGCTTAACCGACCTCTTCCTCCCTAGACATCGCCTCCAATCACTATCAAGCTTCAAGTCTTCATCATGAGGCACAAAAAACGGCTTTGGCCTCACTTCCTCGTTGCACACCCCCACACTTTCCTCAAGTTGTGGTTCCCTATCTTCATCGCTTGTCCCCACGTCAACTTGGAGGAGAGGATTGAAACTTCTACCGGCGGTTTCAATCTCTTCCAAACCATTGCTCGGTTTACTTACAAGGGGTTCTTGATGCTTATCCACATTCTCGGACATGGGCAACTTGGGCTCGTCAATTTCACCCAACAACTTCACAAATTCTACCAACTCATCCAACTCACTAACCTCCTCCAATTCTTCACCAACAATGCCTTCACTAAGGGTCATATCCTCATTCGTCTCTTTTTGGGTAGACGAATGAGGTTCTTCAAAGCAAGTTTCGCTTCTAAAGGGGACGTCATCGGTGGCTTCACGATTGGGTTGCTCCCCTTGCTCAAGTGAGCACCCTTCGTCAAGTTGTGACGTTCGAGTTAAAAACATCACGGTTTTAGCCGATATAAGACTTAATTGAGCATCAACCGCCTCCACTTGTCTTCGATATTGGGCCATGAATTCATCTTGTTCCTTTTGCATTTGGATGGCCATTTCCTGTTGGCTCTTTTGCAATTGAAGAATCGATCGATATAACTCCAAGTTGGGCATTTGGTGGTCATTGGGGTTTTGTAAAGCTCCTTGAAAATCTTGATGATGCCCAAGAGGTGGGGCATCATATTGTTGGTAGTGAGGTTGAGATGATTGGTAGTATTGTGGGTTTTGGGGTTCATATTGTGGTTGGGGTGGAGGGTAATGTGGTGGGTTTTGGGGAAATTGGCTTCCATACGGTGAATCATGATGAAACATGGTGGGTTCACATTGATAGCTTGAGTAATAGTCACCATGATTATAGGAGTGATAAGCATTCACTTGTTGGTAGCCGTTTCCATATCCTTGAATATCATACCCACTAGAGTCTTGATTACCCCAAGAAGCTTGGTAGTAGTTAGGAGTCATCATGTCGTAATTTTGATCCATGGAGGGAGAGGAGTAGCTCATATCGGCTTCCGAGTGTGGGGAGTTTAGATCAAACCTCATGCTTGCTCAAGATCTCGGCTCGTACCCGGTTGAGGACTTCTCAATCTAGCAACCGTCCGTTAAAGCGGCTCTAAGTTGCAAGAAGAAGATGGTCACCACCTCTAAGCACAAACTGTAGACTAAGAGCAAACGTGAGAAGCCTGGTGCTTTTTGGGCACTAGACAAAGAGAGAAATAAACCTCACACACACAAGAAGCAAACAAAGTCTAGTAACTAAGCAAACAAAGTCTAAACTAGCACCGTCCCCGGCAACTAGGGGTGTTCACTTCGTGGTTCGGACCGAAAACCGGACCGGACCGTTGCACTTTGGTCCGGACCAGACCGGACCGAATATTATATGGTCCGGTCCACGGTCCACATGATATTGATTATTTGGTCTTTGGTCCGGTCCTGGACCGAACCGATTGGACCGCGGACCGAATAATGGACCGAATGGACCGTATTATAAAACAATACAATATAAATAATTTGCACAAAATCAGCCGCATAATTGAAAAATCGAATAAAAATTCTTAAATCCTAATCTACAATAAATGGAAAACGAAATATAATTCTTATAGAGTTTGATTATGCACTTATCATTGTTTTTTAAAGTTATTATTATATAAAAAAAATTTGCTAGTAATTTATTTCGGGTTCTTTGGTCCATTATGGTCCATTACGGTCCGGTCCACATTTTATTACGGTCCAACCCGGACCGGACCGACATAAATATGGTCTGGTCCATGGTCCAACTTTTTAAACAATTATGGTCTTCGGTCCAGGCTAAACGGTCCGGTCCTGGACCGACGAACACCCCTACCGGCAACGGCGCCAAATTGATGGTGGGATTTGTCGTGGGTCCCGCCGATCAATATAAAACCGACTATTCCTAGTGGGTAGCTAGGGCAAGTAGGGTCGAATCCACGGGGACGGTAAAGAGGGTTTGGACCAAGTTCCACCTAAAGACTTGACTAAGTCTCGACGCTAAACTAAACTAGAACGATAAGATGGGAATGAACTAAGACTATGACTAAGCTAGGGGTAACAACTAAGGCTAAACGAATCTATTGAACTAAAGAAATCGAACGAGGAAAGAGTAGGGTTAGGTCGGGTTCATAAGCATAGTAGGATGATTTGGGTAATCAAGGGTGTAGGTGTCTCCTAGTTGCTAGAGTCGATCCGGGCTCTCGCTACGTAGACGGATGTCAAGGTGGGTTCGCGCTCTCGCGTCTAAACCCTAGTCCACACTCTTGTGTCTAGGACTATTCTCAACATAATCACATACTAGACAAACAATGAGTAGAGGAAGACTAGCATGAGAAGCATGGCGACTACAACTCAAACAAGCAATTCAACAAACACATAGTGTGCCCAACATGTGACTAACAACAAAGATTCACTCTTTACCCATAATCAAGCCCTAATCACCCATAATCCACACTTAATCCTCCTACTAACCCCACAAGGAATCTACTCACTCATAATCAAACTAAGATTAACATAAACAAGAGGAAACATAAAAACATCCACGAAGAACAATCAAGAACAATAAACAATAATCAAAGATTGAAACTTGAAGGAACAAACAAGATTAAGAGTAAAAAGGGTGAGAAAGATTATACCAACTACAAAGGATGCAAAGAAGAACACTTGCATAGAAGAAAACTCAAACAACTCCACCAAGGTTGTCAAGCTTGATAGATTCTTCAAGAGATCCAATAATACAAGAGTAATCACTAGATTAACGAGTAATTAAGGACTAATCTATACTAATCTAAGCTAATCTAACCTAAAGTGGTCTAGGGTTTAGCGGGTAATGAAGAACATAACATAGGAATACAAGAGTAAGGGTATATATAGGGTTACAATGAGTAAGGAGATGAAAAGAAGTGACTTGGGCCTGTAACTGGGCCATCCCGCCCGGGACGAGATGGTCCCGCCCGGGACGGAGTGGTCCCGACCGGGACGGACCCAAAACAGGAGCGGTGCCTTTTGTGCACCTCATCCCGGACGGGATGAGGTCCTTCCCGTCGGGGATGGGTCTTGTAGGCCTCCAATATGATCTTTAAGGTTCCTCCTTGCTTCACATGGGCTTCTCATCGACTCTCGGGTCTCGGGATCAAGTCTAAGGAGCTCGGGATCGGGTCCCAAGGTCTCGGGGTCAAATCCAAGGCATCGAGTGATCGTTCCTTCGCTTCGTTGGCTCCGAAAAGTGTATGTATTGAGTCGGAATCGCTCCAACTCTTCATGAATGGTCTCGGGAACCAAAAACGAACTAAAGGAAGCATAGGTAACCCGTAAACCGCTCCCAAGGAGCGGTTCCACAAGGAAAATGGGACCAAAACACAACAAATTAGGCACTACAAACTACACTTATCAGGTCACATGGTCCGTTCCTGAGTCTATTCACTCGACATGGGTATCAGGCTCATACGAGAAGTGGGCGAAAGAAGGCTCTGCAGAAGCCCGTGTTGCTCTCAAGGTCAACAAAGCTTTTGACCTGGTTCGCCGAGTGCAGGCTAAGGATAATGGAGGTTTCTTTGATGATGATGACACTCCTACTACTCTGGTTCATCTAATGTTGGGTTTGAAGACAAAGACCAAGACTCAAGCTAGAGGGACCGATGCTAAAGATGTGCGGGATAGGTTGAGCCCCCAAACTGACTTGAAGAAGAGGCTTGGGCCGAGACTGGCGGCCACGGATTGACTTGGCCCGCGTGATTGGCCGCCTGAGCATGTGAGGGTTTGACTTGGGCCGATTAATGTGGCCGAAGATCCGCACTCGAAGAAACGGGTCCAGGCCAAGGAAGTTCCTGTAGTGATTCAGAAACGTCCGCCTCCGCCTCGTCGTCAGTGGACGGCTAAAGAAGCAAAGCATAAGGGTAAAGGCAAGATGTCCCGAGTTTATTATTATTTAAATAATACTACTATTTTTTTAGTGTCGTGTGTTGTTTTTTTTATTTTTATACTTTGGATTTCCCGAGTTTATCGAGGTTTATAGTAATAATTGATAAGTGTAGTTTGTAGTGCCTATTTCGTAGTATTTTGGTCCCATTTCCTTGCGGAATCGCTCCTTGGGAGCGATTCATGGGCTACTTATGCTTCCTCTAGC
The DNA here is from genome assembly GCA_958450325.1 of Agrostemma githago. Taxonomy (NCBI): domain Eukaryota; kingdom Viridiplantae; phylum Streptophyta; class Magnoliopsida; order Caryophyllales; family Caryophyllaceae; genus Agrostemma; species Agrostemma githago. Next base: position 59,901,163 of record OY288240.1, read on the forward strand.
TCGTTTCAGGTTCCCGAGACCATTCGTGAAGAGTTGGAGTGATTCCGACTCAATACATACACTTTTCGGAGCCAACGAAGCGGAGGAACGATCACTCGATGCCTTGGATTCGACCCCGAGACCTTGGGACCCAATCCCGAGCCTCCGAGACCCGATCCCGAGTCCCGAAAATTGATGAGAAGTTCATGAGAGGCAAGGAGGGACCAAAAAGCTCTTAAGGGAGGCCTACAAGACCCATCCCGATCGGGAAGGCCTCAAAACCGATTGGGATGAGGTGCAAAAGGACGTAGCCACTGTGAAGCATTCCCGACCGGGATTGCATATTCCCGATCGGGAAAGTGGAAGTATCCCGATCGGGATTTCTCATTCCCGATCGGGAATGACCCAGTCCCTGTTCCGCCTCCTTCTTTTATTCCTCTCACTTACGGAACCCTATAAATACTTCCCTCTTGTATTGTTTATGCATCTTACATTACCCTAGACTATCTTAAGCTTCTCTACAACATATAAACCCTAGATTTAGTTCCTTTCATCAGTTTTAATCTTCCTTCAATCTTTAGTTAATCTTAGTTAATTAGAGTTGTAATTAGTTCTTATATTAAGAAGACACTTGAAGATTTCTCCAAGCTTGACAACCTTGGGATTATTTTGGGGTTTCTTATTTATACAAGATTGCATCTTTTTCTTCATCTTGTGTTGGTATAATCTTCCTTTCTCTTGTTTATTGTTATTATTTCAAGTTTGAATCTTTACTTAGTGTTTATTGTTATTGTTCTTATTGTTCTTGATAATGAATGTTTTGATGTTAGTGATGTTGTTTTCTCTTTTCATTGTTGTAATTAGTATGATTATGAGTGAGTAGATTCCTTGTGGGTTAGTAGGGGGATTAAGGGTAGATTATGGGTGATTAGGGTTTGATTAGGGGTAAAGGGTGAATCTTTATTGTTAGTCACACACTTGGCACACCATGTGTTTGTTGAATTGCTTGTTTGAGTTGTAGTGGCCATGCTTCTCATGCTAGTCTTCTTCTATGCATTGTTTGTCTTGTATGTGGTTTTGTTGAGGATAGTGTTGAGTATAGTCTAAGTTGCGAGAGCCCGGACTTACCTTGACTAGAGTCTAATTAGCGAGAGCCCGGACTCACCTTGACATCGGTTTAAGTTGCGAGAGCCCGGACCGATTCTAGCAATTAGGAGACACCTACACCCTTGACCACCCAAGTCATCCTACTACACTTATGAACCCGACCTAACCCACTTCTTCTTCATATTTGATTCATCTTATTAGTTAGCATCATTTCTTTAGTTTGCTAGTTAGTTTGATTATTAGCATTGTTAGCATTGTTAAAGTCTAGTTCATTGTTAGTCTACTTTCTTCTTCTCCTCTCATCATAATTCACCAATTAGTAGCTCTTTGTGTTTGTTTGGTAGCATAGTCTCGTTTTAGGCCAACCTAGTCTAAACCTTGCAACACCGTCTCCGTGGACACGACCCGACTTACCCTAACTACCGTTAGGTGCTAGTTGGTTATTTATTTGGCGGTGGGATCCACGACAATTCCCACCATCAATAATAAAGAAATTTTATTAATTAACTGTTCATGTCTCTTTTTTTGTGATTGTGGTGGTTATGCCCTTGTTTGGGGGGGGGGGGGGGGGGCTGCCTAAGTATGCACAGTCATTGGAATCAAACCAGATAGGTCAAATCTTTAGAATTTTGCAATCTCGAAATACATCAAGACCAATGGTTCAAGATTTGTATTGACAGTAGGATAAATAATCCTAGCTATTGACTTGTTTCATTTTTTAAAAAGATACTTTTTGAAATTTTTAGCAAATGACATTGAGAAAGGATCAAGGGTAGTAACGTTTTAGCTGGTCTAGGTTGGTAGGATTGATAAATCATTCCCTCCAAGTCTGTCAGCTACACAACACCTCCTGATAGAACCTTTTTCACCAGATATGGCCCGACCCAATTGGGTTTTAACTTTCCCCTCGGGTCAACTGGTAATAGGGCTCGAACGGATTTGAGGACAAAATCCTCTTCTTTGATATGCCTTCGCCTAACTCTCTTATTAAAGGCTCGTTGTATCCTTTTCTGGCATATCTGAATATTATTGAGGGCATGAGATCGTCGTTCGTCCAATAGAACCAGCGAGTCATAATCCGCTTGGACCCCATCAGCTTCAGGTACTTGGCTTTCCAACAGGATTTTGAGGGATGATACTTCCAACTCGACTGGTTGAACTGCCTCCATCCCGTATATCAGATAGTACGGTGTTATACCGGTTGCGGTACAGATTGACGTTCGGTATCCCCATAGAGCGAAGGGTATCTTGTCGGGCCATTCTCTGTAATTATCAGTCATCTTTTTAAGTATGGTGATAATTGTCTTGTTGGCTGCCTCAACCGCTTCATTTATTTGGGGATGGTAGGGTGAGGATGTATGCCTCTAGATTTTGTATTTGGTTAGCAGAGCTGTTGTTTCGGCTTGGAAATGAGTCCTGTGATCACCGATGAATTCACGTAGGATCCCGTACCGACATATAATTTTATTCTGGATGAACTTAGCTACATGCTTGACGTTCAGAATGCGGTAGGATTTGGCCTCGACCCATTTGGTGAAGTAGTCGATGGATACCAAGATGAAGCAGTGTCCACCTGAACCGAAGTGGTTTACCTTTCCGATTATGTCGATTCCCCATGTTGAAAATGGCCATGGTGACATCATGGTGTACAATAGGGATGATGGCATATGTTGTACATTGGCGAAGATCTGGCAATTATGACAGTGTTTGACGTACTGTCTGCAGTCAGTTTCCATACTATTCCTGTAGTACCCGAGTCTCATGATTTTTCGAACTAGCATCTGGGCATTCATATGTGTATCACACTCACAATCACGTACTTCAGCCATAATATTTTTAGCCTTTATTTTGTCAATGCACATGAGAAGAGCCCCTTGTGCCGTCTTTTTATATAGCGGTTCGTCATCTGTGTGGATAAATTGAGTAGCTAATCTTCGTAAGGCTTTCCTGGCCCGACTATCGGTTTTGGGAGGATATTCTCCCGTCTACATGTATGTTAAAATGGCTTGATACCAAGATTTGGGATCAACTATTTCAATATCTTTGATAGCGTGGATATATGCTGTTCGGACCGTCTTTCGACGCAAATGGGCATACTGGTCAGGTGATCTGGGATATTCAGCAAAGATGCCAATTTGGAAAGCGCATCTGCGAACTGGTTTTCTTCCCGGGGCAAGTATACGTATTCTACCTTTCGGAATTATTTCTCGAGAACTCTTACTCGCGCCTGATAGGCCACGAGGTTGGCGTTATGAGTTTTCCATTTCTGGAGTGCCTGATTGATGACCAAGGATGAATCGTCGTGTACCCGATGATTGTGACTCCTAAATCGGCGGCGGCTTGTAACCCGTGAATGCATGCTTCATATTCGGTGGCATTATTAGTCACGTCGAAGTCTAGATTGATGGATATGGAGGTATGTTCCCCTTTTGGTGAGATCAAAAGGATCCCGACTCCGAACCCTCGAAAGTTGGATGCGCCTTCGAAATATAAATCCCATATTTCTGCGTCGGTATGGAATATGTCTTCGTCTGGAAAGGAACAAGTATTAGTGTATCCTTCTTCAGTTACGGGACTATCGGTGAGAAATTCGGCTACTACCCGGCCCTTGATGGCTTTTAATGGTGCGAATTTTTGATCGAACTCTGCCAACATTAGAGTCCACCTAGAAATCGTGCCATTGAGGATGGGCTTCTCGAATAGGTATTTGATTGGATCCATCTTGGATAATACCTGTACATCGTAGCTGAGCATATAGTGCCGAAGCTTTTTTGTGGCCCAGACTAGTGCCAGGCACGTTTTCTCGAGCATGGTGTATTTGCATTCATACTCTACGAATTCTTTGCTGATATAATAGATAGCTCGCTCTTCCAAGTCGACCGTCTTCGCCAGCATTGCCCCCATGACTATCTCGGTCGTTGTTAGATATAAGGACAGAGGCAAACCGAGTTGAGGTGGTATTAAGACCGGCGGAGCAGACGGGATTTCTTTAATTTTATCGAAAGCCTTTTGACACTAATCATCCCACAGTTTCCGTTCCCTCACTTTCAGCTTCTTAAAAATCGGTGCACATACCATGGTCAGTTTGGAGATAAACCGACTGATGTGTTGGACGTTCCCGAGGAATCCCCTTATTTCTTTTTTGGTTTTAGGGGGCTTCATCTCGGTGATGGCTTTGATTTTTGATGGTCGACCTTGATACCAGTTGGCTAACGATATGACCCAGTAATTTGCCAGACGTTACCCCGAAACTACATTTGTGAGGGTTTAGCCTCATGTTGTATTTGCGCTGTTGGGTAAAGAACTTTCTTAGGGCAGTGATGTGCCCGTCCGGGCTCCTGGACTTGACGATCATATCGTCTACATAAACCTCCACTTCCTTACGCATAATTTCATGCAATAAGGTCGTAGCGGTCCGTTCATAAGTGGCCCCGACATTAATGAGGCCAAATAGCATGACGGTATAGCAGTAAGTACCCCTAGGGGTAGTAAAGGTAGTCTTAATCATGTCTTCTTCTACCATTTTGATTTGATTGTACCCGGCATACCCATCCATAAAGGATATAAGAGCGCATGATCGGCGGTATTATCCACAAATATGTCGATGTGTGGTAACGGAAATTCATCTTTCGGGCTCGCCTTGTTAAGATTCCGAAAGTCCAATCATACGCACACCTTACCGTCCTTTTTAGGAACCGACACGATGTTCCCTATAACACCCCTGATTTTATAAATTAGACTAAATTAAAGTTATGTTCGTATTTTTATTTTGTTTACGATTTAACTCGTAATTCTAAAAATTATTTTAAAACGAATTTATCGCTTAATCGTTTCAAACTCCTAAAATTATATTTGTCTCAGAAACTCTACTTATATTTAAAAAATATTTTTATTTATTTTTCGATTTATTTTATACAATTAATTTAATTCTTATCGAAAATCTATTTCAACGATTTAAATTCTAAATTACTTTTATTTATTTATATTTAAGCTCGAATTTCTATTTTCGGCTCGAAGCTTATTTATTTTAAGTTTCGTCAAAACATCTATTACCTTTCCTCGAGTAATCAATTTAACTCACTTTATCAAAAATTTATTATTTATCGGCAAAATACTTTTTCATCGTCTAATTATTTATTTCTATAAACTTTTTTTTCGTCTCGAATAATTATTTATATCTCGAGAAACGTTTATTTTACTCATTTTATTAGTCGGCCCAATTATTTTTATTAATTCGATTTTTAATTCGATTTCATGGGTCAGTCAACTTATTCGTCTCGGGAACCGTATCCTACTTAACACCTATCTATTTTTCCGTTTTTCCAACCCACTTTAATATGAGCTACATACGGCCCCTTTCCCCATTTTGTTTTGTCGCGTTCCATCCCCTTTGATTCAACGTTTTCCCCTGTCCACCTCTTCGTTACATCCCCCTTTTTATTTTTGGTTTCCACCGCTTCAACTCTTGAACATCTCGTCATTTATCCCCTTTAAGTCAGTATACTCCTCCTCTAGCATCCTCTTTTTCATCATCCAACACCATATTCGTTCATTTTCATCAATCGTCATCACCCCGGTTCTTCTACGCGAGTATCCTCTATTTCGACCCCTGCTTTTCTCTTTGCGTTTGCCTCTATTGCAGCGAAGGTATACCATCTAATTTCTCGTTTCTTCTTTTGAATTCCTCCTCATTATTGTCGTTTTTGTTGTTTGTGCTGATGCGTTTTCTTGTCATTGATCATCCTTTAAGGTCGCCGCTGCTGTTGATATTGTTTGATGCGTCTGGTTGTTTTCTTCGTTTTACTCTCTGCTCGATTTTTGTAGCTTGGTTCTGTTGTTCGTGCCTACTGCATTTATTCTCGTTTTTATCATGTTTCGAGACCTGTCCTTCCTTCCTCTACTCTTAGAGTCTCATTTCCTTTGTTTGATTCATCTATTACTGCGGTTTGCTATTGTCGATTGCTGTCGTTGTTCCGTTCTGCAGATGTCGTCCTTTGTGTCGTTGATTCAACTCTATTTCGAGTCCATTTTTTCCCTCTGCCTGTTCCTCTTTTTTTGTTCGTGTTGTCGTTGCTGATCAGTGTGTTGACATCTGAAGTTACCCATCGCTGTTTCTCGTTGTTATTGTCCTTTCGGTTTGTCTTCTCGTCGTTGGTGTTGTTCTACCGCTGCTACTGCTAGTAACTGATGTTGTTTTCGTTATGGTCGCCGTTGTGTCCATCTCCTTTCTCCATTATGCTTCTGTCTCCTCTCGTGTATCTGTTGTACTAGGATTGTTGTTGCTGCCCCTATTTTGGTCATTTGTGTCTATGCTATTATTGTCGTTTGACTGCTGCTGCTCGTCATCGTACTGTTGTCGTCAAGTTCTAGTTGTGCATACCACCTGCTCGTTACTTTCCTTCCATCTTGTTCTTCTCTCCTTCTTCGTTGTGCTTGTGCTGCTTCAACTGTAGCATTGTTCCTACTCTTTGTGTTGCTACTGTTTACGATTTCCTTTATCTTCTCCTTCTCGTTCTTTCTCGATTCTCATTATCCCAATCTCGTTCATTTTTGTTTCGTGAAGGCCTCAGAGTTTTATTAAATCAGCTTTCAAGTTCTAAGGTTCGAGCTTGGTCTAATCAAGAAAGGCAAGTACATGATCACTCAGATATCGGCTAAAGGTAACTTTAGGACATTACTCGGTATTATATTATATGATTGAGTAGTAGTATGTAGCGAATACTTTACCTTCGGTTTTCTATTTTTATTAGCTACGTATTAATTGCTAAAAGTTTAATTTCAAATCCTGTGCTTTATAAATATTTTATAACTATTCGATATCATTTTTATAAATCGTTAATAATTTTATTATTTAGTTCCCTCGTGAACTCTGAAGGCCCAAAGAATCTCCTCTCGTTCAAGAAGTTAGTAATATAGGATCATCGATTCTTTTCTTACTTCCTCCACTTCTTCTCTTATATATTCCCATCTTCATTCGCTTGGTGAATCCTTGTTGTATTCTTCTATTCTACCATCTTTCTCTTGAGATTCTTTGGTTAGACCGGATTCTGTCTTAGTGAACCCGGTGTTATAGATGTTTGAGGTTTAGTAAACCCTTGTTACCTATGGTTTGAGGATTGCGAGTTGTACCATATTTTCTAAGCAAGTAAGAAATTTTTGAGAATTGATTTGAATGGTTTTATTTAGATTAATGGAATTAGAATGATACCTTAGATACCGATCAACCTTCGGTTATAGGTTACATGATTATTTAGAGTACTTAGAGTTGAATATATTTTTGAGTAGTAAGAGTGTCATATTTGATGGACACCTAGGATCTAACCTAGAACCGAACTAAGTGTAACTGATAATATTACTTTGGGATTCTTACCGAATGCTTGTTTGATGGATGCATCGTGAATATTTGGGATCATAGAGTATTGTTTAAAGTGTTAGCCTGAGTGTTGTGTTACCATTAAAGGTTTACATTAATGTCGTTAGAAATTTTGGTCGACATAGATTATCCGTGTTTCTTAAGGATTAGATCGTTGATCGTTGTTTGAGGTTGGAACCTATGAACTTTAGAGTAGAGTGATCTAACTTGGATAAATTGTTATTCTCCTCGAAGAAGAGAACTATCTTGCACAATCATACTTTGGGCTTATTGTGTTGATTTCAGGAATACTATAATACAAATCATCTTACTGGGACTTTCAGTTTAGAACCGTAGACCAACGAGATTGTGGCTTCGTTGAGTTGTTAAATATATTGTGGTTGCACAGTTGTGATTGAAATTTGATGGACTTCTCAGAAACCTTAGCCGAATGACGTGTTTGAAGATGTGAGTGTTTGCGCCATACCTATAGGTTTGAGCATGTTCGAGGATTTATTGTACTTTCCCAACTTTTGTACTTGTGGCATTAAAAATATGTTGGTGATCATTTTTTCAGGATTTTGTGCTCGAACATTGTTAAATTGGTGGATCTTATTAGTATTCTTTACTTGAGAAATTTGGAGTAAACCTCGAGTTCAAACCTTATGAGCTTTGAAATAAGGAGCCTTATCGATCAAGAGTTTGAGTGTGTTCTGATGACCGTAGAATCTTAACTAATGAGATTAGATTCTAAAGCATTTGAGGATTAGTATTGTGTCATTTGAACAATTGAATAATCATGCAAGACCTTTTATTGGAGGTTGTAATAGTTGATATTTTTGGATGTTATAAGACTGAGTTGGACAACCCAATGCCTAATATTGGACTTCGTATTATTTGATGGTAATTAGAAACCCATGTTTGTGGGAGTCGTGCTAGGAATCTTGAGATGGTTAATTTATTCTCTAATCCTCGAGAGCTCTATTTGACTCTCAATTTTGTCTTCCCCTTAGCTTCTCTTAAATCCCGCTACTTCTTCTTCGGCCAGTCCCTTCGACTTCTTTATCGGTTTGAAAACTTTTGTTTCGATTTGTCGTTGACTTTGACTTTATTTATCCGTTTACCATTTTCCCAAACCTATGTTATGAAAAGTTTGACTAATTTAAAATTTTGGGTTATCGTGAATTTTTAACATTTTGAGTAATAAATTCAAAACTTTATACTTCATTTTGTTTTATTTTTGGTTGACAACACATATTTAGACCTATTTCAAAACGCCTTAATAATTTATTTTAAAGTATTTTGAAATTAATTCAAATTTTGATTTTCAAGCGAACGAAATTTTATAAAGACTTTCATACTTCCAAATACTTCAATTTCTATAGGATTATTATGTAAAACGGTTTAACATTTTCGAAAAACATCGTATGTCTAAGTTTTTATTTTATTTTCAATAGACACTAAATCTGTTATCGAAAATGTTTTACAAGTGGTTCGATTTTTATTTACTAACTACAAAACTCGATTTCTCAAATTTTTGTTTGGTCTTAAAACAAAATATTGCCGAATTTCTTAATCAAAACTTTTTACTTTTGCTTTGGAAATATTTGGGTACTCTTCCCCTCGAGTTCATTTACAAACATTATTTATTGTCATTATTTGATCGAATAATTTTTAACTAACGATTTTATTAATTTAAATGATTTGAAACTTTGGGTAACTGAGCCCAACTCATCTTGAAATAAATTTTGTCTTCGATTTCGATTTCATATCACATTTGAAGTTGTAAAATTTTTTAAACTGAGATTGTAATGCGAGTTAAGCATTCTCTTTTGTTCAAGTGATATAACATTGTTTTACATTCTATTATTATGTTTTTGTTATTTTCGAGGGCGAAACTTCTTTTTAGTGGGGAATATTGTAACACCCCTGATTTTATAAATTAAATTAATGTTATGTTCGTATTTTTATTTTGTTTACGATTTAACTCGTAATTCTTAAAATTATTTTAAAATGAATTTATCGTTTAATCGTTTCAAACTCCTAAAATTCTATTTGTCTAGGAAACTCTACTTATATTTAAAAATATTTTTATTTCTTTTTTGATTTATTTTATACAATTAATTTAATTCTTATCGAAAGTCTATTTCGACGATTTAAATTCTAAATTCTCTTTATTTATTTATATTTAAACTCGAATTTCTATTTTCGACTCAAAGCTCATTTATTTTAAGTTTCGTCAAAACATCTATTACCTTTCCTCGAGTAATAAGTTTAACTCACTTTATCGAAAATTTATTATTTATCGGGAAATACTTTTTCATCGTCTAATTATTTATTTCTATAAACTTCTTTTTTTTCGTCTCGAATAATTATTTATATCTCGAGAAACGTTTATTTTACTCATTTTATTAGTCGGCCCAATTTTTTTTATTAATTCGACTTTTAATTCCATTTCGTGGATCAGTCAACTTATTCGTCTCGGGAACCGTATCCTACTTAGCACCTATTCCATTTTTCCGTTTTTCCAACCCACTTTAATATGAGCTACATACAGCCCCTTTCCCCATTTTGTTTTGTCGTGTTCCATCCCCCTGGATTCAACGTTTTCCCCTGTCCACCTCTTCGTTACATCCCCCGTTTTATTTTTGGTTTCCACCACTTCAACTCTTGAACACCTCATCATTTATCCTCTTTAAGTCAGTATGCTCTTCCCCTGGCATCCTCTTTTTCATCATCCAACACCATAATCGTTCATTTTCATCAATCGTCCTCACCCCGGTTCTTCTACGCGAGTATCCTCTGTTTCGACCCCTGCTTTTCTCTTTGCGTTTTCCTCCATTGCAGCTAAGGTACACCCTCTAATTTCTCGTTTCTTCTTTTGAATTCCTCCTCATTATTGTCGTTTTTGTTGTTTGTGCTGATGCGTTTTCTCGTCGTTGATCATCCTTTAAGGTCGCTGCTGCTGCTGATATTGTTTGGTGCGTCTGGTTGTTTTCTTCATTTTCCTCGCTGCTCGATTTTCGTAGCTTGGTCCTGTTGTTCGTGCCTACTGCTTTTATTCTCGTTTTTATCATGTTTCAAGATCTGTCCTTGGTTCCTCTACTTTTATAGTCTCGTTTCCTTCGTTTGATTCATCTATTACTGCGGTTTGCTGTTGTTGATTGCTGTCGTTGTTCCGTTCTGCAGACGTCGTCCTTTGTGTCGTTGATTCAACTCTGTTTTGAGTCTGTTTTTTCCCTCTGCCTGTTCCTCTTATTTCGTTCGTGTTGTCGTTGCTGATCAGTGTGTTCACATCTGAAGTTACCCATCGCTATTTCTCGTTGTTATTGTCGTTTCGGTTTGTCTTCTCATTGCTGGTGTTGTTCTAACGCTGCTACTGCTAGTAACTGATGCTGTTGTCGTTATGGTCGCCGTTTTGTCCATTTCCTTTCTCCATTATGCTTCTGTCTCCTCTCGTGTATCTGGTGAACTAGTGTTGTTGCTGCTCTTGTTTTGGTCGTTTGTGTTTATGCTATTATTGTCGTTCGATTGCTGCTGCTCGTCATCGTGCTGTTGTCGTCAAGTTTTAGCTATGCATACCACCTGCTCGTTACTTTCCTTCCATCTCGTTCTTCTCTCCTTTTCGTTCTGCTTGTGCTGTTGCAACTGTAGCATTGTTCCTACTCTTTGTGTTGCTACTGTTTACGATTTCCTTTATCTTTTCCTTCTCATTCTTTCCTGATTCTCATTATCACAATCTTGTTCATTTTCGTTTCGTGAAGGCCTCGGAATTTTATTGAATCAACTTTCAAGTTCTAAGGTTCGAGTTTGGTCTAATCGTGAAAGGCAAGTACGTGATCGCTCGGATATCGGCTAAAGGTAACTTTAGAATGTTACTCGGTATTATATTATATGATTGAGTAGTAGTATGTAGTAAATATTGTACCTTCGGTTTTCTATTTTTTATTAGCTACGTATTAATTGCTAAAAGTTTAATTTCAAATCGTGTGCTTTATAAATATTTTATAACTATTCGATATCATTTTCGTAATTATTTATGATTGTTAATAATTTTATTATTTATGATCGTTGTAATATATTGTTGGTTATCGTGACACTATTAATTAAATAATAACGATTTCATATTTTCTTCATATTTCGTTAATTTGTAATTTTAACTCAAAATCGTATTTTTATATTATAATCGAGATTTGTAAACTTGTTTAATAAATTAATTTTCGTTTTACACTTTATACTAATAAGCTAGAAGATAGTCGTTTTGTCTGAAATACATTTTTAGTCGAGATTATTTTCTCTAATAATTTCTTATTTGTTTCCGATCGACTATTTTTAGTAATATCCGTATTATTTATTAATAAAAGCTATTTGTTAAAAATTATTTGAAACCTTTGTAAATCTTATTTCATTTATAAAACTCGTTGACTCAATTAGTTTTGATATCATTTTCTTAAAACATCTATTTTCTAAAATTTATAACACGATTTCCTAATTATTTATAAAATAAAATATTGACTTATTTATATTTTAAGCAACGAACTTAGAAATATATTAAAGTTACGATAACAACGATAATAATAAATTTCGTTAGAAATGCTATTTTTATACGTTTCACTAATTTTAATAACTTACGTATTTTCTATAAGACTATTACTATTTTAAGTAAGTTTCTAAAATTAATAAGTTTCTATTTTTAGAAAATTTCCCTTTATATAAAATTTTTATTTATTTTATTTTCATATTATTTACGATTATTATTTATTTTTGAATGTCGATAATGGATTGGTTTGGAATTATGGAATAAAGACAAGTGTGAGGATAGAGGAATATTGTCTGGGATGTAAGTTTTCGCCATTAACTGTAAGGCCGGTGTGTCTTTATGGGGGACATTGGTTGTTGAACTGAGCATGGTTTGTGTTCAGGAGAGTGTACATTGTGCCCTTAAGCTAGATATCGCATCGTGTTAGTTGCCGTCAGTTGAACTGGATACATTTGGTATCTAGGAGGGGTGTATATTACTTAAACCAGGACCTCACTGCACGCAGTCCTGTTATAGTTGAGTTGCGTAGTTAGAGACTGGAGTCTGTTATGAGTTAAGTCTACAGTTCTCGAAACTAGTTTCCAGTATTATCCCTAGTGAAAGTCTAGCCTTGTGTACACTAATCGAATTTCCATAAAGCCGGTTTTGAATATTATTATTATCGATTGATTTCGACTTGCAGGTTGGCAAGTGCTTAAGTACACTGAAAACTTATTTTATCATATCATTTTAATGTTTTCAATTTTAATATATTTTGATATATTAATACTATTATTTTCCATATGATATAATATGACTGAGAGAGCGTTCGACTTACTCCTCACTGATGTGGCTGTTATGTTTATAACATGACAGGTTTTCGCTGCTGGATTTTGGGTGTGAGTTAGCGAGTAGCGTGGATCCTACTCTTTCTTCATTCACGACTTCTGGATTTGTATAAAATTGTTTGGAGAATTTCCTTTTTAGCCCTTTTGTAAAAAGTGGCCTTTGTATTGACTTACTATTTCTTTTAATAAGATATAGTTTGTCAGTGTGTTTTAATCCCAACTCTATAGTGTTTCCGCCACTGTATTGCGTTAGAATTTCTTGGGGATTACATTCGCAACCCAGTTTGAATATTCGAACACTTGTATGAAGCCAGCTTTGAACTGTTTGTCGACTTCTTCTTTGACTTTGAGAGACCATTCGGGCCTCATTCTGCGGAGTTTTTGCTTAACCTGCTTACACCCATCTTTAATTGGTATGTGGTGCTCGGCTATTTCCCGGTCTATCCCCGGCATGTCCTTTTAGGACCATGCGAAGACATCTTTGTACTCTTAGAGGAGGTTCGTGAACTGCTGTCTCTCCTAGAGATCTAAAGATAACTTTATCTTAAGCATTTGGGGCTTTAAGGTTGTTCCCACATTGATGGATTTGGTTTCTTCGATTACCGGTTTCCGGGATTCACTTTATTCTAAATGCTCGATTAGATAAGGAGGTAGGAGTACCTGTTTGCCGGGTTTCTCAATGTCATTGCATAAAATATTTTCAAAACCAGAATTGCAGTTAAAAAGAGACAAGTCGTAAGGAGAACAGTTATTATTTTTGATTGAAAATTTTGAAAACAGCTCAAACAGAGCAGCCATCTGATCGTTGGTCAATGGCGGGATATGTAGGGCACTCAGGACAGACACCGAGGTACCAGCAGGAGTAACTAAAGGGAGAGGGGTTATAAGTTGGACTCTAGGACTGGACCCCCTAGACTCGACCTCAGACTCTGACGCAGTCTCCGACTCGGACTCGGAACCAGTAGCATTCATGTCCCCTTAACCGGTGATCAACTTGTAGATCCTCCCATGACTGTCGGTTCAGTTGACTGTCTTCCTCCAAGCTCGGCTTCCCATTTCGGAGCCAACTTCCGAGATTAGCTTAATCGGGTCAAACCTGTTACTGCGAAGGATGAGGTTGACCAAGTCTTCCTCTGGAATCAGGGCTATCTTGTCTTCCCCGAATAATAGACCTAGCACGGGCTCAGCATTGTCAGCATCCTTGGACTGGATGAGAGTGAAGACATCATCCGGGATATAGTTACAGTCTCGGGCCAATTGGGTCCCGGGGTGCACAACGTTTGGTTGGAATAGACCAACTGGGACGGCCCCAAATACCGGCGTGATGAAGTAATCAGTCAGCCGTGGGCTATAAGGGCTCATGTGGATACCTTTAATGAGATTGCAAGCCTTCTCAATGCCTGCCCAGACAACATTGCCCGGCGTTATAGCGTACCCTTGGCCGAAGTGATAGTCTTCATCCTTTAGGACCTCGATAATCTTCCCATCTGGAAGATATGGCCTGGAGGTAGCCCCCCGGGAAGTACCCCAAATTTTGTAGCATCGTATCGATGCTTGTGGTGAAGTAGGGCCTAAAGAGGTTGTCCTCCTCGATTATTCCCACGAAATCGAACCCCCAAAGGTCCGCACCGAGGCGGCCCATGGCATTGCAACTAGCCACGATCATGGGTGTTGCCTCTAAAGTGATAACACTATCATGCAGAGGCAATTTGATTTTTCGGTGCAGGGTGGAGGACACCGCTTTGACAACATGAATTCACAAGCGCACTTAAAGAAAATTGAAAGAGGAGGTGATATCGATCACCTGGAACTGCATCTCTTTTTCTACTGGGCCCGTTATGATTGTCAGCTTAATGGCCCCAGCTACCGACTTTGAGCTCCCATCAAAAGCGTGGATGGTTTGAGCGATCGGGATGTATTCAACCTCGGTGATGCCGAGGGCAGTAGAGGTCCTTAGGGGAAGGATGTGGACAGCAGACCCGTCGTCGATTAAGGTCATGGGATGATACTTCCCGCGGCATATCACCGTTATATATAGGGGTAAGTTGTGGAAAGTCCCGAACGGTGGTAAATCGAACTCGGAGAAGGTGATTAGCGGGCCTTCTTCCTTGGCTTTGCCCTTCAGGTGGGGCATTAGAGTGGCTACCATTTCAGCAGGGGTAACCATGGAGTTGATCTTGATTTGATCGAGAGCCTTAGTCTGTGCCTCTCGATGTTCTTGTGAACTGACCAGGAGTTGCCTTATAGTGAGGTCAACTCCAGTTTTCTTCATCTATTTTACGATAGCCGTGCCAGTAGTTGGCTCTTCGGTGGTGGCTTCCGTCATGACTGGATCAGTGACAGTCGCCGAGATAGGGGTGACTAGATCGGGTGAGGTGGTTACTGGCTAAGACTCCGGACTTGGTCTTTCGGACTTCCTCACTGGTAATAGGGACGGCTTCCCATTCGACGTGGTATACATCGTCTTGATCTTCGAACCAAATCCCGTTCACTTGCCTGATAAAGGGACGGATAAGGTGAGAACACCCGATCACCTCCCCGATAAAGATGGCGTGGGAGCTGAAAGGATTATCCTTGTTACTCGGTTTGTCCCCAGGTAAAGGAATCTTACCACTCTCGATCAGGTCTTGGATAAGATGTTTCAGCTTCCATAATTTCTCGGTGTCGTGCCCGTTGCCCCTATGATATTGGCAATAGGCCCGTGCGTTATAGTTTTGTAGCGCCGGTTGGCCGCAACTTTAGGAGTAGGGCCTATCGGTTAGATCAGGCCTTTGGAAGATAGCCTTTGTAAGGCGTATGTATAGGTAGTACCTATGTCGGTGAATACCCGAGGTGAGGTATTCTTCTTGGATGAGGCATCGAGTAGATTGACCTCATCATAAATGTTGCGGCTGCAACTGGGGGCTTAGCAGAAGAGGAGGCCCCTTGGTAACCCTTGCCAGAGGCTTTAGTTAGGCCCTCTAGCCTTAGGTCGTCTTCAATTCTCATACCCATTTCAGTAAGGGTGGTGAAATTGGGTATGACAGCGTACCGGAGATGGACCCGGTAGGATGGGAGGAGGTTCTTCACGAAGGCTTCCACCAAAGGTTTCTCACTGGGCTTATCAACCAGCTTGACACTTTCGGCCCTCCAGCGTTGAAGGTATTTAGTAAAACCTTCTTTGGGCTCTTGGGCCGTAACCTCCAGGGAGCGCATAGTGGTTTGGATCTCGGTGTTGTCAGTGTAATTCCGAGCAAATTTCCATAGCCACATCATCCCATGTCGAATATTTTTTCGGGTCTAGCCTGTAGTACTAGGCCCTTGGATGCTTCTCGAGGGATGCATGAAACAAATTCTTGAACATACTAGAATCTACCCCTTTGATAGCCATAAACTCTTTGAAGGCCCGTACATGTAGTAACGGGTCTTCAGTCCCCTCGAACATTGGCAAACCTGTGAGATTCAGGTTCGCGGGAAGCTTGTCGTTCACCGGGGAATAGTCACGGGAATTTTCCCTGTGGATGTTGTTACCCCCAGACAGGTGGACGTGTTCCTCTAATTGACCGCGCTAACCAGTTCAGCCATGGGTCCAGTGTTTTCGGGCCCAGGGTTAGGAGTCCCTCGCTCCACTGCGGTCAGATGAGCATTTGTGGCTGCTTGATCGGCCCTTATTGCTACCAGCTGAGCTTCGACTTCTGTTTGTAACTCGACCATGGTTTCCATCATGGTTTTCAAATCTTTCAAGGCTTGCTCCATCCTGAGCCTGGTTGAAGGCGGCCTGTCTGGAAGAATGCCACGTAATCAGAAACCTTGAACCCAGACCTTTGAATCAAAATATCCCGAGCAAGGAAAAGACTGAACGAGGAAAATGACTCAACAAAGATGACTAGACGGGTGACTCGTGGGTGGTGTGACTCCCTTAGGATTTGGCTATGTGGGCCGAGTCCTGTTCGAAGGAAGGACCACGTGAGATTTCCCCAGACTTAGGACTCAAGTGTCTAGACGGACCTTCCTTTGTAGGGGTATGCCCTACGCAGGTTCGTCTTGCCTTTAAGACAAGGCAGATTTGGGATGGGGAGGAAACCCGTGATCTAGGATCAACGGAGTTTCGACACTACAAACCTTTGCAAATTACGAAAAGACCCGACACACGGATTACGGTAGGTCCTATAATAAGGAAGGTTTTTGAAAAAGGGTTGAATTTTGAAATTTTGGAGGACGGTCCTGACTTTTTTGAAATTGGCAGCATGTCGACAGGACAAATCCTTTTTTTTTGAAAAGTCAAAAGTTTTCGAGTTTCTATATGGGCAGCATGCCGGCTAAAAATAGGTTGTTTTGAGTCAAATCTTAAGTCTAAATTTCGACAACATTCCGAGTTTTTGAAAACTTCACATTTTGAAAAAGATGCATTTTTGAAATGACGGTTTTTGAAAAATGACACGGAAACCAAGTAGCACATAATCAAACAAGCATTATGACGACATCATGTATGCTTTATACTAAGTCTCTATCGGTCTAAAGAGGGTCTATACCAACACCGATGGCTCTCTCATAAATCAGGACAGACTTCCTAAGCCGAATTGGACTTAGAACATGTCGCCAAACCCATACGAGTTCGGCCATAGATGTCTTTAGCGCACCCATGCAGGAATGCACCACGGTAACAAGTAACCGGCTCAGGCAAAAAATGGGGTTATGCATGAACCATCGAACTAAAACGCGTACATTGATAATCAATCAATTTCTCTTCAAGTCTCACCCTGAGAATCCTGATGACAAGTAGTACATCAGGTATCCTCAGCGGAGTCGCCAAATTGTGGACATGACATAGGTCCACCCCGACGCGGCCACGTGCGAGTTGGGGTAGGCAAATGTATCTCGTGGTAAAATTGTTCTCGGGTCGAAATTTAAATCGAAGTTGGAGTCGCCACCGAACTTTGTGAGAGTTCGGACCCATTCGAACGCACTCTATACTTGGGCGTCCGCGCACAATGCACGACTCGCTTTAGTACTAGAGCTTATGGGGGTTCCTCCCTTTTCATAACGATATCAATGTCGGATTACCGAATATCGTATATCGAATGACTCTCGTACGCCAACGGTTTCGGGCATCCGGAAACCAAAGGTTCTGAGTAAGGGGTGAGGGTACGTGTTGGGAAGCCCGCGAAGGACACCCAACCCCTCCCGCACTTAGCGGCCTCTACTAAGATATCGATCGGTGTTCGTGTACGCGCGTTAGTAAGACGGTTAGATGATATGCAAACAGTGGTTTTAGCTATGCATGGGAAATACGTGTTTAGCTACGTCGTTTAATGCGTCTTAAATATGTCAAAGTTGTTTTAACATGCGATGTTCATTTAGAAAGCGGTAAATGGCAAACATCAAAAATAAACAAACTCAAAAATAAATTACAAATTACACGGGAGGAATACAACCCGGAGTTCACAATACTTGAACGAAATTGCGATAGTAATAAATAAGGTTAACAACGGTAAATGTAATCTATAAACGGGTCTGTAAATAGAAAACATAAATAAAATCATAAATCGAATAATTGGACGAACTACGATAGCTTACACATTGTGTTGTGCATCGATCGGAGGACAAAGGCTTTAATACGCGTTTAACGTACGGGACCGAAGCGTAATGCTAGCTTGATCCCGTGCCTCGAAGTCTTGTCCCGACTCATCATAGTGAAATGGAGATGTCTTTACCTAAGAATATTGGATACGACTAGAGAGTCGTCAATAGGGGATTAGTTGTATAGACGTCACTCAAAGTCATGAAGATAACGAGATAATAATGGATTAAAAGTGATGTAATATGTGTAGGTTTTTAGAAGACGAATACGTGATTGATTTAGCACGTATCAACTTGGAGTCGTAAATGTGACTCGACGAAACTTTATATCGTCTTTACGCTCTTTTTGGAGTCTTACAGGGGTCACTCGATCGAGAGTCATTAAGGGGACTCGGTCGAGTGCCCTAGACGAAAAACTCCCTGCCCATTTTTGAGGGGGTCACTCGATCGAGTGCCCTTTGTAACGGGTGGGGGTTTGCTTTAAAACAATCCACTTCATGAACTTATGATTCTAATCGAGACATGGTCGAGCTAATGGAAATATCGGGTCCCTCCGTGTCTTGATGTCTTTGTCGGGTCTTGCGGACCCTACAACGATCGGTTCGACGTCACTCGGTTTTGCATTAGCACGATTCTCGATAGCTCTTCGTATCCAACATCCGATTCTGGAATCGGTATTGAATATTTTAGAGTAATATTTGTGAGATCGAAATTAATCAAACTAGAATGAATATCGATTCCCTCCGCGTCACAATGTCGTTGTTGGTCCTTATGGACCATACGACGATCGATTCAATGTCATCGGGTTTCATGCTAATTCAATTGTCGATAACTCATTTACGCGCGACGTTCGACTACGGAGTCAACATCAGGCTTTTAGAGCGATATTTTGAAAATGACATCGAATATGCTTGATAATAAATTACCGCGACTGTGTTATAATCCATTGGTTATGCGTACGCCATAAGGTGCCCTAACCTTTAAGTGCCTAGGGCGGCGCGCCTCGAAGGGCACCACCTCCAGTACGACTTGTTCGGACGATTATACGGACTTTGGACGGAATTCATTATTGAACATACTCGATTGGAGACTCGATTTGTCGTCACAAATATTATGTCCTTTGCATTTCGATATCATAATTTGGCTCTTGAAGTCTACGACAATCGAGTTAGCATCATCAGACATTTTCTTGAGTCGATGTGAAAATAGTTTTTGTTAAATTATAATATACATGATAGTTATATGAACAAAATGTAAAAAGACGATAAATAAAAGTTGGATTGTTAGGAACAATAAATAAAAGTTAGACGCAAAAATAAAATGTTAGTAGTTAGTTTGAAATAATTAAATTTTAGTAGAACGATAAATAAAAGTTACTAATTAGTAATTAGTATGCAAAATGAAAAGAGAATTAGAGATTAGAGAAGACGAGATTTGGTGCACCCTCAACCTACATGCTAATAGTCTTGGAATGCGGGCTCGTAGTGTCGTCGCAGGCACGGAAGAGGTTCGAGACTGTAAGGTGAGTTAGGGTGTGTGATTAGGGAGACTGTATTCTCGGTTTTCGGGAGGCTAGGTCTCGAGAATGGCTTGTGTGTGTGTGGATCAGAGAACTCCTTGTAACGCTAATAATGTGAAGGAGGAGGGCGATAATGAGGGTTGAAAATCCTCTCCAAATGATGAGCAGGGAGGTATATATAGATTTTACCCCCCGGCTGGGGTCACTCGATCGAGTGGCCCCATGTTGCACTCGATCGAGTGGCCTTAACAAAGTGTCTTGGTCGATTTTTAGGGGGTCACTAGATCGAGTGGCCCTTAGGCAGTCGATCGAGTGCCCTTAGGCGGGTGAGCCTTTTTACGAAGGTTGAGATCTTCCTTTGACTTGGGATTTGAATTGATTTAGTTTGTATTTGGACGCAGCGTAGGGCTGGTTACGTCTCGGGTTTTGAGTCGATCGCAAAAAACGGTTTTGCCCCCGGCGGCGGGTTTGGCTCAAATTAACTTTATTTGATTGGAAACGACCCAGTGAGTCTGAATTTGAGGTCGGTTTTGAGAGATTTGTACTCCGTTAAGTGCCCACGTTGGATACTATTGATTCCGAGTACCGCATTCGAGCGTATTAATACATGTTATCATCCGATCATCATCGGGTGTTTTGTCGGAGATTACTATAGTCACAAGTAGTCAAAATGCGGGTGTCTACGCAGACGTTACCCCGAAACTTCAGTTTTGAGGGTTTAGCCTCATGTTGTATTTGCACAATCAACTAGAGAACTTTCTTAGGGCGATGATGTACCCATCCCGGCTCTTGGATTTGACGATCATATCGTCCACATAGAACTCTACTTCCTTATGCATCATATCATGTAATAAGGTTGTAGCGGTCCGTTGATAAGTGGCCCCGACATTAATGAGGCCAAATGGCATGACAATGTAATAGTAAGTTCCCCAAGGTGTAGTAAAGTTGTCTTGCTTATGTCTTCTTCTGCGATTTTGATCTGATTGTGCCCCGCGTATCCATCCATAACGGATAGAAGGGCATGATCAATGGTATTGTATACCAGTATGTCAATGTGTGGTAATGGAAAATAGTCTTTCGGGCTCGCACTGCTAAGATCCCGAAAATCCACCCAAACTCGCACCTTGCCGTCCTTTTTAGGTACTGACACGATATTTGCAACCCAGTCCGGATATTCGGACACTTGTATGAAGCCAGCTTTGAACTGTTTGTCGACCCCTTCTTCGACTTTGAGAGACCACTAGGGTCTCATTCTGCGAAGTTTTTGCTTAACCGGCTTACACTCGTCTTAGATTGGTATGTGGTGTTCGGCTATCTGGGGCTCTTAGGTGGTTCCGACATTGATGGATTCAGTCTCTTCGACTACCGGGTTTCAGGACTCCCTTTGCTCTAACTGCTCGATCAGATAAGGAGGTAAGGGTACCTGTTCGTCGGGTTTCTCAATGTTATTGCATAAAATATTTTTGAAACCAGAATTACCGTTAAAAAGAGACAAGTCGTAAGTTGAACGATTGTTATTATTAATTTAAAATAAAGCTCAAACAGAGCATCCATCTGATCGTTGGCCAGTTGCGGAATAGGAAGGGCACTCGGGATAAACCCCGAGGTGCCAGCAGAAGTGACTAAATAAAGGGAGAGTGGTTACAGGTTGGACTCTACCACCGAAATTCCTAGACTCGACCTTAGACTCAGACTCAGACTCCGACTCAGACTAAGAATCAGTAGCAGGCATGTCCTTCACCAGCGACTAGCTTGTAGATACGTCCATGACTGTCGGTCCATTTGACAATCTTTGTCACAGCTCTACTTCCCGTCTCGGAGCCAACTTCCGAGATCAGCTTGGTCGGGTCAAACCTGTTGTTGTAGAGGATGAGGTTGACCAAGTCTTCTTTTGGAGTCGAGGCTATCCTGTCTTACCCGAATAATAGCCCAAGCGCGGGCTCAACATTGTCGGCATCCTCCCTTGGTTCTGGCTGGATGAGAGAGAACACGTTATCTGGAATGTAGTTGTGGTCTCGGGCCAGTTTGGTCCCGGGATGCGCAATAGTTGGTCGGAACAGACCGACCTGGATGGCCCCAAATACCGGCATGACGAAGTAGTTAGTTTGCCATGGGATATAAGAGCTCAAGTGGATACCCTTCATGAGGTTACAAGCCTTTTTTGTGCCTGCTTGGACGACATTGCCCTATGTCATGGCGTACCCTAGGCCGAAGTGGGAATCCTCATCTTTTAGGACCTCAATGATCTTCCCAGTTGGAAGATATGGCCTAGAGGTGGCCCCTGGGAAGTACCCCAATATT
The DNA here is from genome assembly GCA_958450325.1 of Agrostemma githago. NCBI lineage: Eukaryota > Viridiplantae > Streptophyta > Magnoliopsida > Caryophyllales > Caryophyllaceae > Agrostemma > Agrostemma githago. The sequence goes on from OY288240.1 coordinate 59,923,347, forward strand.
TGCAGCATTGTATTAATGATGGTAGTGAAGTAAAGCTTGAAGAGGAAGTCCTACTCGATCATTCCCACAAAGTTGAACCCCCAAAGGTTCGTACCGAGACGACTCGTGGTGTTGCAACTGGCCACTGTCATGGGTGTTGCTTCTAGGGTGATATATATAATGTTATCACGCAAAGGTAACCTGATCTTACGGTGCAGGGTAGAGGATACAACTTTGACAGCGTGGATCCATAGTCCTCCCAAGAGCAAGTTAGAGGAGCTAGGAGGTGACATCGATCACCTGAAATTCCAGCTCTTTCTCTACCGGGCCCGTTATAATAGTCAGCTTAACGGCCTCAGCTACCGACTTTGGCTCCCATCAAAAGGTTGGATGGTTTGAGCAGTCGGGATATACTCAGTCTCGGTAATGCCGAGAGCTTTGTCCTTAGAGGAAGGACATTGACAGTAGATCCGTCATCTATTAAGGTCACGGGGAGATACTTCCCGCAGCATATTAATGTAATATATAGGGCTAAGTTGTGGGAAGCCCCGAACGGTGGTGGATCGGACTCAGAGAAGGTAATCAACGGGCCTTTTTCTTTGGCCTTGACCTTCAGGTGGGGAATAATAGTAACCACCATTTCAGCCTGGGTAGCGGTTGAGTCGATCTTGATCTGATCGAGAGCCTTAGTAAGTGCCTCTCGATGTTCCTGTGAGCTGATAAGGAGTTGCCATATAATGACATCAACTCGAGTTTTCTTCAGTTGTTTCACGAGAGCCGTATCAGTAGTTGGTTCCTTGGGGATGGCTTCCGTCCTAACTGGATCAGTGACAGTTGCCGGGATAAGGGTGTCCCTAAAGCTAGTAGCCTGGTAGGGATGACCGGACCTTGTGAGGTGATTATTGGCTAGGACTTTAGACTTAGCCTTACGGATTTCCTCACTAGTAATGGGGACAACTTCCCCTTTGATGAGGTATACATCGTATTGATCATCCAACCATATCCTATTTACTTGCGGGATGAAAGGGCAAATGAGATGGGAACAGTCGATCACTTCCCCGGTAAAGATGGCGTGGGAGCTGAAAGGATTGTCCTTGTTGCTTAGTTTATCCTCGGGAAATGTAATCTTGCCGTTCTGGATTAAATCCTGGATAAGACGTTTCAATTTCTAGCATTTCTCGGTATCATGCCCGTTGCCCTTATGATATTGATAGTTTCTGGAGCGTTTGTGAGCAGGAACTTCTGGAGTAGGGCCTATCGGTTGAATTAGTTCTTTAGATGAGAGCCTTTGTAGGGCGTAGGTATAGGTAGTACCTAAGTAGGAGAATACCCGTGGTGGGGTGTTCTTCTTGGATGAGCTGAGGCATCTAGCTGAGGCCTCATTGAATATGTTGTGGGCTGCAGCTGGGGCCTTGGCTGAGGAGGAGGCCCCTTGGTTACCCTTGCTAGAGGCCTTGGTTAGACCCTCTGGCCTTAGGTCGTCTTCAATTCTCATACCCATTTTAGTGAGGGTAGTAAAGTTGGGTATGATAGCATACCAGAGATGGACCCGGTAGGAGGGAAGCAGGTTCTTCACAAAGGCTTCTACCAAAGTCTTTTCGCTGGGCTTATTGACCAGCTTAACACTCTCGGCCCGCCAGCGCTGAAGGTATTTTGTGAACTCTTCTTTGGGCTCTTGGGCCATGACCTCCAAAGAACGCATGGTGGTTTGGATCTCGGTATTATCAGCATAGTTCCGAGCAAATTCAGTGGCCACATCATCCCATGTTGGGTATTTCTTAGGGTCTACCCTGTAGTACTAGGCTCTAGGGTGTTTCTCGAGGGATGCGGCGAATATATTCTTAAACATGCTATAATCCATCCCTTTTATAGCTATAAACTTACTGAAGGACCGTATATGGAGTAACAGGTCTTCAGTGACCCCGAACATCGGCAAACCCGTGAGATTCAGGTTCGCAGGCAGCTTGTCGTTCACCGGAGAATAAACACGAGAGTTTTTCGTTTGGATGTTGTTCACCCGGGACAAATGGACCTGTTTTTCTAAACGGCGCACCGCGCTGATCAGTTCAGCCATGTGTCTAGTGTCCACGAACCCAAAGTTAGGATTCCCTTGCTCTACAGCGGCCAGACGAGCTTTCGTAGCCGCTTGATCAACCCTTTTGGCTACCATTTGACCTTTGACGTCACTTTGCTTGTTGACTATGGTTTCCATCATGGTCTTCAATTCACCCATAGCTGCTGCAATTCTAAGCCTAGTTGAAGGTGGCCTATCTAGAAGAATACCACGTAATCAGAAACCTTGGGCCCAGATCTTTGAATCAAAACATCCCGAGCAAGGAAAGAAAAGCAGAACAAGGAAAAAAAATGACTCGAGAGAGATGAATAGACGGATGACAAATGGGTGGAGCGACTCCCTTAGGATTTGGCTAAGTGGGCCGAGTCCTGTTCGAAGGGAGGACCACGTGAGATTTCCCCAGACTTTGGACTCGAGTGTCTAGACAAACCTTCCTTTGCAGCAGGGGTACGCCCTACGCAGGTTCGTCATGCCTTTAAGACAAGGCGGACTTGGGATGTAGAGAAAACCCGTGATGTAGGTGATAAGTGTAGTTTGTAGTGCCTATTTCGTAGTGTTTTTGTCCCATTTTCCTTGTGGAATCGCTCCTTGGGAGCGATTTATGGGCTTCTTATGCCTCCTTTAGTTCGTTTCAGGTTCCCGAGACCCATTTGGAAGAGTTGGAGCGTTTCCGACTCGATTCATACACATTTTGGAGCCAACGAGATAAAGGAACGATGACTCGATGCTTAGGAATCGACCCCGAGACCTTGGGATCCAATCCCGAGCCTCCGAGACCCGATCCCGAGTCCCGAGAATCGATGAGAAGTCCATGTGAAGAAAGGAGAGACCAAAAGGATCATATTGGAGGCCTACAAGACTCATCCCCGACGGGTATGCACCTCATCCCGTCGGGGATGAAGTGCGCTTTTAGAGGAGCCACTGCAGGGCCGTCCCGGTCGGGACCACCGGCCGTCCCGGTCGGGATAACCCCGTGCCGGTCGGGACCGGCGAGCTGTAGCCGGACTTCTTTTCTTTCCTCTCCTTTCCACTTGTAACCCTATATATACTCTTCCCTTGTTTTGTAAAGCTTATGCACTTCATTAGACATTAAACCCTAGACTACTTTAGGTTAGATTAGATTAGATTAGAGTAGATTAGTCGGTAATTAGTAGTTAATCTTAGTTTAGTACTTGTATTAAGGGTCTTGAAGATCCATCCACGCTTGACAACCTTGGATGTCTGTTTTGGGTTTTCTTCATTAATGCAAGTTTCAATCTTTCTTATTCACTAGTTTGGTATAATCCTTTCTTCCTTTTACTCTTTATCTTGTTTGTTTAATTCAAGTTTCAATCTTTAGTTATTGTTTATTGTTTTGTTCATCATATTTGGTAGTTTCATTATGGATGTTTTGATTCTTGTGTTGGTTCATCTTGTTCTTGTTAGAATTAGTTTGATAATGTTAGAGTAGTGTTCTTGCTAGGGTTAGTAGGGTGATTAGGGTGTTAATTGGGTGATTAAGGGTTTGTTGGAGATGTTGGTGGAAGATTTGGGTTTCCTCTTGGTTGATGCATATCACATGTTTGTTGGAATGCTTGAATGGCTAAGTAGGTTAGAATGCTTGTTTTTCTTGCCTTCCTTTGTCATGTGTGTCACCGGATGGGTTCCATGAGGAACCTCTAGGTGAGTCTAAGTTAGATTACCTAGATTACCCTGCTACCTCCTTCACTCTAACTCCTCCTTGACCATTCCGTTATCCCTTTGACTCCGACCTAATCCTAGCCCGTTTCCTTGTTTGTTTTCTCCGTCTCCTTAGCCATAGTCTTAGCCTTCTCCTCCTTCTTATCATTCTTTAGCTTAGCTCGTTGACTTAGTCTCGTATTTGGGCGACCTTGGTCTATACGCCTCTACCGTCCCCGTGGATTCGACCCGACTTACCCTAGCTACCCTAGTTAGGTTTTGCCGGTAAATTATTTGGTGGCGGGATTCACGACAAATCCCTCCCATCAAATTGGCGCCGTTGCTGGGGACGGTGCTAGTTTAGACTTTGTTTTCCTAGTTACTTGACTTTGTGTTTGTGTTTGTGTTTGTGTTTTTCTTTTTTCTTTTTGTTACCTTGCTTCTTGTGTGTGTGTGGTTTATTTCTCTCTTGTCTAGTGCCCAAAAAGCACTAGACTTCTCACGTTTGTTCCTAGTCTACAGTTTGTGCTTAGAGGTGGTGACTATCTTCTTCTTGCAACTTAGAGCCGCTTTAACGGACAGTTGCTAGGTGAGAGGTTTCCAACCGGGTATGGACTACGATTTTCGAGCAAGCATGGGGTTTGATCTAAACTCCACATACTCGGGAGCCAATATGAGCTACCCCTCTCCTTCCATGAACCAAAGCTATGACATGATGACTCCTAATCACTATCAAGCTTCTTGGGGTAATCAAGACGGGTATGAACTTCAAGGTTATGAAAACGGCTACCAACAAGTGAACGATTACCAATCCTACGATCATGGTGACTATTACTCGAGTTATCAATGTGAACCCACCATGTTCAATCAAGATTCACCTTATGGAAGCCAATACCCCCAAAACCCACCATATTACCCTCCACCCCAACCACAATATGAACCCCATGACCCACAATATGATGCCCCACCCCTTGGGCCAAGTGATGTGGGGCCAAGTGATGAAGATGGGGAACCACAACTTGAGGAAAGTGTGGGGGTGTGCATTGAGGAGATGAGGCCAAAACCGCTTTTTGTGCCTTGTTTCTTGGAGATGAAGCTTGCTTGTGATTGGAGGCGATGCCTAGGGAGGAAGAGGTCGGTGAAGCTCGTAGGATGGATAGACCCCGGAGACAACATGAATGATGACGTTGGGTCTTGGGATTCCTACTTCTTGCCTCCTCCTTGGAGGCCGTGGAGGTTAGCTAGGCTCGAGCGCTTCTTGGGCCTTCATTATGATGTCGGTAGCGCGTTCGACTTGCTCCTCCATGCCCTTGAGGGCTACGGTTGAAGAAGAGTCCACCATCCTCGGTTTGACGGAGTTCCTAAAGAACCGTCATGTTGTATATTCTCTTCTCTTCTTTAGAGTACTTATGTTTGTATTTGTGTGATTTTTCTCTTGATTTTGTTAGTTTTGTGGTATTCTTGTAATTGTTTTGGTATTTTGATGAGCGATGTGAGGGAGTGAATTTGATGTGTATTTTGAGTTTATTGTGATAGGTGACGTGAAGATGACTCCTGGAAAGGAGTGGTTAATGATAGAGCTTGGTTCGTGA